>CM063505.1:25828598-25836098 GCA_032207245.1 Pardosa pseudoannulata | reverse complement strand
TTAATTATCTTCAGCTGTAAAGTAATTTCACATTTTTGTTGTATATTCATTAATTACATAATACATGCTCTAGAAAGCATTTTAACTTAATTCATAGCATGCTTTAATTAAATTCAGCATTTCTCCTATCTGCCATAGAATTTAAGTAAATATATTTCTTACATATAACGTGCGATTACTTTTGAAGTTTATGTTTTTTGACGCAACAGTTATTGTTAAGTATGAATAATTACATCGTTAATACTGTAAGATAATTTTACTTTATTTTTATTGTATGTTCATCGATTTCAGAGTTATAAATATATGATCCAGAGTCCATTTGAGCTTAACTCATAAAATACTGTAATAAAATTCTGCATTTTTTTATCAGCTGAATAATTTAAGAAAATATATTTTTTATACATATGACATGTAATTAGTGTTTGAAGTTTATACACCTTCAAGCAGAAATTAATGTTAAACATGAATAATTACATCATTAATGTTGCAAGATAATTTCACATTATTTTAATTGTATGTTACTTCGTTTTAGAATGATCTAGAAAGTATTTTAACTTATTTTAAATAAATTCCGCATTTTTCCTGTCAGCTGAATCATTTAAAAAATGCATTTTATATAACACATGATTAATGATTGAAGTTTACACATTGCCTCACGAAAATTGTTGATATTAATAATTGCGGCTTTAATGATGAAAGATAATTTCACATTATTTTTATTGTATGTTCATTAATTTCAGAATTATAACTACGTGCTTTAGAAGGAGTTTTAACTTAATTTATAACATACTTTAGTTAAATACAGCATTTTTGTCATCAGTTAAAGAATTTAAGAAATCAGAAATACCCAGTTACGAAGTTTTCCCTCTCATGTCTTTCTATTTCTGTTCTCCCAATTTTATTCATATATCTATAATTATAAATTTCTCCGTATAAAAAAAATTTATCTTTAAAGAATTTTCCTCTTAATTTTTATTTAATTTCCATTTCATTGGGAAACAATTTATTTACTAACAGAGATACAAAAGGCATGAGGAAATATCAAATGGTAATAGATAGCATCAATGAACAGACTTACTTTAAAATAATAATTGTTGGAAATTAGGAAATTTTGACATTGCTTGTAACGCAAGTACAACCTTTTTTTAGCGAAGTCAATTCGATCTTCTTCACAAAACATAGCAACCGAAAATGAAAGTTAGATATTATAGGAGTAAATTTATTCTAAGAAATCAAGTGCAAATTCTTACAAATAAAAAATATTAAGGTAAATTAATACAATGATATTATTTTCGTTTTGGTGTATATTTGCACGTAATCTTTTCCTTAGTGTTGAAACCACATGGATAATTTTTAGATAAGGTTAGATATTTTATAATATATATTCTAGATTATTTTAGAAGTGTTAGATTTAATTTTTTAATTACAAATTAGCACTATATACTCAAGAGTACACATTTAGAAATGAATGAAAAAATTACTGCTAAAATTTAAATTAAAATATTTTTAATAGTGTCTTTTTCCAGTTTATTCATGTTAGAAGTTTTAGTTTCTTGTTCGCTTGGAAAACATCTTAAACATGGATTTCACTGTGTATTACTTACATACAACATGCAATTAGTGTTTGAAGTTTATATGTTTTCACGCACTAATCAACGTAACCGAACGATTGCCGAACAGTTAGGGTGCTGGCCTTCGGAACCGGAGTTCGTGGGTTCGAATCCCACTATGGCATGGATGTTCGCAGCCTTTCAGAATCGGCTTTAAGCAGTAGGTCCCGGTCTCATTAGCCCTCGTGTTGCAAAAAGTAGACCGTAGCACTCCAAAAACAAAAACTAATCAATGTAAAATGTATGAACAATGGGATCACCAATTCTTCTTTATAACAACTTTTGTCATATGCTATTTATCATGCTTTTTGTCATATATTCATCTCAAAATTATGAAAAAAACCGCACAATAGGGAAATAATAAGGGAAAATACAAAAATTTTGTGTTTTTTTTTATCAAGTTTTCCCAAAACAGTTTTTGAAATCACTGACCCAATTTCTGAAGACAGATATGGGTATATAATTTATTTGCTATATCAAACTGTCAGGTGTAAGAGAAATTATGTTTTGAAAAAAGGAAACATATTATTTAACATTATTACTACATATCAATGTGAGTAACGTAAGCTATACACTTACGATATTTCTTGGTGATCCACTTAGCTCCTGTGGTGTTTCAACCTTCTTCAGTAGTAATTTCCGGAAGACAGAGAAGCGTAAGTTCGTATTGCAATCGGCGTATTTCGAAACTATGACTTCAAACTGCGAATGGTAGATATTTTATGTTGTTTAAAAGAAAGCTGTAAAATCATTTGTTCACAAATTATCTAATCTTGAAGTTAATAACCTTTGTGAAGCCTTGATTTTGAATTCACAAAAAGTTAATTTGAAATCTTTCTAATATAATGGTTTTCTAAATTTAATTCAGTTTGAACTGAATGCTTAAGTTATTAAATTATTCGGCAGATGTGATTTTTTTTTCTCTGCATTGAAATGTTGAAGTTCACGACAGCTTTTCATTTTCTCGAACAATCCCCGAAGATATATAAATAGCATTTTACCACATTTTGCTATACATTTGATCCTATAATTTTTGCATTACAGAAGAAAAATTATAAGCGCTATTGAATTTCACGATAGTTTTTAACAAATACATCTTCTTATGTATAATGATCTATAGGAAGGTGTATTTATTAAACATAAATGTTATATAAATAGCATTTTACTGTATTTTTATCTTATACTTGTAAAAAATCAGCAAAAAAATTCATTTTCATTCAATTGATTTTCATAATATGCTGTAACAGATATACCTTCCTATGTATAATCACATATGTATATAATTAGCATTTTAACGCATTTTTCTATACATCAAATCTTATAATTATTGCAAAAATCAGCAAAAAAATAAATAAACTGTGTTCTTAATATGCTTTAACAGTTACATCTATGTATAATCATTTATATATTTAAATAACGTCTTAGCATATTTTGCTATTCATTTAATCTTATATTTGCTGCAACAATCAGCAAAACATAAATAAGCTCTGTTCTTTATCTGCTTTAACAGCTACACCTTCATTTGTATAATCATTTATGTATATAAATAGAAACTTACCATATTTTTCGAACGCATTCCATCTTATATTTGTTGCAAAAATCCCAAAAAAACAAATAAACTATGTTATTAATATGCTTTAACAGCTACATCTTCTTATGTATAATCATTTATGTATATAATTAGCATCTTACCATATTTTTCCATACATTTAATCTCATATTTTTTTCAGAAAAAGCAACAAAAAAAATTAATAAGCGCTGTTGACTTTTTCAATATGCTTTAACAGATACATCTTATGTATAATTACCTATGTATGTAAATAGCATTTTAACGTATTTTGATATCATTTCATCTTATATTTGTTGCAAAAATCAGCAAAAAATAATAAATAAGATCTGTTGACTTCGTAACATGCTTTGACAGGTACATCTTCCTATGTACAAACATTTATGTATATCAATAGCATTTTACTATATTTTGCTGTACATTTAAATTCACATATTTTTTTTTTTGAAAAAAAAGCAGCAAAAAAAAATAAGCACTGTTGACTTTTGAAATATTCTTTAATAGCTAAATCTTCCCTACTCTAGGTTTGAATAAGGAATTCTATGATGTCTCCACACGTGTCAAAGTAAGTTTAATTTCTACGCCCTTTTTTTATAAATTATGATAAAATTCCTTCTTTCCATTGTTCCATGAGTATATTTCAGCAATGGAAGAAGTTGAAATCCTATGTCATCACAGGTTAAACAAATCCAAGGAATGGTCCAAGGTCTACAAAGGAGTTAAAAAATATAAAAACTCAACGTTCATTCTATTCAGCGTTATCAACTGCTGAGATGATGAAGACCATATTGTCTAAATTTAAATATGTTAAAATCTTGTAACAGAATACAGTCTTGAACTAGAATAGGAAAATTTCAGTTCTGATATTATGGAAATTCATTCAACAAATATTTCATCACTTAAAGACAAACTATGGTTTTTATTCCAATATGAATGCCCATTTTTCAACCGATAAACACTGGGTGTTAAGAGTTTTAATACAATGATAGATCTAAAAGTTTGAAGCAAAAAAACTGAAGGCAATAACTTCAGAGCTGAATAGGCATTAAAATTGAGACAATGAATTAAAGTTATTTTAAATAAAGTACTAGATCTAAAACAATTGCATTATTAACAATTCGTATTCAGGTATACATTTTTAATAACAAGTTTAAAATATTACGAGGAGGCCATTTTAATAGATGTTTAATGATTAAGTGTTAATTATTAGTTATTTTAAAAGATTAATCTAATTCATATACTAGCAGGAAAAATGAAATTTTAATATAATATACGATCAAGCCCAAACGTTATAGAAAATAATTGTGAAAGGTCATAAATTTTAAATAAGTGGGATTATGGATATTAAATGAAAGTTTAATGTAAAATATATATATATCATTTATATCAGGGAAGATTTCTAGCTTCATATCTAAATATGATTTTGTCTGTTCGTTTGAACGCTGTCCTAAATTATACGAAAAAATAATGCAGTTTTTCCAAAATATTGCTGCTTTTAATTCTTTAAGAAATTTCAAGTTTTTTCTTACCATGAGAAGTACTGTGTGATAAATGTCTAATTCTTTTCAAATAAATAATACAACAGTTGGAATAAACTGTATTGCAATTACAAGCAAATAAAAAATAGCTTGAAATATTATCTTAATAATAATAAGGGAAATTAATATCTAGGCAAAACAATTCTCGTGGAAAGAAGAAATTTATTTAAAGAAATAAAGTAATGTAAAGTGCAAGAAATATTTTTCACAGTATCACATATATCAAACTAAGCTACTTCTTTCATAAACAATGCGGGAACTTTTTGTTTTGTTATTTTTATTTTCACTCTAAATTTTCCTCTGGAACACATTTCGTTTAAAAAGTTTTGAACATTACATAACGCCATTTTCTTTTCATTTTCTCAGTGGAACAGAAAACGACGCAAACAATAACAGTTCAGCTGCAAATAATCCCATTAGCTGTACGAAAACTAGATGGCCTGGGCTTCAAACAACAGAGCAGGTAAGGTAAAATAAAAAAAAACTTAGAGGATCCTGCATTAGGTGTGAATTGTCTAGATATAAAAAGTAGTCGGCTCATTTATGCAGAACTTTCACAGTTTTTTTCCATCAAAAATGTAAAAGAAATTTGGTTTACTCGAATAGAAAATTTTTATAATTAATCAAAGTATATTACTTTCAAGTTTTTGCACGATATACTCTATCTAACAGTAATTACGTTAAGGTGTCACCTTTGAGAAGTCTAGTGCTTGAGTACTGGTCGATTTGCCACCGAAAACAGGAGAAGAAACATTTTAATTCAATTTAGTAAAGTTATTTTCAACAAAGTAATTTTATTGAAGTTTTTAACAAATTAAACTATATTTTTAAAGGGTTTTAAAAAGAAACTTTCAAGGGAACCGGAAAATATGGGGAAAATTAGCGTACTTAGCTACTCGCGCCATGGGCTAAAAGACCGATTTCTTAAGTAAAAAAGAAATAAAATTCTGAACAAAATATGAAAGAATTAATGTAATTGCACTAAAAAAGGTGAAATATTTATATAAATTAGAAGGAGTTGTCTCCTCATAACTTTAAGCGGTCATGATTTAGTGTCATGCAATATAAAAAGTGCACTAGTATTTTGGGAAAATATTATTTACATTCCAATGCATTCCTTTGAAGAAACTAACTGCTAGAGGACTGTGAAAAATTGGAAACACTTTCTTCTGCGGGATGATTCTCCCTCAGTGATTAGGCATTCAAATATAAGTGTAAATTAGTCAGTTGTCTGGAAAATATGTTTCATATAACACTCAATTTTCCAAGCTATGAAGTTCAAAACAGAGACATAATATTGTTAGAAAGATTACCATGGTTTGATTAAACCGGCTGTCTTTGGTCTTGTTATTGAAAATGAACTCGTTACATATCATGAAATCTTGGGGAAAGTAGAACTTTTAATTCTACTGAAAATGTTCGAGGAAAGTCAACTCATGTTCTAAGAAGAAAACTGTTTTATCCCATATTAAATCTTATATGGTCGTAGTTTGAAGAAAAGGTATGCAGGCGAAAAACTGACTTAATGAGCGTCACTAAATCCTCCATTTAAACTCTTACGAAAATCTTTAGTACTAATATCATATGCTTTATATTACATCTATACTGCTACAGACATTTGACAGGCGTCAATAAAAGTTGGACTCCTGCTACAATCCATCGGGATTTAGTGAAAAGTATTTTCATACGTCTGTACTGATTCATGTAAAAAAGGATCCAACATGTAATTAATATCTGTCTCCGGATATCCGATTTTACAACAGGGAAACTTTGAGCTCTATAGTGCATATCTATCTTTTTGGCTTTTGACTGCCACATTAATTTCTTTGGATTATCAGGGCTGAAGCATTAAAAAATAGAATTACTACCTATCATTCTTATTCAAATCTTAATTTCTTTAGCGTGATGTCTTGGTTTAAAAATTTTCAATCTCTTTCCATAGTAAAAATAAGTAAGATAACATATATATGTATTATAAAATTAAATATAATAATAAATAGAAATAAGACAAAAGTTATCTTTAAAATTTTTCGGTAATACACACACACATATATCGTAAAGCAATATGCGTCACTAAAGAAGACAAATTTTACTATTGACTGCTATCTGACTGCTAGTTAAATAACTTATTATAAATTTTTCTACTTTCAGATTTACTCTTTTCAGACTTACTTATATAATAATCTTTTTTTATTAAATTATAATGTATTTATTAATAAAATTTGGAAATTTTAGGAGGTAATAAAATAGAAAACAAAACATTTAAAATATAGTATAAAAGATACATACTACTTCCATAATTGCTAATTATACCTACTTTTTCAGTTTTATTAATTTAAAATTTACCTTACCTTAAAAATACCTTAAAAATTACCTTAAAAATTAAAAAAAAATGATAGAATAATTCAGTTCTTGAAATGAAAATTTTGAGTTGTAGTAAAATTAGTTTTACATTTGAAATACTAAATTAGTTTTACATTTAAAATATCCAGTTCTTTTTTCATTAAAAAGTAATAAGCTGCAAGTGCCAAGGAAGAATTTAATGCTGCTTTGTCGGTTCGCTGAACTAACTGAACTACTAAGCATTATAAAACTCGGATCGAAAGCATTAAAGTTTCATGAACTTCCGTGTATTTCGAAGAAATAATACATGCTTGCTTAGTTTCGTTTCAATCCTTTAAAACTATTTTAATCTGAACTAAAACTACTTTTTCATTGCAAAATTATCTTAAAGAAATACGGACACAGCATTTCAACTATACAACAGTTTTTTTGTTAAATTTTT
>CM063505.1:25801098-25823598 GCA_032207245.1 Pardosa pseudoannulata | reverse complement strand
AAATAAAGAGGAGTGTAGTGGATTGACTGAGTCTTGTGCTCTAGTTCTTGGTTTTACTGTTGATTCTCTGTAAACAACAGAACTTGGCAATACACCTATATTTCATGAAATAGGGATAAAACGTACTGTGTTGTGGAACCAATTTCAAAATTTTCAGTTAAACGACGTATCATGATGGGGAAGGACTTGTGATATTGCTAAATCTATTTAAATCTCTATGCTTATCTCTTATGCGAAATCATCTTTCCGATTTCCTGACTTACAGCGAAGGAGTAACAGAGTATGCACGATGTAGTGTTCCAAACAGACTAATATAGACTCTCCGATTTATAGACCTCAAGTAACCGCGCATGCGCGATATAACACTTGAGATCATTTTTCCGACGTTCTGTGGGGGAATAAGAACGTTTGAGGTTCTCCGATTAATGAATATCGTCTTTACTATTTCTCAATATTGTGCAAAGGCACATGAGCGATAAAAATGATTATATCCAGCGATATAAGTGAAACGATTTAAGCTTTTACGCTAATTGTGAAACCATCTTTCACAAGCTCAGTATATAATTTCTTGTAAATTGACAATCTCTAGTTTATTGATACATAAAATTGTGTGATTTTTATAAGCACAGATGATTTGAGAAGTTCAGGGCAATAAAAGTTTGAAAAATAAATGAGATTACATATAATTGCTATACACATAGCCACAGTGAGAATTTATAAGATATACGAACAGGTTTTTTAGCAGGAAGACATGATAATAAAAAGATTACACAATGATTTAAACTCATTATTATTTATCCCAATTACTCTATGGAGAAAATCTAGTGTTGAACTTAGATTCTGTACATTTATTAAAAAGTCCAAGGACGTATAGTGTAGCCAATACAGAAACAGAAAATGCATTTTTCCTAGAAAGACTTAAAAATGACAAATAAAACATTTGAAAAGTGACATTATTAAAATGTGCAATGGAATGCATATACAAGGTTGATATAAAAATATATTTCCTTGTAGTGATAATATAATTTAAATTATTTTGTCTAATAATATAGATTACACGCATAAAAAGGAACGCAGCCTTCTAACTTTAAATTAGTCATTATATGAACTAGCATTTACACCATCATACAAAATATATATATATTAGCATCGTAATTCCAAATATTATTATTTTAATTTACCAACTTAACTTAATTCGGGGTATAATTACCAAAATTTCTGTAAAGCAGAAATTTGTTATAATGCTACAATAAGATTTTCATTGATGCGAGCAGATTCTCTGTAAAAGTATATTATTTTAAAGTTTAACTTTTTCATTATTTCCACAAACTTAACGTTCAAAAATGGCATTATTTAAGGAACTTACTTAAGAGAATTGTTCGAAGACAAGTAGGAAACTTGATGCAATGTTGATTAAATTCTAGAACGCTACATTAGTATTACATCCCCTACATAAACTCAGTTTTTAGGCCTTCCCCTTGTAAAAAAATGTTACTTTATTATTTTATGACATTGGAATTGCATTCTTTTTCAGATATTTTCTCCATGATCAGTTTTTCTCTCTCCTTTTTTCTTCGTATGCAGCCATTTTTGCAGTTTTTTGTTAGATGAGCCAGATGTGTTACTGGCTGATTGAATCCACAATAATTTCATATCAGAACTAATACCTCGCCTATTTTTACGTACAAAAAAAACTAATAAGAATCTATGTATAGATATTTTTTCATCTGGTGAAAATCTGTTGGGAATATATTGCATAGGTTGTTGACATTCTTTTTTTATACAAAATCTAAGGATTTCCAGGAAATCTCAAAATTCTCAATTTATTTTACGACTTTCGTAATTTTAACTGTACGATAAATGAGACAAAATTTCCTTTACGACAGAAATTGATATGACTATATATAACTTCACATCTACATCAGGATGTTAAAACAGTGATGCATGCGTCACATGTGCCGCATTGAAGGATTACAAGTGGTGCATTGCATCTTTGCATATTCTTATTCCTTTTAAGTGGGTGCTATTACTGAATCTATCTTCACATTTTCATCACCTGAGTGCCTCCAGTTCAACTCATCCAGACTTCTAATTCATCAGTTCTTTCTTTTTGGGGGGCATTTTACAATTGTAGGATATGAATAGCTTAAGCTTATGTGAGGGGAAAAGACATATAGATGTAGATAGAGAAAGAGAGTTAACAGTAAATTCCATGCTGATTTCACCCTTAGTGCTCCAGCCGGCTTAGAGTTTTTATCACATCTAACAGATGTGGTTCAGAGTTATTTTCATCAAACAAGATTCTCCAGTAGCTGTAGCTCCATATTGTTTCTGATTATTGTAGATGAGTGATCTAATGATCGTATGTCTTTTGAACCGAAGTCTTTTCATTAATTTAATGTCGTGATTGAGTTTTTTCTTTAGATCCTAGCAATATCCTTATTTTTTAATCCCAATCCAGAAAGTAAGATGATATATAAAAGAGGCTTGATTTGTATGGCAAATCTGAACTAATCAGTGAAAAACAATTGACGAATGGTTTGCAAAAGGCTGGCCCCCGCTGATCTAGTTATTATTATTTAAAATAAAAAGAAATATGTTTCTCGCCTTCAATAAAGATTCCTCTTCTTAAAACAATAAGACTTTTTACTCATTCCATACACTCTTGCTGAGGTTTGCTTCCTCGTGCCTTCCTAGCGTTTCCTCATCTGACTGATGTTTAAAAGCCTCGTTCAATCTTTTCTTTCACACCACTTCAAGAAGGTACGCAGTCTTACCATTGATGCATACACAATTAAAGCCGTAAAGAAAGTATCTGATCAATTCCCACAAGGAACGTTACAGCTTGCCATGTATTACTCATATAAGAAAACGGTGATGTAACCAGTAGCTCTATATGTATGCAAATTTATTCTACACAAATAGGGATATTTGCAGAATATTTATGACACCAGTCAGAACGAAATATAATGGAAATTTATTTAAATTAATAACTCATTTAAATTGTCTTCTATATACCACCATAAAATTTGTCCAACTAAGAAGCACATTACATTTGAAAATTACTTTTTAAGGTAATCACACAATCATCTTTTAGAGAAGTCTAAAAATTAAGGGTAATTATACTTATATTTTAATTTTTTATATTATTAAAAAAAGAAGCTTTGTTTGGTTGGTTTAGAATTTAGTTTGCAAAGAGTATCATTTAAAAAAGTGCAACAGAACACAATAGTAAATTTTCTAAACAGTGCAAATAAATTATTAGAAAAATTTTAAATAGTCTAATTTCTAACTTCCAAACAAGAAAAGTTAATGTTTTAAGTTTTATTTCAGGCAGCAGTTGCTTTGGCAACACTTTATAATGCATGGACAATTGCCCTCAGGATTGCCTTTCCAGAAATTCGACAAGAGGTTTGTATTATTTTATTCAGTTCCTAGTATGCACCAAATAGCTATGCAATTTGTTTTATAATATAATTTGTTATAAGGTATTTTTCAATTTATCACCTTTCAATATCTAAGAGATTAGTGAAATTCAACAGAAGCCTTATTTTTGTAATAAAATATTTATGAAGATTAATGAATACCGAAACCGCTCTCTAGGTAGATAGGCCACTCTCTAGGCTATTTGTTGAGTAATAATGTTGTTATGTTACTATTTAATTTTCATAATTTTAAGTGTTTCTTTCCACACAAAATAATACGAAGTACACTCAATAAATAAAGAACCATAAACCCATGTGATAATAGCAGTTATTTTTTATTCAAGTATATTCAAGCTTTTATTCCCCTGTAAAACAAGACTGAACATATCCCTCTAATAAAGAGTCCTAGGTTACTGTCTGACCCATTTTCGATCCTCGTTCTGCTCATCATCCTCATCATCTTCATTGTCTGACTAAAATCCTCCAAGTAGATATTTAGCTCTAAAAAATGATAATCTCAGGGAGACAGATCAGGACTGTAATGAGGGATGGTGGAGAACCTTCCACTGAAATTTCAGCAGCTGATGTTTGACAGAATTCACTGGGAATTTCCTTTCCTCCATATCCTTCTTCTGAAAGTATTTGGTTTGATTTGGAGTGTTACGATCTACTGTTTTACTACTTTGATGACTAATAAAATCGGAGCTTACATCGTACAGTCAAATCAGAATAGCTACGACCATCCATGCCAGAAATGGGATTCGAACCCGTGAACTTCTATACCAGCACTCCATTCCGCCATCGTTCGACTTTCTTTAAGAAATTCCACTATACCTCTCTGCTCCGCCTTTAATGGTTCTATGTAAAAGTGTGAAAATAAAATGCATTTTGAGATGAACTTTTTTAAAACTTCATATTATTATGAAACTTTTCTATTCTGAAATTCCATAAAACCGATTTTACATAACAGGCTCCGGCTCTTTATTTATTGAATGCATCTTAAAAGAACCACACACAATTTTTTTTCTCTAACTGCTAAGAAGGAGAATAGTATAATACATTTTCTGTACACAGGTGATTAAACTTAGAAACAAAGTTAGTCGGGCTGCATTATTAAAGTTTATTTTTTACTGAATTATTTACACATTAAAAATTTTGATTGCAATAATATTGATTAAAAGTATAATTTTTTTTTATCTTTTCTGTTTTTAAATGGATATTTCATATTCGTAGGATGTTTTGTCTTTCACAATAACGATAAAAAATATTCTTTAGGACATAACTCATCAATTACTACATATCAGAAACACGTGTATGCACTCCCTTGATTTCTCGAGAACAACTTGATATTACTCAAAATTTGAAGTTTAGGAGAGATATACATAAAATTACTTATAATCTCTTTCATAAAAATACATATTTTTGGGGAAGAAAACATTTTGATATCTGATGAAAAACAATCAATCTTTATTATGAAGGTCCACAATCAAAAATTGCTATACAACTTTAAATCAAATTTTAAAACATTTTAACCTAAATTTATAAGTAGTTTTAGTGATTTACCGTAATAGCAAAAAGTCTTTTACTGTAATTTACTTAATCTAAACGTCCAAACAAAATGTTTCAATGTATGTTATGAGCATGAACATTTTAGTAACATGTTTCAACTTTTCAATTTCCTACAGTTTTATATAAGTGATAGTGATTGAAAATGATTATAGATGGATAGATATTATTTTTTGTTAGTTTCTTTACATGTATTTTGATTTAATAAATACAAATTTTGCTCAGGAAATCCTTAACTTAGTAAAGTACTGCAATGTTCCACCTATTGTTAAAGTAAAAAAATTAAGCTGCAAGTCTCATTTTTTATAACTTCCTTTACAGTAAATCAGATATATCCTTTACTATAAAGGAAATTTGGGAAAGGAAATATAGGAATACAAATTCTACTTCAACTTTTATTTATTGCCAATTTTCAAATTCCTTTTTCCTAAATAAATTGTTCCTATCTTTTGGTGTGATTCAAATGTGCGGTTTGCAGTTAAATTTCCTAAATGAAAAAGGTAACGAATTACGTAAAAATACTTCACAAATAAGTTTGGTTTATTACCTCTATTTTTCTGATTGTTTAAAAATATATTCTTCTTTTTCATAATGATAAGCGCTATTTTATATTAAACATTTTTTTATATCAAAATATAAAAGGAAAGTTTTGAATATCTCCCCCACAAAAATCCTAAAGAAAAACCAATTTTATTTATTCCCTGAAAACCATAATTATAAATTTAGTATTTATTTTAAATTTTTCAGCAATATTTTCTTACGTGAACGTTTATTTCTTTTTCAGCGAGGATTATTCTATTTGTACTACGTAGACATGCTAAGTGATTTTATATACTTAATGGACATTATCATGCAGCTAAGAATTGCTTATTTGCAAGATGGAATTCCAGTAAGTAATCTTTAGGTATACAGCGAAGCAATATTCTCTGATGTATATAACGAATTTAAAACCTTCTTGCATTATACTTTAAAATTCCGTTTACTCTCAAAATCTCCTTGCTAATGACATAGGACTTACCACTAAATGGTGAGAAAAATTATACTTTTAGTGTGTTTTTACTGGTGGTTAAATTTTAATTCGAATGCTTCACTTTACTCAATGTAGCAGTTAGCTACAGTTTTTCCCACGTCTGCAATAGACTAAATTTTTAATATTCAAAATTTTAGCTTATGCATTAAATAATTAAATTATTGTCATATAATCTGTTATATAAACGTACTTATATAAGTGCACAACATTTCAGGAAGTTTTTGAGGATGGTTTAAAGATATCATAAGCTCAAAAAAGTATGAAATTTACGAAAGAATTATTTACGAACGTGACACATGATGCAAATAATTTATTTCGTTCTAATCATCGTTACCTTTGTGACACAACAAAACCATTGGTATCAAAATATGTGTAAATATTAACAATTTATAAAAAAAAACTTTAAGGTCATAATCGTTGCGTTTTAAAATTTTTACCTGTGTTGGGTAGGAGCATTGTGTCCGAAATCTCCTAGCAAATATTTCCAACAGTATTATGATATCTTTCAAAAGTAATGGTATCAAAATATGTCTAAATATTAACAATTTATAAAAAATAACTTTAAGGTCATAATAGTTGCGTTTTAAAATTTTTACCTGTGTTGGTTAGGAGCATTGTGTCCGAAATCTCCTAGGAAATATTTCAAAGAGTATTATGATATCTTTCAAAAGTAATGGTATCAAAATATGTGTAAATATTAACAATTTATAAAAAAAACTTTAAGGTCATAATAGTTGCGTTTTAAAATTTTTACCTGTGTTGGTTAGGAGCATTGTGTCCGAAATCTCCTAGGAAATATTTCAAAGAGTATTATGATATCTTTCAAAAGTAATGGTATCAAAATATGTCTAAATATTAACAATTTAAAAAAAATAACTTTAAGGTCATAATAGTTGCGTTTTAAAATTTTTACCTGTGTTGGGTAGGAGCATTGTGTCCGAAATCTCCTCTCAAATATTTCAACTAGAGTAGGCTGTAAAATAAAAATTATAAAATGCACATAAAGTTTTTCTTCCATGATTTCAGCTACACCTGAAAACATAAGGAATAAATTTCCCGAAAGATGTCTGTATTTTGACATCCGCTGCAATACTGATTACGGACTAAAAAGCATTGAATGGTTTGTATTAGAATGTAGCGTGTCACAATTGCGAGAGAAATGTCAATTCACCTGTCAACTAAGAAAACGCTTTGGACACAGCAGGCTCTTTAGACACACAAATAAGCGTCATATGCATTTATTTTGAGCTTTTATGAAAATCAGTCATGCAATGTTTCTTCGTAAAGTCTCATATAACCTGATTTTATATCTGACATAAGAATTAAATGCTGTTTCTTAACACATTGTATGCGGGACACGTGTTAGTACGTTTTCTGACGACTGATACTTGAGCACGGGTCACGTACTAGTACGGGTTAGTATAACAGCATGGTTTGTGGGTACAAAAATAACGGTATATACAGGAAAACGAAGCAGAATGTTCTTGTCTACTGCATAGATTCTGGAAAAATTTAGACAAATAAAAACTAGTTTTTACATCAGTCGATGCGGAACCACAGAACGGAAAGGTTGATTAAAAAAATCGATTTAGAGTTTTGATCAATTAAATTAACTTTTTATTTATCCTTCCAAAAATGATATTATATATATATGTATATATATTATATGTATAGTTGTATTTATATATATATATATATATATATATATATATATATTTGTTTATATATTTCAATATAAAATACGAAAAGTTGGTTAAAAAATTAAATAATTTTCGATCTATTGAGATTTAATTGATTAACTAAATTGACACGCAAAACGCCTGCTCCCGGTACAATTCCGCTACGAAATGTACCCACACACAATGTGTTAAGTGTGTAACGATGTTTTTATAAAATTTCTGACAACCGCTTTATGCTCGATAACCTATTGACAACAGACGAGACAAATATTCTACAAAATATTAAAAGAATAAAAAATACCATAGCGATTAAAATTCCTTTTTTTTTAACTTATTGTTCCAATTATAGAATCAAATCAGTCCCTAGATTTGAAAATGTTCGTCACATAAATCCTGAATACTAAATTTGTTTTATGTATGACCTATTGTTCGTTTTGAAAATAAAAGGTGGTTACATTTCTTTTATTAAATCGTAGTCAAAGTGTTAAAACAAAAATCACGCTATGTGTGTAGTTTTTTATGATACAAGATGTTTTCTACACTTGCGATAAAAATTATATTATAGTTTTTATTATTTATAACAATACAATATTCTGAAGTACACAACGCAAAAGGGTATTAATTACTGCCGTACCAACATCATATAAATATCTTTCGTACATTGTATAATATTATATGCATGAAATTAATGTTTCTCTGTTTTAAAATTGTGAATTCTGAATTTTTTAAACGAAATAATTTATTCTTAAAATATTATACACTATTAAACAAAGTTGAATTTTAGGTATTCGAACCTTCCAAAATAAGAAAACAGTACATGAGTCAGACGTACTTCGTCCAAGATGTGATATCCGTTATACCTAGTCAATCAGTTCTTTCTCTGCTGCCAGGTAAGACAAGTTGTTGCTCTGCCTTCCTTTATGTTGATTTACTTGCATACTATACTCAATCTTTTCCATTTTATGTGATGAGAATGTCTTGTAATACCGGTAAGCAGATTTACCGTTAAATTGTAAAATATGTCGATTAATATTTACCGGTTAATTTTAAAATATTGTTTTTTGGTAATTATTCAATAAAAATTTTTGTATTTTAATGTTTTATGTACAATATTCATATCAGATAAAACTATGAAATAAACGAGTGTGGAACGGATTATTTTCAGCACATAAATTCTTTTGCACCGAAACTAGGTCTTCATTGATTGATGAAACTTAAAATAAATTAATTTATCTACCAACATACATTTTAAAAAATGTAAAGTAATAAAAACTATTTATTGTATCTATATTATTCTTTGCTTGCTTACTTAGCAATTATAGAATTTTTCAGTCTTTTACTAATACATTTATCAATTGGTTTATAAATTAATTTTATTATTGAATATTTTATCGAGATTTAAATGCTAACATCTTACATTAAATACCATATAGTATTTGGACTCTGGACTTTGAAATAAAACTGCACAAACCACAAACCTTTTTACGTATTTAGTATTCGTTACCTACATTTTATATTATTTATCGGAAAAAAGTTACCGGTAAATTAACGGTAATCCGATGTTCAGATTTACCGAATTACCGGTCAATGAAAAGGTCGATATATTTGCAAGCCCTAGTACCAAGCATCGAAACGGCTATTACCATTATAGTACAGTATTCGTCAATATAATTTCGTATATAATTTATAATTTGAGTTAGAAATTTTATCTAATTAAGGGGTTTCATTTATTTGAATCGTTTAAAAATTGAAAATGAATCTACAAAAAATTATTTTTTTGCAATGTTTTAAAAATTTTAATTGATGGAATTCCTTGTAAAACTCGAGTTATAGATTAAGTTATAAATTATTTTATGTACTATTTACTGGTTGTTTAATTTTGCATGCTTTTTTCTATCATATATAATATCAAAACTTAAATTTCCTATATTGTATTAGAATTATAGTTAGCATAAATTTACGTAAGATTTAAATGATCTAAAAAATAAATCTGTTTGAAATTCTAAAAAAATTTTTTTAATATATTTTAGTTATGTATTGACTGAGTTAATATAATTAATATTCTTAGTGATATTTTTAGTATTTTATTTATTAATTAAATTGAAAGTTATTTATTTTTTTACTACAAATTATTTTTACGATTTATCCTTTTACAAAGTAAAGGAAGAAATGCAATCACGAAAACTTTCGGTCTTCGGGTTTCAACAAAATTATTCATTTCAACCAAGACTGAATTTCTTTTAAATCGTTTTAACACATTGTGTGTTGTTCATTTCGCAACGGAATTGTACCGAGGGTAGGCGTTTTGAGCGTAAATTTAGTTATTCAGTTAAATCTCAATAGATAGAAAATTATTTAATTTTTTGACCAACTTTTAATATTTTATATTGAAATATATAATATATAAAAAGAATATATAAATAGAAATATATAAATAACAACCATAAGATTTTTGTAAACAAAAAATATATTTTTAGTGGATAAATTTATAATAGTATCGTAAATATGAAAAATCAAATAGAAATAGTAGTATATAGTTTTAATTATTTCCAGTTCTGTGGTCCGCATCAACTGATGTAAAATCTAGTTTTTATTTGTCAAAATATTTCCAGAATCTATGTAGTAGACAAGAACATTCGGCTTCATTCTCCTGTATGCACCGTTATTTTTGTACCCACAAATAAACCGTGTTGTTACACTAACCATACTAGTACGTGACCCGCGCTCAATTATCAGTCGTCAAAAAAGGTAATAGTACGTGTCCCGCATACAATGTGTTAACTGCAAAGAAGGAAGGAAATTTCTGAATTTGGTAATTTATCAGAAAAACTATTAAAATATTTAATCTTTAAAATAAGTAAAGATGGCTAATGTAATAAAAATATTCAATTTATAAGTTTGGTTTTTTTAGAAATGTATAGGTTTTCCTGCCCAATGTTTATTCAAAAGAAAAGGAGTAGGAGATTTCAGAATACAAATATAAATAGTAGCTTTTATTATGGTTTTAGAGACTTCTAAAAAAACTCTGCTTAAATCCAGTCACTGTTTAATTAAAAAATAATTAGTTTCAGACTAATACGTTATAATCCTTCTAAAAGACATCAAACATTATATAGGATTTTCGTAGAAATTCAGTGATCTTTGAACTCCTAATTAAAAGTAAAATAAGATTTTATTATTTTTTAGATTAACCCTAACGGTTTTTAGGGAACTGATGATATTAAAAAATCACATATCAGACATATTAGAAAAGACTTAATATTCTTCCACAAATCCGATTACATATTGAGAGATGCGAAATACGACGCATAAAAAAGAACCATAAGGAGAAGACAACAGGATGCATGTATGTGTGAAGAACAGAATGCATTTATGTATAATGAGTTAATACTTATTAACCTTTTAAGATTTCGAGTTACATTTTTTCACCTTGGAGTTACAAAGGATATGTAAGCGATGCATGTATTTTTCTAGCATATTTTTTAATTCCAGTAGAAACAAAATGATTTAAAAAATATTTTGGAAAACATATTTTAAAAATTGGAAAAAAATCAAACAGAATATGATTCAAATATTCATGATTCACATGAGCTTAAAAAATATTCCCATACTCTTAATCAGTTAAAAGTACTTTTTTTCTGCTTATATTGTTCTCCAAATTAAACACATTGTTTATAAACAATTGTATTCTAGTTGGTTTTATACATCAAAACAGCAGTTTAAAATGTTACAAGTAATAAATTGATTTGTCTTTTTTACAGAATAAAACAAATGGCATTCTTATATGCCATTTGTATAGACTTTCACTGCAAGTTTAACTAAAAAGTATAAACACTTCAGATAAATAGATGTTAAGAGAGATAATTTTTTCTGGCATTTTATAAATACACTTGGTATTAAACAGTTTACAAAATAAACTGAACAACGGGGAACCCCAGGCATGTAAAGTATATTTAATCCCCGTATGGAAGAAAAGGAGTAAAAACATATCTTAAAAAATTTATACACTTGTTTGGCAATTCACCTTATTGTATTGGATTGTCACAGACCTCTGTGAAATGTATGTGTCCAATATTCACAAGTACGTTAGTTTAATCAAAATACAAATAACTGACAATCGTTTATGAATACAACAGGAAAAAAATAACATTTAGGTGCATTCGATTGCTTAACCCACTGAACGGACGCGTCGACGGGGGAATTCCTGTTCGAAAACGGACCTGTCGACCCCTTCTCGTTCGCACTCGTATAACTCGTATCGCACACTTTTGAGAAAAAAAATATTGCAAAGCGATAATAAATGAAAGAAACTAATTTTGAGTAACGGAACTCCTTTACCTTGCAGGGAAAATAATTTAAAAGTAGCCTGACAACTTTTAAACCGGCAACTCTAGTATGGTACGGTAAGTTCCGTCTGGAATTTACGAAAAGGGTGACTGTTTTGAAAGAGAAAAAGGTGGGGAGGGTGGCCGGTGGATGGGTTAACTTAAACTCCTCGCCTATCTTGAGACCATGGCTTACAGTACCAATCTCCTTTTGCAAGACTAATGACTCTGGTGTGCAAAGCATATATCCCGCTTGTGTGGAGATTATTACACGGCAAATTCAGTATTAAGTTCCCAAGCATGCTCAGTCCTCAATTTATCTATCGACTGAAGGGATGAACTTCAACATTTTTCATCCTGAAGATCGAACCTTGCACTTAGGTCTTGAGAGCTCTAACTTGACGCCAACGGGCTTCGCTGCATGCGTTTACATTTTATTATTGCACTCAAAATAAAAAGCAATCTACGGAAAGTCTTTTTACCCGTGTTTTCCTCTTTGATTAAAATAAAATTGTATGCGTAATTCAGGCAGAAAAGTGAATAGACCCACTCTACATTATTTTTCTTTGAAATAATAGAGACATAACACGGATCTCACTCTCGCAGTATTCTACTTCACTATTGTTTGTGATATCTAAAACGTGTCTTAGAGGAGATATAACGCAACACTTTACATCCTTCTTCATTTGTATTCTGTTTATTTGTTTAAAGCTGTATTTTAAATTATTCATGTGACATTCTCTTTTGGAAGAGTACAAAAAATAAAGACATTCGTTGTATCCATTTCTTTACGGAGAGAAATATCTTTTACATATATAAATCCTTTTAACTTAAGTGAATTTTGTAAAAAAATATTCGCATTTTTATTGTTATTTCCAGATGCAGTAGGTTGGTGTAAATATTTTCTTTGTACCGTTGGGGCAGGTAAGAAAAACTGTTTTAAAATAAGTTTTCTTTTGTAGAATTACTTTTGTATAGGTTACTTTTGTTTTATTGTTACGTTTTATATTTTTCTATCTACGTTGAAAAAATATGCTTATTTGTTTTCTTAAAAGAGCAAAATATTTTATGGTTTTTTGATAACTAACTTCTTATACTTTCACTGGTGAGGAATACGTTTGTAACTGAAAAATACGATGATGTGGTATTTGAGAAGGAAGTTTTATGCCCTTATTTTTACCAATATTCTTGAGTTTATCATATGAAGCTTTTCTCGTACCTATACGAGTATAAAAGGACGAATCAGTCGACAATTTAGAAACCCGATTGTTGCGAATAGCAAAATAAATTCGGAGTTTAAACAAACAATTCAGCACGAAACAGTCGCACCAAAATGTTGTAATTGCTTAGCGTCGACTCTTGATAAGGCCTTAGCAAGAAATACAATTTCAGCAATAGGGAATTGTGTTCAGATTTCTGCATGAATAATTTTTAAAAAGTTTTTTAGACAAAAAATATTAATCCTTTGATGCGTAACAGTAACTCAGGGAGCCCAAATGTATTAGTCAATGTCGAAAAAATTAGGACCAATATTTTGCTGCAAGCCAGACATCCAATTTTGAAAGTCTACCGATTTTGACAGATATGAAAGTAGAAGTAAAATTTCAAATTGTTTAAAAGAAGCATTTAAAACAGTTGTTTTCATTGCTTATAAAAGAAATATTATGCTAAAAAAGGAAATTTATTAAATTTGCCAGATTTTGCAAAACCTAATTTGTTGAATTTTTTAATGCTCTTAATAATATCATACAATGTCACAGAAATGATATTTTAATGATATTCAGCAATATCAATTCGTAAAAATAATTATCATTTTCTGACATTAAATTATACGACATTCAGAGCAAAGCACAATACTACATATGCTGGAGGGAATTGATTCTGTCCTTTCTCCACATAGTACCAGGCAACAGAATGAGTAATACGACTAATTGTAATTACTGCAATTCTTCCGAAAGCTTCGAGGCAAACAAAGTAGAACTGCACTGTCGTAGAATTTTTAAGAGGCAAAATACCAGGCAATACAAATTCTAAACGTAAAGCTTTTAAACAACTATAAAAAGCCTTACTTCAAGAAAAAGTGAATGAATTAGTTCCTCTGGCAAAGTTATCACGTGCTGAACATTGCTAAATTCCAGAAAATGATATTCAGGGATATCGGGGAAATATTTAGAAACATGGCTAAGTATCAAAAACTGATATTCAGAAATATCTTTCATGGGGGAGTATTTGATGTTGGTGTTTCTCATGCCACTTGGACCATCCAAGCCCGACTGAGCCTGCAGGCTCTCGTATTAAGGCCAAAAAGTGCGCTTTTCGTTTTAATGAGCACCATTGAGGTGAAAGAACGACTTCACTCTTGTAGGTCCTCGTAATTTTGAAGCAGGGGTCAAACAGAAGACTCACACACTTGGCCTGCCACCCCCAGCAGTACTGATTGAGAACTTGGAGGACATTGTGACCACGAACCTATTTTATGTGTACCAGTCACCTTTAACGAACACGGAGGATCTTAGACCAGTTCGGGTTCCTAACCCGTAATCTTTTATTTACAAGATCCTTGCCTTTGCCGGTTGATCTACCGCTGCTCACATTTGATGTAGACCGATATTATAATTTTGATGTATTGGGCAATATTTTTGTACTATCTAAAAAGTGCATAGCTAATAAAATATATATTATTCACGTATTTACAATTCAAGAGTTGATGTATTTAAAATTTTTAATCACATAAAATTAGTTTCCATTTTAAATAGAATTGTCTTCATTCATCTGTAAGCAGCGATAATGCTGGTGAACTGAGCCTACTGTTGATTTTTTCGAGTGGGTATTATGTTTACACTCACGCATTTTAACACTTGATGATTCCGAGTGTATGAGTGGGAAGCCTTAAGTTCGGTGCATTCACCCTGGGAACTCAAATTTGTTTCAATAGACCAACATTGTCATTCAAATGAACAATCTCATAAACATTTCGGCTTTTATAAGGTTCATGCATAGCTGATGTATTTGGCGGATATCCATGAAAACTCCATGAGAGAGCTAAAATAAAATGATTTTAGCTCTCTCTCTTTTTCTTTTAACCACACCGATTTATTTGGAATTTTAGACTTTTAAAATTTTTACTCCTTCGCAAGTTTTTAATGTTTAGACAACAGGATATCTTTCTAGATTAAAAAGTATTATTATAAATCTTAATTCGATTTATACTGATATAAAAAAGTTTTGCTCCTTTTAAAATAATTTTTTTTTGAAGTTTTTTAATGATAGTCCTTTGAAGTTTTATTTGGAATATACAGTTTTGAATTTTAAATATAAAACTTCATTGCCAAAATGTTCTATTGAAACAAAAAATACTTATTTTTGTTTATGTATATTATAAATAACATTACGTAAAAAATCTTTATAGGAACAACTTAGATTTACCTTTGGTAGAAATATACTTCTCGAATATTCATTTTTTTATGTAAGAGGACTTTGTATCTTTCAATATTTAAAATCTTATTACCACAGCATAATTATAACATCTGTTTCTCGATTCATCATAAAACAAAATTTCCTGTTCTGTTTAGAATATTTTTTTCATTACTTTAATAATTTCCTTACTTTAAAAAATGTTTGGCTTTGTTATTTCAAGCAGTATATTTTTAAAGGTATCATTAGAAATATAAATCAAATGAACATATGAGAATCTCTTACTCACAAACTACTTTTGATATAGAGGTATTAGAAACATTTTTATACCAAATTATATAATATTATATTTAATATCCATGTGTAATACATCTGTTTCATTCTAGACTAAAATTTTAAAATTTTATTCAATAGAATAACTTTTAAAGTATTAATAAAGTACATTATAATTTTTATAGAAATACAAAGACAGGTATTTGAAACTTTAAAAAATTAAAAATTGTTCAGAAATTAAATTTTATTTTTATGTCTGCCTATATCACGCTATAAAATAAAATATTGCTTGTTTTAATATAACTTAAGCTTGCAGAATAAACATAATTAGCTTCTATTTTCTATAACAAAATAGATTCTAATTTTACAATTTTAAAAGTTATTTTGAATGTAAGTGGATTCTTATTTTTTCCCTTGATGTATATATTTTAAGAGGAACTTTTACTTCATTCAAAAGGGAGATTTTACAATTTTTTTAATTACGCTCTAGTTTTAAGATATTATTTAGTTTTGTCATTAAGAAATATATTTTTTAAAAGCATCATAAAAAGTATACATCAAATATATAAAATGAAATTCATTGACACAAAAGGTTACTTTTAAAAGAGGAATATTGGAGACGAAATTTTTATATTCGATTAAAGGAACATATATGTTCATTCTATATATTAAAATTTTAAAGGTATTTGACATTTTAATATTTAATATTAAAAAAATTTAAAAAATGTTAAGAAATAATATTTTTTTAAATATAGCCTATATCGTGCCTTAAAATATATGTTTCGTATTAATGTAATAGAGGTGAATTATTTTAAAGGTAAGTAAATTCCTAATTTTTAATCCTTACAAAAGGAATATTTTACAAGTTTTCATTATAAATGACTTTAAAATGTTATTCATTTCTGTCATTTCAAGCAGTATATTTTTTAAAGTGAAATAAAAAGAATTCATCACATGAAAATTTGAAACTTACTGTACGTTTATTAGAAACTAAATTTTTCTATCAAGATGAAGTGATGTATATGCTTCGTTCTGTAGAATAAAATTTTAAAATTAAAAACTGTTAAGAAATTGGGGGTTTTTTACAGTAAGCCTATATCATGTTATAAATTAATGTATATTGCTTGTATTAATATAACTGAGATTTACAGAATAAACTTAATTAGCTTTTAATTGTTATAAAAATTAGTTTCATATTTCAAAATTTTAAAAATTATTTTGAAGGTAAGTGGATTTTTATTTTTTTTTCACTTGGTGTATAAATATTATATTTCTTAAAGTTTAAAGTGTTGCTTCATATATCAAGATAAGGTCAATAAAAATATATATCCTTATTAACGATGTAGAAAAATATTAATGCTAAACAGAGATACACTTTTTTACTATATTCTGAATCAAAATTAAGTTATTATTATGAAGAATTTTCGTAAGAAGAGTAAATTCTTGAATCATCATACCCTTAAACTGAGGAAGTTGAAAAAAAAGTTATACAAGAAAGACTGCAGAAATATTGAACTAAAATACGAAATTGAATGCCTATAGTATCTTATACACGAAAATATATGAAAGTAAACTGGAGCAGACAACTGTTTCGAAGTTTAAACAGTTGTCTGACTTCCTTTTCCTATTTGTATTTGCGCATATAATAGTTGGTATTTTATTTGTAACGAAAATGAAACAAAAAATATACAAGAACATAAATTATTAAAGCATACATGCTTCGTTGTGAAACAGACAAAGTATTCATGGGAAACAATGTGTGTGCTCAATTAGCTTGTGCTCAATGAATAGTGCATTGAAGGTATAGTATACATCAGTGTATTCAGCTAACGGATTATACCAAAACCTTTTTAGCCCATCTAGGCAAAAATTGAGCTTTTCGTCGATTACAGTCAGTGAAATTAAAACTCGTACACTATGTTTTTTCTAATCAGTTGTAAACTTTAGAAGGGTAAAACATATTAGGCAAGGTTGTATCGATTTTAACAGTGGGGGTTTAAACCAGTCGTTTTAACCGGTTTTAACTGTCCTGGTCAATATCAATTTTGACCAGTTTTGAGCACTGAAATTCACTTTTCAATATATTTAATACTAATCGAACATAGTTTACTAGCATATGATAAAGGCAAGTTATATTTGTTAAACATTTCCTAATATAAATAACACCAGCAAAAAACAAATATAACATAACACTAAGATACAAAAAAATTATTTTGCTGATTTTTTTATACAAAATGTTTTATATGTAATTTATGTTAAATTAAAAATACCGTTACAAGTAACAAGTTTTGTAGTTGTCTCTAAATTTAATAAACATAGTTTATTAGCATATGATAAAGGAAAGTTACATTTGTTAAAAATTTCTTAATATAAATAACACCAGCAAAAAACAAATATAACATAACACTAAGATACAAAAAAATTATTTTGCTGATTTTTTTATACAAAATGTTTTATATTTAATTTATGTTAAATTAAAAATACCGTTACAAGTAACAAGTTTTGTAGTTGTCTCTAAATTTAATAAACATAGTTTATTAGCATATGATAAAGGAAAGTTACATTTGTTAAAAATTTCTTAATATAAATAACACCAGCAAAAAACAAATATAACATAACACTAAGATACAAAAAAATTGTTTTGCTGATTTTTTTATACAAAATGTTTTATATGTAATTTATGCTAAATTAAAAAAACCGTTACAAGTAACAAGTTTTGTAGTTGTCTCTAAATTTAATAAACATAGTTTATTAGCATATGATAAAGGCAAGTTACATTTGTTAAAAATGTCATAATATAAATAACACCAGCAAAAAACAAATATAACATAACACTAAGATACAAAAAATTATTTTGCTGATTTTTTTATACAAAATGTTTTATATGTAATTTATGTTAAATAAAAAAAAACCGTTACAAGTAACAAGTTTTGTAGTGGTCTCTAAATTTAATAAACATAGTTTATTAGCATATGATAAAGGCAAGTTACATTTGTTAAAAATTTCATAATATATATAACACCAGCAAAATACAAATATAACATAACACTAAGATACAAAAAAATTATTTTGCTGATTTTTTTATACAAAATGTTTTATATGTAATTTATGTTAAATTAAAAATACCGTTACAAGTAACAAGTTTTGTAGTTGTCTCTAAATTTAATAAACATAGTTTATTAGCATATGATAAAGGAAAGTTACATTTGTTAAAAATTTCTTAATATAAATAACACCAGCAAAAAACAAATATAACATAACACTAAGATACAAAAAAATTGTTTTGCTGATTTTTTTATACAAAATGTTTTATATGTAATTTATGTTAAATTAAAAAAACCGTTACAAGTAACAAGTTTTGTAGTTGTCTCTAAATTTAATAAACATAGTTTATTAGCATATGATAAAGGCAAGTTACATTTGTTAAAAATTTCTTAATATAAATAACACCAGCAAAAAAGAAGTATAACATAACACCAATCTACAAAAAAATTGTTTTACTAATTTTTTTCATACAAGCTGTTTTATATGCAATTTATGTTGAATTCAAAAAACCGTTACAAGTAACAAGTGTTGTAGTTGTCTCTAAATTTAAACCGTTTCGTAATTTATTTTGGATTACTCCAAAGTGAAAACAATCTTTATATAGATGAAGAGCTGGCACAACAGTTCATTATATGTATTGTAAAATCAAAAAATTTTATGTTACTGCCTTTTACTTTCTTCATTGCTGCCCACCAGACATCAGGTCCAAGTGTACTGCAACTGTATTACATTGTTACAATTGCATGTGCATGGTTCATTTTTTACATTAAAGCATTCTTATTATACTGTATAAGCATGTTAATTCTCATGAACTTGTTAGTGTAACATTTTGTTTAAATGCACTACTATTTTTATTGCTTATTAAAAGTCACTTATAATTATAAAGATATTATATATTAAAATTAAGATCATTTAAAACTATTTTTAACAATTCTGACCACTTCTGACTATTTTTGACCAGTTTTGGAAGGTTAAAGCCACTTTTATCTAGTGTCCTGGTCAAAATCAATTTTGAACGGTCAGAATTACAAATCTGATGTTAGGAGACATGGATGATACTTATTATAAGTACTAAACTGAAATTATCACCTTTTTAAGTTTTCAGAAATTGAAAACGAGTTTTATTTCTACACTACGATTGTACGAGAATTGACTGTACGTGATGTACATAGGCCCTAACTTTTACGCGTTACGACTTATAGATGATACTAAAAGTTCTAAATGAAATTATCATCTTTTTAATTTTTCTGATATTGAAAACTTTGTAGACTGTACGAGTTTTACTTCGGCTTTGTTTTTATACGTTATGAAATATAGATGATACTTAATAAAAATATTAAACTGAAATCATCATCTTTTAAGATTTCTGAAATTGAAAACTTTATGGTGTGAACGAATTTTATTTCGGCCCTTTTTTTCTGTGTCATTCTAAATAATATCTATGTTGTTTAAATATTATGTAAAGCTTAAAGTACATTGTAAAAAAAGTGTGAAAAAAATTAATGGTAAATTAATAATAAATATAATAATAATAATAATACTCAATTTTATAATAATATTTAATGGAATAATAAAATAATAATAATAAATAATATAATAATAATAATAAATAAAATAATATAATAATAATAATAATTAATAAAATAATAATAATAATAATAATAATAATAATAATCAGACATAGATGACACTAACAGTGCTGAATGAAATTATCCTCTTTTTAGGTTTTCTGAAATTGAAAACTTTGTAGACTGTACGAGTTTTACTTCAACTTTGTTTTTATACATTATGAAATATAGATGATACTTAATAATAAAAATATTAAACTGAAATCATCATCTTTTAAGATTTCTGAAATTGAAAACTTTATAGTGTGAACGAATTTTATTTCGGCCCTTTTTTTTCTGTGCCATTCTAAATAATATCTATGTTGTTTAAATATTATGTAAAGCTTAAAGTACATTGTAAAAAAAGTGTGAAAAAAATTAATGATAAATTAATAATAAATATAATAATAATAATAATACTCAATTTTATAATAATAGTTAATAAAATAATAAAATAATAATAATAATTAATAAAATAATATAATAATAATAATTAATAAAATAATATAATAATAATAATAATAATTAATAAAATAATAATAATAATAATAATAATAATAATAATAATAATAATCAGACATAGATGATACTAAAAGTACTGAATGAAATTATCATCGCTTTAAATTTTCTGAAATTGAAAACTTTGTAGACTGTACGAGTTTTACTTCGGCTTTGTTTTTATACGTTATGAGATATAGATGATACTTAATAAAAATATTAAACGGAAATCATCATCTTTTAAGATTTCTGAAATTGAAAACTTTATAGTGTGAACGAATTTTATTTCGGACCTTTTTTTTCTGTGTCATTCTAAATAATATCTATGTTGTTTAAATATTAAGCAAAGCTTAAAGCACATCGTAAAGAAAAAGTGTAAAAAAATTTAATAATAAATTAATAATAAATATAATAATAATAATAAATAATAATAATCAATAAAATATTATAATAATAATTAATAAAATAATATAATAATAATAATTAATAAAATAATAATAATAATAATAATAATCAGACATAGATGATACTAAAAGTACTGAATGAAATTATCATCTTTTTAGATTTTCTGAAATTGAAAACTTTGTAGACTGTACGAGTTTTATTTCAGCTTTGTTTTTATACGTTATGAGATATAGATGATACTTAATAAAAATGTTAAATGGAAATCATCATTTTTTAAGATTTCTGAAATTGAAAACTTTATAGTGTGAACGAATTTTATTTCCGCACTTTTTTTTCTGTGTTATTCTAAATATTATCTATGTTGTTTGAATATTATGTAAAGCTTAAAGTTCATTGTAAAAAAAGTTTAAAAAATTTAATAATAAATTAATAATAAATATAATAACAATAATAATAATAATATCAATAATAATAATTAATAAAATAATAATAATAATAATTAATAAAATAATATGATAATAATAATAACTATTGATTAGTTTTAATTATTTTAATTAATTTTTTAATTAAGTAAAAAATGTTAAAATTTTCAGTTTCAAAATCTTACAGGAAAAGCTTAGTATACAAGTTATACTTTGATTGACAGTATATTGTACTCATATGCTATTAAGGGAGGCAGTGGACGTTATAAAGTGTTTTAGGAAATTATTAACTTTTAATACAGTGATATTAAAAATTTCCTAACTATAAGTTAATATTTTATAAACGATTCTAAACATTCACCTTTCTCTTTATTTACTTCAGGTTGAATCAAGAATCTTTATGGGTGTCCATACTTAAAATTTTGAACAAATGCATGCATATTTATAATTAATTTATTATTAAAAATTTAATAATAATAATAATTTATAATAATAATAATAATAATAATAATAATAATAATAATAATAATCAATAAAATATTATAATAATAATTAATAATAAAATAATAATAATAATAAATAATTAAATAAATAATAATAATAAGAAGAAGAAGAAGAAATAATTAATTTTAATTATTTTAACTAATTTTTTAATTGAGTAAAGAATATTAAAATTTTCATTTTTAAAATCTCACAAGAAAAGCTTAGTATACAAGTTATACTTTGACTGACAGTATATTGTACTCATATGCTATTAAGGGAGGCAGTGGACGTTACAAAGTGTTTTAGGAAATTATTAACTTTAATGCAG
>CM063505.1:25761098-25796098 GCA_032207245.1 Pardosa pseudoannulata | reverse complement strand
TTATTTTCTGTTTTAAAATGTCAGAAAATAAGAAGGGAAATCAAGTGACACATACCCAACATTCTCTTCTAAAAAAATAAGGAGAAATTTCCGTGCTCCCGGGGAAGGGAAAACTCTGTTAGGTTTTAAATTATTAAATGGGGGCATTCTGAAATACAAAATTCCGAATTCGCAGCGATGTCTACGGTAACGTTCATTAAAAATATAAGAAATAGTTAAAAATGTATACAGTATAAATCAAGTTGTAATATCTTGATTTTCAATGAATAATTTCTCATGGCTACAAAGTTATCATTTTGTTCTAAATTTATCTTCGTATCTTTTGTTATTTTTAAAGGCAAAACGTTGTTAAAGTTTTTTGTAATTCTCTTCAGTACGTAATATCATAAATCCAAATATCTGAACCATCAAGCGTTAGTTTCATATCACTTCCGGGACTGGACCCATGTTTGTAGACCCTCTACCTCTCTCCTAAGTTTAATTATGTAAAAGTAACTTCTTAATATTACTTTGGGACTCAACAACACCAAATATAGGGCTTCGTTTTAGATTCGGTTAGGTTTTCAAATCTTTTTTTCGCTAATTTTAACTGTTTCCCCTTACTTTACGGCTTCTTCCATGATTTTGTTTTATTTTAAAAATAGAACATTTTTAACCGCTTTCCCTTACTTATTTTTTTAAAAAAATTGCAAAAAATCATCACATTCTTTATTTTATTATTAAATACAAGGAAATGAAACAAAACAAAATATGTAGATTTTAAATTGACTTTTTAATTTTTTACAGGTGTAAATGTATTTCGTTTTATTATTAGTCTACTATCCCGAGTTAATGATACACGGAAAACGTTAAATATTAGTCTTTGCATGATAGTTTTTGAAAGGGACAATACAAAGTGATACGTGACATTCTGTACACTGATATCTGATCTCTTTTCTTACTGGCTTACTTCTAAAATTTGTTTTACCGGAGCACAGAGCCCACTGTCTCGTTGGATTTGATTTTTTTCAGTTGCAGGAATAACATCTGGTAAATGCCTTGATGTTAACCCGAGTAGTAAAAAATTAATGTTGGGTCTTCCTGATGTAGCAGAAAACACGATGATTTGCTGAAATTAGTTTTTTAATCAGTGGAAAACACCTGATAAGTCCTGCCAAAAGAACCGCGAAACCAACAAAACTTAACAAATTGCCAATCAAACTTCAATACATCCTTTCATTTCTTCCAGGCCGGGTAAAACCGTGGTAAAAAAAATCTTAATGACAAGTTCTGCTTCATCCGAGTTTTCTCGGAATAATAACTAACTGCAATATATACGAACCCGAGATAACTCGGGATAATCAGGCAAGCGGTTGAAGAATGATTCATGATTATTTTCTCCCTCTCTTTTTTTACTGTTAAGGAGTGAGTTGTTTCGTGGTAAATATCTCGAAGCCTAACCTTTAGGGAAGGCTATTTACCACCTAGGACTTTAAAAAAAGTATAAATTGCAAACAATTCTGTTGTAATCATTAAAAGATTACAAGCCAAATTTTTTTGAACTTCCACATACTATTATTTTATAACTTCAAATATATATATTTGCTTGTATAGAAGATTAGACACTCTTTGAAAAGAGTGAAAGTAACAATTTTTACACATATCTGTTATATCAGTGCATTTGTAAAATTTTATCTCTGTCAACATTTTTACAGAAAATATATTGTGTGCATGTACTGGTCAGCAATGACGCTTACAACTATTGGCAATACAAGCTCTCCAGAAACTGATGTGGTGAGTAAATTTTGAATTGATTTTACTTTATTTTCGTTTCCTTAATACTAAACTAACGGGTAAAATGCTTTGCCAATTGAAAGAATCTTACATTCTTTTAATTTAGTTTGGCTTTCATTAACTAACATCTCTTTTAAACGCGAGGTAAAGGAATGCGGAATTTCAAGAGAGAAAATATGCTTCGGGAAAAGGTAGTAATTACGGCATACCATTGGAATTAAATAAAGATAAAGAAGTAGCTGACTATATTCTGTTCAAAGAATGATCAAACACTTCTTTGAAATTCCGTAGTAATGAATAGAGCATATGTGGGAAAATAACAAAATAATGAATTTACATGACAAGAGATACGTTTAAAACCTGTAGCTTGCATACACACATATAAAGAGGTAAATATATGATTACACAAACTTACACACAAAAAATAATCATGTATGTAACAAAGCGAAAATTCATAGAGAAAAATTAGGAAAACTGTTAGATACATTTAACTTTGTACACTGTCTATTAACAAATATTTGGACACCTGTGATAGAAAAAAAACTAACTGTATTCAAAATCAATAGTTGGTAGAGTCTCCACTGGAGGCAATTACAGCATGAACCCTCCGGGACATACTTTCCACAAGTCTTTATATTATAGGTAGTAGTATTGTCTTCCCCTCGGCTTGGAGTAGACATACAAGTTCCTTCACCGATTTTTGACGGGTAGTGCACCCCTTAATTTGGCGATCCAACTTGTATCAGAGGTTCTCGACAGGGTTCAGGTCTGGGCTCTGGGTAGGAAAGTCCATTTGATGAACTCCACAGGCACCATACCAAGCCTTGGTTAACCTCGAAACATGAAAACTGGCATTGTCATCCTGGAAGTAACAGACATCCAATCCGTAAAACTGCCACAACGTAGGAAGTACATTGCCATCCAAAATAGTACAGTAGGCATCGGCGTTGAGCTTACCATGAATAGGGACCAATGGTTCCAGTCCATACCAGGAGAAACACTCCCCAGACTATAATTCCACCTCCTCCGAACTTGACTGTTGGAACAATGCATTCTGCCAAGAGACATTCTTCAGGCAGACGCCAGACCCAGACCCTGCCATCCGACTGATTCGAAGCTCCAAACAACCTATTTCCTATAGCAAACGATTGATAATACTTATATTAGTTAATAATTTTAATAATTAACCATTAAATTAAACTGAGTAATACATATTGCAGTATCAATAATTCAATAATTCAATATATCAATAATTCAATATATCAATAATATCAATATTCAATAATTTTCCAGAGTATTGATGTAAATAACTTGCCAATTTCTTTTCTTATTTATTATCACACACACACACACACACACACACACACACACACACACATATATATATATATATTTATATATATATATATATATATATATATATATATATATATATATATATATATATATATATATAGCATGTTTATATATTTTCTCGATTTGGTAGCAGGGGCTCACACCAGATTTTTGCCACGGGCGCTAAAGAACCTAGTTACGGTTCTGCAGAATATACAATTGAAATAAAGAAAAAAGGAAAATTTATTTCCTGTATATCATTTATTACTAAACTTTTAATCCAACAAATAAATTTAGCAATGATGATCCTCGATAAATTTTCTAATCCTTAAATTTTAAAAGAAATGTTGTATTTTTCTATTCACATTGTTCTATTTACAGCATATATCCTAAACTACAATGCCATCGCTATCTTATCTTTTCTTCATTTATATGAACAATGTCTTATCGACGCCATATGCTCAGATTTGATTGCCGTGTGTCGCTTAATACGCGAAATTTATTTACTTTCTTTTAACAGAGGAGGAGATATTAAACAACGATTATGGAACAATACCATATTTTTTATTATCAGTGTACTTAAATTTATTGATGCATGAAACCTTAAATTTCAAGAAAAACATTTACATTCACTGAAGTTAATCTATGTTTATGTAAAAAATATTAAAACAACTCAGGTGTTTTAGAACAATGTATTAGGATTTGGTTCTCTACGTCTTTTGTGATCCTTATTGGTATAACTTTTAAACAAGTGTCCAATAAACTATTTGGTAATCCACTCTAAAAGTCACTGAACTAATCATCAGAACTCTAAAAATATACTGTTTGCAGAGCCTTTCCTGTAGATTAATTTCTGTTGATTGCAATTATGTCTTTATATAAAATATCTGGGAATAATTGAATATTTTTTAATTTCCCCTTCAGAACATTGCAAAGTTTAGACGTTTATAAATTAGTAGAACTTTATGACTATTTGTTTGTTTAAATAAACTGTTTAGTGTAATCACTTGCTCATGTGTGCACCCAGGGAGAGTTTGGATAGATTTTGGATCGCTATGGTCAATTGTTTTGCTACACGGAGGCTTATGAGCCCGGGACCTACTGTTTAAAACCGATTTCGAATGGCTGTTAATATTTATGCCAAGAGGGGGATTCGAGCCCAAGAACTCCAGTACGGAAGAGCAAAATGCTACCATTCAACCATCGTTCGGCTACACTCAGTAGAGGATTTATGGCTCAAACACTCCCCTCCCGCCAAAGAAAAAAAAACTCATAAGCCTAATGTTTATTTGTATAGTAAATATTTTATTTGCATCGAAAGAATCTTTAAATTTCTATTACAGCTAAAATTTTGATTAATATTTCTTACTGTATTGATAATAATATGATACTAGTTGCTATAGATCGAAGCCCAGCGGCGTTGGGGTAGCGCTTCACTCTCCACGACACAGGTCCAAGGTTCAATCTTCGGGCCGGGTAAGGTTGACTCAGCCTTTCATCTCTTCACTGGGTAGATGAACTGAGGATCAAGCGTGCTTGTGAACTAAACACTGGGGGTTCCGCGTAAGATTGATCTCCTAAACTGGACATATGTTTCGCACCCCAGAGCTCTTGGTCATGTAAACGGAGATTGGCACCGTAGGCCCTGGCCCTGTAGGGGATGTTGCGCCGAGAAGTAGTAGTGGCTATAGATCAATGATTCTCAAACTTTTTATCCCTCAGAACCCTTTTCTTACCACATACGTAGCAATGGAATCCATGAATAAATATTAATCAATGAGAAACTAAAGGTCTATTATTTGTTACTGATTATACAAACATAAATACTAAAGAATATAAAGCAGCATAAAATATAGATAATACTTACAGAAGTTGTCGGGAAAGCAATTATTTTTTATAAAATGATAATTTAATGAATATTTCATCCCTTGTGCAGTACTGTCGAGTATGATTTGAACGACTCATTGTCACATTGCTTTTCTGTTCCCTATTGCTGGAATTCTGGCGTATTATATGTATGGGTGAAGAGAAAAACTCGGTAATGAGTTTACAGATTTCCTGCAAATTTTTTTTTAATTTCTTTAAAAACCCGCTGGACCTCTCGGAGGTCGTTGCAGAGTTCCTCAAACCCACTTTGAGAAACTCTAATATACTATGCGCATCCAGAAAGTAAGTTTCCCTATTTAAAAGAAAAAAGAACTCACACTTTCACGAGCATATTTATTGGCAACAAGAACAGCAATGTTTCAGCTATTTTTCAACATAGCCACCACTAGAATTGAGACACTTGTCGTATTGTGGGCTCAACTTTTGTATACTTCTGTCGTAGAACTCTTCCGCCTGTGAATGGAACCTTTATTCCTGTCCCAGAACACCATGCACATCCCTTTACGTACAGACAGCGTCTGTTTGAATTTGGTCCTGACCGAAGATCCACTATAATGTCAGTGTACTGACTACTGCTTAGTTTCTGGGGTGAAGTGCGAAATCCAAGTCTCATTGCCCGTGACGATCCTGTCGAGGAACTCGTCGCAGTCATCGTGATACCGTAGCAGAAATGTCAGTGCTGCTCCTAAGGGTTGAATTTTGTGTTCGGGTGTCAGTTTTAGATCATAGACCTGACAGAGCTGACGATAAATTTCAATTGGCGCGTCTAGCTGGCATATGATTAATACGTCATAGATCTGTTATGAAAGTGCAATTGACACTGCTAATTCCGCTTACTTTAAAGGGGAAAACATAGGGAAACTTACTTTCTGGATGCGCCTCGTAGAACACTGATTTAAAATGAAGGTCTAGTATAAATTTTTATCTCTATATGTTTTTTTATTATTTACAGGAATACATTTTCACTGGCGTCATATTCCTCACTGGCGTTTTTGTGTTTGCAACGGTCATGGGTAATGTCGGTGATGTGATTTCAAGCATGAATGCCAACAGACAAGAGTTTCAAGCTAGGTGTGTCCACCGCATTTTGATGCATTTTATGAACAACTTGTTTTATATAATATTCAATATTTTTAGAGATATTATTAAAGATTATTATTTATCTTTTCTACATATTAAAGTCTTCAGTCTTTTTTTCTTATTTGACAGCAACGTAATGTTTTAGATAACTAGAAAAAATACTTTCGATTTTTCATTAATTATGATTGTTCAAAAATCAGCAATATCTTCGCAAATTGAAATAACTTACTACACCCGATTGAAAAGTTAGATTTCAGAGCTTTTAAGATATTTACAATCTATTGAAGTTAGCATTACAGTATATCATACAGTGACGTCGGGTTCGAATCTTCAAAAGCTTGTATATGTTTGCGCTGTCTCCTCACAAAGAATACATAAGGGATAATGACTGTGAACAAATGAACTAATTATGACGTATGACGCAATACCTTTCTATACTAGACTCCTTACTTTTTAGAATGAGGTTTGGTTGTCCTAGGCTGTTTATGAATAATGAATAAAATAGGACTATCACCAATAGGATACAAAGAGTTCCGACGTTTCCAGGGCCAAGCCCTTTAACAAGCCGAAAAACAAGCAAGAAAATATGAAAAAACTGGCTTTGATGTGGTCACTAACATATACTGGGAGGGTTTATGGTGAAGGGAATTTTAAATAGAAGACCAAAATAAGAGAAAGGTGTCTGCCTTTAATTTACTGCATAGATCTTTTAAATTACTAATAAGACCAATCAGGTCCGAGAATCCTAATAAGTTTTTGAACTCGGTTATTAACACAGGACTATGAAAGAGTTTGAGTAACTATATATAGGGGCATGGAAGTGAAGTAAAATGTATTTGTGTGAGAAGAATAGACTTTTCTGGTATAAATTTCATTTTCATTTGTAGTCAGTGAAGTATACGATGTGTGATTACGAAATAGCCTTAGCAGTAGATATTCAGCAGTTTGCAAAAGTATCCGAAGATCTTGAAGTTACGTGCCCCCCTTCTATCATTATTAAAGATTCTTCTACTTTGATCTACTTTTAAGATTCTAAAACCATGAAATGTTAACATTTAGCAACTATGTTTGCAAGCTTAAAAGTAAGAGATGATTATAATTCGGAGGATAATGGAGAAGATAATGTTACAACTAATATATACAACATTCAAAATAAAATAGCCAACATAATTACGATGTAGAGATGACGAATATTGAAAAGATTATCAATTGATAAGTTGGAGTTTTAAAAAGAAAAAAAAACCTGATTCTTTTTACTGTTTTCAATGAAATTAAACGCATTGTTTGGGTTCTGTTTTTAGGGAATTCATACCTTTCTGACTTCACGGAATATGAAAATTTTCAGCTTATAAAGACCTCCATGCTTTTAGTTAAATGAAATTTCTCAACTAAAATACTACATTAATGTAAAAACACTCGCATTCTCTTATATCGCAGAGCAAATTTATTCATTATTTTCATTTCTTAACTAAATATATGGAGTCAAATAAATAATTATTATCTCATATCATATAATACTTGGTGATAATTAGGTACGCTTAAATGTTTTACTATTGCTTTTAAAACCTTAAAGTGTATTTTAACACTTGGCATGTGGGTATACTTCACAGCCAACTTACGCCTGCAGCGGGCGTTTTTCCGTGAATTGTTAGAAAGTTTAGTTATTCCGAAAAATCGCAGTAAATCGAAAACTACTTTGTTTTTATGAACGAAAGTTGTTTTATTTTACACTTTAATGTATACTGTATGATTATTTAATAAAAAAAAAACAATATTTTTATGAAATCACAAAAATAAATGATTTTTTAAATTAAAGTCCGATAATCTGTCAGTGCATATTTCTTCATCACTATCTTTGTCACAACGGCTCATTTTATCAATTTTGTATTCGACAATAAAAAACCAAGCTTCAAATTGACAAAACATCACTTGTACGTTCTGGAGCTAGGAATTCGATTGAAGACGAAATAACGCAACAAAAGACCGAGTAACTCTACAATCATAACTTGTCGAAAGAAAAATTGCAAAGCGTTGCCATAGCAAAGCAAACAACACGCATATAATGTTGTACATACATATAATTATATGTATTTATTAGATTATTGGTGGTTAGCGGGTATCCACCACAAATCTACTAAATACGTATTTTGATGTGATCTGCGGTCCAGTGAAAGACTGCAAAAAGCGTAAAAATACGTTGCCCGCACTCGAAGTGTTAAGAATTTTCGAGGCTATATCATTATGTTACTGTTATTTGAGGTATCAGTGTATCGGCAGTAATCTACAGAAAGTAATTTAAATCATTGGAAGACAGACTAAATTTCTGTAGCATAAAAGTTTGCAAGATTTAAGTACGTCTATTTAAATATACTTTATAAACATTTCTTTCTAGAATGGATCATATACAGATGTACTTAACTCATAAGAAAGTTCCTGCTTCACTTCAGCTTAAAATTAAGAAATGGGCAGAATACACCTGGTCCAGGTACTTTTAGCTACTGTCTAATTACAAAATTATACAGCATAAAATATAGCGTAATCAAGAATTAATTTAATATTTGAGCTGGAGAAAATTTTAGAACTATTTACAAAAATTTGTATCTAGAAGATCATAATTTTTTAATCTACGCCCTGTCGCGGATATAAATTTATATAATGATGGTCTTATGTTTCTTATTGAATTAAACTTTAATAAATAATGTCTGCCGTATTTCAGTTTTATTTTCAAAAAATAATTTTTAAGTGCTGTAATTTGGGATTAACAAATCTATTCCTTTAAACTCAGAATAATACCATTTTTTCTACTTTTTTCTTTAAGCATTCCTTATTTAACCCTGTAGTTTGATGGTTTAGAGCATTACAATATACATTTTTCTACATGATGTAAAATGAGACTAGGACCTACTGCTTAAAGCGGTATTCCGAACGGCTAAGAATGTATATGCCAGTAAATGGATTTGAACCCACAAACTTCAGTATCGAAGATATTCTACCCATCATCGTATTACAAATCAATAATAAATCCCGAAAAATATTTTGAAACATTGAGTTTTTAATAAAATATCTGTTTTATAAGTTTTTTAAAATGTGATTTGTTAAGTTATACTTAAATATAAATGCCTAGAAAATCTCATATCGCTATAATAACTTTCAAAAATTCTTTCTAATTCCACCATTTCCTTAAATTAAAATACCTTTAAAGAGTGAGAAAAATCAAATATATATATTTTAACAGCAAAATGAGTAAAAAAATTCTAAAGAGCTGTTAATGATCCAATGATTTTAATCTGTAAAACACTCAAATATTTTAACATTTTCATTCAAATACTAATGTATATATTTCTAATAAAAAGCTAAGCTTATCTAAAGGAGTTTGAAAATTCCTTTTTCAGGACAAAGGCTACGGACGAATCTCGCCTTCTTAACATGCTGCCTGAAAGACTTAGAGCAGAAGTTGCTGTCCACGTACATCTCGACAGTCTTAAAAAGGTTTTATTCTGATTTCCTTCCGTTCCATATGCATACTTTCTTTTTTAATTTTCAAACAATAACGGAAACATTCCCAGAATCCTTTGAAATAAATAAGTCCAACTCTAAAAACATCATAGAATCAGAATAATTCACAGCTTTCATTTCGAAATACTTTTGACCTTCCAGCTTCTGGTGAAAGGAAATGGGAACATGGAAATGAAGTTATAGTTTCATTGTGCTTCTTCCAAAACAGATTTTACTTTTTCATTGATTATGGGATTATAATTTATAATTTCAAACGGGTATTTTTAGATAACTCTATACTCCTATACTGCTCATCTTAATAACACACCTTAACATCACCTTAAACAACTTTAAATGAAATATTTCTTTAAATTTAATATCTATTTTAATTATTATCATAAATACATGGTGTTTTCAGCATTTGTTCTCTATTTTTTATTTAATTAGTTTTACTGAATTTACTTTGTTTTAAATAAAATAAGAAGTCTTTTATAAAGTGAAAACTAAGAGCTTGTTTCAGAAATTTTAACATTTTTCTGACATACTGTGTGCAGGCTTAGAACACAAAGGGAGTTCATTAATAATTTTTGCTATCTTAGAGAATAATTATTAGGTAAAATACTCCACTTATTTAAATTTTTAAAAAATATCAGAAATATTACACTAAGTTATTAAATTATCAAAAAACCTAAAATAATGTTTAAAAATTTCATTTCGAATACTATAAATTTTAAATGAAATAAACAAAGAAAATAGTAAGTAGAGTTACGTCTTAGGTCTATAATGTATTTAATGTAATAATTTGAAATCAATACGTGCAATAATTTTTTATTTACAGTACGGGCAAGTTAAGAACACTATTTTCAGTAAAATGCATTTAAAGCTTTTATAATTCCTTTAAAAACAGGATATTAAGTGCAAAAATTGTATAGTTTTACAGGTTCTAATTCGAATGGGGTTTTATAAAACTATTGAGAAACGTTCAGACACTTTAAAATGTAAAAATTTTAAAAAATCGAATTTTTGAAGGTTAAAAGGTGATGTGTCCCCTTAAAGGTTTAGTCTTTATCTACTAGAATCTTATAATGAATAATGATGATCACATATACGATGATATCATTATAAAGCACATTCCTCATTCTTGGCGTAGAATAAGGAAATGTTACAAAAGAGATTTTTATGGTAAAATGGATAGATTCTAGTTTTTGCTAGAATTTTTAAACTAGTTATTATAAGGTTTTTTAATTAGTCTAACTTACAAGATACTAAATATATATGTAATGGATGTTTTAGACCCTTTACAAAAGTAAAATAGTTTCCATGCTGTACCTCATTCTCGGGGAAGAATGAGGAAATGCTATAAAAAAGATTTTTTTAGTAAAGTAATTTTTGCTAAAACTAAAGTTTTTAAAATAGTTATTATAAGCTTCTGTAATGTAGTATAACCTAGAAGATACTAAAGGTGTGTGTGTGTGTGTGTTGGCTGTTTTAGACCCTTTACAAATGTAAACCGTTTCTATACTTAAAGAATGCAGTCGATGACTTTGAAAGAAAATGTCAAAATTTGACAATAAAAATGCTGAGTTTATGTATGCAGTCCATCTTTGGCTCTCTTTCGCCAAGACGTTTAACATTCAGTTTCATAGTGATGAGAGGGTGCAAGGAAGCCAGCCAATGAGAATGTAAAGAATTAGTCTCGTGAGGACGCGAGAATCAAAACTAAGTTACGTAAAGGAGTTTATTTATTAACAGTCGAGCTAAGTAGAAATTAATTTTGGTATTGTTGCCAAAGATTACCATAATTAAAGAAGAAACAAAGGTAATTCGCCACAGGTTGTAATTTTAGGGATAGAATAGCCAGAAAATTTTTTTAGACTACAATTAAGTTGGTTAGTTTGGTTAAAATATTACATATCTGATCAATAATATTTCAACACGTTAATAAATAATCAAAAGAAAGTACAGATATGGATAGCTTTGTCTTAGTTTTTGTAATCTTTTAAATTCTAATAACGTAATTCTCCTTTAATAGCTTTTAATCGGAAAAATCTCCTTTAATAATTTAATAATTTTTAAAAGGGATAGAATAGCCAAAATTTTTTTTAGACTACAATTATAATTCAGTTGGTTAGTTTGGTTAAAATATCATAACATATCTGACGAATAGTATTTCAACACGTTAATAAATAATCAAAAGAAAGTACAGATATGAATAGCTTTGTCTAAGTTTTTGCAATCTTTTAAATTCTAATAACGTAATTCTCCTTTAATAATTTTTATCATGATTATTTTTACTATAAAATTAATTTTTAACTTAATGATGCATTCTTTAAACTATTTTGAAAAATATTAACCACAAAGGTATTTGTATTTCTATACAATAGTCTACATTGTTTTTGAAAACAGGTTAAAATATTCGAGCAGTGCGAAACGGGTTTTCTTTGTGAACTCGTCTTAAAGCTACGATCTCAAGTTTTCTCTCCAGGTGATTATGTTTGCCGTGTTGGAGAAACAGGTACGTATAATTACACAACGGTAGGCCTAAACTCTTTAATCGATGTTTTCATAATTTCATAATAGTTTGTATTTAATATTAAAACATTCTTTTCTAACTATGCATGAGTCATGCATTCTCTTTTACTAGAACACTAACTGAAATCAACTACATTTATGAAAAATTATGCAAGTAATCTTAAAAATTTGTATTCTTCCTCAGATGTATTCAATTCTATTTTTAAAAAAAGTTAATAGTCACCAATGCAGACAAATATTTTTTACTCATGTTAAATAAAATTTTTTTAAAAAGTTATTAAAAATTAATAAAATAATAAATTAATAAATGCCATTGCAAAAAAAGTAAATTGAAAAAATATAATACATACTGAATCTAAATTTGATTCATTATTACGTCTCTTGATTATTATTTTTTTTTGGGGGGGGGGTGTCAATATGGTAACATTTTTGAAACACTGGGTCTAACTAGACTAGGACTTACTACTTAAAACCGATGTCGAATGGTAACATACATCCATACCAGCAGAATGCTTTAATCGATGGACTCTAGTACTGAAAAGCAGTACCCTACAAATTCTACTGTCCTTCGATGAAATTTAATTAGTGCATATACTAAACATCTTTTGTTTATGTTGTATAGAAGATTACAATAAGGTTGAGAAATCATCATCATTCTTTCATGAAAAAAATCTTAAATTAATTAACAAATGTAAGTTGCCTTAAAGTCAAAAATAATTTTGAAGTAAAAAAAAATGTATATATATTTTGTATACATTCAAATAATTTATCGTATTATACAATACTTTAATGCAACTTTTATAAAAACCGAAGGCACAATATTTAAAAATTAAATGACATTAGGTTTAATAGCAATAATATAAAAGACAACTTTAAGTTCAATCAATGAATATTTCTAATAAAGTCACACTAATTCCATTAACATTTCAGTGATTTTGTAAAGAAATTTCTTAACTATTTCTTTAGTACAATCAATGACTTCTCTAAAATTTTGAATTTTGTTGTATCAAAAAATGACTAATAATTAGATTTTATTTCTATATCGTTTGTATATTGTTTCATGTACACTGGAAGAGATAGATGCTTAATTGTAAAGTATTTTTAAGCGTAAAATCTACATATTGTGATAACGGATTCTCAGATTATAATGATGATAATATTATATATAACTGATAGTATATTTCTAAATTTTATAAGTGTATTAGCGTTTGTTTATAATTCCTTTTCTGCAGTAAACATATTGTTTAGATAAATGAATAAATTGATATATATTCAATTATTCTTTCAGGGCGAGAGATGTTTATCATCAATCATGGTAAAGTAGAGGTAAGTAAAGTGAACCGTTCATGCTATTTACAGCATAAAAGACCTAAACACACGACTAGAAATTATTTTATTTTATCATATGATTCTCTAATTCCAAGAAGAAGTAAATTTATGAATTTAATAAAGTAATATTTACTTTTACAGATGAATATAAATCTTACTCATAGTCTACACATATTAGACAAGAATTATTTCAAAGATTATGTATATTTATGACAAGAGATATTATATTCAGTGCTTTGTTTCTATCATTTTATAATATTAGCATGCGAATAATTATATTTATAATTTTTTTTATGCCGATGGAAAATTAATATGCACTTATGTAATTTTTTCAAGATTATTTCCCTACGTTTTTACAAGTAGAAAATGTACCAGATTAATTGTTACGCTTATAATCAGTATACTTAATTTATGAATACTAGAAAAGGAGAAAGTTATCCGTAATTCTAAAAGAAAATATCACAGTGTACATTATTAAATTTAAAAATTTTTGACCTTAAAAACTTAAAACAGTTGAACGTACAGAAAATTAAACATAAAGTAATGCGTTAAAAATTATACAGGAGGGAGCTGACGAGTTGTAAGATGTAAAGGATGGCATACGTAAAATGTATCCGATATTTGAAATATAGCGTGTCACAAAAAGACTCACCAATTCCTTTCCATAGATTTGGTTTAATTTAAAATACGTATTTCTTATTTTTTATATTAATTGGTTAACATTTATATATTTACATTAGTTTTATTTACAAAGTGTTTAAAAAATGACCGGTATATTTGAAAATTCAACAAAAACTAAACGGACAGTGATAAAAATATACAGTTTATTGCAATATGCTTGGGACAATATTAAATTTTTAGGCAGACAAACTTCCAAAATTAGTTTCAATGATCCACAACAGATGGCTCTGCAGTCTGGAAAAATTAAACTACGATACTTTCCAGATATCCACCATGCGCAGCAATAATATAGCGTATTCTCAGAACGATATTATCAGAAACCCGTGTAAACGTCTTAGGTGGGATGGCTTCACATGCAGAGCATGTACTGTTCCACTTAATCAATTGTTTTTGGATAGTGGCGGTACACCTAGTCTTTTAAGAGTCCCCACAGACAAATATTGCAGTTTAGATTTTTCGAGACTGCAGCGCCATCTGTTGTGGAATATTGTAACTAATTTTGAAAGTTTGTCTGCCTGAAAATTTACTATTGTCCCAAGCATATTGCAGAAAACTATGAATTTCTATTACTGTCCGTTTAGTTTTTATTGATTTTTCAAATATACCGGTCATTTTTGAAGCACCCTGTAAATACTTTTTTTAATTTAATTTTAATATTCAGTTTTATATATTTACTATTGTTATATGTATTTTCAAATTCTTCAAATTTTTTGGGACCTATGATTTTAAGTAAGCCCTAGTTTTAAAAACAAAGTAGGTCTCTGTAGCACACATTCTCATTTGTACCCCCTAAAATACCATATTTCTTTTTAGGTCTTGGTTCCAAGCCCAGCTACTAATAAGGATATGGTGGTCGCCGTTTTAAGCGAGGGAAATTACTTTGGTGAAATTAGTCTCTTGCGACTAGATGGGGTGCAAAATAGGTAAATCCCTTTACAGGAGTTTATTTGTATAATGCTCCAAGCAAAATTGAAACTATTGCTCCTAAGGAAAATATTGAGTTAAAATTATTTTATTCCTTATAAATTATTAATCAATTATTTGATACATTTTAATGATTAAATTCAAAGTAATTTTACCTGAAATAAAATAAAGATATGCAGATGTGCTTAAATCCTGAATAACTCTTAGTACGATAAAAATAAAATTATAATACTGGCGACTTTATCTCACTACTTTGGATTTTACAATAACGCTCATTAATTTGTTCTGTTACGATTGCAACTATATCTTTTTCGTATTCATGAAAACAAACTTCATTCTATAGATTCTTTTATACCTATTAAATACAATCCTTTCATTAGCCATCTATTTTTAAAGAATCATTTCTTATAAACTAAAAAAGAACTTAATTATTTTCTATGTAAAAGGCTTTTTTTTAAATCTGAAATTTTTTTTTAATGTTTGCTTTTTTTTTAATGATTGATTATTTTTTGAATGCAGCAAATTTCGAATACAACAAAACAGGTTTTTATTTGCTCGCTTAAAATATATAGTCAAATAAAATAACTAGAAAATGATTATTTTTCATACATTTTGGATGCTTTCTTTCCCTCTTTACATAGAAAATTTGTTCGGAATATTGAATTTTTTATACTCTTATTATATAAAGTTAAACGCTATTTCACAAATTTAAGAAAAAAATTGTAAAACTAATTTATAATAAAAATGATAAATTATTAGTGTATTTTACAAATATTCAAAATTAATTCTAGTACAATCTTTGAGTTAGTTTTTTTTTTATAAATTTCAGGTAAAAAGTTCATTAAAGTTCATTTTTACACCATTTCATTTTGTGTGTTAGAGGTTGCTATACTCTTACTTAAGCTCTAAAGATACCTAACTGAATAGTAGCTTAAAATCAATATTGTTTCGTTTTGATTGGAGCATTACGTCCATTTTTTTTCAACATTAGGGATCATTAGACTAGTACCTACTGCTTAAAACCAATTTCAAAAACGCATGCTATCAGCAGGATTCAGTCCTACCAACGCTGGAAGTAAAAATTCCCTTAATTTGGCTCTTATCTGACTGTAGAACAAAGCGAAAATTAAAAATTACATACAAAAACACGAGGACTAATTAGACAAAGACCTGCTGATTAGAGCCAATTACGAAATTTACAAACGATGAGATTAAAACTCCAGAACAGAAAAGAGTCCTTTATCAATTCGTCCATCATTTTACCAAATACACAGTGAAAAATATTTAGAAAAACAATAAAAAATAAAAGAAATCAGAAGGCTTTTCATTTTTAAATACAATTTTTCTTTAATGGCTTTCTCAGTGAATCGATATTTTATATTAAAACCACTCACACAAATTATTTTCTTTATATTAAGCGAAAGCCTTGCGTAAGCGATTCTGAACACATTATATTTATTTCATTACATATAATTTCTATTCCACTTTCTAAAGACTTTAAGGGTTTAAGCAGTGTTTTCAAAAGATTCTTGGATATACAGTTTACAATCTCAAAAATTATGAATCTATTTATTTTTAAACGATCTTTTTAGGCTAAATTCTCCAAAAAATACTTCAAACTTTCTTGCAAGATTTTTTATACTTAAATTTGTTTATCTCCTCTAAAATTTCTCGTGAGTTTTAAGGAAATATGTTTAAGATTCTTTAGCATCTCATTACTAGTAATACTCTAAGGTACATTCAAGACTACCTTGCATCTGTGAGATACGCGATTTTTCTGTTCCTAAACATCCAACTCTAGCTATTAATTATATTATTTTTTCCAACGCAGCAGGCGATACAGACATTATCCTAACGCCTTAACAAGGCTGCGAACCTGTTATTCATTTAAATCCACCCGAGGAGTACGTGTAGCTTAAGGTATGATAATTAAGGACTCGAGTAATATTACCCCTCGCTGGGTCCTCGTAATTTAGAAGCAGGGACCAAGCTGAGGACCCCCAGGCCTGCAACCTCCAGAGGTATCGATTGAGAACTTGAAGGACTTTGTGACCACGAATATATTTTACTTGCCCCAGTCAACATCAGCGAACACAACGGATCTTAGGCCGGTTCCAGCCCCGAACCCACTGCCTTTCAGTTACGAGACCACTGCCTATTATTTATATTATAAACTCACAGATTTCCGTTTTTCTATCCCAGCCCATTTATGCTCTATTTTTCTCTCACGTTGTCATTTTCCTGCTCAATGTTAGGAATCTCAGGATTAAAGACTTTAGTCCATAAATTCCTGTTTACTGATCATCCTGAAGGGGATAAAAGATTGACTTTTCATAATTACCTATAAATGATTTCGGATGTTGGGGTGAGTAGATATTTTAAACTCAAAAGATAATATATATGTATTTGGCAAAATAATGTCTGATTCATAGAAAATTAAAACTATTATATATTATTTCTTGAAGAAATCATAACTCAAATATTGTTTCCAATTTGGAAGCATGAATGAAGATTTGGTTTGGATTGTTTTGGAGAGCTACGGTCTACTGTTTTGCATACGAGGGCTAAACATCGGTGAAGAACAGTTAATGTTATCACACTTCAAATATTTTAATGCATACTACTGGTTTGATTTGCATTATTTAAAATGTTACGAAGCACATATTTGAAAACTAGGAGCCAAAGAGAGAGGGTAGAGACAATAAATACTCTCCAATATTTACCAGACGAATTTAAACTAAAGTAATATAATTTATAACCAGGAGGATAAAAATGTATTTAGAAAGAAATCATGGCATAGCCTTTTATCTTTCTTTTAAAAAATTATGTACATTGTATGACAAAAATATCGAAATTAGTATGGCCTAATCAGTAATTTATAACCTTTTAATAATAGTAAATTAATTTTTTATCTTTTACGGCTGTCTTGTCAAATCTCCATCCTCATTTATAGTCATGTCAACATGCCCAGAAAACAAACCTAGATTTGTAATTATCTTGTGACCAGTTCTTTTAGCTTATGAAGACCCCTGCTATGGCTCGACGATGCTAAATGAAGTATCCGCAGGGATCAGAACATGCATATAACCTTGCTCAGAAGGGATTCACACGGTGCAGTTAAAATAACACAACTAATTCTCGACATAGGCCTTTATTTAAGATGATAAACAATAAACAAACATGAGCACCCTCGATACAACCGAGCCTCTGTGCTACTGGCACACTGACTTTTATATAGTCAGACATCATACAGATATTTTGCATATTTACAATGGTGTGCTGCCACAAATAAAACTACAATTGTAAAACTTTACAGATGTGAATAAAGATCAATTAATTCATATTACAACATGTCAAAATACATTACAATACATTACAAAATACTTCGTCGGCAAATTGCGTAATCACCACAAGCTAAGAAATGTTTTTAATCTTTTCATCGTTGAAAACGACCTTTCAACACTTGCAGTGGATACTAGTAATGAACAAGGATTTTAATAAGCTTTAAAAATCTTGTAATGCATACACTGAAAATACTTTTGGAAGGGTCCAGACTTCCCAGATACCCCCTTTCAGAATAGCGAGGCTCACCTGTGCTGAATACGCTACTGTTTATGCCCATCCCTGGGACAAGCGGTAGCACGTTCGTTCATAACGTTATCTCTTTGCAAATACAGCACCGTTTCTCCTTAGTCGTAAAATCAAGTTTATTACCTTTATTCTCAAAAAAGATTAATACTTCCTAGATTATTTTTTATCGTGAAACCAGTTGGAAGCAGTTTTTAACGAGATGGGATATTTAAAAACAGGGACAAAATATAGTGAGAGATAACTGCTATTCAACGACTAAACTATCTTATGTGATTATCCTATGTATCACTCATTACGTATTACGTATTATGAAAAAAAATTGTTCAAAAAGATATAAAAATTCTACAAACAATTTTTAAATGTTTTAAAAAGAAACATCAAGCATTAATTGATTGGTGAATGTACGATTTATTTAATAATACGGTTTATTTTCTTTATACCATATGCGTTCTAGAACACCCTGAAAAGCATAGACATAAAATTAATTTAGTACTCCTTCCAAAAACTTTCGGCTGAAACATTCGGAAAACGATTTATCGAACACCATAATTTTAAACTTTGATATTTTTCTCAAAAATCGTTCAAAAAGATATAAAAATTCTACAAACAATTTTTAAATGTTTTAAAAAGAAACATCAAGCATTAATTGATTGGTGAATGTACGATTTATTTAATAATACGGTTTATTTTCTTTATACCATATGCGTTCTAGAACACCCTGAAAAGCATAGACATAAAATTAATTTAGTACTCCTTCCGAAAACTTTCGGCTGAAACATTCGGAAAACGATTTATCGAACACCATAATTTTAAACTTTGATATTTTTCTCAATTATGAATTTTTTATTGCCATTGAAAGACGTGATTGAATTGAACTTCTTATTCTCAGGCGAACAGCAGATGTTAGATCAATTGGGTACTCAGAACTTCTCTGTTTGTCTCGGAGAGATTTAATGGCGGTAAGCAGTTTTATTCCTTGGTTGCTCTAACTGAATAATTTATCTCTCTAGAATACGTTTACCTTTCAGTGTTCTACCTATCACTTGTATGTATTTTTAAATCTTGCAATTTTTATATTACTCTCTACTGAACTTATTTCATGATTACTATTAATCGAATTATAGAACATATCCTAAAACTACTGTATAACATAGTAGTTTTAGTTTAGGCTTTATCCCCCGTCATGTAGGGGTTAGTTTCTGATTCTTTTTACTGGTGAAGAATGTGCATATTTTTTGTGTTACAGTGAAAAGTTTTTAACCGACTTATTTCATTTCAGGTTGATTTATTATAAGACCTTTAATTGGTTGAAATTACTTTGCTATCACATAAGGAATCTGAGTATTTTTCAACGGGAAAACGAATTCTCAAATGAATTTGCTGCTTTTACAACACGTATATGTTGAAGCGTAATAAGGCTTTTAATTAAACTACTGAATAAACCTATCTGAAATATAGTTTTATTATTTTCCAGGAAAGTTAGCACGTGTAAGTCTAACATAACACATATTAAGTTTCATTTACTTACTAGAAAATCTTTTCTTACTTTTATTTTTACTGAAATTTTAAATTCAAATAATATTTGCTCAGTGTAATATGCCAAATTTATTATACTTTCCTTTTCAAATATTCTAATGGAATCGATAATAAAAATTTCTTGTAAAATATAGACCAATATCCTTATTTTTATTTGCTTAACTAGGTAATTTTGCATTTCTTGGAAGATATAATGATAAGCACTTTTTGGTTGCTCTAATCGAATAATTCCTCTTATCAGAACTCTCCACGTAGTTAAACGTGGTTTATTGTCTTATCAGTTGCTAGTAAGCATTCCTTGACCTTCCAATTTTTACATAACACTCAACTAGAATTTAGCGATCTATAGGTATATTATGAAATATCGATACAACTTGTTACATCGGGATTTTTGCCTTTATCGGAAATTATATAATGGTTGTAAACAACTTTCTCCTTGGTTGCTTTGGTTGAATAATTCATCTCTTCAGAACACGATTATATTTCATCGTTTTACCTATCGGTAGTGTTTCTCAAAATACCAATTTTTATATTACTCTCAACTAGAACTGTGTGATGTATCGGTATATGATGATGTATCCAGATAACTTGTTGCAGCAAGATTATCGATTTCCAAATTATCAGTTCAGTGATGTATCAAGATGTATACGAAACACCGATATAAATTAATCGATTCTTCGCCGATGTCTCTTGTGAAATCATCTTTCCAATACCCTTACTTAGTGCGATGGGGATAAATTTCAAATATTAAAAAGGTATAAGCCACTATTTAATTGAAATTATGGTAATAAATACTTCTCTGCGAAAACAGGGGAAGAAAAATTGTTTGAATTTTTTGTCATATCAGACAAAAATTTTCATAAAATGTTCTTGGATCATAGTAAGATAATAATTATTGTTGTAGCAAAACAGTCAATAACAATTAGTGGTAGAATTAATTATTTCATTTGCCTTCATTTTTAGTTAATTTAATATGAATTACTTCATTTAAATTAACATGAAAATTGCCTATTAAATTTACTTAAATATAATCAGTAAGTTATTTAAATTTAAACTTTTAGTTTAATCAATTTTAGTCAGTTTGGTTAATAAAAGATCTTTAAAAGATTTTGATAAATTTTCCCCTTTCATCGCTATTGAAACAGAATATTTGGTTCCTCCAAATTTGTTGTAATTGTGTTTGACTGAACAGAGCACAACCCAAACTACGGGTTCCCGCATAACATTTATTAAGTCATCTAACTAAAGATACTATCTAAAATACACTTTTATTATTTCCTGTGAAAGTTACTTTTTAACATGGGTAAATCTAAGAAAACACAAATCAAGTTTTATTTGCTCATAATAAAATATTTTCTTTCTCTTATAACAATATTTTCTTTATTGAATTTAAAAGTCAAGAAATTTACTCATTGAAGTAAGACAATTTCATTATACCTTCCTTGTCAGATATTCTAATCCAATCAATATGAAATTATTTCTTCTAAAATATATACCAATAAATAAATCTTATTTACGTAGTTACGGAATCTTGTTATAATGCATTTCTAGAATACCGTGTTTTCAGGATATTCCCTTTTGCATGTTTTATTGTTTTATTTATTAACTTTATCTAGGCTTTGGTTGAATATCCTGAAGCAAAATCTGTCTTAGAAGTCCAGGCCAAGAAAAGGTAATGTTATATTTATTGCATTTTAATTACTCTACGGTAAGGTTTGGTTGGTATGTTTAATTTTGTCTTTAACACTAGAACTAACAAGACCGTCATTTTGATGGTTCTCAAATTTCAGGCTTAAAAATTCAGATTCATATATTCATTCACAGAAAATTCATAGATTTTTTCTCAGGCATTATTTTGAACAAGTTTCTTCTGGTAGGAGATGGCATACCTTGAATCTCCCACCCCGTTGAATTTATCCCGCTGTGTTTTCACAGTAATTTGCAACAATTTGAGGCAGATGTGCCTGACTGTAACCTGTGTTCTTCTGGCAAAGCCATGAACCTTTTACATTTGACGAACTGCATAGCACTTTCTTTTATGACTTTTACTCCTAAAAACTTGGCAATGGTTAATTTTTATTAGGCTGGTAGAAGACTAATAGCCGATACCGCCGATGTCTGACGTAGGATTAAAAAAGGCTTAAAATTTTGATGATATTTATGCACTGTTCTAGAATTTTAATTAATATAAAAATAATGAATATATGATTTAATGAAATATAAGAATATTTAAATGTTTCTATTCAATTTCCACTTACCCACTGTAATTTTCGTAATCAGTATGACCTATACCTATTTATACCAAGACCCGTCAAAATGACGACTTTGGCAATTTCAAAGTTGAATGATCCAAAGTGTTCGGCAGCCGTTATAACGGGATTTATTTTGATCCGATTACAATTCAGTTTAGAACTGAACTGTCTAACTGATAAATGTAATTCGGAAGCAATTATTATCAGTTGTACTTCTAACGGTACATGGTGAAAGTGCAATCTATGGAATGTAATCTCGTAAAATAGTATGAACATAATTTTTTGTAAATTATAGGCAATAAAAACTGTTTTTGCTTGTTTTTTATTAATAATTAATGAATTATTATATTAAATGTTATTTTTGTTAAATTATATTCTTTTATTTACATTAACTAAATCAAAAGTCGCAATGAAAGGCATGATAAAAAAAATCCGTCAATTTGACGGATGCGGTAAAACTAGATATACATTTAACATCGGTAGTTCTAGTGTTAAACAAGGTTCTTCTAAATGTACTTTCAATCATTAGACAGATGTTCCATTATTCCTCTCTATTTATAAGTTTCGCTTTTCAGTGCCATCGGAAGATAGATATTTTACGGGATACTAATACGCTGTGTTATCCCTCCTTTATCGTCATTTTGCTGTTTGGCTTGCAGATAAGCGACAACGTCTTGAATGACGTAACTTGGAGAAGTTTTGGGTGGCTACTTTTCTCCCATGTAATTGGTGTTCGAGGAAAGAAAAAGTTTAGGGCAGTAGAGGTCCAAGAGTGAAGTGTAGAGGTCGAAGTTCATGGGGAGTCTGTTAGAAATGTGAATCTACAAGAGTGAGAAGTAGCCGAATAAAAAGAAAAATATCACCAACGTAATACTCCTGATTTACTTCCCGTCACTTTACGTAATTACGTTACAACAAGCCTCTAAATTCTTAGGTTTGGTAGGTTGAGTACAAGGTTCGTAGTTCGATAAATAGTCCATTATTCCATAATTGGTAGATTTGACCACAGAACAAAGTGGGGAAAGTTACCAATTATTCATATTAAAGTTTTCAAAGCTGTCTAACATGCATTTCAATATAATCAAAACTTTTCCATTTTTTGGTACGTATCACTACCATCATTTTTCCCCAATTACTTCCAGAATGAAAACGAACTTGCAGGCCCAAAGAGCTTTCAGCGTTGATACGTTGCTGAGGAGTTCTCAGGATTCTTCATCTTTCGACAGTGGAATTGGAACCAAAGATGAAAGAGGTAAAGCTTTCAAGATAGTGGGATGTACAAGTTAACTAACCATCTTGCTCAATTCAACCTCACATGAGCTTCTAATTTAAGCAATAAGAGATAATTTGAAATATTTTTAACATACTTCCATCTTCAAACGCCTTTTATGCATCTAGGCCTCACATGCGGCTACAAATTTAATTCAGTTCTCAATAATAGTTGGTAGTGCAAGATTGAAAAATAAATTGATGCCTTAGATTTGTTGAAAAACGTAAAACAAAATAGAAATATTTTATTTATGATAGATTTTTTACTCTTAAATACAATTAATTTTAGGAAATCCTATTTATAACAAGGTAAAATGTTAATATAATGGTAAAATTTACTATAAAAATGCACTGTCTGCTTAACTTTTTTTAAAAATTTTTAAATATTTGTAGCCGTCCTCCCATCCCAGCAATTCAAGAACATTGTGAGGCTCCTTAAATTTTTTTAATTAGATAACAATTTTGAATAATTTTTTCTATGTGATCTAGAATACCATTTTCGGTATAACAATTCCCAGTTTCTTCTTATAATAAGCCAGCAAGATCTACAGTCACAGTAACTTCATTAATATGTAAAACGAGCTAAGAAAGTATTTGAAATTTCGGATGTAGTTAATTATTAATGGTGCGTTATGCTGATGAAATTATCAAGAATTAATTATACCAGGAATCGGTAAACATTTTCAGGATATAAACTGATTATCAAATAAATTAGGTTAGGCAAGACAAATTGCAAACAAATTGCTAATTATATATATACATGTGTGTGTGTGAGAGTGTGTGTGCGTGTGAGAAAGAGAGAGAGAGAGAGAATAAGTATGTATATTAATTGATACTTCTAGTCAAAGTTAAAGAAAATAAAAAGTTACTTTTTATTAAAAAGTGATAGTTTTGAATTAATAATATTTACACACATTACTGGTGATACTTAAAAAACCAATATTAATGATGAAATTATTACAGAATAATCAGAATTTGTTTTAATGAGAAGAATGGGGGAGAGAAATATTTAATTCTAAAAAATATTTAATTGTACTGGACCTAGTTAGTAATTCTTACCATTAACGTTTATTACAAATGGTCATCAATGGTTATGACTTTTGTTGGGATTTTACATAGTTTGGTTTGGAGCATTACGGTCTACTCTTTTGCAACACGAGGGCTAATGAGACCGGGACCTATTGCTTAAAGCCAATTCCGAACGGCTACGAACATCCATGCCACAGTACGATTCGAACCCACGAACTACGATATCGAAGGCCAGCATCCTAACCAATCGGTCATCGTTCAGTGGGATTTTACACTGAGCCCCGTGAAAGATAGTAGTCTCTAGTTAAATCATACCTGATAGTATGCTCTTCGGTGAAATATTCAGGAATGAGTAGCACTACGTGTTGTCATTATTCAAAACTTTGATTGGATAAGACTGGTAAAACCATTACCATGATTTCCTTGTGTGGGCTGTAAAAAGCCAGTAGACCGGATTTGGCAAGTGGGCCATAGTTTGTCGGCCTCTAGGGCCTTAGCTACGGAGGAGAAGGGGGGGGGGAACAACGGGTTCCACCCAGCCTTATCCTCGAAATTTTTATGCTTACTGTATTGTATTTAGCATTGAAATTAAGATACATTCCTAAATATAATTTTTAAGTTGAATACTTAATAAAAATTTAATTATTAAATAAAAATTACAGCTTTGTCAAATTTTATCTACTTTTTTAATTTTAATATTTTTGCTCCGAAATGTTTGATGCATTTGGTGAAACATATTACTCAAGATTGAGCATAAATTTATACATGGGCGAATGATTTCAAAAACGCAAAACATCGCAGAAAAAAATTGAAAATCTTGGAGTTTGATTTTGAATAAGTTATCCGTAATGTAAATCCAAACAAACGTAGTAAGACCACAAAACACAGTAATAATTAAATTTGGATAGACATGACCAAAGTGGTTTTTGTTTTCTGGAATAAATAAATCACACAATTTTACTTTCAGACTCGCTTCGCGCTTAAGCCGAAACCCTTTGCAAATAGAAAGAGAATTTTCTCACAGTTTTAAAGACAAATATACATTTCTAAAAAGTGATGATCTAGTATTACTATACCTCTGTAATATACACGTGCGTGAGTATCAGATTTCCATTACCTGTTTATGACTCTAGAGAATTTTTAAGTCTAATCAAGATGAAAAAATAACATTAAAGTTATAGTTTAACAGGCTAATTTTTATCGTTATATATTATACATATATAAATATATATATATATAAATTAAATTTTTATAAACTTTAACGTTATTATTAATAGTATATTTTTAATTTTTAAAATTTTTGAAATTTTTGTATTGATCATACTCTCTCACAGCTAAATATTATCTACAGTTCAGTCGACCACTGACTTAAACCATCCCTATATTTACAGTGATTTCTATAATTATTTCAGGTCACGAAGTTTCCGAAATCAAGGCGATGATCCAAGAACTTAAAAATGCTAATAAGGTAAGAAATAATATAGCTGATACACCAAGTGAGAACTTTCGTAAGTTTAAAACTGTATATTTGTAGATGCTAATCAATGATTTCTAATGAAATTCAATCTGTGTGATTTTTAAAAATTAAATTATTTTTTTAAATTTTAATAAAACCGTTAGCTATTATTTCATATACTTGCAATAATAACTTAAAATTTTTATTATAACAGCTATTTCACGTTTTTGTTTTATACTTCATTAATCTTTTTTGAATATTTTACATATGAAAAACATAAATAAGATATAGCAAATGAATACATCACTGATTCCTCATTTGATATAATATTTTAATTATCAATATAGGTACCTGGAAGAACAGTGTGGCAGCTAATAACCAAGGTAACTTAATGATAAATCCTACCTTGTAGTGTTTTAAAATATATAAAACTTGGATTTTTAATCATTTAAATGTAACAGTACGTTAACAAATCTTTTGGTTATAATAAAACTTTGTAAGTAATAACGTTATTCTAATATAGTAAGCAACAGTTTTAGATTATTATTACAATTTAAAATATTGGGCTAAAACATTTTACAAAGTTTCTATAATTTAAAATATTTAATTATTTATATTCATATTGCAGCAATAAACAATGCTAGCAACATTTTTCGAGTAAAGAGCATAGTTTACATTTCTCGAAAAAAATATTACGTTTGGTATAGAAATTACCACAGTTTATATAAATTTCATTTAAAGTAAATCAAAAAATTTATAAATTTATTAAAAATATATTATATGCAAATTACTGCTAATACAAAAAAATAGTTGATAAATTCTCGCTTAGAGAGATTTGAGAGAACAAATAACCTTTAAGATTTTAAAGCATTTGTTTTTTAAATTTTGTTATAACTATTTTCTCTTCAATATCGTAAACAAAAAACCGTATAAAAATAACCGAAAACCCAAATCGTAAAAAATAAAAATTATATCGAATCTAGTGACAATACGCTATTAAAATGGCTATTAGTCATAACCAGGGATGGGTAACTACGGCCGCGGGCCAACACTTGCCCGCCGGAAGGTTTTATCCGGCCGCGGAAGGAATTTTAAGTTGCCGGTCTGAAGCAAATTAAAAGAAATATATATTTATACATTATATATCCATCTCCTTTTCTACTTTGCTTAAATATTATATCTCAAATTTATTATCTCAAGCCCAGAAGATCAGCGGTATATTTGCTTCTTATATGTGAACAAGTGTTTTCAACTTTGAACCTTAGAAAGAATTATTTCAGAAGTAGACTGACGGATGACCATTTAGCATCGTTCCTTAAAATCAATACATCTCTCTTCGAACCTCAGCGTGAAAAATTTTTAAAAATGAAATTGCAATTTCATTCATCTCATTAACGTATTTAAACCATTAGGTACTTGTATATAGTTTTTAAAACTTTAGAAAAATTTATCTAACTTATTTTCTTTCGATATTCGGCCAACGGCCGAAAAAGTTGGTCCATAACATTTAGTTTTACTACATAACTTGTACTTTGTGAGTCTAACGCCCGTGATATCTACAGATTTAATATATGCACAAATTTCAGATTTTGGTACAGATGATATACCTTTTCAGCGAAAACTCTTAGGAAAATATCAATATTTAGATGCTTTAAAATATTTTTTTTCTAAACAAATTATGAATTTTTAACTTAAAACTAAATTTTTAAGAAGCAGAAAAATTGAAATAGAATTTTCATCATTAATTTTAAAGTCATTAATAAAGTCTGTATGAAATACCATAGCCGAGAGGCTCTGAGGTCTTATCCGGGACGGCTAATTTTAAAACAAAACCTATAAATGATACTAAAATATTTTTTCATCTATTTATACCAAAGGTGACAATTACAACAGCATTTTAGTGTTAACAACTACTAAATGACATAATTTTATAAAATAAGAGAACAGTGAAAAACAACAAGTTTTAGAGTTTTGGATAAATTACAAAATACTCAAGAATTACTTTTGAAATATAAAATAATTTTTCATAGAAACACATAAAATTTTAATCAAAAATTAAAGTATATTAATAACTACAATATTATTTAGTAATAATAATAACAACATTTTAATTTATCAATGTTCCACTTTCGGAAAAGAACAAAAATAAGAACATATGAAATTAATCAAATAGTTTAAGGAAAACAAATTTATTATATATATATATATATATATATATATATATATATATATTAAAAAACCCATAGTTTTGTTGAAATTTAACTCTCTAAAAACAACTACTTTTAAACCCAGTGAATTAATTTTTAACTGAATGGCATCATGTTTTAAAATGAATTTCGAATGGTGTTAAAAATATGTTCTGAACATCATTGTCAGCGTTTAGTTTTAGAATGCATTTAATTTTCCTCTTCTAGTTATAAATTGATATCTAAGTGCATATACAGTGCAAAGCGCATTTGTAAGCTAAGTTCGTTAGATGATTTAAGTACCATAACAACTTCACGTGAGTACAGATCGTCATTAGGATGATTAGGTTAAATAATATCTAATCATTTTAAAAGGACTACACTATAACAAAAATAAAACTTAAGTGTCTCTGAAGAAAAATAATAATTATTTAATATATATTTTCCTTAATTATTTTTCTTTCATTTCTGAAGTTTATGTATTTTAGTGACTTTAAAATTTTCTAAACTTTCTAAATTCCAGTGTGAAGTTCTTCAGGCTAAACTTAACGAGAAAGAGAAAGAAATAGAAGATTCAAAGCAACGTATCAAAGATTTAGAACAGCTTTTATTCTCACGACATTCCAATAAACAGGCCCAGTTAACCGACCACAAACACACTGATTCAGTTACAATTCCTGAGAAATCTTTGAGGCCAAATATTAAAGTCACAAAACAGTATTCCCAAGATGAAGGTCGTCCAGTTTTCAGTGACTCGCCAAGTTCCTCTCAGAAAGATACTAGTCAAGTCAGAAAGCGAGTCATACCCGACCTAAAAGTAACAAGAGCTTCCGAAACCAGCGAGGACGAACTGGAAGAACCAGAAAAGCACAGTATATTTAAAGAAGACAGTTGCATCAAGACATCTAAGATTACCAGCGTCACCAGCGCTAAGCCAAAGATAAAAAGAAATCAGACTTTACCAGAGGAATTTGAAAACGGAAAAGACACTCCTCTGCGGAAATCAACTGTTAACAGCCAATCAGATCTCGACAAAAATAAAAATGGTAAGGTGCAGGAACATGCCGGCATGGAGGACGGATTCAATGTCTACTCGCAAAACATTCGTCGGTCGCATTCCAGCGACAACGGTAATTTTTCTGCTACGACATCTGTGGATCATCAAGTGTTTTTCAGTAATTATGATCAAGTATCTGTAACCACTAGTTTTAAAGATGAATTATTTCTGAACGATTCTTTCAACTTCAATGTCCATACTATACCTGAAGAGACTGAAGAAGACTTAGATAATTCAACTACACAAATCAGTGGTTATTCATCCTACATCGATGAAGAGAGAAATATTAACAGATCATTAGAAGCATCTTGCCCAAACTCTATTTATAGAGATCTAGATCCTTCTGACCAAGAAATAAATTGCGCCAAAGCAAGAATCACGAGGTCTTCATCAGCAGGGTCAGACGTTTACAAGAGCAGGGGTTCCCCTTCCCATACCTTAGAGATGAAAAAACTTTTCTCATCTATAGATGCCATGAGTTCAGACCCTTATGATTCCGATAGTTTCCTCAGGCTCGGATCTGTCAGTAGTTGCTTATCTGACGAATCTGGTTCAAGGAGGAACAGCTGGAATTGGGATTCAGAGCTTGAATGCGACAGTGATGATGATCCTTCCAGTTGAAACAAAACTGTTACAAGCGGATGATGCAACTGACTATTCTGCAAATGCATGGATGTTTGCCCCATAGTGCAGCAGTTCTCAAACTTCTTTTCCGCCGCACCTTTGTCTGGTAAAAACAATTTAGTTGGCGAAGTTTCCAGTATATTGATTTAAATATGAAAGAAAAGAAGAAATAGCACTGCAAATTCAATCCTAATTTTCTTCAAAGGCGATGAATAAAACTGTTTGGAAGAATATTTCATTACTTTTTATTTCTTTGCAGACCCTTATGAATTCCTCCCAACATGCCACGTGATCCAGTTTAAGAATTACGACCATAATGAATAACTTTACAAGTAGGCTCCAACTGCAGAATACTTTTTTTCCGAAATCGCAGTACTAAGCGGAGACGGGGGGAAAAATAGAATTTTAAAGCTAATTTTTAGATTGTTGCTTTCAGTCATAAGTTTGTTTTATAAACAAGCTAATAAAATGAATGTTTATATCCAAAAGTTTCTAAGATCTCTACGTTAAAAGCATTTATTCCTTATTAGAGTATTAAAAAGCCCTTTCCTGCCCTTACCATCTCTGTTCATTCTAAATTTTTTGGTCTTGTTTTCAGTTTACAGAAAGGTTCATTATGCCTTACTGACATCCTATCTTCATGTAAATGAAAAGAAATAAACTTAGACAATTGAATTTGTTTTCTAAAATTTTTGCACATATTTTTCTGTTATGATAAAAATAACACTGAAAATAGAGTTTTGTAAATAAATGTTTGAAAATATGGCTTAATTATTTATAATCTTTATTTCATCTAGTTCCATCCATTATTAGAAATACGATAATTTGACTCAAATATAATGAAAATTTTTCACACAGAATAATACATCCTCGTGTATGTATATATATATATATATATATATATATATATATATATATATATATATATATATATATATATATATATATATATATATATATATATATATATATATATATACGTATAAAAGAAAACACATAAACAAACATAAGGCCAACGGAATACAATACCAGACTAAGAAAGGAAAATATTAATAGGAATGATGTTGCCAATATCAGTGAGGAGTTGTGACCTCACACTCCATTTAAACTAGTTTTATGTTGCAACAACACTAATGAAAATCATAACATCATACGACTTGAAAGAAGTAAAAAATGAAAAACAAAAGAGATAATATAGATACGATTATCTGTCATAATGTCGTATTGTATTTTTGTTATTTTTCGTAGTTTTGCTTCGTGTCTATATTATATATTATCAAATATATAATTGACAAAATATATAATTGAAATTAAAACAGCTAAATATTTTCTTCTTCAAACTTGGGTATAATTTTAGTTCATTTCTTTTTTATGGCCATACTTGTTCTCTTATAAAGAAATAAAAATTCATTAAAAAATACATTAATATAAGGATTTAAAGGCAATAAATAAACCCAGATTCAACTACAATATCTAATTAAAATTTAAGAAGCTAAATATCTTTTTTTTTACAAATTTCGGTATATTTTTAGTTTATTCAGTTTTCTGTTCCCACTTATTACATTATAAAGAAATTTTTAAAATTTTTAAAAAATGTGTTAATGTAAGGTCTGAATACAATTAAATGAACCCAGGTTTAGATTCAATATATATATATATATATATATATATATATATATATATATATATATATATATATATATATATATATATATATATATACACACACACCAGTGGCGGTGCATATGTGCAGTGTGTTCACTGCACACCCTGTCAAAATTATGAGGGACAATAATTTTCTGCACCTATGTCTACCTATCTTTATATGGTATATAATAAATATTATTTATAATATATTCAAATATTATGTTGATTTGCTTGCTTGCATTCCCGCAGTGCGTGCGATACTAGGTGCTGCACCACGTAGAGCACAAACGAATATAGGGAGTTCTGATGTGAACACACTGCGCACTAAATTGAAAATCACGCTTTATATGTATGGGCTACTGGAGAAGCACAGCATACTATAGCACTGAGGCAAGTGCAGCTATTTTTCCTGCACTTGGCATTCAGAATCATTCGAAGGTACGGTTTATTAAGCGTTGTATTAGAGCGGGGAATTACATGCTGAAGCGATTTTGGTTTTTTAACTGATTAACTTGGCCATACGATTTTGCAGACGGTTAATGTTTAAATGTATATATTGTAAGATTTTGTTTTCATGGAAATATAAAAGAAGTATTTCATCAATATAAAGGGAAATGTTTTAGTGTGGTAAAGTAATTTCGGTGATGTATTATATTTATTGAAATAATTAGCTAAAAATAATGTTGTTTTGTTGTAAAGAAACGAATTTCAACAGAACAGTCGAAAGTTTACCATTCATTGTGTCTTACAGACAGTATATAAGTTATATCTCTAACACCATATCTCTGGTTTTGTTTTTAAAAATTATCAAGATGTTTTTCGCAGAATATATGATTTCCAAATGTTAAAAACAATTAATAAATATAATTTAATCCACTGACCGAACAAGTAAAATTTCGCTCTATTGTGCCAGCCTGCAGTGAAATCCTCTGCACGTAGAATAGACGTTTGGTTTGTCGGCACCAATGAGCATCTGCATGAGGCACCGCAGCGGAGGGCGCTACGTTTGCTGAACATAAAAGCTTTTCGTGGAAGCCTGAAGCGTTGCTTTTTCAAGGTCGATATGACACCATACAACAAAAGACATGATTTTTTCTTCAGTGTTAGTAGAAATCTCATAAGTTTAGCTGTATTTATAGTTATAACTCGACTACTCGTAGGTAAATATTTTATTTATTGCATTCTTTAAATTTATATTCATAATAAATAACTCGTTTCAGAATGGAGAACTCAAATAAATGTCTCAATGATTAAAGATTTATTGGAAAATCCATGTTCTCTGCACACCCTGCATGAAAACCTACCGTACGCCACTGATACACGGACACATATGTAATTGAAACTAAAACATCTAAATATCCTTTTTTTTTTCAAACTCGAGTATATTTTTAATTTATTTCATTATCTATTCAACCTGTTCTCTTATTGTAAATAATCGTTCAAATGTTGTCAAACTATTATAGTTGAAAATATTTTTCTCTTAAATATGTTTCACATGGAATACCTTAAAAGAGAAATAATAATTTAAAATCACATCTTACTGGTATTATTCAAAAAATCTGACCCTCAATTAATATAGTTAACAAATATTCAAGTAATACTACAAATTGAAAAAAAAGATTAAAGAATTTTATGAAGCAAGATATTCTTTTTTTTTTTTTTTTTTTAAGCATTAAATTTATTTAAAGAGAAATAGCTTACCCTACAATTATTTTATTGGTTCTTTAAATTAATTTATACTACTAGATGGCAGCACTATATATTAAAAGTACTTGAGGGAGTAGTATGTCTTGTAATTACTAATTTTTACTTACTTTTGCTGCATATCTTTATTTCTTATGAAGTTTCTTGTAAATTTTATGGTATCTATAGGGAAAAATGAAAAAATTAGTTTTGTACTATTTCTATTTAAAAAATTAAATTTAATTTTTCATTTCTAATACTTAAATATTTAGTGCTGCCATCTAGAATCACACAAGTCGGTTAATCAATGAGACCAATTTACATAAATCGTTCATAGATGGCAGCAGTGAATATGTTTGACCAAACGTTAGGCAATCGTTCATTCTATCAGAAGAAAAATTATGCTTTAAGATTAGCATTTCGTTATGTACAAAAACTAGATGTTATAGTAGACTTACATACAAGATTATGATTTTCAACGGCTATTTGTTTCTCATTTAAACCGCACAGAGAAGTTAATCGTTATATTGAATTTTTTTGTTATATAGAGTTTAGAAAACAACCAAGAGAAGAAGTGCATAACTAGACATTATAACAGTCCTAGAAAAAAGTTTGGATTTTATACGTGGGATATTTTTTGTACATACGCACTTACGGGTAGATACCAAGAGAAAACTAGTCAAAACTAATTAAGGAATAATCAGAATTGATATTTTAAGTTTTAAAATTGAAGTTTACTTGTACGGGAATAGAGATTAACACATGAAATGTTCCAAATTCTGTCGATCATGATTAAAATAAAGATTTTCGTTCAAATTTGAGATATAAAATTTATCGTGATTACAATACTTCCTTATATTTTTTGAAAGGAAGTAAATGTATTAAATTTTTCTACGAAATACAAAAGATGTAGTGAGCTTTATTTTTTATGTATAGTGCTCCCTCAAAAGACATGGTTAAGTCCGTGTTCAGAATAAAAAAAATTTCCAAATTTTTAGCAACTGATTTTGAAAAACACAGGAAAGAAAGAGCAAATAAAAGAAATTTTCTAATATTATCCTTTTAGAAATGTTTATTTCGAAATGTTTTGTTACTTGAACAAGGATGGAATCTTCGTTTTAGCAGGTAACAGACTTCATAATTTTATTTGACAAAAATCGAGTATTTTAATTTAAAAATTAAATAGTGTAATATTCAATAATAATATGTTTGATATTTAATATAAACAGGGCCGGAGGGTGGACTCGACGGGCTTCAGTCTATACCCCCAAATTCTGCAGTTTACTGTAATGCTTATTAACAATGATAAAATAGATAAATTTTCAAATGTAATATTTTTTAAATGCATACTTAATATAAATTTATATTGTAAATGTAAATTTTTCTCGTTTAGGTTTCTATCTGCTTTTTAATGTTATATTTTGGCTCTATATTATTTTATACATTAACTGAAACATATTACACACACACCCATATATATACATAAATTTATATATATTTATATACATATATATATACATATATATATATATATATATATATATATATATATATATATACATATATATACATATATACATATATGTATATATATACATATATATATATATATATATATATATATATATATATAT
>CM063505.1:25753598-25758598 GCA_032207245.1 Pardosa pseudoannulata | reverse complement strand
ATTTTAAAAGACTTTTTACTTAAAGAGGACACTTTAATTTCTCCAATATTTTACAGCCAATTTTACCAATCAAAAATTTAAAAACTATTGTATCATCTTATGATTAAAAGATATTTTGTAATATAACTATCCCTGTTTTTCTTCTTATTTTTGTTGAGGGTAAATCGACTTTGTGAATTGCCTTATTTATTCTATATCTGTGTTCATGTAAGGGGGTTGATGCTTTAAAGTGCCTTCGTTGTCGGGTAGAAATACTGTTAACCTCTGACCCCTATTCACTGAAGAGTAATAAATTTCCAAACCTTCTCTTCTTGACACCCCTCCTTTCGCCCCCTCCAAAATGACTCTGTAATTCGACTAGTCTTGGAACTAGCCAGAAGGGTAGTTAGTGGTGCTATACGCTATCGGAGTGTGAAAAATTAGACATGAGTAAAATGGACATCTGCATGTTTTCTTTATAGTTATTTACTACATTGTGGTTTTGTTAGATCCCTAGACAGCTGTGATGACTTTTTCTGGATTTTTCTGAAAAAGAAATGGCTCCAAAGAAAAGGAATTCAATCTTACTCCTGAAACTATTTGAATGGTCAAGTTTTTTTTTTTAAACTCGACTGATTTTTAATTTTACAAATTTGAGGTTTCTTTGATATTAAAGAAATTAAATAACTCAAATAAAAACTGTTTGGAAATATTTCCAAGTTAAATATTCATTCTAATATACTCGGGAAAATATCAGCATATATTATTAGAGAAAAAAGAAAAAGTTTACATTTTAACAAATATTCTATAGCAGTATTAAATAATTTGTCCTTAATAATTGTTTGCTTTATTATGTATTCTAATTTAACTAATTTATCTTCAGCTAATTTGGCTCGTAATTTGAAATGAACTAAACCAAAGGTTGAAAACAATATCTGGTATGACCACCTCATGATTTTTCTTCTATTCCTGTTAAATTATGTACATATTAGTCTACATTTGAGATTATTTTATTTGAATGTGACAAAATCTTCCAATTTCTTATAAAGTGGCCAGTTACACAGTTGCTAAAGTATGTTTTTATTAATATAAAAATGTATACATCATTAGATCAACAATGATTAGAATTGTATTCAACAATGAGTTGTACGTATTAGTTCAACAATACGTACAGCTCGAGTACTGCCATTTATCAGAGACCAGTTGCATTATTTGTTAGACCCCCTCCCCCCTTAACGAAAACTGACATTTCGAAGAATGTCATTTGTTTGATCCTCAATAAATCACACTTGATCAACATATTTCGTCATTTGATCAATTGGTCATAAAATATATTTAAGAAATTCGTAGGGGGGGGGGCAAATTTTTATATATTTTCTAAAATGATTGCATACATATCAACTATAAGACTTGCGATAGAGTGCCGTTAAATCAGATTTGATCAATATTATTTTTGCATTTGATCAGCACTAAAAGTGCCCCTAAATCACCCCAAAAGGTGGTCTAATCCCCCCTCCTTCCTCACAGGACAAAATTTCAGTTTAATTTATTTGTCATTCGAAAAAGCTTCTTTAGATCAGATTTAATCTACAATTTTCGGGATTTGTTTATCGCTGGAGGTGCTTCTACTGGTACCCCCAAATAACACATTTTGCCTCTTCCCTTATGTCAGAATTTGGGGATAATTTTATTGTTATTCGAAAATAAAATTGATATACAGGATTTGAGCAAGTATTTAAGGTGTTCTATTTATTCAGCGCGGTTGCAACAAAAGTGAAAGAAAATCTTCTGGACTCAGTCGCTTTTAATGGAAATGTTTATAGAATGATGAATACCCGCCCCCTCGATTCCGTACTACACTGTGTGGCAATAAATTACATTGACAGTGAAAAATATTTTAATTACATAAGAATTTCAAAAAAATTTTCTTCCATTTCGTTGAAGCCGAACGATGGCCGATTGGTTAGTGTGCTGACACTTCGGTACCGGAGTTCGTGGGTTCGAATACCATAGTGGCATTTATGTTTGTAGCAGTTTGGAATCGGCTTCAAGCTGTAGGTCCCGGTCTCATTAGCCCTCGTGTTTCAAAAAGTAGACCGTAGCACTCCAAATCAAACTTACAAACTCCATTTCGGGAAAGTTATGTTTGTAATGGCATAATAAAAGATCTTTATATTCAACGAATTAAAATTATTTTACAGTTAAAGACCTAGACACCACACAGTTATAGTTCTAGACACCATTAACATGCATTCCCGCAATTTTCTATGAATGTTTTTCTCAGAAAGAGATACATTTAATTTATTCGGGTAACAAACACCCGGTGCGTACGCATACACTTTTGCATTTTTATTTAGTGTTTGTTTTCGGAGGAGGGACGCTGTCAAAAATGCATCGTAATTTAATTAAAATGATGAAATATAAAGATGAACTATAAGGATATGATTTAAGTTTTTAACTTGTGTGTGTCTCATGTTTATGCTTTCGAAATGGTAATAAAAAAGGAATACAGTCCGAAATACTTTTAAAAGTTGATATTTCAAATAATCCGAAATATATTTTAAACTTTTAATAAAGTTATACTTGGGAATACAAATTTTCTTTTCATCATCAAAAGCAATTTTTTTGGTACTTTGTTCAAACGATTTGTACCGGGCATCCAAGGACCGGCGCACGTTCTCACTTAACTCCGGGAAGCACGCGCCCTCGCAGGTTAAGTTCCAAAGTAAAAATAAATTGAAATTTTTAATGATTGCTTTATGTGCTATGCCTTTGAAATAATTATAACAATTCAACTAACTTTTATTTTTAACTTATAACAATAATCTAGAAGTATATATAATCTAGTTTATGAAATCTTATAGAATTAACATAAATTTATTAACCCCTTCCGGTAAAATGACGAGTCTAGCTCGTCATTAGTTTTTCATTCCATACCGCACAATGATGAGCTACACTCGTCATGCGATTAAAGTTATTGTTAAATATAATAATTAATTTAGTTTAAAATTTCTAGTGTACTGAATTTGGCAACACTTTTATCACTCGTGAAAATCACAAGTCACTATTGCATATTGTTTACTTGGTACAAGTCATTGCGAAATTAATGAGTCAGAATAAAAGAAAACCTACTAAGAAATGCCGTGTGTGTTACAAGAATCAAATTAAAAGTGAGACTACTTGGCGATGTAAACAATTAAGAATTCCTTTGCACTTTGTTTTGAAAAGTACCACTAGCTTGAAGACTATTATCTGTATACCTTATTAATGTTTTGCTTTGATATTTTCTTAATTTTACTGTTTCTGATATTATTTAACACTATGTAAAAAGTGGATTTTAATTAAGAATATGTAAGAATTGTAAAATGAAACAAGTTTTTTTAAATAAAAATTAAATGGTTATTTCATGCACAGTTTTTCATTATTAAATCATACCGGAAGGGGTTAATAGAAAAAGCTTAACAAAAGCCAGTTTTAATACATTCATCAACGATGAAATATTTCTATTTGGTTCTCTTTTCAAGCATCTTTTAAATTTTCTTAAAAGGTTGTTGTTTAATTTTGTAGAATCTGTTTGATGTCGATGGAACAAAGACAATTAAAATAACTTTTAGTAGTATCCAATAAACTTCTCCACAAGATCAGAGAAATTCGGCTAAATAAATTCTAAATTAAGTAAAAATATTTTAAAACTATATTTATAAGGGATGCTTGACAGGTACCTTTTCATTTATTCCAAATTTTCGGAACATAATATTTGCAAATCTACACAAAGTGATTCTTCAATAGATATAGACATAACTTATTTCAAGGAATACAGACCGTATTTATGCGAATCTAATGCGCCATCGAATCTAATGCTCATACCTATTTTAAAACTTTAAAAAAAATTGTTTGTCAGCGAATGTAATGCGCATCAATGGTATGAGGAATTTATTGAATCTTATATTAAGTCATCGGCGAACTGCTGACGAATCTAATTTACACCCCAATTTTGAATACTACATTTGGCCAAAAACAATGCGAATTAGATTCGCGTAAATACGGTAATATGACTTATCCATTCAAAAAATTTGTCTTGTTTATTTTCCTCATAAAAACACAGGTTATCCTTGAAATATAAATGCTGTCATACATTTTCAAATGAGGATAATATCATTGTATATTTCAGAAATGGAGCACTAACATTTAGATTCCAGTATATTCAAAAGATTTTACACCTTATAAAATTACTAATTTTTAATATTCTAAACATTTTCTATTATTCCTATTCGGATATCTAAAGTGGGAGGAATCTTACAGTTTTGGGCACCTTTAGAGCATTTCCGTTATTGATCAAACGCCAAAAACAGTTGATCAGATCTGATTTGACGGTTTTCTTTCGAATGACACTAAAATTATACCAAAATTCTGACATGGGAAGGGGCTAACTTTATGGTTTTGTGGCACTTTTAAGAGGTAATTTAGGGACATTGCCCATATTGATCAAATGCCAAAAATGATTGATCAAATATGATCTAACGATGTTCTGTTGAATGACATTAAAACTGTCCAGAAACTCCGACATAGTGGGGGGGGGGCTAACTTTATGGTTTTGGGCCACTTTGCGGACGATTTTGGGGCTCTTCCGGTATTGATCAAACACCAAAAATAGTTGATGAAATCTGATCTAATGATGTTCTTCCGAATGACATTAAAATTGTCCCGAAATTCTGATATGGAGGGAGGCTAACTTTATGGTTTTGGGGTACCTTTGCGGACGATTTTGGGGCGCTTCCGGTATTGATCAAACGCCAAAAATGTTTGATCAAATCTGATCTAACGGTGTTCTATCGGATGACATTAAAATTGTCCCGAAATTCCGACATGAGGTGTGGGCTAATTTTGTGATTTTAGGGCACCTTTCGGGGCGATTTGGGGGCACTTCCAACATACTTCCGTTTATCTGATCTAACGATACTCTTTCGAAAGATGTATCATTCATGTTTATACGATAATTTCAAAAATCCATAAAGTTAACT
>CM063505.1:25593598-25748598 GCA_032207245.1 Pardosa pseudoannulata | reverse complement strand
GGACACTCGATGGCCAATATGGGTGTTGTGGTGGGAAAAAAACGTAGTTCGGGTTTCTAAAGAGGTCATGCAGGTGGTTGTCAGTGGTGAAGAAGACAGGTAATACAATTGTCACTACTTATTGACAAATATTTATATACTAGATCTTCCTTAATACATTATATATATTAAATACTTTGCAATAATTCAATATCTTTGATTCATTCAGAAAATGTCTTAAGTATTTTTAAGTGCGGAACACATATCCAATTTACAATATTTTTCTAGTACTAAATACAGTTAACCCTTTGCACTCCTATATCGAGTGTGACTCGACATCAGTTTTTATTTCAGAAGCTCCTTTGTCGAGTCTCAATCGACATTTTTTTAAATTCCAAACCAATATATGCTCAAACGGAAAGATACCTGGTGGAAGAAAACAAACCATTTGTGTATGTCTGAAACGCTCAATACTGTAAATAAAATTGATATTTAATTGAATTGTTTAGTTTATTTATTTAAGTTGTCCTATTTTTCAGTTTAAGAGTATTTGAAATAAAAAACTTAAAAGCGTTTAGAAAAAAAAATTGAAATATAATTTGGAGTGCAAAGGGTTAATTAACGAAATGATAAAATCCTTTGTTTTAAATAAACTATTATACATTAATATTCCATACTGTTACTTCTGTTTGACTTGCTGAATTTTACAAAAATTGGCAAATTATGAAAGTGCTCCTCTTATTCGTACGGAAGTATATTTTAGAACACAGGTTTTCAACTGCTTAATTAACAAAATTAATAAACTTGCGGAATTTTACTTTCAGTTATAGAAGTACGACCTATATCCATGCATAAATATAACTCAGGCTTTGTTTATCCTTTGCACTCCTATTTCGAGTGTGACTCGGCATCAGTTTTTATCTTAGGAGCTCTTTTGTCGAGTCTCACTCGACATTTTTTAAAATCCTAACCAATAGATGATCAAATCGAAAGATACCTCGTGGAAGAAGACAAACCATTTATGTGTATCTGAAACGTTCAATACTATAAATAAAACTGAATTTTAATTGAATTCCTTCATTTATTTATTTAAATTATTCTATTTTTCAGTTTAAGAATGTCTGAAATAAAAAACTTAAAAGCGTTTAGAAAAAATTGAAATATAATTTGGAGTTTAAAGGGTTAGTTAACAAAATGATTAAACCTTTGTTTTAAGTAAACTATTATATATTAATATTCCATACTGTTACTTCAGTTCGACATGCCAAATTTTACTAAAATGTGCAAAATATGAAAGTGAGCCCCTCATTCGTACAGAAGTATATGACTTATTAACTTTAAACGGTTTTCAATTGTTTTAATTAACAAAAGGAATAAACCTTTGTTTAAAAAAACCAATAATATATTAATATTTCATGCTGTTACTTCTGTCCAATTTGTCAAATTTTACTTTCAATTATCGAAATATGACCTATATTCCTGCATAAATATAACTCAGGCTTTGTTTATCCTTTGCACTCCTATTTCGAGTGTGACTCGGCATCAGTTTTTACTTCAAGAGCTCCTTTGTCGAGTCTCACTCGACATTTTTTCAAATCCAAACCAATAGGTGTTCAATTAGAAATATACCCAAAGGAAAAAACAAGCTTTTTTTGTGTGTGTGTGTGTGTGTGCGTGTGCGTGTGTACTGTAAATAAAACTGACATTTAATTGAATTTGTCTTTTCAATTAACTAACATGTGACTGAATTTCTCTTTTCTTTGAATTTACCTTATTTATTTAAATTGCCTTATTTTTCAGTTTAAGAATATTTCAAATAAAACACTTAAATCGTTGAGAGCCGCTGCTAAAGTAAGTGAAATATAATTTGGAGTGCAAAGAATTAAACTTGTCCATCTCGAAATCAGTGTATCTTGAACAGGGACAGTTCAAGTGTGTGCTTCTATACAGTTTAGAATGCCCCCTAAAATTTGATTATTTATCTATATATATGATCACTAAATATCAAATTTTTCTTACATATCAGTTGCTTTTACATAATTTTAAAAAAATTAGCACAATTTGTATATAAATTTGGTCTACTGTGTTTTTTATTTAAATACTTACATTTTGTGCTTTTTATTGCAGTTTTATTCCTCTTATGGATGTTTATTGTAGCCATCGTTATTAGCATGTTGGCACAATTGGCGTAAAAAATATCTCTGAAAAACAAGGGAGCACTCCGAATTGCATTTTCACTTACGGTGCTCATAGATGATTCTTTAACGTTTGCCTTATAAATTTAAAACTAAGAAAAATTTTATGCTTGTACCACATGACCTTCATTCACACATTGTCTTCAACATTCAAAAAAGATTTTGTCTCTCAAGGTAACTGTACTGTAAGCAGAGCTTAAAATCTGCTCTCTGGCGCAAACTCTAAGCATTGATACTCATTATATTACATAGCTGTCTTTTGTAACACAGATTATTTTGTTCTAAACCGTAACAACTCGCGATTGCAATACTACTTTTACTCCATACAACGCAGTAATAAACAAATAAAAATTCAAAATTATTCTACACAATTAGTAGATTATTATTATTTAAAAAAAATGGACTTCAAAGCATTGTTTCAACTGTTTAAAAAGCATTGCTGCAAAAAAGCATATGAATACACCAATATGTTTGGATTGCATGGTTTTAGATTAGTACAGATAGCAACGTTATAATAAAATAGTTCGTTATATAGAGTGTCGATTAATGCTAAATACAATAATGATAATAACGCTAAATACAAAATTTTAACATTTTACAACTAATTATTTTTAAGTTATGGCTCAAGTCGTTAACATACGTTATATCGAAATTTTTTATTATATAGATTTCAGAGTTCAATAAAAAGAAGAAAAGCATAACTAGATGTTATATTAGCCTTGAATACAAGATGTCGATATTTTAAGGTTATTAGATTTTTAATTATGCCACACAGCCTTAATGTACGTTAGACTGAAATTTTTCATTATATAGAGTGAAAAAAGAGGCTCACAATAAGCGGTAATATTAGTTCTAAATACAAAATTTCAGCTTTGTACGGCTGATTGTTTTTGAGTTATGCCCGCACAATATTAATATTCGTTATATTGAAATTTTTCGTTGTATAACGTTTAAATTACTATCTAAAGAGGAGAAGCTGCCTTAGATGACTAGATGCTGTCATATTCTTAGCTACATGATTTCGACCTCCTACGTCTGATTATTTTTCAGTTAGGTAACCCAATAAAATTACTCGTTATTTTGAAATTTTTCGTTATATACGGTTCGAAATGTAACCAAAAGGAGAGGTGACCAACTAGACGTTATAATGGCTCAACAAAAATTTCAGTTCTTTATGATTTTTGAGTTTTACGAGATACGTACGTACAAACGTTAGGAGAAAACTAATCAAACTGTTTCAGGTATGGTCAGAATAGTTATGTTTCAGAATTATAAAATTCCTTGGTTGAAGATACAGATTTAAGACTTAAAATGTTCAAAATTCAATCAGTCATGACCTTAATATTTTTGTTGAAATCTGGGCTCTGAAATGTATCATTATTATTTCCTTATATCAGTGGCGTGCGGTAGGTTTTCATGCAGGGTGTGCAGAGAACATGGATTTTCCAATAAATCTTTAATTATTGAAACATCCGAGTTCTCCATTCTGAAACGGGCTATTTATTATGAATATAAATTTAAAGATTACAATAAATAAAATATTTACCTACGAGTAGTCGAGTTATAACTATAAAAACAGCTAAACTTATGAGAATTCTACTAGCACTGAAGCAAAAATCATGTCTTTTGTTGTATGGTATCATATCGGCGTTGAAAAAGCAACGCTTCGGGCTTCCACGAGATGCTCAGCAAACGTAGCACCACATGGCGCCCTCCGCTGCGGTGGCGACTAACCGAACTTCTATTCCACGTGCAGAGGATTTCGCTGCACGCTGACAGAATAAAGCGAACTGTTTCTTGTTCGGTCAGTGGATTAAATTATATTTATTAATTTTTTTTAGCATTTGTTTAATTGGTTGGTTGGATGGAGTTTTACGGCGCAAGGTCCTATTTAGGACATAAGAGCCAAGCACAAGTTTTTGACATTTTTAAATCATATAGTCTGCGAAAAGCATCTTGACAATTTTTAAAAACAAAACCAGAGATATGGTGTTACAGATATAACTTATGTACTGTCTGTAAGACACAATGAATGGTAAAATTTGGACTGTTCTGTTAAAATTAGTTTCTTTAAAACAAAACATTGTTTTTCAGCTAATTATTTCAATAAATATAATACATCACCGAAATTACTTTACCACACTAAAACATTTCACTTTATATTGATGAAATACTTCTTTTATATTTCCATGGAAACAAAATCTTACAATATATAAATTTAAACATTAACCGTCTGCAAAATCGTATGGCCAGTTAATCAGTTAAAAAACCAAAATTGCTTCAGCACGTAAGTCCCCGCTCTAATACAATGCTTAATAACTGTACCTTCGGATGATTCTGAATGCTAAATGCAGGAAAAATAACTGCACTTGCCTCAGTGCCATAGTATGCGGTTCTTCTCCAGTAGCCCATACATATAAAGCGTGATTTTCAATTTAGTGCGCAGTGCGTACACATCAGAACTTCCTATGTTCAAGCAAGCAAATCAACATAATATTTGAATATATTATAAATAATATTTATTATATACCATATAAAGATAGGTAGACATAGGTGCAGAAAATTATTGTCCCTCATAATTTTCCCAGGGTGTGCAGTGCACACCCTGCACATATGGACCGCATGCCACTGCCTTATACAAAGTAAAAGGAAATATAGTAAAAATTTTTAGTTCATTGATGTAAATATGTTATTTTTAAAAAAATTTCCGCAGAAGCCTTAAATAAATTTCAAAATTTAAAGACTAACTTTTTGATTTTTTTTCATTCTATACTTGAATAAATTTAGTTTTTAAACATACAATGGTATTCGAGTTTAATTTTAAAGTACAATCGGGTGTTAGAGAACAGAGAATTTAATAATTTCCCATAAAAATATGCAGTACTCATTGTTATCAGCGTTGCACAATATAATACTTTCATTGCCTGTCACTATTTTAATTGAGCTGTAATAGAAACAAAGTTGTTAGAATAGAAGTATGGGGATGGGTTGAAGGACAGAAATACAGATAATAGGCAATAGCCGTCTAAAGACTAAAGAATGTTAGAAAAGGAAGGAAAAAATTTTTAAAAATTGGACTTCTGAAAAAATGAGAATAGTTATAATTTAAGAAAATGGAAAGATTTTTCCAAAAATGAGAAAAGAGTGACTACTTTTTCATGGGGTTTCTAGATTGTACCTGGTGTTCTGTGGCCTAGAACCAGGCCTGGCCTTGAATTTTTTTCCCTTTCCCTCTATTTCCAACTAATTACTCTTTCTTTTTTCCTGTTTATCTTACTTTTTTTCTGTAAAACTTTTATTATTCGAAATTCAAACGCTGTCATTCGCAAATTTGAAATAGTGTCAATATTTACTCTTGAAAACAGTCCAGTTTGATTTTTGTCAAGCTCTTTTTCAGCAAAAGACACAAGAGTTTGAAGATGAACAGGAAATTGACAATATTGTTACTTTGAGGATGAAGATTTGATGACAGTTAGGAAAGTGCTTAACTTGCTTTTATTCTTCTTTTGAGAAGTTTATAAATGTAGTTCTCTTTCTACATCTATAATTTTAACAGATAACAAATAATCAATTAATGATGGTTGGTTTTGATAATGATAGATATAAGAGAAGGAGGATGTATAGATACTCCAAAAGTCAAAGCAAAAGATACTGAGAGAGCAACTGATACCCCTACGGAACTTTCAGGAAGCACAGAAACGTGTTGTAGAATATGATTTCTCTGCCATTTCCAAAATAAGAATTATAGATCGGACAAAACATGTTCAAAAACAAACTGTATCAAAAGACTCTTTTCACTAATTCAATTAAACTCTGAATAACATTATTTTACTTACTAAATACACATTATAGCTTCAAAACTTCGTCGTTTGGGATATAAATACCACAAAAGTTTTAAAATTACTTTATCTTCAAGACTTGTTTTTCTCGACGATATTCGACATAGACAGGTTTAATTGTACTGTAAAGAAGCCTTATATTTAAAGGTAGTAAGAAAGGACAAAATCAACTTTTTCAATCACACATAATAAAAAAAATATTTATAAAGTTGAAATAAACAATATATGTACTTTGACTGTGTGGAATCATTTTTTTAATAATGAATACAAAAAATTATCGAAGTTAGATTAAAAGATGATAGTTTTTTAAGAATGAATATTTATCTGATTGTGGAAAAAAGTGCACGTTTATTCCTATGAATGTTTTGAATTTTTGTAATTGAAATTAAAAGAATAAAATGCATATTTCAACACAGTTTTATAATAATGGTATGCTATACGTTCTTGTCCGATGGAAATCCGATGGGATCATCACATAGCACACTTATAAATCTTTATATATTTTATGATAAAATATCAAAATTATCATTTACACATTCTCTTCGCCGAGCGCTGGCCGAATGGTTAGGGTGTTGACCTTCGGTACCGGTGATCGTGGGTTAAAATCCCTCTGTGGCATGAATGTTTGTAGCAGTTCGGAATTGGCTTTAAGCAGTAGATACCGATTTCATGACCCCTCGTGTTGCAAAAAAGTAGACCGTAGCACTTCAAAACAAACCAATCTAAACACATTCTCTTCAAAATTCAAAGTAAATTTTGTTTCTCAAATTAACCGTGTTCTCTCAGTAAAGCCCAAATAATCTTCTAATATTTAATTATATTTTACAATTAAATAAACTAGAAACATTGAGTTTTTAGTTAAATTTTGAACAATCGAAGCTCTCTGTAGTCTTAATAGCAATTGTTTCTGTTTACAAAAAATTGTATAAAGCAATTTGAAATCGCAAATTTCTATATTAAAATTGCTCTGTTCAGTAAAAGAAATGTGAGTGCAATATCTTTCAGTAAACATACTTAACTGTAAGCATTAAAAACTCTTCAAACTTATCGAGCAGTATCACTTACGCTTTTCTGGCCGTTTGACGGTTTTATCTGCCGAAGTTTCGTTTAGAACTCTACGGTCTACTGTTTTCTACACGGAAGCTAGTGAGACCAAAGCAAACGGCTTAAGGCCGATTCCAAATGGCTACGAACATCCATCTCAGCAGCTGAATTCAAACCCCTGAATTCCGGTCCCAAACCAAAGATCAGTGCTCTACACATTCGACCATCATTCAGTCCCTTCACAGGATCGATAGAACCATTTCGGAATGTGTAGCAGATATACACACACAGACTGGCATGCATAAAAATGATTTTGTATATCATAACATATGAAACCAAATCTGCGGTGTTTTGTGTTCCTACCCAGTTGCTACGAAAGTGGTTCTTACGGATCCCAGGGGTCTATGCTACCATTGAAGGGGTATTTTGTAAAGGAAAATAAATTTCGGGTTGCGTGCGTAAAGTCTGGGGCTCCACTGAAGGTTTAATATAAAGTAAAATAATTGTCACCCATTTTTTTACGAAAATTAAAATAAACAGAAATAAATCAATTGGTAGTAATTCGTAGTCTTTAAACGGGTGTGTGTGCATATGGTATGAGGTGATTTAGATCCATATAAAAAATCTTTTAATTGAATGGTTATAACAGTTGTACTTCTACTAAAAGTTTTGTATCTAAATCTAACCTCAAAACAAGTGTACACCCGTTTGAAGACATCATCGTCTGAGCAGAAAATTAGATGCGTAACGTTTAGAGGGGGACTACCCGCAATATGTATCCTCTTCTTATCTCTCCTGTCTTCTAAAGTGGGTCGATAGAAGGTAAAGGTGAGTATAGCAACTTATACCTCGTGAGATGCATGCGATTCTTCAAGAAGTTTATTGAGGTTCAACTAATAAATAAAAAATATTTGTTACATTTTGAATTTCTTGAATTGCAAACATACATACAGCCATGGGAAATGATTCATACAGTCATTCGGTATTCTTCGGTTGAACTCGGCTTAGCCTTCGCAAAAATATAGTTTTCCTTGTACTAATATACTTGTTCAGACCTCGTGCAGGCCTAATAGAGATCCCAATCATTAGTGTCAATGTAGAAAGTCATTTAACAAGAAGATCAAGGTCTGCATATGTTCCAAAAATCAGCAAATTAGATTAATGGCTTAAAGAAATGTGCATCGAAAACAAAGTCAAAATTTCTAAAAATGCAGCATTTCGTTAACTGTCGATTTTTTTTTTATCGAAATATGATACTGAAACATTGTACTCAACGAGGAAAGTTTTTAAATCAAAGTTCTGCTAAGTTCACTAACCTGCTTCTAAAAGAATCAACAAGAAATTTAATTTTCAATTATCAACCTGACAATAAAAAAATATTTTCTACATTACAAATTCATTTATCTTTTAATAGATGAAAGTAAATAATTTATTTTCTATAAATACGTAAAAATAAATAAATTCTAATTCTAATTTTTTATATATATTCAAAAAACTTATAGTGCGGCTCCCAAGATTTCTAGTTAGATAACTTTATCTCGCTGCGAAAAGTCTCGCCAGCCCTGTCATATATGATTTGATCCTCTCCCTTCACCACGATACCAAACTGCCAACAGGTCCTTGAAGTTACCTTCCTCCACAACCTGTCAACACTCCTTTTAGCCCCTTTACAAATATTACTTGCACGCGACAGTTATATTTTTACTTTTAGTTCTGTTCATTAAAATTTATTTAGAGGAAAAGACTGCATCAATCTTCACTGACACTATAAATAAGACCATTGGTAAGTTCTCTTCCTTATGAGGATAAAAATAACATGAATGCAAAAGGTCACGTATTTGTATCCTAGCTCCATCTTTCCCATTTTTAAAAAATAACTTTTAAATCTAAACCTTCTATTGTTTTTTTACTGTTTTGCATTCTGGTTCCTGTACACCAATAAAATATAAAATGTGATAAAATCCTCAATTCCTGCGGGAGTTTGAAGTCGACTTAGTGCCTCCTTCGTGGTTATGTCATTGTATTAGCTATGTCAGAACGTCAAAAAATTAGAATATACCTTGTTGACGAAATCATCCTTTCATATAACCAATATCTGTCATAAAGATGTATGGAGATACAGTGAAAAAAGTTTTAAATTTAGAAATTTTTTTTTGCTCTTTTAACCTTGGGAGATATACTTTTATGAATGCCTTAAGACGTACTAAAAGATCACAAATGTTGTACAACTCGGTACAAAATCTGCCGTCAAAATGTGCTAGAGTAACTGTTAACACATGCAATTGAAATGCGATCCTACATGCAACTAAAGATTGACTGATTCAGATACTGTCTTAGTTCTAATATGTGACTTTTTTCTTTTTTTTCTCCGTTAGATGAAACACATTTGGCTGATAGCTATCACCGTATCTGAATACTTTTGAGTTATTCGAATTGACTTCCATTCAAACGTATAGACAGACGTTAATGGTGCAATATAGGATTGGATCTTCTCCTCTTCGCCCCTCTATCCCTTTTTCATCGTGATATCAGAGGTCCAACCCCCCTTAAAGCTACCTTCCTCTGCAACCTGTCAACACTCCTTTCAGCCCGTCACAAAACGAACCCGCACGGGGCAAACAAACAAAGTCGAGAGAGAGAGAAACAGAAAAAAAAATGGCCCCCCGCAAAAAGGGACGTCGGGCGCCCCTCCCCGCAAAAAGCCGACTTCGCCCAATGGGGAAGCAAAAAGGTGAAGCGAGGGTGGCACCCATGCGCGGGAAGCACAAGTTCCGAACGGCGGCCCGACACCGTCAATGGCATTCTATTTCGGCCGGCGACCAGCTATCTCACTACCGCCAAGTGCCGATACCGGCGCGATCAAGCACGACATAAAGGAAAGATCATTTGATGATGAAATGTCTCCTTATTTACCTGCTCGACAAACGTAATAACTTGATAGATTGATAGCATCTTTTTCTGGTGGACTGTAAAGAGTTTTAGATTATTTTTCCTTGTTTTGTTCAAATGTTTGTTAAATCAAAAACAATTTAGAGAAGGACTTCAGAGTACGATAATTGATGATGAAATGTCGAATGATGATCTCCTTATTTACCTTCCTGACACACTTACAAACTTGATCGATTGACAACCGTGGGCTTGATTTCCGTTGGCTGAAAATCCATTCAGCTTGAATTTAGTTTTATTTACTTAAGCCAAATTAATTATTTATATTTTGTTAAACACTCTTTTAAATCAAGAAGAAATTAGACGAGGACATTTGAACAAGTCTTTCAAAAATTATTGAGGATGAAAGTCTACTATTGTTTATCTACTCGGTAAACATATCTTGATTGACAAATTTCCGGGGACTGAAAAGAGTTTTGCCTCAATTTTAAGTAATTTTTTTCTATCCGTTTAAACCATCTATAAAAACAAGAAGAAATCAGAAAAAACTTCTATGCTGTTCAATAAAATAAAAAAAAAATTATGGAAGAAAATTAGAAAGTGAAATTTTTAAATCTCAATTTTTAGAAATTATATATCAAAAACGTTTCCTTTTGAAGACCTTGTTGTTATCACTGGAAAGCCTGAAAAATGTTTATTGAATCACGATATTTTGAAGAAGTAAACTGTAAAGTAGCATAAAATTGTATCTAGAAGAAAAAAATGCAACATATGAACTTTGTCATGAATACATTATGTAGTCTAAAGATTTCCAGATATCAGTTTAATAGAAAATGGTGAAAATTTATTATTAGGACGAAAAACATAAATTTTTGTTAAAAGGAGACTAAATGCTTTATACTTTTGGCGTTGATGTTCTAGTTAACATTTCGTTAAAAACTGTAATTTAAGGAAAAATTAGGTAAAAATATTGCTTAATACATCCGGTGACTGATTGCTTCCAAAAAAAATTTTTAATAGTGATTGTCTAAAACAAATCTTAATCTGTCCAGATATCGAATAACTGGAAATCATATTGTTTATGCAAGAGCAATAAATTAGGAAATAAACTGTAAAGAAATATTTTAATATAAGTGTAGAAGAAGAATACATACAATAAAAATATCACTACATCTTTAAAAAGAAAGTGATTATATGAAATTTATTCAATTTTTATAGGAGATCAAACATACGAAATTGTGTTATAATTGATTGTACTAAGTTTTACATTTAAGTACTACGATAATCTACAAAACTGAAATAATGCATCTAGACAACAGTTTAGATTTTTCTATGTGAAAAAACTACTTTTTTCATAGAACTATATTCTTCACCGATTCAAAATCTGAATACTTTCTAGAAAGTTATAAAATTCTTCAAATTTTATTTCAAAAGTTACAAAATATTTCTACTCTATAAATATGAATAAAATAACTTTTAGTGACACTCGCATGTCAAGCAGTTAAGGCTGTCTAAATAAACTGAAAATCGAAAGCAGTGACTTCAAGTTTCTCTCGCAGTGTTTTGTTTTGTTTTAAAAAATAGCTGATGATGACAGCCACGACGAAACCAAGTGGATTCAGTGTGAGAGATATTTTAGAACTCCCAGAGGTGAAACCAGGAAGCCAGACTTCTTGCCCCAAGAGAAGCAGCCCCATACCGCGGGCCTTGGACTTGTCAGACGTTACGATACCAGCTTTGTGTTACGGCGGACTTTGCCCAGATACTACTTATTCCAGATGGTTGGCGTCAGAAATAATACCAGCCTATGCTGCTTTACGTAAGTAACACCTCTTTTCATATATTAAGGGGGCATAATACCTTTCGAAATAAAAAATTGTCAGCCTATTTTTGATTCACTATACATTGAAATGATCTACTTTGTTTAGAATAATTTTTCCAGGATCCATAATAAGATTCTAATATTATATATTATTTAATTCTGTTTTATGAAGCAAAACTTTAAAAAAAGAGGGGGGGAGAAAAAATCAATTTAATCACAAAATAGTTTCTGATTTACAAATTTCAAAACTTAAGTTTTTTTTTCTTCAATCAAAGAAAACCTAATAATCCTTTTCACTCTTGGAACAACAATTATATTGATATGAGCAATATATTATCACTTTATAGCATAAATGCTATTTTTTGACTTCAGTATTAATTTTTTTTAATTTTAAATAGACAGATACCTCTAAATTTTAGGTTTACAAAGTAACAGATATTTTACTTCAAATTGATATAAATTTAGATTCTAACATACATAATTCAAAAGTAATCTTGCGAGTAAAGAAATTTCATATTTTTCCTTTGGTATGTAGTTTCTACTTTTTTTTTTAAATATTCTACTTGAAATGACAAAAATAATTTCCTCAAAACTAATGCATTATTAAAAAACTCATGAAAATTTATCCTAAAATAAGCAAAACTTTGTGTTTTATCATAAATCGAAGAAAAAATAAGCTTTTACAATATAATCATTTTAAGTTTCGAAAGGTACTATGCCCATTTTAAGGAGACATTATACGGCATTCTGTCTCCTTCATTTATAAATACATATTCTTGATGATCATTACAAGGAATAACAGTTTTAACGAGTGAAAATATTACTTTTTGTTTAAACTAAGACTTTGAGGAGTACAAATCTTGTTAGAAAAGTTTTTTAGTATACATTTAAATATTTTCCTCCCCAATTGAGGGATTGATTATAAAAAACTTCATAATGGGGAAATCTACAAACACAATATCGCCCTGCATATATTTTTAATATAAACCATTAAAATATTTAAGTAGCAATATCTTAATAAAGTGTGCTTCTTAAATGAAACGTAAGTCTATTATACTACAACATAGATCTACAAATATATTTTACACATTAGCAAATATATTTTACACATTTAAGACATTATCAGAAAAAAAAGCTAATTGCATGTTAGCCAAAAGAAAGTTTACAACTATTTTTGCTTTGCACCTAACTATATTGCCTAAAACTAAAGCAATAGAATTAGAAAAAAAAATTATTTCAATAACAATAGAAAATATTTAATAAAATATTTTCTATTGCTAAAAAAGAAAGTTTACAACTATTTTTGCTTTGCACCTAACTATATTGCATAAAACTAAAGCAATAGAATTAGAAATAAAATTATTTCAATAACAATAGAAAATATTTAATAAAATATATAATTATTCCATGTGCTTACTTTAGATATAAAAAAAAAATCGAAGTAGCTTTCATAACTGTTTAATGCTTTAGACACTCCCTTATCAATATAATTCCAGAAAATATGGAAATTTTTTTTATCTTTCTCTTTTCCAACCCTTATCAAAAGAGAAATTTTGCTGTACGTATTACGACTCTCTATGTTGCTATAAAAATGTCATGTTATGAATTATATTCGAGAAAAAGCACATATTTTCGGCATTTTTCGGCGATGGAATTCAGAGCACATTTAACCAGGATAAAGAATTTTAATAAATGATTCAAGGAAGATGGAAACCGATGAAATACTTAAAATGTAGTCTATTTGAAGTAAGCTATTTAAAAGTAAACAGTCATTGATAAAATAGCCACAGAAAAGTAATGTAATCAAGTTGAGCCTTTATTTTTTCGCAATAGTTGCTTTTATTTGATGGGATTCGTGTTCTAAGATTTGGGGATATCAACATTAAAAATAATCAGAAAACTGAAATTTTTTAAATATGTAACAACAACAGCAAAAAAAAAAATCAAAGTAGAGATAGTGATTCTAAATTGTTTTAATTAGTTTAACCGAAGTGCGATTGTATTTAATTTTGTTTTTAAAAGGCAAATTAAAATGTACAGCGTTATTTCCTAGTTGATAATAACACCTTGAGAATTAGAAAAATCTGCTTCATACAAATAAGATTTTTCTAAGTACCCACAATAATATAAAATTTACCACAAGATAATTTATTCTGTCTGTACCACTCATTTAAAGAAGCGTTCTCACGAAAAAAAGAACTTAATGAAAATTTATAAAACTGAATAGTAGAATATTTATCAGTTTGTGGGCAGAACCTCAAAAATATTATCTGACTGTCTTTAGCTTTGAGGGTTCGAATCCTACAGTTACCATGGGTATTCATAGCTGTTTGTAAGATGATTTAAACCCTTAGAGCACGAGTTTTTTTTTTTGGAAAAACTGGTAAATATGATAGATTTTTTTTTACAGTAAAATGAATATATAGGTATATTGTAATTTTGTTTGCAAGTACAGTTGTGGGGTATTTCTAGGAAGCGGAAAAGGGGTTAAAGTTATTAATAAATTGTTATACAAAGAAAGGGTAAACGATTTGATTATCTTGTTTATATTGAATTTTGCCCGCGTCAGATACGGGCAAATGCGTTAAGGGGTTAAAAAACACACCCCAGTCTAACTAGTCCTCATAAAGTGAAAAATTAAATGTAGAGCTTGAAAAAACAAAAAGTTTTTTTTATCTCTCCTTTCATGGTTTATATAATTCTAAAAATAAGATTAATTAAATGTACAGTATAAAATTTTATCTAAAATTTTCCACAAGATTTTATATTTAATATTAGATATCACAGGAAAGAAATTTTCAAATCAGGTTGAAGAACCTTACTTAAATTCTTAGAGTTTTAGTTTATATCTTTAAAAATAAAATCATTGTTTAAAGGAAGATCTAAGAAAATTTTACAAAGTTATGTTGAATGAGTTTTAAGAACTTTTAAAAAACCTTGATTCGAAGCTTCAATATTAAAGATGTTTTTACATCAACAGACTTAACTTCAACAAAGACATTTTATATAAAACAGAAATTTTTTACCAAATTTTAAACAACGTGATCAATTTTTAAAAAAATTGTATCTTTGTTATTATACAAAATACAACTGCTCAATCTTTGCAGAGATTACACCTATCACTAAAGTATAATATCAGTAATGGCATAGAAAAGAGCATTAAAATTTAATTGTTCCTTATTCCAATTAAAACAGTATTTATTTTAAATTTATTCTTCTAGTTAAAAATTAGAAATATAAAGAATAAATCATTGATAATTTAAAAGTGTGTGCTTTATGCAACAATATTTTACTGATTACTTGTCGAAGAAAAAAATTCTACTTTTATGTGAGAATTAGCAAATACTAAAAGTTACTACTGAGCATATTTCAAGTAATATACGATAGACTAATTCCTTTTTACCTATACATTATTTGTATGCACACTTAGAACAAACATTTTTGGTTCAAGTCTGTTATAATTTGAACACTTCAGGATTTTAACAAAAAATAAAAAGGGAAGGTAAAAATTACAGAAATTATATCAAATTATAGAAATAAAGATAAAGGCAGCTTAAATAAAGCATGAGAAAAAGGTTAAGCATTGTTTATCTCCCATAAGATTCATCTGCGTTATTAATTCAAGAAATTGATAATGCATTATTAATAGAAACAACTAAATATGGCCAATCTCTTTGTTTTTGAACTTAAGTTACGTCGACCTTCATTTATCGAAAATGAAAAAAAATAAATTTTAAAAATATGTGTCACCTTTGAACATCGATATATGATGATATTTTAAAGTTAATATTTTAGAAATACTAGGTACCTAATTAATTATACCGTTATCTTCTTATCATAATATCCTAAACGTTCTTCCAGTAATTAAAATAGGTCAAAATAATCAAACATGATCATCTACATCATTATGAGGATGTTTAAAGTAATTAATTTAATTGCATCTAAATTTGCTTTAAACAACAGCGATAAGATTAATCTATCATTTACCATAAATTAGTAATCTCTTTTTACACTCACTCACTCTCTCATTTTCATTCTTCTTTTCTATTACACTCATTCATTCACTCCCTCTCTCTCTCTCTCACACACACACACAAAAAAACATGTATATATATTCCATAATGATATAAATTAATGTAATAGTAGTTTGAGATTAAAACCCCAAAATATAAGGTAGTGAAGCTGAAATATTATCAACGTAATATTCCATTTATCCTTCTTTCCCCTTTACTAACTTGCTTACGCTCTTCCCCCCCCTCACTCACAAATATACAAATATACATATACTCACACACAAACAAATATACATACATATTTTCTGTTACGATGTAAATTCATGTAATCTGAAGTTTTTTCAACGCAATATAAAAAAAAGTGTTTATTCAATGAAAATCTACACATTTCTATTAAATGCAGAACCTGTTTTAAAACTGACCTGTTTTAAGACTATTTTTTCAGACATTTTCTCCAACCGTCTTGGCTTAATACATTTTTCCAGCTTGAACCTTCATACAGACTATTCTCTCAGCTATTTTTGATAAAATATTTGTGAATTTTCAGTTATCCAAGATTTAATAAAACAGGACACACTGATTACAGTCGATTCCGTGCGGGGGCAAACATCTGTGGATTATAGTATCTCAAACCTATAGATTCGGGGTTCAAATGCTAACATTCCAGCATTTAGTCCCTATCATCCCTATCAAACTCTTAACTGTGGAATACAGTATATGTTTTCGACGTTTCAGATTGTAGGACAGTTTATGAGCATTCAATACTAGTATAACGTAGGGAGCAAAATGGGTGCCTATCCCGGAGCAGCAAAAGCGTTGTATAAATTTTAATAGTTGTTTTATAAAAATTGTATTTAGCTTTAATGAATAAGTCATAAAAAGATGTGTTTGTTCAATGAAAATCCACACATATCTACTAAATGCAGAACCTGTTTTAAAACTGACTAAAGAATGTTTTTTCAGACATTTTCTCTAACCGTCTTGGGTTAATACATTTCTCCAGCTTGAACCTTCATACAGACTATTCTCTCGGTATTTTTTGATAAAATTTTTGAGAATTTTTGGTTACCCAAGATTTAATAAAACAGGTGAGACGGCTTACAGTCGATTCCATACGGGGGTAAACATCTGTGGCACTATAGTGTCTCGAACCTATAGATTCGGGGTTCACAGGCGAACATCCCAGTTATTTAGTCACTATCACACCCTTAATTGGGGAATATAATTTCAATGGCTCAGATTATAGGACAGTTTATGAGCCTTCAGTACTAGTGTAACTTAGGAGGGGCTATACGGGTACCTATCCCGGAGCAGAAGTAGCGTTATATAAATTTTATAGTTGCTTTATAAAAGTAGTATTTAACTTTAACCCCTTAATCTACAGTTTTTTGAAATAGGCCGGACAAAAAAAAATAAATTTTTTAATGTAAAAAAATTAGAACGTTGTCTTACCAAGAAAATTAGAAAAATACAAAAATAATCAAAATTTTTATTGCAATTTTGGATTTTGACAACATTGCAGAAAATAGTCGAATATAGCTTACAATCCCGTGTAAATGATAAATATCAATAAAACAATTGGTTTTTTTTTCTTTCACATTGTTATTTTCAATTCTCAATTGTATTCGAGTGTGAAAAATTATAACAATATAAAGTACAAAGCCGCTCGAAATATCTCGATTGTACACAGTTTGGCCAGTTTAGCGAGCTCGAGTTAACTCGAGCGTGGACGTTAATGGGTTAATAGATATAGATATTCAATTTGGTTTCTATAAACATTCTAAAGATAAAGAGTAAAAATAAAAGGAATTGGTTACTATGCTGTGCACTGGGAACATTTTAAAGAAATAGTATTGGATGATTCAAATAGCATCGGATAGTTTCGTATCAATCAAAAATTCTTTTCTGATAGATTTTTGTGTCTTATGATTTTTATGTAACAACATTATTTTATAAAAATATAGTTAAAAATCTAAATTAAAGAATTGAAATTCAACGTCCCTTTCCCCCTTAAAAATTATTCTTTGATTTTGCCTTTGAGTCTAGTGAAACCCTTAAAAGACTTTTCCAATAACAATTAGCATAAAAATTACTGAAAAATACATTTCATAAAAAGATTTCCTTTGTGAATATGTAGATAAATACATTTATAAAAGGAAAATCTCCAGTTCCTATCAACTTGTGAGTTAAGAGGAATTCAGATATCTTTGATGGGTATTACAAACATCCTTGTAAAGGACGTTATCGAGTGGCTTTGACACTCGAAGCCATCAAGATAAGAACTTATCCTCTCGAGAGCTTCGAGTATGTACAGCAAATAGCTGGGACTGTGGTTGCATGCCTCCGTTGCGGTTTCCACTTATTTAAACTAAAAATGTTCAATAATCACTAGATTACGTATCTTTCAAAACTATTGGTACAACAATGGCAATGGGTTAATGACAACAAAAAACAGGGAACTGCGCAGTTCGAAAAATAAAATTTGAGGATGAGTAATGAAGAAAGCTTATATTGTATCTTTAAAGAATGAAATAATGTTTTATCACCAAGATACAATGCTTACGATAACTTTAAGGAATTTATTGATGACATTTTATATCCGTAGTTCATATTGTTTAGACAATATTGCAATAAATAATAGCTTAATCACTAAACAAAACTTTGTAGGGTACACAATTATTTAATAGTAGTGAATTTAATCAAATTAGACTGTAAAAAGTAATTCATAATAACCAGAGTAGTATGTGTTATCGCTAAAAAAAAAAGTAATTCAATTTTTCATCAATACAAGGGTATTGAATCTTTAAGGGAATTTTTTAACCCCTTAACGTGATCGAGCGTGCTAAAATGGCCACTGTGCACACTCGAGATAATTCTAGTGGCGTTGTACTTTATATTTCTATAAATTTTCCCACTCGAATGAAATCGAGAATTGAAAATAATAATGTGAAAAAAACAATCGTTTTATAGATATTTATCATTTACATGGGATTGTAAGCTACAACACTTACTTATTCAAGCATAAAATATATATATTTTTTTTCTTCTTATCACTTACGACTTATCTCTTCCTTGTGTTTTTTACATTAAAAAACATAAATTAAAAAAAATTATTTAATATTATTAATTATTTAAAATTACTAATTATATATTATTAATTATATATTATTTAAAATTATTAATAAAAAAACATTTTTTACATTAAAAAAACAACTTGTGTATTAAGGGGTTAAACACAGTTTATAAAACTTCATAAATTTCATTTTTTCACATCCATTTATAGTAAAAATTTATTTTATTTCATAATAGAATTATCATCAGTATTTGTTTTTATTTGAGATTATCTAAATCTATTTAAAGAAAATTCTTCCTATATAGTAAATAAAATGGTAGAAAAAAACTTAAATATTCTAAAACCAGGGTAAAATAGAGTTTAATCCTGCTAGTGCAAAGTATATGTTACCGTTAGAAGTGCTAAGAATTTGTTATCTTTATGTATGTGTTGTGTGTATCGTACGTGTTATTGTAGCTAAGTTTGTGTTATTGGAATAAACATAAAAAATCAAAAGTAATTCAATTTTTATAGAATTTAAGCATAATTAGGATTTTAGTTGAATCTTCAAAACACAGTTTCTAACACTTCATAAAATTTTTACCTTTTTATACCCATTTATAAGGAAAAAGGTTACTTTATTTCTAAAAAGACATATCAGAAGCATTTATTTTTATTACAGGTGGTATAAATCTTTTTAAAGAAAATTACTTCAATATAGTAAATAAAATGGTAGAAAAAAATTTTAAATCCTTTAAAAATAGGGTAAAATACAGCTTAATCCTGCAAAAATCCAAAATTTCATAATGAATTTCATATTACATTTCAACAAGGGAATGTTGTTTTCTCCGCACAACTAGTCTTCAGAAGGAAGAACGGTTTTACAGGCAGTAAAAAACTATTAGGAGAACTATAAAAGGATAGCTGCGATCATATAATGTTTCGGAATTGTAGACATCCTTTAAATCTTCATATACAGAAAAAAGTTTTAATTTTAAATTTTTTCAAAGGTTTTTTTGGTATGTTTCATTTTTAGAACATATTCATTTCGAGTTAGGGGTCCGATTCAAGTCAAACGCGTATTTCTCGTATATCTCCTTCCAAACTTGAGGATAAAAGTAAATTTCGAGTTTGGTTTGTAACGATAGGTCTATTTTTGCAACACGAGGGTTAATGAGACCGGGACCTACTTCTTAACGTCAATTTTGAATGGCTATTAACATCCATGAATCGGTGATATTTGAACTACAAATCCGTAGGTTCGAATCTCACCGAGGCATGGATGTTCATAGAAATTTGGAATCGACGTTAAGCAGTAGGCCCCGGCTCCATTAGCCTTCGTATAAAGTAAACCGTATCGCTCCAAACCGAACCAAACCCGAAATTTGCTTATCTCCTCAAGTTTGCGGATGGAAGGTGAGATACGATAGATACGCGTTTGACTTGAATCGAGCACCATGTTCCTCCACCACTCATTTACAGAAAAAAATGGTTATTTTCAAACCTAAATTAATGTTTCATGATTAAATTTTCTTTCAATATCTATTATTAAAAAATCAAATTCTTTTACATTACATTTAGACACATATATAGGTTGAAATGTTTTCAAAGAAACTTACCAAGAGATGCACCAAACTTTTAAATAGAAAAATTTATTTAAAAAATTGTTTAAGTATAAACGTTTCATTCAAACGTTAAATTTACTTCAGAATATTATTAAGGAGCAAGGAAAATTATTTCTTGGGGAAATCGTTAATCAAATATCCTGTTTGAAATTGAAAACATTGGTGAGTAAATGGTTAAAATCTATCAGCTATAAATATAAGCATTTTCACCAAATTTTCACCAAAATGTATTTGTACAAATGCATATTATTTTTTACAGTTACTCTATCAGTTTGGCAGGTTTTATTTTAATAAAACAATTTAATAATGCCATTTGTTCTGGTTAAACGAATATGCTAAATCTGAAAAAAATATGGCGAGGGTTTCGATTCTGCTACTATGCCATCAGAATAATATTAGCTGATACCAATTCTAATACAGAGATGTTAATCAATAACACCCTAACTAATTATTTCTTGTACATATATTGGTCAGTTAATATAGACTAATTTCATATTTAATGTTTTCAAGACAAAAGTACAAGACATTTATGTGTGACTTGTAGCATATTTATAAAGTGAAATATCACATAAAATGCGTTCCTTAAAAATGATTATTAATATTTACTCTATGATGTAGTCGTAATATTAAAAATGTTCAGGTTATTTTAACTTTTAAACCTTTTAACAGCTTACTTAGCTTGTACATACGAATACATATTATAATATGTACGTTGATTGAAAAATTTTGACATTTTATAGTAGTAGAGTTTATATTCCAAAGATTATATCAATTATGCAAGTAAATAAATTTAGAATCTAGGGAATCGGGATTTGTGTTATTGCCAATTATTTGGTTTATGTGTACATTTATACTTTCTAAAGTTAAAGTGTGTATGCATAACATAAACCAAGTACTCAGTTACTGATAGTTACGTTCATTTTTATGAGCGAATTCTTCTATCAATTATTCATTAAGAGAAGGCTGTTTAGGCTTTTTTTGTGAAGTAATTAAAACCATATTTTTCGAACATTTCTCTAAATATCTTATTTAATATAAAAAAATAATAAAATTTTTAAGTATATAGTTAACTTACTTTTAAATATACACAACTTAATTTTAAATTTCGCCATTAATCTGGAAGAAATAAAAATTACAATAATTCATAAAGTAAGCATGTGCTTCCTATAAAGTAGCAATTAAATATTAATGGGAGGTATATGTGACGCAAACTTATGCTATAGTGAAAAATAAACTGAATTGTTATAAATTATTAACTACTTTGTTTTCTAATTTAAAGTTTTAATGTTTTACTCTAAATGACTCTAAAGTTAATTTTTAGAGATAAAATACGAAATGGAATGTAACAATAGAAACAACATTATTTCATGACTGCACTTAAAATAATCTTACTATTCAACCGTTAATACCCGAATAATTTCTTCTGAATATATATTGAAGAATATTATAAATATAAAATTAATACAGATTGAGACTAAAAACAAATATAAGTTTTATTCAACTATAAATATTACAGTCTTCCCCCGTTAGCGATGAGCTTAAATTCTAAACATTACATGATAGCTTTATAAATGTAAACTTCGTGATAACAGATTTGTTTGTTATGATACGTATTAATAGCAATTGGAATCAGTATTGCAATTAAATAGAAACGTATACTAGATGCTATAACACTCCTAAATTCTACGGCTAATCGTTTTTCTGTTACACGGGATACATACCTACAGACACTTAAAACTATATTAGTGTTTAACATAACGCTTAAAAGTAGTAAAAATCGACTCAGGCAGGTCAAAATATCATTTTCTTTGAATTCTGAAGATGGAAACACTTTTCCACGATAACAATACTTTTCTGTCTCCGTACCCCAAAATAAAAGGAAATATTTTAAGAAAAGATGTTTATTTGCTTTCTTATGCAAATACAGTATTATTAAGTGATATTTTTTAACAGACATAGACAGGTCCAGGCTAGAAGGTGTACAACAGCACGTCAACAAATTTCTATACCGGAAAATGGAATAAAATAAAGGAATAAAAAAATCTTCAGTTATCATATTTTAATATTATGCTAACTAAAGTTAAAAAAAATACTAGATTTTACTGAAAATATTTAGTGGGAAAATTTATATTATCTCTGTCTTACTTTTTGCGTCTAGGAACAACTGTTGTCATAAAAATTGCTTAGTGTTTAATGAATACTTATATAGTTTTGTAATTTGGAATATGTTACTTTATTTTACAAAAAAAAAATTTTTTTAGAGGTAATTTTCCGAAATTTCAAGTAAAAAATTTATGCAGATTTGTAATTAGATATGAAATATAAGTTAAGATGTATAATTTGTATATCAAATTGTAGGTTTTTATTGGGGCTTTTATTTTTTAAGAGGTCGGGAAAATTATGTGCCACGTAATTAAATTAACTGGCCATTATATCACTGATTAAAAATTGATCGAAACCATTATAAATATTATTCTTTACGGTAAATTTACAGTTATTCAACAATGTATATTCTGCAGAAGTGTCTCAGCCATTGCTGTACTAATGGGTAACAGCAGATCATTTTTTAAAAATCTGATAACCACCTTTGCCAGATTCAAAACTGTATGCTTCATATTAAAAATACGTATAATTTACAAATAAATTATTAAAGCACACAAAAAATAACTTAATTTAGTGTCGATATCAGGCTGCTCTCGTTTCCCTAACCCTTGTAAAATAATTTTTCGACATGTTCTTGCCTTCAGTTAATTGACGTCTTTGCATATCAAACCCTTCATTCATGGCTCTCCGCCCGAAACTTAATAAAAGTGCCCTACACTCTTTTCCACGCAAATCCCTCGCACTGATCTTTAATAAACACGTGATAAGTCAATTACTTCACTTCCTTTCGCTACTTAGCATGTCAAACAGCAGCCGAATAAAAACGCTACACCGTGTCGGCTGTCGGAGGGGGCCCCAAATCCTTTACGAATGAAGGGGGGAGGGTTTGCCCGCGGAAATGGGATTAGGACGGACTGTCTCGCAGCCTCTAAATTAAAATGTCCACCGAAGAGTGACTCAGTGAGTTTACAATGGATAGTAAATAGGCTTAGCGATTTTTACACGTAAATCCTGCAGATGTTTACTCTGAAATTTTGAATATAAGAGCTGGACCCAGCGACTGTTTCTCTCTTTCAGGAATGCTTTCTAATTTGATTTACCCCAAAAAATGAATTTTATTAGAAGAGATGTTTGAAAAAATGTACATTTAGACAGTTTTTTCGCCATTTGACACAAGATATTTTATTAACACAATGATATTAAGACAAGAAATTTTCACTTCTAACAGAATTAACTAGGGTCCTAAATATAAATTAAGGTTTTACAGAGTAAGTATAGAGATTATTCATTTATCAATACGGTTTGGTTTTGAGCACTACTGTGAATCTATTGCAATTCGAGGTTAATTAGATCGAGAAAGGCTTTTTAAATCTAGGAGGGAAAATGAATAACATACCGAAGAAAAAAAAATAATTTATGAAACTCATAATTTTAACAATGCAAACATTAAAACTCAAAACAACCTTAAATATTACACATACACATATTGTGTACATACTTTATTAATAAAAGGAAATCCTTTTAATATTTGAATGTCATTTACTTTTAGGTTCTATAATAAGTGCTCTACAAAATACAAATTAAGTTATATTCAAATACAAAAAATTAGAAAAGTTAGACTAAAAACTCACGCGTAGACCCTGTGCAACCAATCGACGTTGTGTAAAAGTGTAGTAACAGATGCGAGGATCAAATGTGTAAGAGAGGAAAAAATGTACAAAAAAAAGAAAAGATTATATTAAGTGTTATCTGTCTATAAATGCAAAATTAAGGATTCTAGATCCTAAAATTACAGCATTGACATATAAATTACAATGCACGACCTGATGACAACAGTGGTTGTGTTAGGGTACACTAAATTAATTTATTCAGTATATTAGTAACAATTTTAAATAAATTTTCGTCGACTTTCCAATTTAAAGGACAAGATGCCTATTGTAAAAAATTAAATGAGAGGACAGAACAGTAAAACTAAACAGATTCAAAACTAACACTCAGTCCCTGTGTAACCAATTAAAGTTGCGTAAAAGTGTAGTAACTTGATCCTCGTGATCCTCGTGTGTACTATCCAGAGGAAAGGATTCCACTACTTACTGTCAACTTTTAAAGACAAAATTATGGATTATAAATCCCAAAACTATGGCATTGACGTAAAGAAAAAAACATAGTGCATGACACGATGATAGTACTGGCCGTGATTCGGCACACGAAACTAATTTATTCAATATATTATTAACAAACATTTTAACTTTTCGTTGACTTACAAAATATAGTACAAAACTCTTAATTTAGAAAAGAAAGTAAGAGGACACATCAGTGAAATAAATAATTGTCCTTGTAAATAAAGAACGTATGATTATCGTATTCATACTGACACTAGGATTCCAACCTACGAACTCTGGTGCCTAATAGCAGCAATTTCCCTATAGAATTACTCGGCTCTACGAATATCACTCTGATATTTCTTAGAAAACATGCATTATTCTTGAAGGATTAATGTAATAAAACTAAGGATTTTTTAAATTTGCTAATTTAGTAGCTCATTAACTCAGCCTTAGTGTCTTATTTTTATGGGAAAGAGGTAGTACCTAAACTGTACTTTTAGGTGTTAACTCTCCAATTTAATAGGATCTAATTATAACTGCTTTTGTACTCTGCTAGAAAAAATAAATTAATGCATAACTTAACCATGCCCTGTTTCTCAGTTGCTTCCGGGAAAAGATTGTAAGTTCAGTTAAACACAGCTGTCTGAAAATATTGAGACTCACATCGATAAGAATCGTCTGATAAAACACCTGAAAAAAAACACATCACGTTACCTATTTGACTATCGTTCGGTAGTTTATCAATAAGGAATATCCTTTAGAGTAATGTAAGGGAAATTTGTGAGTACGGCAGCTGAAATATTCTACTTGAGCTTGAGAAAAAAAAAGTTTCAAACTATAAATAACGAAAAAATCAACATTTTACAAGATTATAGATAATACTAACGGATTTATAATCCAGGTATTGTAAATTCGAAAGGACAGTGAAGTATTTATAACAACGTTTTTTAAAAACAGGCTTCAGAGCAATAAAATAATGTTATTCATAAAATATGTTTGATAATGAAGTGTTGTACCTAACTTTTTACAGAGCAAAAAAATATTTCATATTTTTTGTCAAAATCTGTCCTTTTGAAAGACTTTTTTCCTTAAGCTTTTTTTTAACCGAAAAAAGGTAAAGATATGTCAATGAAAAACATGAATGATAATAGAGAATAACATTAAACAGCATAAATTTACTGTAACAAGTGTTGAAAATTAGAGAGTTTTTAAAATCTGCTTGTAAGATGTACCAAGTTTAAGAAGCAAAAGAATCCTCCCAAAAGAAAGAAAGTTATAGATTATAAAAGTAAATCTGTTATAAATAAAAAAGCTCGAAATTTTAATAATAAATATATTCAGTAAAATAAGGGGCGTATAGTACCTTTTGAGCTTAAAATGTCTTTATTATAATTGACTAATATCGATTCATTATAAAGTATACATAATCGATTCATGTATTAATGTATGTTCTGTTCTGTTTAGAACAAATAAATTTCCTTCAACAATAACAAGGATTTAATTTTATAAAAATGATTTTGTTTTATTATACCTTTTAAAAACCACAAAAAATGTCCACCAAGGGTAAAAAATGTAGAAATCCCCTAACATGCAATGTAACTTTTGAAATTTGTAAACTAGAAACTAATTTTTTTATATTAAGTTGAAACTAAGCGTTGTTTTTTTTTATTCTGTTGAACCTCAATTATATTAATATGAGAAATATTTTCTATTTCATAGGCTAAAGTTTTAAAATTTTTGTTTTCTTAACAGTTTTTAATTTTTTTGAAATTTAAAATATCATACAGGTTTTGTTTGGGTAATAAAAAGTAAATTTTACTTCAATTTGACATAAAAATTAGTTTCTAACATGCGTATTTTAAAATTTATCCATCAAGTAAGTGAATTTGACATCCTTTTTATCTTGTATATTTTTACGTTTTTTAAAAAAATATACAACTTGAAATGACAAAACTAAATATTTTTTCCTTAAGTTAAAGTATTATTAATGGTCTTATAAGAAATTTATTCGGAAAGAAGCATAAGTTTTTATTTCATGAAAAATCGTTAATAGGCTTTTATAATGAAGATTTAAATCTCGCAAGGCACTATGCCCTATAATATAATATTATTCCTAGTTTCCTTTAGTCTTTATCTTATGTTTATTTCAATATTAAAGGTATTTAAACTATTCTTGACTAAATTTATTATTTTAGATTTTTGAATATTATATTCTAGATTAAATTAATTTGTTAAATTTATTTTTAATTGTAAAACTAGATTCTCCCTGATTCTAGATTATAAACTTGTAATTTTTAGTCCCTTTGAAAAAATTTTTTATCGAGTTCCACTGCATAAGAAATGCTGATAGAATTTTGACCAACACTAGATGCAATAAATGACGATAGTATCCAAGAGGCATAGGAACTGGTGAACTCTGATTTACGTGAGCAAAGAATCTCATTTTTTAAGACATGAAGCTCGTGTAACAATTAGAAATTCATCCAGGCTGAATCATTTTCAGATAAACAATGAAAGCGAAAAATTTTGTCTACATTGCCACCATCTACAAGTAAAAAAAGAGCGAGTTCTAGAGGATAGAGCCTAATATATAGATTTTTAAAAAGTGATGATGTTACAATTTTTTACCTCTACGCTAATGCAAGCTCAAACCCACAGAACAAACATTAAACGCATTCAGAAACACATTCGAGAGTTATCTCTTTTTTACAATGAATAAATTTGCATCCTGAATTAATGTAAAAAAGGAACATAAAAGTATGTGTTAGGCATAAAGTGTATTTCTTCTTACCTCATGCATAACTGTACTGTCAGCGTACGGCTTACACGAAGATTTTATATTGTCATAGGCAATTGTTAAAGAAGACGTAAACTTCATCTGACATAAAGGAAAATCTTGCCAGGTTGTGGCAGAAAGGTGCTAGTTAATTTGTCTAAGTAAAAAGTATTAATTTATATATATTTTTTATTGCTTACAGCACCTTTACATTTCTAGTTTGCGTTTTTAGAAATAAACGATTTGCTTGCATTGACACTTATGCATTATTATTTTTAACAACACACAATATTCCCTTACTTTGCAAAGTTTTAAATAGTTTTTGGTATAAGGTATAGCAGTATGATTATTTATCACGGTAATTTTTTAGCATTACAACTATGCATCGTAAACAAGGACTATAAAATAGGACTTTTTACCATTAATATAGAAAATTATATATTTGGAATAAATTCGTAAGTTAAATTATTCGTATGATAAATCTATATCTAGCACTATAACACACTTTCCACAAGAATTTTTTTAAGGTGGGTTTGTACCTGCCAAATCGTATTCTAATCGCTCTATGTTAATTGTTGGAAAATGAATTTCCGTAGGCCTAGCTCACGTTTTAAGAATTGCTTTAAAAATATATATACCACAAGATAGAACAGTTAATTATCCTAGATGCTATCTTTATCTCTTTTTTTTTAAAAAAAATATGTATGTTAACTGCTCTTACTTGTGTTTGAAAGATAGCATATCAAAATTTCTCAACAATAATTTAAAATTAAATGCATTTTTCTCAATTTTAAAAATAAAGATAACATCGTAGAGAATTTGCTGCTCTATCACATGGTATATATTTTTTTAATATTTTAATGCCTGAGTCACCTCTGCCGATTACATATCGATTTGTGCGTTAAATCTAAGTTATTATAGACTACAATGAATATAAATATATGAAGTAAAAACAACTTACTTTAAATACGTCTTAAAAACGATAGCACGTCACTTTAGTGATCAGTTATCGTTTAAAACATCGTAGAATGCCATTTAGGAAAAAAGGAAATACTTCGGGAGAAAAAAAAAAGATTTATTTGATATTACACGTAAAATAAGTACTGTAAAAGGGAGTTTTAATATAAATAAAGCAATTTATTATGATGCCAGTCTATGTGCCTGATGAAAAAGCAAATTTATGTGCGATGTTTGAAAATCGTAAAGTGTCTATTTTAACCAAAATGTATTGGGCCAAAAGTTAGTTCAACGTGTGGTTAAAAAGGAAATATTAAAAGAATTTACAACCCAGAGAAGGGAATTATTAGTTGTTTATATATGAACCTTTGTATGTATGTGTGTGTATGTTTGCTATGCGCTCCAAACTGGCAGAACCAATCTTGACGTAATTTTGTTAGATGATTCATCTCAACTTGGGGAAAGTTTTAGGCAGGACATATTGTTTGGAAATCAAGAGCGAGAGAAGATAAATCGATTTTTTTTAATTCTCTATTAGGTCTCTTTTAAATCCATTTGACATATCTTTTAATTGCGACCTAAAATAAACAAAATACTTTAATCGACTCATTTTATCTCACAGCGTTTAAAATGTGTTTTCAAATGATACAGTGGTTCTTCTCTTTCGACCATATTTACTTGATTCATTTAATTTTATCAGTTATTATTTAATCAATTATTTGGTACAATTCTTTCATTTTAATTCAGCTGCATCCTTTTCATAACACTAAAAACTAACTAAACAAGACTAAATTAAATAAGCTCATCAGTTATTATTTTATCAATTATTTGGTACATTTGTTACGTTTTAGAATTCAACTGTAACCTTTTTTAACATTAAAGCCGTAGGATGGATAATTTTGACTTAAACATTTGTGTTCAATTATTTTATTTCAAAAAGTTACTAATGAAATCGAAAAATTTATTTTCTCCTAATTTTATACTCATAAAAATCTATGAAAATATAATATTGAAGAATCTGTGCCTAAGAGAAAAATAGTTCATTACTAAGCTTCCAAATGTGGATACAAAATTGTAGATATTTGTTCTGGCTGTTAAATACCGATATGTAGAAAATATACAAAATATTTATATGAAAAGTTACCCGAACTGCGGCTGAATCGTGTTAGAAGCTAAATAATTCCATTAAAGTTGCCTACATATTTTTCTAACTATATATTCTTTTCGATATTGGAATAGCTTTTTATTTTTTTTAATCAATCATTAGAATAATTTAATGTCTAAAGATAAATAAATGCTATTGCATATGAATACAGTGTACTTTTAAAATAATAACACTGATTGATATTATAATCAAGGTTAGTCAGGCACCATTTGTATTTCATCACTAAGAGCTTAATAAGTTGGAAAAATCTTTGAGATTTACATCCCGTGAGTAACTTTTTTATTTGTAGATACATTTATTCCCCTTCAATGATTCGGCAACTAAACCTCAGTGCTTTTTGAGTCAATTAATTCATCCCTAGATATAATTCTTTTATCTCTTTCGATTAGATTACAAACTTACAAACTCGGATGAGAATATCTGTTGCATTAGAAGCTTATTGAATTATCCAGAAATGCAGATAAAATTAATTTTAACAAAAATGCTACAAACTCATAAAAACAGATACCAGTCAAATGACAATTAAGGATACCAATTAATATAAATGTTCTCATATCAACATATTAGGGCCACTCATATCATTAATAGAATTGAAAAAATAATATTTCTAGAATTTAAAACAAAGGTATAATTGGAACAGATATTTCTTTAAAATTCAAAATGTTTCATTTATATCTTATTTTTCCGATACAGTTATATACACCAAAACTAAAAGACTTTGTTTTTATTGAGTTATTTTAATTGGAGATTCATGGTAAGGTGTTTACCAAAAAAAGGGAATCAGGGTCACAAAAAGTTTGTGAACTCATTAATTTATAGGCTTTGTAAAAAAAGGTTTAATTTTTGTAAACACCTGTAAATCATCAACAACATTAAGAGTACCGGCAGAGAGAAAAATGCATTTGCATGCAAAGTCTGAAATTAAAAACTTTTAGTAAGAAAATGAAGAGAAATTTAAGGAAGTTAAAGGAGATGCATTAAAATTTCTTCCTTTACACTAATGTATTTTATTAATAATACAGTTGACTATTTAAACGTTCTAAACTTAAATACATCGGAGTATTCTTTTTCCAAGTCTAAATAGAGTGGTACAAATATTGCATTAATAATCTGCCAAAATATCGAGTGCTGTCGGAAAAAGTTGTTGTTAATCGAATTAGTTACGCCCTTTCTTGAGTTTCCAGAACAGTTTTAAGGCGGAGTTTCTTGTTTTTCCTTCTTCTTCTTTAAAGAAGTATAGTAAAGAAGAAAACCATTAGACGAAAAACGTCAGAGGAAAAGCCATGACAACTTCTATATTTTATGATTGATAGGACAATTAAAGATATAAAACATGCAGTTTTTTTTTCAGGACGAGAAAAACAACTTTTAACAGGTAAAGTTACAAAAATATTTATGCTAAAAATATATAAATCGCACTCAAACTTAATGGAAATTAACATATCTTCCGATAAATAAGTTTTCTAAAATGCACGAAAACGTCTCAACACGAAAGAAAACACTTTTTTAATACTGTTAAATGTTTTTAACGCAGTTTAATTCCCTCCTGCTTCAAATATTGTTGGTCACAAAAGATGATATCTATCACTTGAAGATTAAAAAACATACTCGTAATTTAGATTAATTCATATTTTGATAATATTTTTATTTCAGCAGAATTTGACTACATATTTAGTTTGTTAAAATTTTCATAAAAAACAAAACGATGATATTTGATTATTTATTTAGAGCATTTGGTTTAGAGCATGATAAAGGCCAAAACATTTGAAAGATTTTACAAGTGAGTGATTAAAAAGATATACATCTAGTTACACTTTTTTTGATCGATGAATGTTTTCATACATTTTAAAATCCCTTTTTTCGAAAATAATGGTATATTTTTAAAGGTAAATTCAGAGAAATTTTACCAAATTAAATTCTGAGTATACATTTTTACATACTAATTGGGTAAGACTATATGCATAACGGTGTTAATGCCCTTGTCAAAGACATTTTTTTCTTTAGAATAGTGCAAAGAAAACAAGTAATACATCTGGAGCAAAATTTGTGCATTCGCTGGAAGATAAATTTAGTACTAAATGCTATGTAAAAATAAAGTATCAGTCCTAAACTTTGACTCCGAAATTCAAGAATAAAACGTATGACTATCAACATTATTATCAAATATCTCAATAAAAACGTATATATGTATAAAAAAAATCTCCAAAAGTTTTAAATAAACGATTTGTGATGTTGAAAGCGATTGGAAAAAAAGTACATATAAATGCACTATAAATTATTAAAAATGTAAAATATTTAATTTGCTTGGAGGTAGAACAAAGATTAAGGGAATAATCAACTTACTCAGAGTGTAGAAACTAAACAAAACTAGTTTTATAAAAAAATTTAAACACTCTTACTTTTTGAACAATTATTGTACTACACCTAAGCTTATACAATAGGTTTTTACTACAGTCTTATCTATACTTAAAAAATCATCTTTGTGTTTGAAATTATTATACGGATTTCTTACCAAAATCGAGTTTTTTTTACTTCAAATAATTATCAGAGAAAAATCCTGAATTAATAATCCCAATATTCCATGAGAAATATAAATTACTCCAATTGAAAACGTAACCGGTAACTGAATAATTAGGGCGCTACTTTTCGGTTACGGAATTTAAGGGTTTGAATCCTCCTTTCGCATGAATGTTAGTGTAACAAACAGTTACATCAGTGACTCTCGTTTACTGGAAAGGAAGGTCATAAAAAATGAATCAGCTTAAGAAGAGGCGAATTATCCGTTTTTAGAGGTCCCCTGAATGTCCTCTTCTCTAACTCCAGGACACTAGACTTGTGGTATCTAAATCAAGAACTAAATTACGTAGGCTGGCCAAATTAACTACAATCATGTTTAAATTTTAAGTTAAATTTTAACACTAAATTTATGGATGTTGATGATATACCTATTTTTACTGAAGTGAGCCAATTTGACTCATACAAGAAAATTGAAGTTTTTTGCAAAGAAAATAGTTCCAAATTAATTTAAATGAAATGTTTATTATCAAAAAATTCATGGAAAACATTTTTTACATATAAAATCTGTTTTTGAAACACACTTTCCGCAAACATTTCTATTACATTTAGCACAATGGTTTCTACATCTGTTTCTTTTGCATGATTGTTGAACTTGACAATTCTTCCGGGCGTCGCGTCAGTAGCATGAATTTCTGTCATTGGAATGGAAGTGTTCTCGACTTCTTCTCTATATTTGCTTCTTAGCTCTTCAGCCAATTGGAAAATAAAATCTTGACTGTTGCCCAGGCCTGATACGACCAATAAATTTCATGTTATGCGATTAACTGTTAAACCATTCTATGAGTCAAATTGGTTTATATATATATATATATATATATATATATATATATATTATATATATATATATATATTATATATATATATATATAATATATATATTATATAAATATATATATATAATTATAATATATATATATATTATAGTTATAATATATATATATATATATATATATATAGTCATCAAATTTTTAATGGATCAAATTGGCTCGGTCCGTAAATCTAGTGTTAAATAAATCGTCGTCAACGGTAAGTCTTCTCTCATTTATATTTTCTGTCTATTTTACTCGAGTATCAGCATTTTCTCAATAGTCCTAGCCCATTGCTTCATATGTGCTGTGTTGTCTGATTTCTTTTCTTTTTATTAACTTTTACCACAACATTGCATAATAGTTAGCAGTCGTTTGAAACCATCTTAAAGCAGTAGGTTTTGGTCTAATTATCCCAATTGTTGCTAATAGCTGATTGTAGTGATCCAAACCAAACCAACTGAGAGTAAAAGAAAAATAAATCCGAAATGAATTAATGATCCGAAATGAATAATTTTGTCAATACGAGTGTATGATTGAGTTTCCTTTTAAAAATAAAGAACTTTTTTTTAAGTTGTTTTGAAAGCAGTATATCTTCTTCATCTTATCATAATAGCTTAAGAAAATTTAAAATAATTGTTTCTCAGCATAGGAGATTTTTTTAAATGTTAGTCTACTCAAATATAAAACTATAAATTGCCACTATGAATAGTACCGAAATAATGAAAATAATATACAGAGTAAGAACACTACATTTAAAAAAGGTTTTCTTTTTGTATTAAGTACAATATTCTTATCTAGCTTTCCATTGTTACATCTAACATCTAACTAAATGAAGGAATATTTGACATACAGACTGAACAAATTTTAAAGCTACTTTTGCTTCGATCCATTTGATGAAACTTTTGGCTCCTTTTATGATGAAAACTAATCTAATCCAAGTTTTATATCTGTTACTTTAAATAATAATGATTCTAAAATACACAATAGTTTGATACTTTCTCTTAAAACTATTATACGTAAATTAGTAGATATTTGTTTTCCTAATATCATTTCGCTTTGCTGCGTAAAGTATATATAGATGTGCATGGTGTGTGTGTGTATATAATTTATGCAATTATATTAGTACAGAATCAAAAATATACGGCAGTGCTTTTTGCATGTTGAAATGCTATAAATATTTCCCTGGCAGCTTATACATTCAGTTATAAATAAGAACTCACGAAAGCATTTTAGTAACCAATACATAATGCGTATTTCCTAAAACCTTATCTACTTTTCTACTCGTTTGGGTAACTGTCTAGCGAACCCCTATACCTTTAAGTACATTTTAAGCTAAGTAATTATTGATACAACCTGCGAGTTCACTAAAATAATCGACACTCGAACTAAAGGACCCACTCATGGTCTAAACAATTAAGCAGTGTGTATCATTTACATTTTTTCCCTCCTTTTAGGTCCGGCTATAGATTTTCTGTTAATGCTCACGCTCGAGTGAAGTGGCCTACAACGGTCTAATTGCATTCCGCTTTACACCTTTCACCTCTCGCTGTCGCAGAACAATAGAGGCTACCGAATTTGGCGCCCTTGTCCACCAATCACGCGAGACCTCTATGGCACACAGGGAAATAGAAACTCGGCACGCGAAATGGAAATTAGGTGCCTAAGTGAAAGGTTACTCGTTTTCCACTGCCCTGATACAAATGGGGTACTTTCCCTTCGGTAAGAAAGCTTTTAAAGCATTAAAGCGGCGGCAAGGCAAGCTGGCATTTAGCAATTGCAATTGAGGAAAAGAGAGCAGAGGGAAAAAACGCGAAAAGAAATTTTGGACATTTCAAAGTTATACATTGCACATGAATTTCCAACATCAAGTCATCAAACTATACAAGATATATAAATCATACAAACATCATACAAACTATATAAATTTGAAATGTTTGTATTTAAAGATTATATACAATGACATTTTTTATTCCCTCCGCCTCAGTTAAAAAAATACTTTTAAGCACTAAAGCGGCAGAGCATTCTGGTCTATAGGAACTGTCTTTGAGAAAGGTACAAAAAAGATAGTAGAAAGAAATCCTCAAAAAAGAAAAGTTGAACATTTTAAAGTTATAGAAAGCGAGAAATTTGCAATATTTATATGTAATACAAGCTGAATAATTTTGAAATATTATAGTCTAAAAGTTAAATGTATTGAAATTCTCTCTTTAATCCACCTGGGTTAAAAAGTTAAAACACTTCAGTAGCAGGGCATGGTGGCATTTGGGATTTGTCATTGAAGAGGGTACAAAAAAGACAGAAAAAAAAAACGCGAAAAGAAAATTCAAACATTTCAAAGTTATACAATACGCATGAATTTCCAATAGAGTCATACAAACTTTGAAATGTTTGAATTTGACCCGCCTCTATTAAAAAAATATTAAAGCAATAAAGCAGCAGAGCACCATGGCATTTAGGAATTGTCACTGAGAAAAGTACAAAAAAATAACAGAAAGAAAACCTCGATATGAAAATATGAACATTTTAAAGTTATACAAAGCTTACTAGTTTCCAACATTTCTAAGTCATACAAGGTGTATAACTTTGACATGTTAAAATTTGAAAGTTATATGCATTAAAGGTCATTTTTCAACCTACCCTCATTAAAAAAATTGAATTATTAAAGCAGCAGAGCATGTTTAAGTTTAGGAAATAGTATAGAGAAAAAAGATAGCAGAAAAAGAAACTCGAAAAAAAATTTGAACATTTTAAACGTATATAAAGAGTGTGAATTTCCAGCATTTAAATGTCATACAAAAATAATAGATTAAAACGACTACCAGTCCTATGGAGCTTAGAGTATCCTGAAAACTAATTTGATTTGACAAGATTGCATCCACCATCTAGTTGAATTCCTCTTAACAGAAACAACCCCGCATCACCAGAAGGATAAAAAAAAAATTCTAAATTTTAATTATATTTCTTCTTAATTCCGGTTTACCGGTAATTTACTGATAATATCAGTTCCCAATAAATAATATAAAAGTAGATAATAGGTACTAACTACATATAATTATTTTTGGTTTTATTTCAAAGACAAAATACTGAATAGTAACTAATGTAAAACGTAATCCTTTAAATATTGACAAAATATTCTATAGAAAAATTTATTTATTTACTAATTAATTTGTAACAATAATAGTTAAAAACATTATAATTCATATGTAAGCATACAATAAATAATACAGATGTAATAAATAATTTTTATAGCTTAGCATTTCTAAAATGCTTGTACCCAAAACACAAATTTGTCCTAAGTTTCTCTCTTAATAAAAACCTAAATTTTGGAGAAAATAATATAACTGCTGAAAATAATCTCTAGAACTCTCTAGATTTGATGGTTTTATACAATACGAATATTACGCTTAAAAACTTAAACCAAATAAATATTTTTATTTGGAAATTACCGATAAAATATTTTAATTTATTAGTAAATATTTTTTTGGTATATTTTGCAGTTTAGCGGTATTATAATTCATAGTACAGAGATATAGAGTTAATGGTGCTAAAGTGTTCCTATAAATGTAAATATTACTTTAAGTCAGATAAAAGCTTAAATATGTAGAGATTTGTTTTGCTGTAAGAAAGGATAACTTAAATGCCAAGAATATTTCAAAGTTATTTTTTAAAAAAATGTAGCTTTACTTTTAATTTTAATCTCATGGATTAAGGAAGAAAAATTTCTCAAAATTAAAATCATTTACAATTAAATTAATTATGTAAAATGTGTATAGTAGAAAAAACTCTTTAAACACAGTGGCTAATAACCGTTAGTGTTTCCAGTTCGGTTGAGATAAATAGTAAAAGAATAAGTTTTCCTGTACTGAAAAACACAGTTGTCGCTTTCTTAGGAGATCACCACAGGTGTTTTTAATGCATAACATAGCAAGTAAAAACTATCACCTGCTTCTTTTTTGTAAGCTGTTTCTTATTTAGATAAAAATATTTCCCAGATGTAAGTTTTTTTCTGCATACGTTACTAAATTGAATAAAATTCTAGTAATTGAATTGAGGATACATTAAATGTAAAAACTAAAAAAGTCTGTTTCTAAAATAAATTCCTGTTTATTAAAGTATAACCCATAATTTTTTTTAAATTAGTTTCTTGTTTCAAACAAAACAATACCACCTTTAAAACTATTGTCAAAAATATTTTTGTTGAGATTAGATATTAAACGACATTCTGGACATGTACTTTTACACTGGACTGGAAGTAAAACTACAAAAAGAAAAAAGGTAAAATATATTTCCTTCAATAGTTTGGGATTATAGAACACCACCCTATGGTTCCTTGTACTCAGTCGATTCTTTCTTTCTCCAGCTTTCGCTCCCATGGGCCTAGATCCATGCATAACCACCTCTGGCGAACATCCGTTTCTCAGCCATCAACAAGAACTGACACGCAGTACAGATGAACTCGACGATTTGGAGGACGAAGAAGTCCTCGACGACGAAGATGAAGAGATAGTGGACGACGAAGACACTTCCTCTCCCCACGGTCGACAGGCCTCGTCGGCGGGTGGGAGGCATCAAGATGATTCCGATTCGGACGAAGTGACCTCCTCTCAGCAGCCTAATGTTCCAGGCAACTGCGGTGGTAGCAGCAACAGCAACGCTGCTGGTGGTGGAGGTGGAGGTTGCAACAACACACCGACAAGTTCGACTTCTGGAGATGTCACGAATCCGCCCATGAAGAAGAGGAAGAGGCGGGTCCTGTTCTCCAAGGCACAGACTTACGAGCTCGAGAGGAGGTAAGGTGTTCTTTTCACTTTTCCAAAATCAACCCAGATTTTAGAAATTTGAATAATGATTTCTAAAGTTGAACTAACGTTGCAGCTTTCGCACTATACGTTTACAAGGCATGATGAATCTTACGAACAGGACAGTCTTCGTAACAAAACACATAAAAAATTAAGAAAAATACAACGAGATTCAGGAACAAAATTAAGTAGAAACTGAAAACAAATGGGTCTTCTACGATCACAGGCGAAGTTTTTTTTTTTTACTGTGGAGGCAAGTAAAGTGAAAAGACGGGGCAAAACTAAGCCACCTTACTTTTTAGTTTGTTCCTTGACTTAGTCCTGCTTAGACCAGCTAAGTTTTACTAACCCCTGCCTTAAAGAAGCAGGTCTTTTTAGACTCTTAACCCTTTAAAGATCACCTACGTAAACTCTTTGCAATTCAATGAAATTAGTTTATAAATATTACCTATAAACCTTATAAATGAAAAATGTATAAAAAATTTTCTTTACTATCCTTACAGGGGTTTCCATTAGAGAATACTGTAAGAGGTATTGAGGGGGGATTAACTGAAAAACCCATCCGCTTGTACAGTTTCAACATAATAGTTTTCAAAATTTCAATTATATTGGAAGAACAATAAATAAATGTTGTTTGAACAGATATTTTTGTTTGGGGTCATAAGTGAAAAAAAAATTGAATTACTAACTTTCCAGGTACAGCAAATTTAAATACATATATTTCAAAAGAAAATATAAATGCAGTGCTATCATTTATTGTAAGTTTTAAATGTCAAAAACATAAAAAAACATTCATATTTCTCAAAAAAATAGAGAAAAAAAAATATTTAATGGATGGGTTTGCTGCGAAACCATTGTCCGCTAAAGGGTTAAACACCTATTTGATAATTAACTTTTATGTTATTTTGTGTCTTAAACATGCTGACCTAATTCATATTATTAATAATAAATATTAACTTTAAAATTTTAAATTATTTTAATAATTTTTATGTCGAATATCAATCTCAATAAACGTTTGAATTACTTTTATTTTCAATGTTGTAACTGAAAGCATTTATTATTATTAGCTAAAATTTTAATACAACGAATGAATAAAATATTAAAAAATATTAAAATTGATCAATTTATTTTAAAATTTATATCAAAAGAAATATGAAATTGGTTTTTGATAATAATTTACGTTTATAACAAAGCTTAATTAATAGACAGAGATAGGCAGGTCCACTGACGCATCATGAGTAGTTATAATTTATATTTAATATAAATAATATTCATGATATAAGAGTAGGAATTTTCCCTTTTATTTCCATTTACTAACTAAATAAGAATGCATAAGTGAAAATGTTCCTTCCTAGAGAAAAAGGCACCAAGGGGAGAAACATGCTAACTACTAAGGATCAAAAGGATAAATAAACAAAATAACAGCTGTTAAATTCTTATTTTGAAGATTCAAAACGAGCTTAAAGTACAAAGAACATTTTTTAAATCCAATGCACTCTTGTATATTACCCTACAACTATGAACCTTAATATACATATCCTTAATACACATAGAATTATCCTAAATATAACTATAAATTGAAATCAGAAGAAATATGCAATGAAATAAGCATTAAAAATGCATGCAATTGAATATAATTTGTAGTAGCTAAATCAATCTATTATTAAGTCAATATAATATATAATTCAATCAATATAGCACATAATTTATTGTTTAATCTCTATATTGAAATTGTCTAAAAAAAATAAGTTCTTTTTCAAGTAAAAGCACGTCAAATATTGCTGATATACACACTGAACATCGTCCACTTGATTTTTTTCATTACATCTTTAAAATATCTTACCTTTATTAAAAAATATTTGAAATATCTTTAAAGGAAAAAAAATGCATAAGAAAACAAAACATTTCGTTGACTTTTCACGGGAAGTTCACGAAATTATGTTTTACAAAAATTTAAAAACATGAGGAAAATTATAGACATTATTTGAATTCCCTTCTCGTAAAAATTAAATACGTGAAGCATTGAAAATATATGAAAAAACGGACCGAATTACTAAAGACTTCCTCTAAATTCTCTACTTGCATGTTCCTTTGATTGAAAACAGCGTTCTTTGTTTATACTAAGCAATTTTATTTATATTGTAACATAAACTATGACGCTTCCAGGTTTCGACAACAAAGGTATCTCTCTGCTCCCGAGCGGGAACACTTGGCAAGCATCATTCGACTGACTCCAACACAGGTGAAAATTTGGTTCCAAAATCATCGATATAAAACGAAAAGAGCTCGCCAAGAAAAGGGTTTAGATGTCACTCCCCTCCCTTCCCCTCGGAGGGTAGCTGTGCCCGTTTTGGTTCGAGATGGAAAACCCTGCCAGCCAGCTGGTTCGGCAATGAAACAGCAACAGCAGGAGGGAGGTCAGCATGGATCCAACATGCCAACAGATTTGTCCTCCATAACCTCGATGACCAACATGGCTGCCATAAGCAACTCTTGCATAGGGACATTTAGTATGATGCCTACTTACACACATCCACTAATACACCAGCACAGATGGTGGTGACAAAAGTGGGAACTGGTGAACTATGTTGCATAAACTAATGAACCTGAATAAGTTCTGCAACAAATGCATCAAGCAGAATCCAAAAGAATTGTGCAACAGTTAGAACCAAACAGTCAACGTTACTTCATTGACAATATGATTGGTTCTTGACAAAAATACTGTAAATGAAATTGTAGAATATAGAAGTGAACTCTAAAGGTATTCTTACCAAAACTGATTAGAACAAATCAGCTGTTTAATTAAGAACTTTATTTTCAATAGGTTAACTCGATATAATAACTCCGATATTTTTATTTCCGTTGTTTTTCCACTATAGAAACGTTTATAGCAACTAAACACTGATTTTACTGTTACCAAATTGGTAAAAAAAAATCTAAACGAAAATGTTAAAACAAATTTAGTTTCTGTAAAGACAAAATAGAACTGAAATGTGTAGAAGTGCTAAAACAAATTACATTAATCTATTCTGTGGACTCACGACATGCTAATTTCTTCGGTTAAGTTCTAAATACTAAGCTATTGGAGGAATATAAAGTTATATTTGTCAAATAAAATGAAAATATAACTATAAAAAGCTGATATAATACGTTATAGAACTGGATAGTCGAAATGTTTTATCCGTTCTAGAACAGTAGGTTACCACCCTTTTATATAAAAACCAGAATTGTTAAATGTAATGGCTAAGTTGTTTTAGTGGTTAAAATATATGATGATACAGTTATATTCAGATTAGAACGTACATAAGCCAATTCAATGTTTTACCGAAAAATATTTTCATAATAATTTAATTTCACATGACTTATAATGATTAAATTACAAGCTTGTGCAGTTATAACTTATTTTCATTTTATGTTGATACCTAAAAATAAAATAGACAAAGAAATTTGTAGTAGTGTAAAAAATATTCAAGCCACTCGTTTGTGATAAATCATTTCAGAAAGTAAAATTACTACAGTCTACATAAAAAAAAGTTAAAAAAATTATCAAAAATCTCAAAACTGTAAATTGAATGTGAATGAATTGCAAAACTGATATTTTTTGATAAAGGCTATTTTGAAATTTTCTAAGTCGTAAAATTTTGCAACAAATTTATAAGCTCTCCATTAAATATAACTAAATTTACGATTTCAAGTGAAAAGCTTTTGTTTTTCAGACTTTTCTAACATTTAAAAAGAAAATTTATAGATAGCAAAATCACTGCTTACATGTTGGTTTGATGATATATTATGAATGAATATTGTAAGTAAGTTATATATCTTTATAACGAATACTGGGGCATTAGATTGACTAAATACTAATATTTCCTATGAAACAGTTATATTAAAGAAAGAGAGTGCTAAGAAAAGCAATTCTAATATCAGAGATTTTAAAAAGAATCTTTGAGGTATAGTAACATAGCAGCTTATTTTAAAATGTGTTCTATCATAACATAAAGAAAGCAGTTGATATAGAAATATAATATAAAGTTATAAGTTTATACGAAAGAGAAAGGCAAGAATATCGCTTACGTTTACTAACATTTTCTTGGAGGCTATTAAGTTACTAAAGGTAGATGACTCTCAAAACACTTTTTTTCAGGTTACAGAAAAAATAAAAATTATTCAAGTGATCTATCTGACCCCACTTGACGTAAACGTCTTGAAGTAGGAAAAATTCTGAATACTGTTATATTTTCATGAATAATTTATTAACACTCCCAAAACTTACATCGTTCTTCTAACACCATTTTAATAGAAAAAAATCTTTTTTTGAAATTTTAACCCATTACTGCTGGAGTCATTTCTGTTGAATATATATAGTGAATATCTTGAATATAAGTTATTTTACACTTCACAGAGCAAAACAAATATAAAATTTAAGAAGGCAAAGGACGTTTTAAATAATAGAATTTGCAAAAATATGAAATACTTTTTTGAAAAAAAATAAACTTAGGTATACGATTTATTAACAAAAATATTTTTAATAACATGATTATTTAGCACTGAAACCTTTTTACTATTAATGATTTTTATTTTAAACTTTAAAAAAAATTTCAGATTGGCAATTTTTGTATTGAATGAATGATTTAAAAAAATTAAGTGCATTACTTTTATGTATTTCTTATTCAAAATTTTAGAGATCTATTAATGTGTTGTTTGTCACAAAATTGGGTATGCTTTTTAAAATCGTAAAATATTTTCTTGAGTTACTGTAAAATACCGTGAAACAGCAGAAAAAGTTGCTAAAATATTGTCTAACTTGAAATAATTGTGTTATATAAATAATATTTAAGCGAAGGGAAAATCAACACTCATTTTTGTTTCTATACAGATTATAAAGATAAAATGAAAAAATAAAAGCAATCGATTTGTATTCTATGCATTAGGAGCATTTTTATGAAAAATTATCGGAAGACTCAATTTTACAGAATAGTCTGGCATTTTAATCAAAAATTATCTTTTGAAACAGTTTAGCGTTTTACATGTCTCCTGTAATAACACTATATATTATCATTATAAAAATACCATTAAAAATTAAAAAAAAATTAAAACCTAAAATTCAACGTCCTTTGTGCTCTTTGAATGTTAGAACCTAACCTCATAAGTGATCAGCAGTTATTTTAAGCATCATAGAATGAGACTAATAAAAGTGAAAATTTCGTAACGTATTTGGTATCACATGCAAACAGAGTACTGTAAAGTGATGTCTGGTAATAGGTAAAGCTATTTGTCATTACCTGCCATAAGAATAAACTCATGCAGGGATAATCCTAAAATGTCAATTGAAATGAGAAAATTATGAATCATAGGAGGCACTCGAAAATGTGGTAGATTATATACAGGACATCCTTTCCTAAAACAGAAATTTCATTCCCAAAAAACATACGAATTCTACAATATATTTTTAATTGTCCAATAAAAAAGGACTCTTGGCATTCATAGGTTAAAAGTAAAAAAGGCTAAACATTGTAATTGAATTTTTCCTATTTCTCTTAATTATGCTAAACGTGTAAAACATCCTTCTTACCTTTATTTCTCAACAGTTTTTCGTAAAAGTATACAATTTTTCTTCTTGTTGTTGGAAAAAAATATTAATCAGAAATCAAGGAGAAAAAAAAACGAGCAAGTCTAACAATTTTTTCATTCCATAATAATTTCAAAAACTCTTTTAATATGCAAAAGACTTTAAAAAAATGCTGTTGAAATTCTGTAGTTATGCAGATGGAACTTTGCAATTATGAACTTGAAAGTTAAAGAATTACAAAAATACTAAATTATTGAAAAAAGTGAAGTGAATTGTGTTCGTAAAAATGAAAATATACTGTAAAGAAAGGAATCCTCAACTTAACTTCTTTCTTTTATTTATTTTTTTATTTTTGAGAAGATAGATTAATGATGGAAAAATACATTGTAGATACGAACAATCAGATAGCTATAACTAGTTGTTGCTGAAAGAAGTTTTGTAAGGAATTGGTTACAGAAAAATTACATTGTTTTCATACATATCATTTCTGTAAAATGTGCTGTAGATATGGTGTAAAAAACATTAAAATGTGTTTTCGTTTTTGATATTAATTTTTTCCTTTTATTCTACTCCAAACATAACCTGTTATACTCTAAAATTAATATGCACATAGAAGAAAGCGAAAAGGGCAGAAGAAAGGATGAATTTTAAAATTTTAGGCCAAAATTGCTGGGAAATCAAACCCAATAGTGCAAATCTCTATTAAGACCGATATTTGGATTAAAACAGGCAACTCTATAGAAAGTTTAAATGCCATAGCATATTGATTTTCAATAATTCATAAAATAATGAAGGTAGATTTAAATTCATTACATTCATGGTTCGATAGATTCAAAATATTTTATAGTCTTTGGTAACGAACTCCCACGTTTGCACTTGGATGAACAGAGAATATCAAGATGTTAGTTCATTTCACGTCGCGTATGGGCAAATATGTCAGCATCGCAAGTGGCTATTGCGGTTTGGCATATTTTGATTATTGCTAATTCATAAAATAATTTAACATTTTACAGCTTTTCTTTACTATTTTTTCATTATTTTAAGAATTATTAGACATCAAAATATGTAGACCGCAATAGCCACTGTAGATGTTCACCGGCTAGCTGGTACTTGGAGTGAAATCAACTACTGCCATGTCATTCTCGTACGACAAAGGGTATATAATGACTGTGCAGTTTAACTGATAGCGCGTGGGCTGCTTTAGACCACAAAGTGTTCATAAAAGATGAATCATCAAAATTAAATCTGTATCTATATTAATGAGACGCATCACATTTAAAGCAACTGTAAATGAAAGATTATTTCCTATATTTTATCTTATATTTTATATTATTATCGTAAGTACATGGGATTGTCAGCATTTGTTACCTATATTTATTTAATTAGTTTAACTCAATTTATTTTGTTTCTAAAAATAAGAACTTTTATTTTAAGGGAAAAGTGAGAACTTGTTTTAAAATAAAAAAAAACTGACACACTGTACACAGACTTACAACATAAAGTGAGTCCCATTAAAAAGTTTTGCTTTTATTGCAAACAATAATTATGAGGTATAATTTTCCACCTCATTAAACTTTTCAAAAATATGAAAAATACACAAAAGGGGATTGAATTTAAAAAAAAAAACTAAAGTAATGTTTAACAAATGTTATGTGTTATTGTTAATACAGCAATTTCGTGCAACGTCGCGGACCATTATAATGCCCTTCCCATTCATTTTCATGTTTACAGCAGCCAATAGGCAAACAATAAACTGCCCTTCCGTTTGAAACTAAAGCCTGAATTCTCATAAGTTGAGATGTGCCCTGTTGAGAGTAATCACCCTATTGTGTTCAACCTTGCTTCATTTACATCGAGCGCAAGTTGAAAAAGCACCATATTTTAAGTAAAATGCATTTAAAGTTTTTTGTTTCCTTGAAAACTGTGGTAATAAATGCAAACGCTGTGTAGTTTTAAAGGTTTTCGACTATTTCAAGGGGTATGATTTAAAGGATTTAGAAATCTAAAAATAAAACAAATCGAATTTTTGGAGGTTTAAAGATTATGTGTTTCTTTAATTCATATCTCAAGAACCCATGGCCCTTGTGAAGCTCTTTGAAACTCACTTTACCAGGTCATACAGAACAAATTCTTCTACATAATCAAAAATACCATTTTAAGCATAATAATTTACAAATTTTTTCTTCTTCTGTTTTTCATGAGAAGCCTCAATGAACAAGAGTATTTAAACTCATTTTTGTCATTCACCAACAAGAATGCAGTCTGGCATCCAGGCAGAATTAAACTCTCATGTAACAGCGTGCCTTTAAAGAAAAATAGGCCGCAAAAATGAACAGCTTTTCTTCTCATCTTTGCTATCCATTGCTTCCCCCTACTTTTAAAAACAAGAAGCGAATATCCGCTGGTGAACACCCTCTTAGAATACCATAAAAACGAACAAGGGTAGTTACAGATTATATATATGTCCGGCAGTACAATAAATGCAATCTCCCCATACACACATTATGATAACATGCTCCAAAAGATCGGTCCTTTTCCCCTCACCTTAAGTCCGGCAGGCTCATTTACTGGAGCCGGACAAATCCCGGGGATTCGCGATGCATTACAAAAACATGCGAAGTGTATTACTAAGGATACGGAAGGCGCCCGTTTACGGAAAAGATAGAGTTTAGATGGTCTCGTGTGGACATTATCATCCTTAGGAAGATGTTGCTGTTGACCTAATTTCGTTGCTTTGCAAAGGGGAGAAAGACAGTTATGAAACTATGAACAAAGTATTGGCTTTATCCACAAGTTTAAACATCCAATGACATATCATAAAACTTGTTTTTCATATTTTTCATTGACCCATAACCATTAAATTTTATTATGTATAACCCAGAGAGCTATGAGGGTGTTACATGGTAATGGAGAAAATGTAAAATTCGTATGGATACAGGAGCAAAAATCTAAAAGTTGACACAAAATAATGTACTTATTTGCTATTTTTAGCCGGGTATATTTCCAGTAAGTTTCTTTACATTTATTTTACTTTTATAAAATATGAATATTTTATATGTTGTCTTATCGTACATTTTACAAAATTCCATGAACAAAATCTTTCTCTGTGTTTGAATTCAGCATTTTTATGAGTGCCATAAATTGATTTTTCAAATATCTCAATTTAATATGCTCTAAAAAACGTTTTCAGTAAAGTGGTCAGTAACACAATTTTATATTATTAATTTTTAATAACAAAAAAGTTTTATAAATTACTAATTCAACTATGGGAAGCATATATTAATTTAACAACGAGTACTGCTACTATTTGATGACCAGTAAAGTTTTATTATTTGCTATATTGCCATTCTTGAATTGTATAAAAGATAAATGCTTAATTAGATGGAACAATATTTCTAAATATAAAATTTCAACTTTTAACCGCGAATTAGATTTGAGTTCTGACTGGCATCGTTAATCTTTTGTTGTATGAAGTGCAGATTGCTATCAAAAAGCGAGGTAAACAATTGGGTATTACAACAAGTCTAAAAACTAAATTTGAACATTTTGATCAATTTTTTTTTAGTTAAGCGAGATTCATACATACGTATGTATTGTACGTACGTACAGCCATCAGGATGAAACTACTTCAAATACTTTCAGGGTCAAAATGGAAATTTCTGTTGAAATCTGAAAATCTAAACTTTTTGTGGTTCCAATACTTTTTTTATTTCACACAAAAAAGTAAAAACTCAGAGCAAACTGATAACATTAAAAACAAAATTATGAAAGAACCAGAATTTTTTCATCTAAGAATTGAAGAAGAAAAAAGTCGAAATTTTTTAGTTCATATCAATCATAGCGATAAGTAAGTTATTTTTTCATGAACAAATATCTCTTTGATATTTCTAGTTTATGTATAAGTTACCCAAATAATCCAATCCATTAAAAATAATTTTCTTAGTTTTAGATTGAAAAAATTATAGATTACACAAACTGGGGACCCAATATATAAGGTATATTTTAGGTACAATTTTAGGAAAGTTACATAAATATAAATCAATATTAATATAAGTTATTGAAGACTACAGAAAACAAAGTATTATTCATAAGGCCATAAACCAATATCTCAGTAACGGTCACAGTTAACAGTAAAGGAAACTATCTTATTTACAAATCTTTTCAAAATAACAAATGTACCAGGCCCTAGACATTTGTCTATGCCAGCGGTATTTAACCTTATAGACCAGGGGTGGCCAAGCTCCTCGAGAGTCCGAGCCATTTTTCAAAATTTGAAAATTTTCGCTAACCGCCCGTATTATAATATGAGCTTTTTATGATGTAAATAATTATATATTGAATGAGCTTAAAATTTAAATAACCTCCTATTTTCTGATCAGAACATCTTATTTGCATTTCTATAACATACTCTATACAAATTTTCTTACAAGCCCATTAAACTATGTACATTTTTTCTGAACTTCATTCAAAGTATCTCACCGCGTCAAAGCATCTTTTTACCAAAAAATCTTCTTTAAAATTTTCTATTGATTTTCAGATACATCTGCAATTTAGATTTAGATTTAGCTAGTAATACAGCCAATAAACTTTAATAATGTTATGAAAATCAATAAAATAAGTATAATTTTGAAAAAAATAGCTATATTTTTATAATTTATAATTTAAAAAGATTAATGTTTTTATAGGGGACGAACTAAAAGTTAAGGAATATGTTAATAAAAATGTATAAGAAGAAATCAGATTAAAAGAGGGCAATTAAAAAGAATTGTTGTAAGCATTCAAATACTTATTTAAAGTTGTGTTAATTTTAGGTTTTGCTTTATATGAAGGGCCTGATTAAAAGCACGGGCCTACTGGGCCTCCTAAAATTTGGTATTTAATTATTAAATTTTAAATAATTTAATTAATAAAATTTGAAAATGTTTTTTGTTAATTCTTCAAGTAATATTTCGTGAAACCTTAATCAGAAATTAAATAAAATCAGTTAAAATGTTGACAATTTTATCTAAAACACACTCCAGTTTACTTATTTATATCACTCCAGTCACTTTTTTTTACTCATTACTTACTCCATGGTTCTGAGTAGAAAAATCCTTTGCTTTTCAGGTTATACTAAATCGAGTAACTGTATTCATAACTGTTTGCGGTTAGGGATTGTTACACGCTGTGCTCACGTTTCTGTGTAGTTTATAATACAATGTCTTCCCGGAAATATTTATCTGGAAATCAATAAAGACAAAAGAAAATTCAAGTTGAATTACAGTCAAAAAAATTGAAAGGAGCGATTGAAAGTTTAGTAATTTTTTATGAAACTGCTGGAGAGATTGAAAATTACACTGCAATTCATCTGCAATGATTCATCTGCAACCCTTTAAAATGTAGAAAGCTCGTTGTACGTAGGAAGTCTATTATTTTGTTTTTTTTCTCTTATTAATTTTGTCTTAAAATCTACGAATAGCTATTATTTGTTATTCTTAACTATGCTATTTTATTTTATTTTTTATATAAAAACTTAATTGCAAGTGTTACAGTTTGCATCCTTGAGGATATACAGATTTTTGGCATTCGACTTTACTACAAAGGTATGTAAACATAAAAAATATTCATTTGTATCCTCTTTTATATACTAATTTTTTTTGCCTTAAAAGGAGGGTAGGGGGCCCCGAAAGACTACCAGGCATTGGGCCCAACTTTGCCTTGATCGGGCCCTGTTTATGTGTAGTACAGGTAGTTGGAAACAGTATAAACACTAAGCAAAATTATTACAAAGGCATGCATCATTAACCTTTTGAGTTATGAACTTCCAAAAGGAATATCTTATGCAGAATAACATATTTCATGAAAAAAGTATATTTAGTTTTAGTTTACGTAATTGTACTAATAATTATGCATGCATTCTTCCGGAATTCACATTTATAAGCTGTATCTTCTTTTAAGCTGATATTTTGCCTCTTTTTTCTAGGCAATCATCTTTACTAATCTTTATATAATTGGTAGTGTGTTTAGTTCTGGTAGTAAAAAATAATATAGAAACCAAGCAGTATTGTTATAAAAGCATATATCGTTGCCATTATGAGTTATGAACTTTTCAATGTTATGCTTACAAACATTAAAATACTTTAATGGATGTTTAAAAATCCCAAATTAAAAGTTTTATTGTACGGACATACAGACTTCATTAGCAAAAATTAATTCAGGCATGGTTAAAATGACTCTTGAAATCTAGCTACTGAAGTTTTTCGCGTTTCCAGTGCTTCCTTTATTTTGTTTGGTTTGGAGCACTACAGCCTAATGTTTGGCCACACCAGAGTTAATCCCTACTACTTAAAGCTGACATTTCATTTTTAACATATTGTGTGCGGGTACATTTTGCAGCAGAATTGTACCGAAAGCGGGTGTTTTGTGCGTAAATTTAGTTATTCAGTTAAATCTCACTAGATCGAAAATTATTTAATTTTTTAAACAACTTTTAGTATTTTATATTGAAATATATAAACAAATATATAAATAGAAATATATAAACAACAACCATAAGATTTTTGTAAGCAAAAATATATAATTTATTGAATAAATTTATAATAGTATCGTAAATATGAAAAATCAAATAGAAATAGTAGTATATAGTTTTATTTTCTTCGAATTATGTATAAAAATTTTTATATTATAAAAAAATGAAAAGAGCAATCATAAAACTAAGAATGTAAAAACTAGTTTCTATTTGTCTAAATATTTCCAGAATCTATGTAGTAGACAAGAACATTCGGCTTCGTTTTCCTGTATATACCGTTATTTTTGTACCCACAAACAAACCATATTGTTACGCTAGCCCGTACTAGTACGTGACCCGCGCTGAAGTATCAATCGTCAGAAAACGTACTAGTACGTGTCCCGCATACAATGTGTTAAGGAAGGAAAAATACAAAAAGAAATCAACATTTTTAATGATTCGAATTCAAGAAAAAATAAACAGAGAAAAGTCATACGTTTCCATTTTTTTTTAAAGACTTTGAATGAAATTATGTGTAATTAACTTTTTTAACCTATATTGGACCGCTGTCCTATAAACAGGACAGCAAATAAAATTCCCTTTAATAATAAAGTTATAAATAATATAAAATAACACACTTTAATGTAACAAAAAAAAAAAGAAATAAAAAAGTCATTGAATTTTTATTTTATTTAAAATTTTTTTTATTTTAATTTTAATATTATTTATTATTTTAAAACATTGTATTTAAATTATAGTATAATGTAGAAAAACTAGTATTTTGTTGAAGAAAAAATACAAAAATATATTTTAATGTGTATTTTTAAATAAATAAAAAACTAAAATTAAACAGAGAAAATTCTTAATTCCATTTATTGAATGAATTAGTGAATTTCTTTTCTTAAAGCTTTTCAATTAAAAACCAAACACCTGTTCACACACCTGGAAACAAGGGAAAGTAGATGTCTATTCTATTCAGAAAACTGGAGATTTTGCAAGAAACTTACTCTCTTAAAATGAGTAAAACTAAGAAAACCTACACCATTAAGAAAAACCAAGAAATGTTGGATTTTTTTGTTCGTTCCAAAAACTAAACAAGCAAGCTTAATAAAATGTAAGTATATTATTCTGGTTTTTTTCTTAAATTATAAGATTAAATTATTTATTAAAAAATTAATATTTTTTTCAAAATTGTTAAGTTTTTCTACAAAATATAATATCTTTAGGGTTTATATATAAACTTATATTATCGTGTGGATTATTGGTTATAATACCAATCTCTGAATTCAAATTGGAAATATTGCATTCAGAAAACTGTAAAAAACTTAGGTATGTAGATCAACAATGTTATTTAAAAAGAAAAAACAAAAATATTTAATGATTCGAATTCAAAAAAAAATAAACAGAAAAAGTCATTTAAAAAAATTTCATTAAAAAAAAAACTTCAAATGAAAGTATGTAAAATCATTAATTTAAAAATAGCATACTTTATTTGTAATTTGAGTCGATAAAAAAATATTTGGAAAATATTTATGGAACTGGCTCCTTAAAATAAAAAAAATAGATATAATTCTACGCTTTCTCAATTATCTTGTTTGATATGAGGATTTATTATTTATCAATGCTAAAAAAGACGAAACCAGCGTAGTTGCCGTTCTCCAAAATGAAATAAAACGGAATAAAAAAGAGTAAAGTGTGTGCGTGTATGTATACATTCCCCTCGAATCGTATCTAATAGTGGCATCGTTCGATCACGGGCTCTTTTAATACCCAGCAACCCATCCATCACATTAGGTCCTCGCTAATAAACTGCGCCCGAAACCCAGGATGGGCGGAAGAAGTCGCTTACTCACTTGAGGTCAGAGTTGAGGATCAAACGCAGTGACGACATTATTAAGGAGGGGAGCGGAGAGGGGTGCCGCTGACCCAGGGATCAGCCCTCCCCCGGCGGCTAGTTTGTGTCAGTCGCCCCAGGAATAACAATTTCCGAGCGGGGTACGGGAAGAGGATATAGCGCGATAGCACTGCGCCTCGCTTTTAAATGCTATTTAAGGCCCTTCGCTGATGCATTCGAACGGGGTGAGTAGCGATTAAAAAGAGAGAGCACGACACTTTGGCATGCAGTGTAATATGTGTCTCTCACTCTAACGGTTGAGATTTATTTGAAAGAGGATTGAAACGCTTTTATTAAAAAAAATTTTTCGATAATAAATGAAAAAATCTTATGTGGGCACCACATGATTTCCTCGTACGCTTATTAAATTATGCATATTTTTTTACATCCTTGTACAAAGTAAAAAAGTGTTGTAATCAAGATAAATTTCAGTACTCCGATTTCAACGGTCACGTTTTGACCATGTCTGACTGAATTTTCGTCATTTTTAATATTCCTTGTATGTATATATGTACCAGGAAACTTTAATTTTGTGGCATTAGATATCCATTTTAACCATCCCTGAACTACTTTATTATTTTACACTTGAAGTTTGTATGTCTGTACGTACTTATCTCGTTTAACTCAAAGATTTACCGTAGAAGGTAGATATTTTGTATAAAATACTGCTATAACTTCCAGATGCATACATCATTTTTTGATTAATCCTTATTCTACATAATAGAAAATTTCAGTATAATGAGTAATTATGCTGTTGGTTTGGTTTGATTTGGAGTGTTACGGTCTACTTTTTGCAACACGAGGGATAATGAGACCGGAACCTACAGCTTAAAGCCGATTCCAAACGGCTACGAACGTCCATGCCACCGTGGGATTCGAACCCACAAACTCCGGTGCTGAATACCAGAGCCCTAACCAATCGGCCATCGTTCGGCTAATTACGCTGTTGAGCTTAACTGAAAAGTGATTAGCCGTAGAAAGTCTAGTAAGTCTAGATAGTCTAGTCTTATAATCTGAAATCTTGCATTTGAAATTATAAGAGCATGTAGATATGCTCCTACTCTTTTTATTTCAGTAGGGACTCTAACTAAAAATTTCAATATAACGTATATGAAATGTGGTTAGTTCGCTTAGTCGAATTAATAGCTATTTGCGTATAGATTAGATCCCGTATACGCACAAAGGTGAATGGTGGCTGGTCCTGTTGAATCTCTTGAGTTGGGAAATTGCTTTGAAATTTCGAATGAAGGGAGATTCATCAATTGGGAGTTCGCATCACAGTATTGTAGAAATTTATGCTCAATTGTCTATCTCACAGCATATTTTAATCTTTAACGACTCACTCTTGGTATTCGAACACAAGTACTCGAGTGGTTTATTTTGTACACAAGTAAAGTAAACAAAAATAAAATATACAGTAAAATGCTTACGATAAAAGGTTTAATAACCAAAATTTTTTATAAAAACAGACACTTCAGTAATAGGTTGTTGGAAGAAGCATGATGAGGCGGCATAGTGAAGAAGTAAAATTAGATTCTTTCTACTGTAAATATTGTATTTTCTACACTGGTATGAGTAGATAGAAGTTAATAGATGGTTTTGTAAATGGTTGCTCTCCTGCGTTGCTGAAATTAACACAACTAGCTTGTAAAATCATAAGATGATACTAAATTTAAATTTCATTACGAAATTTCATTTGTGATTAAGGGATAATATTTGATCAGTTTTACATGAATATAACTGAAATAAACATTGGTTTCATTAAATTTAGGAAAAAAATTGACATTTTTTGCTACATAGATATTTTTCCTAAACCAAATCTTTTAACGATTATAATATTTTCTGCATTCCATATGTATATTAAGGAATTTAAATGCATTGTTAATCATAAATAAATAATAGCATAAAGCTACAAGCAGTTTCAGTTGAATGCAGTATTGCAAGATATCAACCATTTACAAAACATTTATTAACTTTTATCTACTCACGCTAGTGTAAAAAATACACTATTTACAATAAATAATCTAATTTTACTTGGGAATGCCTGCTCACCAAGTTTTATGCTTCCAAGTAAAGTGTGGGTTTTTATAAAAGAATTTTAATTATTAAACCTTTTATAAACATTTTCTAGTTTATTTTTCTTGTGCATAAAATAAACCACCCCCGTAGTTGTGTTCGAATACCATGAGCGAGTGGTTAAAGATTAAAACACGCTGTGAGATTGACACGAGTATAAATTTCTACAACATTGTAATGCATATGAGATTATGAATAATCCTTATATTTCTGTTGCATTGTTGTAGTCAGTATTTATATCCTACATATAAAGTTATAACACCCGGACACTGCAAAAACGATGCTGTTTTACATGCCTTAGTCGTTATTACTGAACACAACTTTTTTGGGTTGATTCAAGGCTATAACCCACAACTCTCCTGTGATGAGCTGGACAACTTAACCGACGGAGTTACAGAGGCTCATATAAAAAGTCTTATCAAACGAAGGCACAATGTATTAGTTAACCTTTACAAAAAAATATAAAATCTTATTGATCAATAGTAAAAAAATAGCCCCTTCCCGTTCAATAGAGTAGAAATTACAATTCCAATTTCAATCTATCATACACGCACTTTAAATTTTTCCTCTCTAAATTCAATGAACTGAGATAAAATATAAATTAAAATTCAATCTTCCCAATAGTGGAACAAGGGGATATTTCTACAGACGCTTAACTAAATTCGACCGAAAATCTGTGATCGGGGGTAGGCAACATCGTGGTTGTATCTGATATAGAATGATGGATGAGAATCGGGGGCAGAAAACCCCGAGGAAAGGAAAACCAGGGCGCTAAAAAGGGGAACAAGGGGATGAATGCAGGGATTGTTCGGACAGGGAATAGACTTTCTCGCCACCACCCCGACAGCTTTTTTGTGGCACTAACAAATTGATAAACAATCATCAGATCTACCGAGATGTTTCATGAGGGATTTTCTACTTGACAGGGATGGATGGCATATGTCGAGGATATACACTTCCAGTAAAAATGGATTTAAAGATTCAATTTATAAAATAGGATTGTAAAAATAAATGCATATACTATTCAAGGTTTGTATAAAAAGTAATGAGATCAATTTTGCAAAAAGAATGTATTGACGGTATCGTTACGAATAGTTTAAATTTTTCAAAATGAAATCATCGGGCATCGACACATTTCTGACTAGTTTTTCATGCCTGAAAGTTGCCCTGGTAGTTATTTTCTAGTATGCCCTCCAAGAAGTGCGCCGAAACCGCTTGGACCTGTAATACGGTCTGATGGCAGTGTTTCTTGAAAACTGCTTTCACTCAGGAACATGAAACAGGAAAACATTTAGCCAAATAGGGAGCCCAAGACAGCTGGAGAAACGTTGTGCTGTCGTTCGAAGCCAGAAAGTAGTTAACCACAAAGATGAGGCAGGTTGCATTGTCCTGATGAAGCTTCCAACTCCATTAGATTTTTTTCATCTGCAAATCGTTGATTAATAATGATGGTCACGGTTGTTTTTTATCAATTCTTAAGTGTTCTAATGGTTGCAGACCACATAACTGATCAGTAACCATATGTAAAGCTCACATATTCTCCAGTTTGTGTCGTGAGATTTTTGACCAACTAATTCTCACCCGCTCGCTCACCATTCACTGTCTCTCTCATACAGAAGCATAAACTTTCATCTACATGTACGGTATATGCACATGTCAATGATACCTATGTATGTATCCGTGGTTTTGCATGCATACTAACAAGTAAAGTTCTATTAAATCCTGGTTTCTTTTGTATAGCTATAATAATTTTTTTATGTATGACGGAGGCTAATTAGCCCATGAACCCATATTTTACTGAAAGATTACTTGTTTGATCATCGTTCAGTCTTAAAGTTTGATACCTTTTATTTGATATCTTTCATAATATTTTGTATGGGAATAGTAGCTCTAACACTTAAGTAATATTTTAGGATAAAATATATGAATTTAGATAGATGAAAAAAGAGGAGCAAAACTATCTAGTTGATATGTCCATTACCAAATGCTGAAAAGTAAAACAGACATCTACTAACATCTAGTTTAAACAGTAAATCTACAAAAAGGTTTGTGGATATTTTTCCCTTCATGAAGTAACCTTAGTTTCTTCAAATTTTTATCACCAGCTTTGTAAAAATATAGAATTTCTTTCTCGTTTCACTTGTATGAAAAAAACCCCACTTATATTGGTCACTAAAACAGATCCATTCAGTGATGTACTCAATAATTTCTTGATTCAAAATTTGGATCTTAACATGCATCTTTGGCACTACACATGCATCTTTCCTACAAGGATCTATAGTAAAAATTGAATTTCAAGCTTTTAATTGGGTATAAATATACAAACACCAAACCTGAGATTGACAAAAATTACCGAAGGGCTATACGAGTACCATGATTTTTTATATATTTTTAATTGATCATCGGTTCCACTAAAGTAATAATGAGAACTTACAATTGAGTAAATACATTTGCAGTACACAAACAAAATCAACAAGACTAGTTGTTTTAAACAGAAATTTCACAGCAATCGGAATATGCTTAACTACCATTTCTCATAAACTTTTACTATCTAATGAAAGAAAAATTATTTGTACTGCTGGAAATGTTAAACCAAAAGGAAAATTTTAATTATTGCAAGATATATCTTGATAGAATTGCTTTTAATATTTAGATTTTGTTCTCTTCTTTTCACAACCTATATCCTACCATTATATAGCTTTTAAAACTTAAATCGACAACGGTAAGTGCAGATAAAGCGTAGTTATAACTAAAAGACTTTTCAATAACATTCAATTGATTTAGCTGTAATTTACATTGCCCCTGAAACCTCAATAAAATGCAATCATTCAAGTTGTGATCTTGTTGATGCTTCTATCGTTGGGTATGGTAAATTTGCAGTAGTTATTTTCTACTCAACTGTAAACAACCTATCTTCTATTAATCAAAAATATTTAGTGAGTGTCATGGAAGTTTCAAGTGTGATAATACAAAATGCTAACCGCGTAAAAATGTCTTTTAAATGAAGAGAATGCTATCTTTTCAAATAAGCCCATATTCTCTCTCCTGAGTAGTTGTTAGAGTGCTCGCTTATTTATTCCGCAATATAATTTTTTCTTTGGCATTATCATCGACATTTGCCATCTACAAGAGGAGATGGGAGAAAACGCGTGAAAAGGAGAGAAAGCTTTTGAACGCTTGTTTCTTTCGCTCACTTCCCGTCACAACTTCCAGAGAAAAACATAATGCGCCTTTCATGAGTGTACTCAGTTAGGTTTTAATCTTTTCAGGAGAAAAAACCTTTTTTTTTCTAAACGTTCCAGATATCGGGTTGCGAAGTATTCGGGCTCGAAACTTGATTGATGTCAGAATTTTTCCGTTCTTGTGGATCACGCCTTTGAAGAACGCTTAATAAAAGAGCACTTTACCAAAAAACCTTGCACTCTTTTTTTATTTATTTATTTTTTAGAAAAACTTTGCAAAACACCTCCATTAAAAGGTACCCTCTATTTATCGGCGCACGTTCCCAAATAAAGCAATGGCTGGGAGCTAATAGCTGTGCCTTTTGAATTACCGACAATGTGCTTTCCATTACAGCTCGTGTGTGAGGGGGGAAAGCTCGTGTGTCCCCCACCCCCTATTGTACTCGATCGGGATATTAATTGCCCTCCCCTCCTCTCCCCCCACAAAACGTGCGTCAACGGTACAGGAAGTGGAAGACAACAATACGTCACTTCCGCCAGACGAACCGCTGATAGCCAATCAATGCCAGCATATTGCGTGCTCGGATCCCCCCATTTAAATGCTGGTGGTGACTTAATTGGTGCCGGTAAAACGAACGAAATCGTCCGCGGTGTAAAAGGGGGGTTGGAGGGGGAAGGCGTGGGGGTTTAGACAGGCAGAGACAGGCGTTCCGCGGCTAATTTATTAAATCGTGTCAGTTTTCTGGTTTCGGTTTCGGTGGCCGAGCGATTAGATCTCTGCAGCGAGAAGGGCCCCGGACGGTTTTGCTGGTTCTTTTGTGGGGGTTTTGCCATTAAAAGAGATCGGAGGGGCGATTAAACATCATTCACAAGGGAACGTATACTCATGACCTCCCCTTGCCTACAGGCCAAACCTAATGAATTACCGAAACAAACGTCGCTCTCCATTAAAAGGGCAATATTAGGATGATAACTATAACTTACATGCAACGTACAATCGTAACATATGGCATGTATTTACAGATGTAGCTTGCACTAATTTATAGAGGGAAAATAATAAATATGGTGAAGTGGGGCACGTACTTCAATTGAGATGCAAAACTCAACTTCAACAAAGCGTAACACATCAGCTGTTAATACTAGGCTAATTAATTTTTTATTTATTTACTTCATTTATTATTGTATTCCTGACATTAAGCATTTTCTTACAGCATTATCGCTTTTCTTATATCATAAAATTCTTATAAGTTTGACGAAAAAATTAATAAATCCACCTGACTCCACCAAAACTTATTTGGTGCCTAATTCTAAATGTGCTCCTTCTAATGTCTTGCTGTATTCGCGGGGCAGGTGCAGCTCCAAGCAATTATTATTATTTTTTTTTTGCTTTAAAACTTCAAAATTGGTAAAACAGAAAGCTCTGGTGAATTAGTGTGAGTGTACAGCACGGTCGAACACCTGGTTAGCTCTCGTCCGGGCATGGGATAAGAAATCCGACAGATACAAAACTGGTAAAAAAAAATGAAAAACATCGTTTGAACTACATTTACTAGCCCTTCTCATGTGTATTGTTTACCGGACATGTAGTTTTTCGAAGCTAAAAATAATCAATAACTATTGGTACACGCCTTAAACAAGATTGCCAGAAATCGCTATATAAGGAATTGAGCATGAACTCAGCAAGAGTTTAGATGTTTCTACACTCCAAGTTCGTAAAACAAAATCGGCTCAATTATACTCCTGTTAACTGTTTTTTCAATTAAGTATTTTACGTGTAACGTTATTATAAATATTCTTAGAAATTACTGAGTTTTACCTTTGTTTTTGGACGTTTGCTAAAGTATGTGAAAGCGACAGTATACTTATTTGTAGAATGGTTGCATAATAGCTCCATAAGGCTCTTTAAAAAAATGTATGCACTTGTTAAAAGGCCTAAATCTGATTCTAGTGTAAGCATCCAGTTTTCAAATTACACAAATGGCAATGGATATAGCAAAATAAAAGAGGAAAAAGCGGTCGATTACAGCACTTGCTTTACTACACCTTCATTAATGAACATGCAAACGAGTCATGAACATTTACGTAAACTAAATCTACAATGTTTTTTTCATTTTTTAAAGATTATTTATCTGATCTTGATTTGGTTGACTCTAGATCAGCAAAGGACATGCTGTGCCATAACAGGTCCATTTACTTACACAAGTACATAAATAAAAAAAACCCATTCAATAAACAAGTATATAAAACAAAACAAATCGTACGTATAAAATATATGAAAGCTAAAATATGTAAATATCTTATAAAGCTATCAACTTTTTAAAATTGAATTTTAAAATGAAAATATTTAGTTCAAACGTATAATTACATAAAGGGTTTTAATTTAATTAATGTCTTCTGATTTGTAAGATCAACTTTTTACTCGAAGAGAATACTTTGGGAGAGATAAATTTCCAGCTCCATGTACAACGGTCGCCCTAGTTTCTTTGCGCGTTTGCACTTATCCAAATATCTCCAGTCATTAGAAAGGTTCCATCAGCTTATTATATTAACGAAAGAAAGGATTTCTTACAAATGATGAGTATTTTTTATTTCCCGGAACTTGGCCATTATGTCTATTATCCATATTTTCAAATAATATCTCCTACGTAGCTCTTGCCGAACGATGGCCGAATGGTTAGAGTGCTGGCCTTCGGTACCAGAGTTCGTGGGTTCAAATCCCATTGTAGCATGGATGCTCATAACCGTTTGGAATCGGATTTAAGCAGTAGGTCCCGGTCTCATTAGCCCTCGTGTTGCAAAAAGTAGACCGTAGCACTCCAAATCGCTAAAATCCCTACGTAGCTCTTCTAAATATTCTGAGTATTATAAATAGTCCTATAATTAGCTTTACAATACATTGGTTAAATTTTAAAAAAAGAGAAGGCCTCTGCTTTGTTTCTCAATCAAATGAAATGAAAGCTTTTACCAACAACCTAACGGGAAGAATTTAAATACTTTTAAGAAAAAAATCTAATTGAAAATATGTTTATAAGATATTGTTGAAAAATTAAAACTTATTTCAGGCCATCTGCTAATAATTGCTTTAATTTAGAAATTATTATACGGAACACTATGTTAGGTATTTTAAAATAGACTTCGGGCCGAACACTGGACGATTGGTTAGGGTGCTGATCGTCGGTACCAGAGTTCGTGGGTTCGAATCCCACTATGGCATGGATGTTCGTAGCCGTTCGGAATCGGCTTTAAGCAGTAGGTCCCGGTCTCATTAGCCCACGTGTGCAAAACAGTAGACTGTAGCGCTCCAAACCAAATAAAACCAAAATAGACTTCGGTAACAGATGACAGTAAACGTAAGAGAAGAAATGTAATATCATTAATAATTTGTTTATTGCAATCTACATTTCCTCTAAGGTATGTAATTGGAGTTAAAAGAAAACTTTCGACTACACTGATGTCTTACTTTTCAGTATGCGTAAATTGTGCAGTTGTATGTAACATACCAATTTTTTATCAAGCATCACAAATTTTATTAAGTGATAAAATGCATTTCGTAGGGATAATTATCTTTTCATGTTTTATCATTACATTTGCAATTGTTTCATCCGTGGTGAGGAAAGTTGATCATAAGAAGAAAACATTTTGTTGAGGATACGTTTGAAAATTTTTATTTACTTTTCCTCAGCGTAGTATTTTGTACGACAATAATTTTTATTTCATTGTGCAAAAATGATCAGGTGTAACCCTAGACAACAGTGAGTATAACTTGTATGAAATAACTACTAGACTTTCAGTGGTCACAATTTTTAATCAATACTAAACTTAATGCTTCTCTCTCTTTCTCTCTCTCTCATTAAGCACGTGTTTGAGTGAGTGTGTTTAAATGCGTGTGTGCACATGCTTGAGTTTTGCTTTTAAAGGAATTTATTGGAAAAACTTGTCAACTAAGCATAGAAGATATAATGGTGAATAAATTCCAGTGTTTTAACAAAACTTTTATTGATGCAAAGCCTACAATACTGTTTATGCGTATGTGTATTTTTATGAACATCCATGTTTGCGTGTCTGTGTTTGTGCACATGCCAGTATATGTGTATGCATATGACAGCATCTTTTGTATTAAGTTTACTTCAAATGAAAGAATATTTATATTCTTTCTTTAATATAAACTTCCTTTATAACCTGAAGTTAACTGTATTTTTAACCTGATTGAACCTTATGATTTAATCAAGTCAGGTCTTTTGATCTCCTGATTAAATTAATAAAATTGCTTTAATAGTAATCATATTACAATTAAATTGTAAATTGAAATTAATTCAATTTTCAATTGTGGGTTTTTCTTTTTGTATCAGAAAAGGGGTATCTCTGTACGTACGAAAAAAGAAACTTTAAATATTTATCTTAGTCATTGCTGAATCAGATTAGACTACTTTTAGTATGATGTATTTACGAATATATCTTACATGACTCAAAAACAATTAGCTGTAGAATGTTGAAATTTTATATTCAGGTCTGTTATAACATCTAGCCGTGCATTTCCTTTTTTGATAGCAATCTGATTTCTTTGTAATGAAAAATTTAAATATATTGGATAGATCACTACTGGTCCCAGCCAGATGGCAGTATTCTACAATAATCATGCGCATAAAGATATCGAAGCATTCTTATGTAATTTACAATGTTTTTTTAAATAATCGACACAGATTTTTAATGAAAGTTAAAAGCATTATCTTTTACAAAAAGTAACTTTGAATTTTTCCCGTGTATCACTTCTTGTTAAAGTGAAGGAAGTACGAAGAAGTTGAGTTCATAACAAAATAACTATAAAACGAGAAATCTGAACATAACTGATATTGAACTCTGTGGTTTGCTACCAGATTGCAAACGTTGAACCTTGAAGAAATGTATAAATAATAATTCTGATGACGCATCATACAAGCGGAACAAAAAAACTTGTACAATAAAATAGATGTACAAGCAAGTCCGCATCAGACTCTTAAATTAATACTGGTAGAATAACAAATTTGAACACTTCACTATTTAAAAACAGTTTAATGTTATAAACATTCTTCCTTAACTGAACTGTAATTACGAACAGAAGGACATTCAATCCTTCTTAATTATCAGCTGCTGGTACATATTTATTATTTGTAAATTGTAACGATATAAAAGATCTAAAGGAATATTTGAGGTCCAGTTTTCCACTCAAAAAACAGTCATATAATCTTTTATAATAGTTAGATCTTGAAGAATGGAGACAACAATGCATTTCAAAATTTTATTAAGAGATAAAAGATTACAAAGAAAAAAGTACATCCATTCGACTCAAAAATTCGTAAAATGTATAATTTCTACTGTTTTACTGACTAAATAATCTTTGAAAACAAAAACATCGTGCTTTAAAAAAAGCCAGAAGAACAAAGTCTTTATTTTATTTGTATATATTTTAATAAAACTTGTAATAACTGTCCTATATTAACTCATGTTATGCTTTTTGTAAATGTAATACTGTCAATTACGACCTGGCATGAAAAAGGACTTGAAAATAGGAACCTGGAATTTACTGACCCTGTACAAGGGTGGAGCTTTGAAGGACTTGATTGACATTTTTACATCTTATAATTTGGATTTAATGGCAGTGCAAGAGATAAGATGGCTGGGATGCAGTGTTCTAGAGAAAAGGAACTACAGTTTTTATTACAGCCTAACATCTTAAGAGTCATAAAGTCCTACAGATTCAGATGGCTGGGACACATTTTTCGAAAAGAGGACCAAGAGCCTGTTAAAAAAAATTGACGTTTTCAAAGTTTGAGGGTAATCGCAAACGAGGAAGACCACCAATAAGGTGGATGGATTGTGTTGAGAGTGATTTGAGAGTACTGGGTATTAATAGATGGAGAATTATGGCTTCAAGCCTGAATGGAGAAAGCTGACAGAGAAAGCCTTGGCCTCCAGTAGGCTGTAGTGCTGCTGAAGAAGAAGAATACTGTCAATTAAATGTAAAAATGGAATGAGAATATTTATATCATTTAATATAAAGGTGGTAATAAATCACTCTCTTCAAGGGCCAAAGGAGTTTTCAAGAGGTCGTATATAAAATTAAAACATGTACTAGCTTGTAAGTATCTACGTTCTGTTAGATTAATCTGAGTAAATAAAATATAGAAATTTTTAGCCCTTTTTGTAACCAAGGTACAAGAAATATATATATATATATATATTTATATATATATATATATATATTATATATATATATATATATATATATATATATATATATATATATATTATATATATATATATATAATATATATATATATATATATATATATTATATATATATATATATATATATATATATATTATATATATATATATATATATATATATATATATATATATATATATATATATATATATATATATATATATATATATATATATATATATATATATATATATATATATATATATATATATATATATATATATATATATATATCCCAGTGTGAGCATTATGCATTGGCAGTCATGTTGTCATGTTACAAGCAATTTTGAATACCTTTATATTAACTGTTTTGGAGAGCTACGGTCTATTGTTTTGCTACACGAAAGCAAGTGAGATCGGGACCTACTACTTAAAGCCGATTCCGAGCAGCTACTAAAATACAAGCCAGCAGTGGAATTTAAACATCCAAACTACGGTGCCGAAAAGCAGCATCCTAACCATTTGACCATCATCCTGTTGAATACTTTTTAAAGTTAAAATGGTGTAAATATACTTTTACAAGAAATATCTGCCGTGAGGCAAACAAAAATACGAGAAAGAACTAAGACCATGCATTTCTCTTTACGTTACCTATACACATATGCATCGTTTCCTGGTTTTCCACTGGATAATTAGTGTACTTTATGAAAAAAATCTAAAATCAAATACTAAAAACTAATAAAAAACGCTTAAAAGAGTATGAAACTTTCTCTTTTAAACGTTTGCCCCATCATCGGAGAAGAGCAGAAGTTTCAATTTCTCACCTAATCGAGTAATCATTTGATGGGGAATTTTGCAAAACCCTCACATCGTATCTATTTCAGAAATGGTCCCCAACCTCGGACCAAGTTATCTCTTATCTGCCGACAGCAAAACCGCTCAATCTAGGCTGACGGACCTTGCCATATTTCCAGAATCCTCATTCACCCTGCTCCCGGATTCGGCAAAGAGAGGGAACACAGATAGTCCACCCCCGCGCGCCTCTGCGAATTTCGTCAATGCTTCCCTGACATTTGTGAAAGAAGATGACTCCGATGCAATTTCTCTTATAAGCATATTTTTTGCCGCCATTCGTGCTCTCTGTACTGTGATTTATCCGCTAAAAAAGGAGGGGGGCAGGGTGCGGGATGAGAGACAGACGGCGTTATTAATGATTTTGGCGGGAACGCTCCAGCCAGAGATTGGACTCTCCGGAATGCGGAGCCCGCAGATAACGCGCTGGTGAGAAGTGAGAGAGGGTGGGGCGAGAGATATGCGGTTACAGCTAGACGCGGAGATTCGAAAGTAATTCTCTTCTGGGCCAATTTGTGTTTTGGGTGGCGAGATCATTTGCCACTGCTTAGACGTTGGCGAACGCAACTTTGGCAGGAGGAGCAAATAATAATAAAAAATTTTGGGGGTTACCTATGGATGTAAAAGAGGGATAAACTGAGATTGATGTTTGCACACAAATCCTTCGAATGCATTTAAATGAATACAGGCGATAATATATCTGTGTTTAATGTATAGATTGAAGCTTCCAATCGTTTATTTTAATACTTAGGGGACGGAAGAGAATGATGTCTCAACTTACTTTTTTTTTATATAGGTACTTTCTAAGTCTTTTTCTTCCCCTTTCTTTGATGTAATATTTTTAATAAAAAGTATATGAATTATTTTTACTTCAGAGAAATCATATTTACATATCAAATCACTACCTTCAAAAAAGACTACTTTTTGAATGCATTAAGTGAAGGAACATATGAAGTTTAAAGAATTTTACCAATTCTAGGCTCTAAGATACAGTTAAACAAACATAAAAAGACAAAAAAAATTCTAAATTTTAAAGCGAAGTTTACATGGATTTTAGAATTCATATATTTATTCGTATATTCGAACATATGAAGTTTAAAGAATTTTACCAATTCTAAGCTCTTAAGGTACAGTTAAAACATAAAAAGACAAAAAAATTCTAAATTTTGAAGCGAAGTTTACATGGATTTTAGAATTTGTAAATTTATATAAAAATTCTTTATGCTTTTATTCATAATTACAAAGCAAAATCACAATGACATTTTGAATAATGAAGATATTTGTCTTTATTCTATTAATTAAGCTAAGTAGTTGATTTCTTCTATTCGTTCTTTATTTTGGTTATTTTAACGAAAACACTTAAATAAATTTTTTACCTGATATTTACTTACTGAACTTAGCCTAATCACTTCTACGATTATTTTTGTCTTTATAAAGACAAAAATTCAAGTGATTTACACAGATGATAATGCAAATTCTTTCGAACGCTCTGTTTCAAGAAAAGAATATGAATGTATGCTAACAGAAGCATTAAGAGCTGACAAACAGACTTGCAAAACAGAATTATTTTGATTTATTCCTACCTTTATTTTGAATAATGCTTACCATTAACTTAAGTTTTCTAAAATTGAACGATAGAGAACAATGATGATAAGAATTTATTCTTAATACTTTCCGTTACAATTCTATAAAAGCAGTTTTCACGATGGAAGTATTATGAACTTTAAGTCTCATGTTTTACTACAAGACATTCTGGTCCATATCTTTTTTCAATACGATAAAATGTTATTTGAAAACTCGCCACGAGCTACTTATCCTGACAGCTGAAAGGCATTCGTGAGGACTCTCTGGAACATTTCTCACAACTTGGTGATCCTCAGGAGTGGGATTTTTGTTCATGAATTTGTACCCTTCCTCACTTATCAAATTCTAAATGAGAGGACATTCAAACCCACAATTTTATGTGTCCTCGGGAGTATATATAGAGTTGTTTCTGTGCCAGCTAGTGCTCGAACCTGGTGTCCTAGAATTCTAACCTCGTGCGTTAATCATTAGTCCAACTCGTGGCCTGCCGAACGATGACCGATTGGTTATGGTGCTGGCCTTCAGTACCGGAGTTCGTGGGTTCGAATCCCACAGTGGCAGGGATGTTCGTAGCCGTACGGAACCGGCTTCAAGCTGTAGGTCCCGGTCTCATTAGCCCTCGTGTTGCAAAAAGTAGACCATAGCACTCCAAACCAACCAACCAACCAACCAACCAACTCGTGGCCTAATTATTTGCATCTAGAAATTGCTAAAATGGAATATTCAGTTAATTCGACGTTCATAAATAGGTTCACACTGTACAAATGTAATAACACTTAGCTATGATTGAATTAAATTGAAAAAAAAACCCTTTTCATTTAATTATGACGTCGTAAACAGCTAATTCCGGAAATCGTTTTCTCAGAAAAAAACAAATTTAGACTAAAAGAAGGTATTAAATTTTGGATGGTTTTTAAGTAATGTTTTTAATTCATTTTATGTGTCCTCGAGAGTATATATGGAGTTGTTTCTGTGCCTGTGTGTCGAACCTGGTGTTCTGGAATTCTAACCTCGTGCGTTAATGATTAGTCCATCTCGTAGCCTAATTATCTGTATCTAGAAATTGCTAAAATTGAATATTCAGTTAATTTGACATTCATAAATAGGTTCACACTGTACAAATGTAATAACCCCTAGCTTTGATTGAATTAAATTGAAAAAAAAAACGCTTTTCATATAATTATGACGTCATAAACAGCTAATTCCGGAAATAGCTTTCTCAGAAAAACACAAATTTAAACTAAAAGAAAGTATTAAATTTAGAATGGTTTTTAATTAATGTTTTAATTATGATCCTACAAAGACGGGACTTGCTGAAATGAGTTTCTCGGAATTTTCTAAATACGTGGATATATCTACCTAGACCGTAAACTTCCAACCGTTTTTGAGGAGTTGAGGTTACTGACAGACAAGCAGACAGGAGTAGATTTTCATATATGTAAAAAGATTGTCAGACCTCTCTGTATGATGGACTGGAAATGAGCTCGGTAATAGTTTAGATATTTCTGAATTAGTTATAAATTCTCGAAATTAAAAGATCACATAAAAAATCCGCTTGAGTCATAACTCTGTTAACTATTTAATTGAAGTATATGAAAAGAAAAGTTATAAGTATTTATGTCCTTTACTGACTTACCTCTTTATTTTTGGAATTTCCCATAGGAAAGTATACATTTTTTAATGCTTACATTGCAATACCATAAAACCTCAAATCTTCATTTTGACATTGAGAGGATCAAAAGCTAAACACGACCCTGATTATATAGATGCGTTATTAACATTGTTTGGAAACATATTGAAGGTAAATTTCAAAATTCATAATTAATATTTAAGAAGAAATCTGTAGGATTTTACACTTGATATTAATTTTCCCGAATCGTACCTAGAAAATACGTACAAGATGTATCCGACTATTCAAAATGAAAATTTAAAATTTAGTTACAAAGTAATGGTTAAAATAATGTTGCAAAATATTATGGACAGTAATTGTTTTATAGAACAACGATTTTTATTTTAAATATCCAGAAAGTTCTTTATGAATATATTTTTCTAAGATGGCTGACCTATACGACTCCCCCTTCTCTGGTTATGGCCTTGTTTGGGATCAGTAATAACCAATATATAATTTAATTCCAGTTTGTACTTTTCAAATTTAATAATTCAGAATACGATACACAAAATAATTAAATACAACATTCCTTGATACTATAATTTGAATCAACTCAAAATGGCATTTTAAGTAAAATTCTAAATTCCTTTTATAGCGGATCCAAAAAATTCAAGTAAAAAATGGATGTTTATTAATTGAGGTGATCTGCCCAGATGTATTCTTTACAGATACACAGATCACGGATATTGTATAATATAAAAAAAATTAAAGAAAATTTGAATCATCTAATTAAAAAGGTAAGGTAAGGTAATAAAAATTCCAGATGCTATGTATTTTGTTTAGTGGAATGGGAACAAACTGTGGGTCACGGCATTTTGGGGAGTCACAAAAACATTTTCGAGTCATACAGTAAAATAAAAATTATATTATTTCTAAAAATACAGCTGTATGTTTTCTACCGAGATGTCCCAACAAAACTTTAAATAAAACTGTCATTGTAAATGAAAATAGCTTACACATCACTTATCTAATATAATAATCAAGAGCAATAATTAAGACGAAACTTTTTTGTGCGTCACAAAGTTCAAATTAATTCGACAGAAAAAATCATTATGTTTTCTTTTGGCAAGCATCAGGTACCAATAAAATAGTTAAATAAAATTATATTATTCCTAAAAGTGCAACTTTATTTTTCTACCAAGATATCACGTAAAATTTTACACAAAATAGTCATCGTAAAGGAAAATAGCTTGTGCACCACTAATCTAGTGTACTACTAAGCCCTTTTCTGAAAGTTAGCTACTACTGATAAGCAAAACAAACGTATAATTGAGGCAGTAAAGATGGCAGCACTACACATTCTTTAAGAACTTTTTCTCTTTGTTGTTCTGCGAGCATACTCCCATATGCATGAATCTCGATGATGGAAAAGCAACGGCGCTCGAATTTGCATGGCAAAACATCAGTTAATCAAATTCTCGAAGTTGTTCAAGACTTCCCTCTGCACACTTCGACACGCATACTCAATAAACCTCGACCATAAATCAAACGTTCAATCTGGCTGTAGCTTCTGCAAACTTCTTTTATGTGCCTCCGAGACACTTCTTTTCCCCTCTTCCATGCAAATGCGGCCTCCTCCGCGAGTATTAAGTGAATGTGCATGCAGATGCCAATTATTTAATGGCCTGTAAGAAGGCAAATGGTTTGACCCCACCCCTCCCGACGACGGGAATTGCGTGCGCTGCTCTAGAAGGCATCTCGTGACGGATCGAGGCAGATTGATCCATCAACATAATGAAACCATCAAGACGAACTTAAGTGAATAGGGGAGCCATCCTCAGAGCAGCGAGATCGCTCCCCTTGGCGAAAAGAGACCCGAAAAATCATCTCAAGTAGTACTCGCTGCGAACTAGTTGGAAAACCTACTAAGACAAGCTAAAAATTGGTGATATGATAAAATAAACAAGGAGAAAAGTAAATATATAGAAATTACATACTTTTTTAATTATTAATAGAAGCAATATTTTTGATTTCGTGGTTCTCAAGCGGTTCCGCGGTGGGGTCTGTATGTGGCTTCACGCACCCTTGGTTTCGACGATCTTATAATTACTTGGGGAAGAATAAAAAATTTGGAAATTATTAAGACGACGAAAAGATACTTAAAACTTTGCTTTGGTTTTGAGTGCTATGGTCTACTGTTTTGTTACACGAAAACTGGTGAATCTATAGCATAGAGAAATTCCGGACGGCTGTGAATATCCATGCCAGCAGGTTAATTCGGAACCCACGAACTACGGTATTAAAGAGCAGCGTCTAGCCTATTCGGCCATCGTTTAGCACACATAAAAATTGACAGCATAAACTGTAATGCTTTTCTTCAATAAGCATCCAATAAATTAGTGAAATAAAATTATATTATTTCTAAAAGTACAACTGTATATCTTCTACTGAGATGATGCTATAAAGTTTTACATAAAATGGACGTCGTAAAGGAAAATATCTTGCGCACCAGTGATCTGGTGTACTATTAAAACCTTTTACGAAAGTCAGTTATTACTAATAAACAAAAAAATCAAAGAATGATTTAAAATTTGTAATTTAAGTTGTCTTTTTTACTAACTACTCTACTGTCGATACTAAGTCCTGTCATTATATTTATCTCAAGGTGCAACCGAACATCTACCACCGCGGTTCTGAAACTTGGAGCCATGGATAAAAATGTTTGTGAATCATTGATCTAATTAATAGCTCAAACACGTAGGGGAAGCATCTTGTGCCCACAATCCTAATTGTCTAGGTATGGGAACTTCAAATGAAAGTCCCATTTTCTGGATGTGCTCTTTTTTTTTTAATATTTTTATGAGCTTAATATATTAGCATATAACCGAAAATAAACGTAATGTAAACTAACCGAAAATCAAAATAATATGCCCCACGAAGAGTTTAATATTACTTTACCTCTTAGCCATGAACTGGTTTTGGTTTGAAGCACTGTGAACTACATTTTTGTTACACGAAAAAGGGCCAATGAGATGGGAACCTATCCGATATCTTTCATTTACAAATATCCATGTCAGCAGCGGGATTAAATTCCATGTGTTCCTGTATTAGAAAGCAACGCCCTGCTATTCAGCCCTCGTCCTGTTAAGGTTCAGCCAGAGAATGGCCGACAGAACTGAACATTCATTTCTTATATACTACTGAATAGGTTAAAAAAAATTATAATTCACAGTCTAACGTAACTCACGCCGAACGATGGCCGATTGGTTAGGGTGCTGGCCTTCGGAACTGAAGTTCGTGGGTTCGAATCCCACTGTGGCATGGATGTTCATAGCCGTTCGGAATCGGCTTTAAACTGTAGGTCCCGGTCTCATTAGCCCTCGTGTTGCAAAAAGTAGACCGTAGCACTCCAAACCAAACCAAACCTAAAGTAACTCACAGTCTAAGAACAAACACAGTCCACCGAAATAAAGGTAATTTCATGAAACAAAAGCGAAAAATTTGATATCCACATTGCTTACAAATTTTGAAATAAGGAGCGACAAACCGCCCCCCCCCCTCGAAAAAAAGAGTAGTTCTTTGTATCTAATTATGGTAAACTATAGTATCAAAATAACAAAGATTTCTTTGTGTACCACAGCAGAAGAAAGTGTTATTAAATAGTTCTGTCAAATAAAAAAAAAATTAAAAGACTGTTCTAAAAAAGTATTTTTGAAATTTCGCTAAAATTCTTTTTAAAATGTTATCTTTATGCATATGCAAACGTTGTATGTTAGGTAGAGAAAAATATATATACGTGAGATATACATTTGCTAACGTGAGCTCATAAGACTCGTTAACAGCTATTATGGCATTATCTCAATTGATTACAAAAAATATAGACTAATTTATACAAAAAACTGAAATTGTAGGGTATACCACGATCCTTAAGATAAAAAAATTTCTCGTAAGCCTATTTTTTCACTGGTTATATATGATTGTATTATCTATAGATTGTATTAATAACATTTAGAAAATTAAAAAATTATATTACTTTTAATAGTTAATACGATATAATTTTGTTCCACTTTTATATTTCTTGAAGTTCCTATGAGCTTCTAAATTTCTAGCAGAAAAAACGTTTTAGTATTATTTATACTTCATCTGTGGATGCAATTTTTGCATTCAGTAAGATCTCTTAAAAGTACCGATAGATTGGTTTGGTTTGGAGCGCTACGGTCTACTTTTTGCAACACTAGGGCTAATGAGACCGTAGGTACCGATAGAAAAAAATAAGTATAAAACCTCCTAAAAGGACCGTGTACAACGTGAAGAATTATACTACATGTAATCAATATTGCCGTAATATATACATAATACGTATATATGCAAAGTATTAATAAAATAAAAGTAAGTTATACGCAGAAATATTGCTACGCATTATATATCCTACAAATAATTAAAATTTCACATCAAAATTTAATAATATTTTTTATCTATGAAATAGAAGTACGTGGTTCAACCACTGAAAGTTGTACGATCGGTTAAATATGTTATGGTCAATAATTTTTTATTTCGGGTTTAGAGTTTATAGCATAAATTCGATTTCAGGAGATGATAGTATTTCAACCTTCAAATGGGAATATCCTATTCCGAACGACAAACATGCAGCATTTTATTATGCATTTCATCCTGTTTATTTTACTGTAAACAAATTAAACAATAAAGAAGTAATAAATAAAATTGACGATATTGTAAGTCAGCACCTTCCTAAAATATTATTGTTTAAGAAGTTACAATTGATTCATATTCCAATTTCTTATGATACTTTCACATATATCAGAGCAAAGCTGATTTTAATTTTTTTGTTGTTGTTGATATTGTTACAAATTTCTTATTGTTACAAATTATTTATTGTTAGAAATCTCCTTATTTCTAAACTTCTACCTTATCAAAAGAAAAAATTAAAAAAAGTTATCAACTTTTCTTCAGTAATGTTATTTGATTTATTAACCTATAAATCTAATCAAGAATATGAAACAGGATTTGTAAATTTACCGAATTTATCTATTTACTGCTAATTTGGTAAATGTAAATTTGAACAAAAATGATATTTTTCGTATTTAGTAACAGCAAATGGTAATGTTTTTAATATTTAGCAAGCTGTTAGTAAGCTTTTGTGATTAGTAAGCTGATATATCTAGTCTGCTTTAAAATTAAAGAAAGTTCTTTGCTAGCTATTTATTAAACGCATTTTATGCAGTAGATTCTCACTTTTTTTGGAGGTTTTCTAAACAGACTTACTATTTTTCGTATTTTTATTATTAAAGAATATCAGTTCTGTTCAAAATCATATAAATAAATCAAATAAGTTCAAAATTAAATAAATCTTCTTGGTTTTATTTCTAAGGTTTCACCACAAATTTCACTTTCCATACCTGAAATAGTAAAAAGGAAATTAGCATCATATTGATTTTCAATACTACTCGTTTATTGTATCCACACTATAATAAACGTTAACAACTGCAAATTTTTTCCCATGTGCGAAGTTATAATTATTAATATTTAAATAGTTTTTAATATTTTTAATACGTAAAAAACAGAAATTAAATAAAAATATTTGGAAAAAGGTAAGTTCGAGTTTGATTCTTAGTAAACGAAAAATAAACGTTTGCTACAATCTGAATATTTGTTGTGCTATAAATCTATTATCAGAAATTTTTGATTTTACAAAACATATGAGCAGACAATATGGTAACAAAGATTGTATACAACAGATGCGAATGCAGATTTTCTGTTATAAAATTCCTGGTAAGTATTCTGTTGATATATTTAGCAAATACCATTAAACTGGTCTACCGATGTAACAAACCTAACTATTAGCTTCTTGGTATTCCAAAAACAATATTAATTATCTAGCTCAACTAAATAATGTATTGTACACCTAATCTGAGTTGTAAGAAATGGTTTAAAATAATTTTTCAACAAATTTTTATTTTCAGAGACACCTCTTATAAATCTAGGCCTTGTATGTACATAAAAGTTGATTTAATTCTTTGAACAGTTCAGTTGATATCACAAAAAGTGAAATTTTGATATTTCAGATTGTTTTACTAAGTAAATACAGCAATTAAACATTGCGTTTGATTTCTGTTACTTTATTTATAAAACCAATTGTAAGAACTGAAAAGTTAAATATACGAATAAAATTATCCATCTTAATGCAGTGTAATTTTATAAAAAATATGCATGAATTTGCAACCCTCTTCTCCCAACCATTTAAACCTGATATGAACTTCTGGAATATTTCCTAAATCCCTTGACATAAAATAACGAGCTAGGATTGTCATTTATTTCATGTGTCACTGTAGAAGCGGATGAGTCTACCACATCACGAGCTGTTTTCTTCAGGCACCGTATGTAAATATAATTAAATTACTCAGTTGATTCACTCTTTTTTCAATTCTGGTTAATTTACAATGTTCAAGATGCCTTACTCTCTCACCTTGTTGACAGTACCAATAACACGTTTGCATCCACATATAAGTAAATTAGAAAGAAGTATATAAAAAGTATTTATAATAGTATTTAGTATAGCAGTGATCTCGCCCGGCAAATGCCATACTAGGTATTTGAGTCTCATATATTCAAATATTATGATAAATAACAGAAACGACAATATTTGAGTCATTTAAATATTAAACAACAATTTCAAAATACAACATCTTCTTTCTGAGATTGTCCAACTTTCTGAGATTGCCCAACTTGGTTCAACTGTGAACGGTTGTTTACAGTTGAACGAAGTTTAAGTGTATTTTACAGATGCATCAAATTCTCTTTTTCTTTGGAGAGATTCTATTTTATTTGGTTTAAAAAAGGATTAAGGGAACAGGGACTTTCAGATGGGAGAAATTTGTTTGAAAATTCAATATTTCTATCTCTTTAAATCGCAAAATATAATTGTGAATAAGAAACAAAAATAGTTTATTAGATCCTGCATCTTACAAAAAATATAATTACAACCACAAAACACTACTACAAACTTACGCAGTAGTTAAGTTAGTAGTAGTTACTACTAACTTGGTATACTACTACTAACTACTAGTTACTACTACTAACCAAATTTTTTAAACACAAATATATTTTTATTTTAAGAATATTTGAAATTCTCCCAGCTAATTTGCAATATATTTTACTTTCAGAAACTTATTTACCATTTATCTTACAACATAGAAAAAAAAAGTTATTTTGTACAAAATGTGGAAATTCTACACTGAAAAGAACTTTCGTAGACATTTTGTCGTGAAATAAATTAATATTTTTAAAATTATTACAATTATTAATGATTTCTTGCGATCCTAAATATGATCTCGACAGCTTACTGCAACAACTATGTTTTACAGTAAAAGAAAAAATGTGCTCTATAAATGAAAATTGTCATGTTACTCTTAAGAGGGATTTGAATGGAACATTTTTAATAATGCTAATTTTGATTTAATAGTTTTTTAAATAATTAATATTTACTGTTGATATTTAAACCCCATTTAAACCAAATTCTAAGTTTAAATCAATGTGCCTATTTCTAAAATTCTATCTTATAAAAAGGAAAAATATCATCAACTTTTCTTAAGTAAATATTATTTCATTACGGGTAAATGTAATCAAGAATATTAGCCATTTTTATCGACTTTATCTATCTACTGCTAACTCGGTAAACTCAAATTTGATTACTGGTAATATTTTTCATGCTTATCAAGCTGATTGTAAGCTTTCATAATTAGTGAGATATTACAGGAAGTGTTACCTAAAATTAAGGTTTTTTGCTTATTTGTGTAACACATTTTCTGTATTACATCTTCGCTTTTTACTCCAGGTTTTCTAAAAAAAATCTTACTATTGTTTGTATTTTTGTTATCAAATATTAGTACTGAAATTTGTAAAATAAGTTTGAAAACAAGCAAATCCTGTTTACTTCAAAGGTTTCACCATAAAGTTCAACGGTATCCTCATTTTCCATAACTGAAGTGTCAGGATCAATTGTGAAAAGGCAGTTAGCATTACACTGATTTCCAGACTGTTTATTTATTATGACTATAATGAGCGTTAAAAACTGCTAATTGTGCTAATTGTTTGTAATCCATGTGCGAAGTTATAACTGATAATTTTTGCATAATTAACTAATTGTTTCTTGTTATTTAATAATAAAAGCATCAAAAGGAAATATAAATTATAGCAAAAGAGGGCTGCTTCATTCTTCATATATGAAATGTAGTTGCTTCAACCAGAATACATTTTATGCTGTAAATCTCATGAACTGTAGCAGCAAATGCTTCCAGAAATTTATGAGGCTATAAAGCATATAATAAAATAATACTGTATCAAATATTACATATAAAAGTAGCATATTTTAAGTGAGAAAAACTCCGGTAAATATTGAGCATATAATTAGCAAATACCTTCAAACTGATTTACTAGCATTACAAACCTAACTATCATCATCTTGGTTTATAGAAAATAGTGTCAATTCTCCAGCTTATTTGAAGCCCGCATTAGGCTCTCCTAATTTAAACAGTAAGAAATAGTTTAAAATCAATTTTTCAGCAAATTGATATCTTCAGTGATACCTCTCTTACACATGTAGGCCTCGTATATAATCTAAAAGGTGAAGAATTCTCTCTTTAGAATTGTTGGTATCACAAAAATGAAAAGTTGATGTCTGAGTCTGGCTTACGAAATAAATACAGGAAAAAAACACTGTGTTTGTTATCTGTTCCTCTACTTATAATATTTATAAAAACATAAAAGTTTTGAAAAATTGATTTTCATACCAATACCAATAAAATACTAATTACATGATGTATTTTTACGTAGGTGGATAATAAGTTAACTAAGCTAGTCATCAAAAACCACTGTCTCTTTAATAGGATCTCCATGATGAAAAAATAATTTTACATATTACATAAAACTATTATATAAAGCAATTCTGAAAAAGATATTTTCTTCGATTTACATACAATATACTAATAAAAGGGTTAACAGTTACCATTAAAGTACTCTGCCTGTATCGAAATATCCCCTTTGTTCGTGTAAGTATTCCCAAAGTGTCATTTTGGCGGGGTTTGGCGATCCGGCTGGCAACCTCATTTGGATTCATGCGGACAAAGTCCCTGAGCCGGAAATTCCGGCTCTCATCAGGGTCTCTTCTCGGAAAAGGGTCCCGGATGGGAGCACCCGGCCTCTCATCAAAACCATCCCGAGGAAAAGCTATGCTGATAGGCCCCGCATTAACTCGTACAATTTCGATCCAGTTCACTCTCTTCGCGACAGGAAAAGGAAAGACTCGAAAAAAACTTTTTGAAATATTGAACTGAACGAACGGCAGTTTTTAATGAGATTTAAAACTGAAATTCATTTTAAAAAAAATAGTGCGAATGGGGTGCTTTTGAAGTTAACCCTCTCACTTGGAAAAATGGAAGAAGAAAATCATTTCGTGAATTGTTTTACTTAACACTATAACTCTGAAACACTATTATATATATATATATATATATATATATATATATATATATATATATATATACATACATACATACATATATATATACATATATATACACACACACACACACATATATATATATATATATATATATATATATATATATATATATATATATATATATATATATATACTTACACACTCATATATAATATATATATCAATATATATTATACATTTCGTTTCTGCAATTTAGTGTTATATCCTGATTACTAGAATATAACATAGTATTAATATATAATATTTATAGCATATTTGTCCCTATATATTTATGTGTTTGTGTAATATACAAAAGTTATTACACTTAAAATATCTCTCTAAAATTCCCATTTTCCCTTTCTCAATTCTTTCATATCTATTTTCTCAGCCGCAGTATATCTTATCTTTAAAAGTGTCCGCGACTTAAAATTCTTTTAGCAGTCTCTCAAACCCAACTCAAAGCTATGAAATAAATGCTAATTTTCTGCCCACGCCCCCCATTTTCCATCTGTCCCATGCGAATGGCTCAACTTTTACCACTGATCTAAGTTCCTTTCTGGCTATTAAATTTGCTGACGGTTTCCAGGCGACCGGTTTCTTGGGAATAATCTCTGTGTCTCTCGCTGTTGGGCCAACATTTGTAAGTGCAAGTGTTTGTGATCATTCTATACTCTGCTTTCGATAGAGAGAAAATTCTATTTCTTAGATCTTAAATAAAAGTTAAGTTTCACTACGGATTTGCTGTTCTCTTCTATGAATCCACGACTGCCAATTCCCTAAGCTTCTTTCTCCTTGCCCAACAATCCCGGACAATGAGAGTAATTCACCCTTTGGTATCGAGAGTATAGAAAACCACGTGATGCACTTGTATACTTATATGTTTACACCATTGCCTGCTGTTCATCATATATGAGCCTCAATTTTATTTTATCACTTCCAGAAATGCCTCGCTCTTGTGTATCTTTTGGATGTACTAAAAACAGAATAAGAGATATGCAAGCAAAAAATATTACCCTTCATCGTTTTACTTTTTAAAAAATACCTGAATATAATAAGCAACGGCCAACCAAGTTGAAAAAGAAAGATTTCCTTCAAACTGAATACAACCACCTTTGCTCCGAGCATTTTATTTTAGCTTATGTTTAAAATATAATTCATTGTGTATCACATGGGTTATACAAGCGTATAAATCATTAGATGTGTTTATAATATGTAATGTACAGCACAAGCAAAGGGTTGATAAAAAAGGATTTTTTGCATTAAAATCAAAACAAATTAAAGTATAATTATTAAACTAAAGCATCGTAAGTTATAAGATAAATATAATAAACAGCTTATATCGTTTTCATTTATAAAAGTGATAGTTACATTATTGGCAATTTTCTTGTATTCTGCTTTAAATGAAGCCTGAATAACAAGGATTTCACTGTTTATTTATAAAATTTATACTCTCTCACAAAATTCAACTTGAATAACTTTCCGCCAAGTATGATCTGCTTTAATTCAGAAGATTGTCCATGTAATTCGCTTTCGTTTATTTTCAATACATAATTTTGAATATTTTCATATTTTCGAAAGAAAAATATTAAATTTGTAAAGGTTGATAAAAAATGAAAAAAGCCATTTCAATTTATGTGAATGTAAAATATTAAGATAAGAAATTAGACCAAACGTTTACCATTTACACTTTTCTATGGGACAGCAAGTGGGAAAAAGGAAAATGCATGCATCACGTGGTTGTGGTATGGCTGTGCATAACCCTCATTAAAAACGATAGAGGCAAATTTCACATGTAACCAGCGAATTAATTTTCACAGTGATTACAATATATATATATATATATATATATATATATATATATATATATATATATATATATATATATATATATATATATATATATATATATATATATATGGGTGTGTATGTGTGTGTGTTCCAATAATTGTAAAACTGCTGGACAAGGAGAAAGCTAAACAGCTAGCAGTAATAAAAATGCAGTCGGCCGACATTGAAGAGAACGGCACAAGTCTAATTAAAACTTTATTTTACAGCTTCTAAAACGGACATCTTTTGTAGTCAACGACAGACAAGAGAAAAGACACAAAAATTCCTCTGCTCGAATAGAGGTGTATAAGAGCGAATACAGAAAGAATTTTCTCACTTACTCAGCAAATTTAAGTGTAAGATCAGGAAAAAAGCTGAGTCATATGCCGGCGACAGCTAGGAAACGTGTTTAATTGACTGAAAATTTATATCTATAGGATAGAAAGTATTTTAAGTCGAAGACACTCCTTTGATTAAGACATTTAGAGGCTGGGAAAAAATATTTAAAAATTATAATTGGATAGAGGAGGTTTTGAAGGAAATATTAAAATGACATAATTTTGATATATTACGTATATATTTTTATACACAGAAGAAGAGAGGAAAAATAGACCTAGAGAAAAAGAGAGAGAGAGCTATGTATTACTGGATTTTATTAAACAATATAGATGTCTTGGAATTGAAATGACTCAAGAAGACTTTCTAGTGTTAAAAGGGTATCAAAATGACAGAGAAACAAAGATAGTTTTTTCAGCATGATGCAATAAGTAAAATTCAAGAACCTCATAAAAGACTTAAATAGATAAGTAAGAGTCTGCAAATAAAGAAATAAACGAAACGAGCAGCGCGTCTTGATAGCAAATTTTAGACACATTAGCATTTTGTATTTTTATAAATGGTATTAAAACTAGTAAAGAGAGAACATAAAATGTGTTTTTCCGTATTATTCACTTCAGCGAGACACCAACTTTTCAATCTCGTGCTATCAACAGTTAACGACAAATTAATCAAATATGAAGCCACCTGTAAAACCTAGATGTACAAGAGGTTTGCCGAAGATAAATATTGGATGGAAAATATGTTTTGAACTATTTTTTCCACTACTCAAATTAAAAGCCTCTTGTAAGGTTCAAGCTATCAGGAGTATGAACTAGAAAAATGGAATTATAGTCAGATATGTACCATAAAACTTGAAAGATTTCAAAGGTAAATGATTTTACAATATCACAGTTAACTTAAATATACACACATGTAAATATATATGCTTATATTAGTTTCACAAACACATAACTGATAGTTTTAGATTTAACGTAGAATTTATTAATAATTAAATAATGAGCGTAATTTTTAAAAATCTAAAATGTAAATATTATAATGAATAATTATAGTATCATAATAAATTTAAATAATTAATATAATTTATATTATGATCGGGTTTTAAAATAGTGGAATAGTGTCACAGCATAATACTTATGTATTAGTATTTGGCCTGTCGATTTTGTTCATTATATTTGAACTCCCTGGTTTTATTTTCCAATACACCGACAGTACTTAGCTTTATTAACTGTTCTCTGGTGTAGCACATCTTTATTCAACACTGTAGCATACGTTCTTGCAATTTTTTTTTCTTTTTCCTGAAGGGATTGTACAGTACAAAGATGTGTTTATTGTACAGATAATATTTATCAAGTCTTGTTTAATTGTATTTGTACTGTCACTGGATCCTTTAGTAGCGTAACCAAAAACATGGCTGCCGCCCCCGGAACTGGGATTCTACCTTGAATGCAGCCATAATGCAGTCGAGATGTCACAGGTGACATACGGGTTATAATGATGTAGAAGTCGTCAATGTGACGCGATAGAAAAGGGAATTTCTTGTACCAAAATCGTCTCTCTGGTGACTTTTGAAGTCATTATGACGAGGAAGTCGCATGTAACATAAATCGACTGCAATATGGTAGCACCCACTAATTCATGCTTATCAGGAAAAATACAACTGAGTTAATCCCCTATATAATAATAGCCCAAATTATCTTTCCGTCTGTCCTCGAATTTATGAAGTGGTTAGACCTGGAATGGATAGGGGTCATCCATATTTGATTTTTGATGAGTTAGGGTTAGCAAAATTCAAAGCGAGTAAAGTTTATCTTCTCCTAAACTACAAATCCCATTCTAAAATAAATTGGTATAAATAGGCTTCATATCACAGCAAAGAATACTATCGTCTTTAAAACGTTCGAAATCCATCCCTTTCCTCCTTTCCGAGCGTTTAATACCATTATTTCAAGCCCTACTTTCCCCGGTTAAGATCAGGTGATTAAATTTATCAATTTATTCCATTATAAGTAGAGGAAAAAGACTCTTTGTTCTAATAATTCTCATAATAAATATGTAAAAATAACATTTTTTCTAGCATTATGACGTCATTCCTTTAACCATCTCATTCAATCATTTCTTATATTAAATTATTTAAATATCGTCTGCATTATTTTCATACGTTTTATCACTGAATTTAGATATTACGTAAATAATTTTATTTTATATTTTGCTTAAATAATAATAATAATTAGATACATATGTGATAATTTTAAATTTAATCATCGATTATTTTTTGTGGCAAGAAAATTCTCTGCCAAAAAGCAAACCATTTTTCTACCTGCCTCATCGAGTATTTTACAATTCTGGAAAATTAAAAATTTTAATGATCCGTCACATGGCGGGTTATATGCTAGTACCTGAATATTACTTGTTTGAAGGAAGATTTTATTTTCCCCTTATTTTTTAAAGTGATTTGGATAATGAACGAAACCTGTAAATAGACTTAGGATAAATAGTCTTCCATTCTGTTAAGATATAAAGAAATACTTCGAATTGTAAACTTAGCTCACATTTTCTCTCAGTACTGTATCGAAACTCACACTATTTTAAGGAAAAGTACTGTAATGCGTTAACAGATTGAGAATTTCGGAGAGAATGTATTTACATAAAATTATTACATTTATATACGAGAGCTTTTACATTTTATTATATTCTAAGATTTTCACTTTGCGTTCATAAATTGATCTGCCACTAAATTAAAAAAAAAATTAACTTCCTCGAGGTTTTGTAGTTTGATTTTTGGTAAATTGTCAATTAACTGATTTATCCCGCTTCACAAGCGAGAGTAGCTTAAAACCCTTTCAGCAGTCTCTGAAATCGTCATTTCCTTAGAATCTTTCTAAATTGATTAATGATGCTGTCATTAACGATATTAGTTGCTCTAGGATCAACAGCTTGATTGAGATGCCACTTGTAAACCAATTCTTTCAGTTCTCTCCCGTGTCAAAAAATTTATTTTTAAGTCACATATTTTACAGTTCATATATAGGAAACGAAATCTAGTATAAAAAAGATTTATTCGGTTGAAAATTTCATATGCTAAGCAGTCTGAAAGACTAAGTAATAATGGGACGATATGCATATAGTCCCGAACAATACAGCAGTGCATACAGGCGAGCTCACGTATAAATGTATGTATGTATGATATGTGTGTGCAATATGTGTGTGCAATGATTGTTGTTTTTACAGACTATAAACTTAGACTGGCATCCATGATGGAAACTGTGTAATCATTAGACACTGAAACAGCACACGAAAATTTGGAAAGAAAAATGTTTATTCAGACAATCTATCATTAACACTCTCTCCTTAAAACGTTTTACATTCGCTTATATAGTGCTGTGAAGGCGCAAGTGAGGCAGCCAGTCAGATAGTTAAAAGTTTGCCACAAGAGAAGGAGCTAGAAGAGAAAATAAGTTATATAAGGAAGATATACAAAAATAGTAGAGCTAAACTGATATTAAATTTGGCGCTCACGAAGTCACCAAAAGTTACTACAATAGAAGAGAAACAAAGACATCTAAATTTTAATTTTAGAGATAGAATCACTAGAACTTTATGTAGAATACAATTATAATAAAGTGTACTTTTTCGGACAATATAACATTATATAACAACATTTACCTAACTATATATATATATATATATATATATATATATATATATATATATATATATATATATAATTTATTTATGAAATGAATGACAGAAAAATCTGTATGGAACACAGGGCACGTATTTGCAGAAAATATGGGAATTCAACAAATATCCTTTTAAAATATGTTAATGAATGCACTTTGCTTTTTCACTCTTTTTTGTCTTTAGTGTATTGATTTTATAATAGGAAGCAGGAAAAAACCATGTATAAGCGATACCCTGAACATGTATTTCCGTTCATTTTTCTCGCTCATGTAATGCCTGGTTAAGTTCAGCGAAGCATTCTTTCATAACGTTTAATATCTAAGCATCAAAATTTCCTATCACTTAAAAAGTAATGTTTCAATCTTACCTGAAAGTATTATAACTGTGAATGCATAATAACTGAAGAATTATCATATATTTTGTAAGGTTTTTCAAAATCCCAAAATAAAGGGCAATTGGATTTATTATGAATTTGTTTCAATCTACTTATTGCGAAAATGGTTGCAGTTCAGAATAAATTTTGAAAAGTTTACAGTCCCAAATAATTTAATTTTGTCTCTACCATTTTATTTTTTAGCGTCTAGCATAATATGAATTGTAAGCCTGTTCCTTTTTTATATATAAATTCGACGTAAACATTCTTACCCTACACAGCCAATCTCCAAAAATTTAGTCAAATCCGACAGCCGACATTTTGCAAGCCCATCCATTACTCGGGAAGTCTCGGCGACTTCGAGTCATGGATTCAAAAATAAGAGGGAAAAGAGATTTAAGCGGCCATAACTCAATCTTGATAAATTCGAGGCAGTTTAGGTCGCGCGCGCCATAGAGTTTGTAATTTAATTGATGTGCTTTGGTAAGTGCATCCTCTTTTCTCTGGGACGGGAGAAGGGTGAGTGCTATCTGAAATTATCGAGACACACTCATTCGTGTTCGGGCAACCGTCCGGGTGGAAGAGATCGGGAGGGCCCTTTCTTTTGTTCCAGAGATGAGAATGCTCAAACATGCCAACCCACTTGGCAGTTTGTTAGGTTCTCTTTCGTCACTGGTGTTTGAAGCACAAGAGTCTGATAATTCAACAAAATAGTTTAATGTGTTTATGAGATTGAAGCTTAGCTGAATCTGGAGAGACCGAATTTAATCTGATAGAAGTAAGGACTTTGTATGCAAGAAACGTGTACTTGTTACATTTCGTCTGTGATTAACTACCATAAGAAATCTTGTTCGTTCTAAGATAGTGCTTATTAATTAACGAATCTTTAATTTTTATGCGAGGGACTAAGTGAAATTTTTAAGTAGGAAAGAGAAATACAAGAAAAATAACAATCGACTAATGTGATTCTCTTGAATTGACACACAGTTGTCATTCAACTTCCATCCATGCATTAGGTATAATGGTTACTTAAAAATGATAACTTAATAATATCCTTGTCTTCTTAATAGATTAAAGGAATTTTATTGAAATGACATACAGTTGTGTTTCAACATCCATCCATCCATGCAGTAGGTATAAGGGTTTCTTAAAAATAATTATTTAATAATATTTTCATCTTCGTAATAGATTAAAGGCATTTTATTGAAATGACATACAGTTGTGTTTCAACATCCATCCATCCATGCAGTAGGTATAAGGGTTTCTTAAAAATAATTACTTAATAATATCCTCATCTTCGTAATAGATTAAAGGCATTTTATTGAAATGACATACAGTTGTGTTTCAACATCCATCCATCCATGCAGTAGGTATAAGGGTTTCTTAAAAATAATTATTTAATAATATTTTCATCTTCGTAATAGATTAAAGGCATTTTATTGAAATGACATACAGTTGTGTTTCAACATCCATCCATCCATGCAGTAGGTATAAGGGTTTCTTAAAAATAATTATTTAATAATATCTTCATCTTCGTAATAGATGAAGGGAATTTTATTGAAATGACATACAGTTGTGTTTCAACATCCAACCATGCATCCATGCAGTAGGTATAAGGGTTGTTTAAAAAGGATTACTAAATAATATCTTCGTCTTCTTAATAGATTAAGGGATTTCATGCTTCTTAAACCAGTGCATGCTGAAAATGTGTTAATTTCACCTATCATAAATTTCTAAATACTTAATACAATTATACAAAAAATTGGGAAATATTCAAGATGTTTCACCTGTTTAAAATTATAAAATTATTCGTCTCACTTGATTTCAATAAAAAATATAAAGCAATTAAGTATAGAAAATTTAAAATTCTAGTGATATGTAAGATTTAAAAAATTCTATTCGATAAATAAGCCTAAATTTTCTTCTGTATGTATATAGTTGTATAACTTATAGAAGGAATTAATGTCATTTAGATAATTAAACAGTTAGGCTATATTTAATAAATCACCAGTTATAATTTTCATCTACTAATACTTTTCTCTAATTTTCATCACTTTTTAAGCTTTTTACATAGAAATGATGCTTATGTTATTAATTCATTCTATAGAATGCAATTATCAGATTGTTGTAAATAAAGTTGTAAGATTAATATCTATATTCTAAACTAAGTTATGCTAAGTTGCAATGTAATATTTTTTTTTCAAAATTATAATGTATAAACTGGTCTAATTTTTCTCTTATAAACTATTAAAACGAATTATATTAGGATTTTATGAGCTAAAGCAAGTCTTAAAACATATTTGCATAACTATATTAAGTATTTAAAGGTTTATATTTTTGTCGAAACAGATCACTTCCAGTATACATTAAAACAAATATGCTCAATTTTTATTTTGATTGTATCATGCTTTATCAAAATTAACATTTGCACATTCCCTTCAAGATTTAAAGTTAGTTTCGTTTCTAAGATTATAACGGTTGTTGGCTAAGTAAAACTCGAATACAGCAATCTAGTGGCGACATACAGCGTTAATATCTATTCATATTTTTGCCTATATAGATATCATAATCGAAATTTTTCGATATTAAAATACAACTTGTACTCGATACCAGGAAAGGCTTAAAAATTTTTTTTAACTGTCTTTGTTAGACCCCATGGTTAAATCTTATCTTTTGCAGCATTTCATCCCCGAAGCGTCATTCCGGGACATTCCTATTTTGTTTAAATACAGTGTTTTGTTTGCTTAGCTGAGTGGGTGTCTTGTTCGTTTGTGTATCGTGGAGTTAGTATTACTTTTGTCTCATGGCTGGTTCGTTGTTTTTAAGTTTATATAAGTTTTGTTGACCATTAAATACGCCAATTGTTTCATTTCCTTGTTTGCTAAATTTAATGTCTTAGTTTATGACTTATGTTAGTAATAATTAAATTGAGTTGTATACTTTTATACCGTGTTTTTTTTTTCTTTTTTTTGTCATCTCGAGTCATTTTTATTTTCTATTACATTTGAGTTACCATATTAGAGTTACTATCTCCAAGAAGTAAGTCTTAAAGTATTGTTATAATTGCATATGAATGCATCGATATCTTTTACTGTTGAAGTGTTGTAGTCGACAACCGGTAGTACTGATATTTATTAAGTAGACATTTTTCGTTACATTGTAATAGATGATATAAGGGCCCTTAAAAGTGACATTTTCCATTGAAACAGTATTTTAACTTCTTAAACGCCGCGCATTATTATACAAATTCAAGAGGTAAAATTCATTCATTAAAATTTCCTTTAGATGCAATATTATAAAGACTATAGTCGAAGACGTTTCAGAAAAAAAATTATATATTTTTGGCATGTTCCCATTTGGGAGTATTGACGTAAAAATGTAATTTTGTAAAGTAATACACGCCAGTGTTCTCATTTAAGAACCTGCTCATGTTTCCCTAAAAAAAAAGAATTTTTTCAATATTCCCAAATCTTAATTTTTATTATTAAGGTGAAAGTTAATGGCATCAGTGTGTTATTGGAATAAATTCTAATTATCTAAATTGATATCCTGTATTTTGAGATCCAATAAATGATATGGGAACATGTTACAAGAAGCTGTTTTTCATTAATTTCTGGACATAATGGAATTGTTTCTAAAGTGTAATTATTATATAAAAATTCAAGCATATCTTTATGAGTAAAAATGTTTACAATACAATTTTACTAAGACTTAGTTTTTTATTTAATTTTAAATTGTGTGTTTTATGATTGGAATATTATGATAGCTTTGAGTGTCAAAATGAATATAATATTGTATTTAATACAAGCTTTGAGCGTCAAAACCACATATTACATCATAATATAGACTCATATCAGCAGCAGCAATGAAGCAAAATTATTGCTTTCGACGAACATCTGATTTCTTTTGACAGATTTTCCATACGAGCTATTCATGCGGGAATCAGTGACCTGGGGGTTGGGGAGATATCGGTATCAGGTGTTCCGTCCATTTGTTGGGTCAGTCTTTCCCTTTATAGCCAAAGAATATTCGTTTATCCCTTTTCCCCCTACGCTAACAATATAGGGCAGGGACCTACTGTGTGCGGTAGTTTCCGACGGACTGAAGCTTATTATAGCGATTCTATTCTAGCGTGTTTTGTTGACCTTCCATCTTAACCCTGTGTGGAGGAGAGAAAATAAGTGGATTCATCTATGGGAATATTATTCAGCCCTAAGCTAGATATTAACGTTCTCACTTTAAATGCTGTCACCTTACTCACATTACTGGACAGAAATTCATCAAATGTATTGAATAAAATAAGATGTACTTAACTGCAGTTTGATTTCTATTAAATATCCATGTAATGAAAGAAAACAAGGTTGTTTATAAAGTGACTGTAAATAAACTTTTGTTCTTAGATTTCAGGAGTTTCTTTTAAATTTCATAGAAAAAAATATATTGCTAAATTAAAATATCTGTTCCTTATAAACTCAGTCAAGACCGGTTCGAGCTATTAGCCTCTTGCGTTGAAAATAATACCTGCCCCCCCTCTCAATAGCTAAATGCGCTTTTGAAAGGTCCAGAGTGTCTGGACCTTCCCCTGAATATGTTGAATGTGTTAATTGTACGATTTTTTTTAACTTATTATAATTTGTATGTATTACTAGTTATCACTAAAAGTTTTGAAAAATCGTTTTCAATCCTGAAAAGAATAAAAATATTTCTTTGCATTACAAGCGTACAATGTACATATATTGTGAGCCTAATGACGAATGATTATGAATTAAAAAGGGAAAAAATACTCTATTGATCTTTTAGGTCCTGAAGGCAAACGCTTTTTAAGTTTAGCAACAAGGGACAAGGGCATATTTATAGAGGATCAATAATATCTAATAATTCTTAATTTTTATATTCCTGTTCAATTGTCAATTATCTTATCTAAAGAGAAAGAAAAACAGTACAATTTGGAAACTATATCCTTATAACTTACATTTTATCCCTTATTACAAATGAGTCTGAAAGTTTTTTGTTGCCATTTATAGTAAAGAGTATTTCAACTAAGAATTCCTTTTAAATAGTTTATCTTATAAATCAATCTCTTTTTAAAGGATAAAATGTGTAGAGAAGCGTTCATTAACTGTAAACCAGGTTTATGACAACAGTTATTCCCAAACGCGAACGACAGAGAGGAAATGTAATATTCTCATTAATACTTGCAGTAAAATCTTTTTTTTATTCATAAAAAGCTTCATTTAGCATATTTTAATGTTATTTATTCATTTGCCAGTTTATAAATTTTCCACTTCTATATTTACTTTCTGAACACCTAATTTCTCTTACTCTGATCTCAGAGTTTTTTTTTATTAATCCTATTGGGGATACTCCCTAAAATATTTCATGCCGTACTATATTTGAATAAAAATGTTGAATTTGAATTAAAACGTTACAATCAATATTTTTTGCTAAACTATGGCTGAATAGATTGCGATCTACTTGCTAAAGCCGGGTCTGAAACACTACGAAGATATGTGCCAGCAGCGGTTGTTCAAACCCGTAGACTTCAATATCAAAAGACAGCACCCTACCTATTCGGCTGTCATCCTCGTTGAAATAAATGTTTAATTATACCTTTATGCAGCTCTATTTTCAAACTTTTCTTACATTTGCTGTTCCAGAATAAAAAAGAGGGGGGGGATGAAGCATAAATTAATATTTATGTTCAAACTATATTTATAATTTTATCTTTAATAATTAATTACAAGTTAGTTTGTAAAAACATTTGTATTGCTAAATATAATCTTACATGTTTGTAAATTTGTAAATTTTGGATTTGAGTGGCAAATTCGTTCCTTGTTAGATCTGTTACTGGTAAGGGATTCATCATTCATCTTAGAAGGGGCAGGTATTTTTGACTGTCCTTTGCCTGCGGTAGCAAAGCAGTAGACTGTAGCGTTTAAAACCTAACTAGACCAATACTTAGTATAATCATTTTTTAGTTATAAATAAACTTTAGATTATGGTAATTGTGACCGTCTTAGTGAAAAATATTTTTTTATCTTTTAGGTTTAAGTGATGACTCTTCTTATGTCATTTTCCAAATCGAACATTCTTTACATGTTCGAAATTGCCCCCCTCCCAAAGCTAATTTCCTGCATGCGCCGCTGCTCGATACTTAAGACTAATCCTGGCCGCCGGAGTCTGATTAAAAAAGCGAGTTTATGCTTTCGACATTCTCCAAAAGTCTTCGCGTAATGGTCCACTGCACACAGAACGAGTCATAAAACTCAACAGCCTATGACTTCGCCATCGCTCTCTCTGCCCGGCGACACATAATCTCAAATTTAATAGAATCTTTATGAGCAAAAGTGACCCTGCCGCTAAGAAAAGAACCCTCGACGCTCCAAGAGCCCTTTCTCGAACAACCTCCCCAACAAAGGGCTATCCACTCTCCCAGACTCTCGGGGCTCTTTAGTGCCTGCTTTGCGTAATCGTCAGATTCCGAATCTTTAAAACTGCAGCCAGAGTTATCCTCCTCCACCCCCCTTCCTTGCGTTGCACACCTCCCCTCCCTCTCTCTCCGTATAATGATATAAATAATAATCGCTCGCGACTCGAGGAGGGAAAGTTCGCGACGGGGCATTTGGTAATATATAGGTAAAATAAAATGCAAAAGAAGGGGCCGCGGCAGCAGCATGGTAATGTATGGAGATACGCGAGGGAAGAAAACAACAAAAGGCTGCTTTTGAAAAATGGGCGGCCATTGTTGGACCCCCCTGCGCGGCACGCTTCATTAGAGGGCAAGACGTCCGCGTCCCTCATGCAAATGATACTACTCGCGGGGGTGGAGGAGGACGGAGGGGGTTGCTGCATCTTGTAATGAAGGACGTAATACAGACTAAATGGATGTTTATGAGTATTTTCCCGAGGGGTAACGGTTGGCAGCGTGTAGGGAGGAACCCATAGCGTCGGAAGTACCCTTGATGGACGGTGCGCAATCCTTCCTCGGTATTGGGTGCACCTCCACTGCGGAGAAATGTCGTCTGGAGGGTCATTCATTCTGAGATCACTTTATGGGACGCATTTTTTATACTTGCAAGAGGGGTGTGCAAGTGATACAATTTTATACGGAGCGATCGACTTCTCAAACAAAGTGTTTATTTGAAAACAGGGATATTGTATTTGCACACCAAGTTATTTTTTCAACGTGTAGTTAAATCAGTCAATAACTCTAATCTACATTATTTATAATTTTTTATAGTTGCAGGAGGAGTGTGCAAGTGATACAATTTTATACGGAGCGATCGACTTCCCAAAAGCAAATAAGTGTTTATTTGAAAACAGGGATATTGTATTTGCACACCAAGTTATTTTTTCGAATGCGTTATAAACATCCTTAGTTAAATCATTCAATAACTCTAATCTACATTATTTATAATTTTTTATACTTGCAAGAGGGGTGTGCAAGTGATACAATTTTATACGGAGCGATCGACTTCTCAAACAAAGTGTTTATTTGAAAACAGGGATATTGTATTTGCACACCAAGTTATTTTTTCGAATGCGTTATAAACATCCTTAGTTAAATCATTCAATAACTCTAATCTACATTATTTATAATTTTTTATAGTTGCAGGAGGAGTGTGCAAGTGATACAATTTTATAAGGAGCGATCGACTTCTCAAACAAATAAGTGTTTATTTGAAAACATACATTTGCACACTAAGTTATTTTTTCAAACGCGTTATAAACATCCTTAGTTAAGTCAGTCAATAACTCCATAATCTACATTATTTATAATTTTTTATACTTGCAAGAGGGGTGTGCAAGTGATACAATTTTATACGGAGCGATCGACTTCCCAAAAGCAAATAAGTGTTTATTTGAAAACAGGGATATTGTATTTGCACACCAAGTTATTTTTTCGAATGCGTTATAAACATCCTTAGTTAAATCATTCAATAACTCTAATCTACATTATTTATAATTTTTTATAGTTGCAGGAGGAGTGTGCAAGTGATACAATTTTATAAGGAGCGATCGACTTCTCAAACAAATAAGTGTTTATTTGAAAACATACATTTGCACACTAAGTTATTTTTTCAAACGCGTTATAAACATCCTTAGTTAAATCAGTCAATAACTCTGTAATCTATATTATTTATAATTTTTTATAGTTACAGAATTGGTATGCAACTGATAAATTTTTTTCAAAGTTTTTCTACATCTCAAACAAATGTATTTAAAAATATGGATGTTGTATTGACACATCAAGTTATTTCTTTATTAAATGTATTATAAAAGAAATATATTTTGATGTCAATTCCTAACACAATTTTTTATTGATAACTTTTTATAATAGTTAAGAAGGGGTGAGGAAATGATACAGTTCTATACGAAGCAATCGACTGCTCAAACAAATTAATGTGTATTTGAAAGCATTGACATTGTATTTACAAATGAAGTTATTTCTTCAAACGCATAGTAAACATCATAATCTACACAATTGCTATTTATAATTTTTATTGTTTTAGTAGGGATATACAAGTTATACTACTTTATACAAAGTAATCAACTCCTCAAACAAATAAATGTGTATTTGGAGGCATGATTGTATTTAAACACCAAGTTATAATTAATTATGTCACTCTTATTTCATATTAATTTTTTATAATTCAGGTGAAAGGGATACATTTTCATATGGATATATTCTCAAACAAATAAATTTGAAAACATGTATTGTATTTCATTGTTATTTATTCAAATGTAATTTATAAGTATTAGATGCTGATGTCAGCTCTTAACACAAATATTATTTATAACTTTTTATAGTTTCAGGGTGAAAGGGATACACTTTCATATGGCGAGATCGACTTCTCAAACAAATAAATGTGTATTTGAAAACATGTATATTGTATTTATACATCAAGATATTTCTTCTAATATTTGTTATAAGCATCATATGCTGATGTCAAACACAATAATACATATATTTTATTTATAATTTTTATAGTTGCTGGAGGATTCTACAAGTGGTACAGTTTGATAAAAAGCAGTCGGCTGCCGGAACAAAATGTGTTAAAGCACATTTAATGTGTGTGTTAAAGTATGAATGTTGTATTGAAACACCAAGTTATCAAACGTATTAAAACATAATAGACTTGTATCAGTACTTAATAATCCACATTCAAATTACTACATTTCTATAATTGCAGGAGGGTTATGCAAGTGATAAAAATTGCTAGGAAGCAATCAACTTCCCTGATAAGTAAATATATTACAGATTGGATGTTTTATTTACAAGCCAAATTATTTCACCAAATAAATTAAAAACATATGAGGCTGATGTGAACCCTCAACATAAGAATCCATATAATTTTATTTATAATTTTTATAGTTGCTGGAGGGATATACAGGAAGCAAGTGATAGAATTTGATAGCAAGCGAGCAACTTCCTTGGCAAATGAGTATTTGAAAGCATGTATATTGTATTTACACAAAGTTAATTTTCCAAATATATTAAAATTATGAGATGATTACATCAGCCCGTAACACCATAATCCCCATTATACTTATTATTATTTATAATTTTTTATAGTTGGGGGAGGGGTGTGCAAGTGATACAATTTAATACCAAGAGATCGACTTCCCAAACAAGTAAAGGTAGATTTGAAAACATGATGCTGTATTTATACACCGGTTTATTTCCTCAAATGTACAAGAAAAATACTGATGTCAATTCCTAACGTTTTGTCAGTGTCATATGACATTTAACACAGAATGACAAGTATGGCGAGAGAAGAGAGAAACCATTAAAAAACACGCCGTTTATTTAACATGCATTAAAAAAAATAATAACATTATACATTGCTCCACGAGCAATAAACCAAGACTATAGTGAAACCCACGCAGGGAACCAAAATCAACCGTCAGAGTCAGCACACAGGAATTACAATTATTGTTTAAATACGACTGGGCACGTGTAAATTTGCATAAAGTTGAAAATTAAATACACACAAAAAAACTTAAATACACACACAGTAACTAAATAAAGAAAAAACATTACAAATCATGACTAGTACAGTTAAAGACCGTTTACAATCTCAAAGCGTAGAAAATTGGATATAATTAACAAACCAATACTTAACGGCTGGTTAAGTTCAAGTAATATTAACACGTTTTAGTACATATAAATTATGCGCATACCTTGTATTTGTATAATAGAATGAAAATCTTACCCGCAACAGAAAGAAAACATGCGTTTAATGCACTTCAGGGTAATTTTTTTTTTACAAAATTGGAAAAGAGTGAATTTTGGTGCTAGGAAACGAGAAAGATCTATATTCCAATGGCTTGATAATGTAATAGAAGACTTAAAAATAATGAAGGTTCATAACTGGAAGTACATATCATCTGATAAACTCCGATTGAAAAACATGTTCGGACGCCCCTGATTTACTCTAGCCTATGCTGTCAAGAAGAATATGCATTCTCTCTTTTCTTCTATATACTCTGACCCAGAGGCAATTTTTTTAGACAACCCTTTTCTATTCTTTTCTCAGAAATTCGCTTTAGATGGAATTTTTTTTTTGGGGGGGGGCTTTATAATGAAAAAAGATTTAAACAAGAAAAAAAAAGTTCAACTGCTTTAAAAGTTTAGAACACATATAATCAGGGCCAGAGCTAATAGGTATACAGGGCAGGCATGCACGTATGAGGTCAAATTTCTAGGCCAGCTGATGAAACAAATAAGATTAAATTATGCTAACACAAGCTTTTTTTAAGAAAAGAAGATTTTACTAAAAATATTTAGTGAGGAAAATTATTTTATTTTTGCTTTGCCTTCTCTTTTCTGGGAATAATCATTGTCAGAAAATTGAGTTAGTTTATAATAGATATTCCTTCACATATATTGTTATTTAGATAGATATTAATTTACAATATATTATGTACTTTGTAAAGGAATTATATCTTAAAAATATTTCAGAAATGCTAATTTTAAAAAAATCCAAACAGATTTGTAATAAAAGGTAACTGCAAGTTATAATGTGTAACATTGATACCAAAGTGTACTGTCTCCATAAATTCACACTTTAGATAGCATTATTAGTAATTTTTTATTTTTTTTAATAATATATTAAAATTAATAAACTTGATAAACATACGATGCATACACTTTTTAGACTATTATACAAAGCAATTTTACAAACATTATAGTAAACTTCTACGCATTGGAGTAAGTTATGAATCTACTGAGAAACCTTAATGATAGGGGGTGTCTAAATATTGTTAGCGGATGGCCAAATACTATTTAGTAGGAAGGTGGTTAATATCTCAACACCAGCTACCTGCATGCCTTATAATTATATATAAAACAGTTATCCTGAAATATTTCAATTTCAAGAAAATTTTTGGCGATGTTTATAGTTTTTTTCATCTCTAGATACACCACTGCCTTGAAATTTGCTTAAACCTTAGGATTTCGATTTATTATTCGATTATCTGTGCTCTATATGATTTTATGCAAATGTTGATACTAATAACAAGAAATGGTAATTTTATGAATGCAAGTTTCACCCTTTTAACATTAAGGGCCAACATATGTGTCCCTTAGACATTTTAGAGGAGACATATAAAACCCAGTAGTCTTGCAAACATTTTTATTACATAGGTACGAAACATATGTCCTCATAGCCTCTAAAGAGTTAATAGGATCAAGTTGAACAAGTTTTTCTAGAATATTATGTGTAACAATCTGTAAAATTGTTTTTTCCTTCGATTTTCATATAATAAATAAGCGAGATAAATAAGCAAGCTATTTTATTACATATGTCCTCATAGCCTCCAAAGAGTTAATAGTATCAAGTTGAACAAGTTTTTCTAGAATACTATGTGTAACAATCTCTAAAATTGTTTTTTCTTCGATTTTCATATAATAAATAAGCGAGATAAATAAGCAAGCTATTTTATTACATATGTCCTCATAGCTTCCAAAGAGTTAATAGTATCAAATTGAGCAAGTTTTTCTAGAATACTATGTGTAACAATCTGTAAAATTGCTTTTTCCTTCGATTTTCATATAATAAATAAGCGAGATAAATAAGCAAGCTATTTTATTACATATGTCCTCATAGCTTCCAAAGAGTTAATAGGATTAAATTGAATAAGTTTTTCTAGAATACTATGTGTAACAATCTGTAAAATTGTTTTTTCCTTCGATTTCCATGTAATAAATAAGCGAGACGGTTAGTTTATTCGACGTCTGACATAGCATTTATCTTACTACTTTCCCTTGCTAAGAACTGTCTAATGTAATGGGCAGTCTCTCTCCCCAGCCCCCTCAATTTGATTCGCGACAAGGGTCGAATCCAACCTGACGCAGAGATCACACTTTACATCGCGAAAGGAAGATTCCTGACTCTCCCATATTCATGCAAATGACTCGGCAACATTCTTCCGTATCCCCCAAATTCCATTTTTGAATGAATGCCTGCGCCTGTGCTGCCATTACGCAGGAGAGAAAAAAGAACGAGTCCGCTCCTGCAGCATCTGGGAGTCTGGTCACGTGCGTGGGCGGTCGGGCCGAAATGGGCCTCCGAGGTTAAAACCCCTCGGCCATATGTCAGCGGCTGATTGTCTCCACTAAGACAGGAGAGTCATTTGTGGAACCACCGGTTCGCCCCTCTTAGGACACGTTATGTGGTCAGAGGAAGGCGGACGAAATCGGAAAAGGAGAGCTATAAGTGAGTCTCGAACAGCAGAGGAGGGACCTAGATTTGGCGAACAAGCCGAACTAGCTCTGAGATGGCAGAGGTCCCTCAATGAGCTTCCTGAATTTTTTCCGCGTACCTTATCGTATCTTTCACTGACCCATTTTGTTGTTATTAAAATATATTTACCATGTCATCCGACAGAGTTTATTAAAATAGATCATTTAATGTATATGAGTAGTTTTGAAGTTCCTTAGAGCAGGGCTCGACTAAGATACTTTTGTGCCCAGGGCACAATCCAATTTTGTGCCCTCCAACCCCCTGCAAATTTATAGCGACAAGTTATTATCATGATTACAGTCATATAAAAATTATAACATTGAATTAGTAAGCAGATTTAAGAAATTAGCATTAGAGTAATATTCAAAATCAAAAACACCAAATTTTCATTTTACGTAATCATTATTATTTCTGTTTAACCATGCTAAAAATTAAGGACTTTTAATGATCTAGTGACCCACTTTTTTATTTTCTTCCTTATCATACTCACAAGCTCTGTGGTGCAGAAAATAAATGTTAATAACAGAATTAAAAATGATTTAAATTGGTGAGATGATTTAATGGTTTATAGTGGTATCTTGCTAATAATCTGTCTTATAAATATGCAATAGCCCATAGGATAAAAAGAGCACTGGGTTCGATGAGGTAATTAATTATCAGGTAAAAAAAACAGTAAAATTAAAGTAAATAGGAAACAATATAGTTCATGACAAACACAATTACCTCGTACAATAATTTATTAAAACTTAACGAAAGGGGCATTGTGCATGTGGATTAAAAATTATACTAAAGAAGTTCAAATGAATAAGATATCACGAGGGAAATGAAATTACTAGAATGACATTGACATAACATTCAACTGTTATGTACAAAATAATGTCAAAGATATTGATTGAAATATTTTACAGGTAAAATTTAAGCACAGAAATTGATATCAACTACTGCAAATTATAATAACCACATTATAAAATGGTAAACAAAAGTAAAAAATTATAAATTTCACCAGGAGATGAATACAAGAAGATATGCATACAAAAAGCATTAACTAAAGCCGTAGTAATATACAGCCGGCATAAGAAATAAAAAGTCATCAAGTAAGCAGCAATATATAACAATTAGTGCATTAGTAAATTAGTACAATTAGTAAATTTTCGTGACTAAGGCACGTGCCCAAAGTGCCCCTGTGATAATCAGACCATGCCTTAGAGCATTAAAGGAGCACAAAATGCTTGAATTCGTTAAAAAATATTGAAAAATATGAGATTCTGTTTTCTATATTTCTAATAAAGCGAATTTTAAGAAATTTTTATACTACATATATATTTTAGTTAAGTACTGTAACTTATATTATACAGAAACCAAAACTCATGCATACTAAAATATTAAAATTACAGGTTTTGAACATGCTAAAACAAATAAAAGTTAAAAAAAACTCCCATTATAAAATTAAATAATGTGCTTTTATTAAAACGTTCCCACGACACAGGTCACAGGTTCGATCTCCGAACTGGGCGAGGTTGACTCAGCCTTTCATCCCTTCAGTAGGTAGACAAACTAAGGATCAAGCATGCTAGAGAACTAAACACTGGGGGTTCCGCATAAAGTTGACCACCTGACCTGAACATATGATTCGCACCCAGGGCCCTTAGTCCTGGAAACGGATATTGGCACCCTAGGCCGAGTTGCGCCGAGGAGTTTAGTTTGGATTTTATTAAAAATAAATTGCAGTCATAATACATAATTAAAGCATTAGAATAAAACCAAAATATATACGGAAAGTTATATACAAATTAAAAAAAATTAGAATAAAGATTTAAAAAAATAATAAAAATATTTAATTTTTTTTCCATTTTTCAACTTCTAAAAGAAATAAGCATAAACATCGTAATTTTTTTTGTTTCAGTATGCATAGCATAAAGAGGTGAATATATCGTTAAAAGTTTAGAAATGTAATACATGTAGTTTTTAAGTAAAAGTGTAAGTAAATTGTGAAATTATGAAGTTGAAAAAAATCTAATTTAAAATGCCAGTATCAATCAAGGTGGCAAACAAATAGCCGTATAAAAAATACTATAAGACAACAAACATTACAATTTTTAGTGCTGTTTCTTCATAATGTTATAGCAAATTTTAAATCTTCAGGCTATGTTAAAAATTAAAAATTGAATATTTGTAGGTCTAAAAGTATTACGACTTCTTAAGCTCTTTATTTCCAGAAAGCTTTATTTGACATAAGGCAAAATTAACATCATCTTGACTATTAATTAATATATCTATTAATCAGTAGCAGGAGAAAGTTAACAAATGCTAATAAATAAAAATATAAAAAGAGTAAGCTTAATTAAAATTATTCTAAGAAAACTGGAAAAGTTTTAGAAAAAAGAAAATAATTAGAACATTTGCACATTACAATTTAAAATTAAAAGATAATTTTAAAAAAAAGCAAGTAAAAACTTGACCAAAGAAACGAAAGCTAAAAAGTGAGCCGCTTGGAAAGCTCAGACCAGTTGGGGATCATCTAATATTTTACATGGTTAAGGAACAATGCGACAAAATAATTTTAATTTTGCAAACGCCATTTTGATGAAAATCTGTTTTTCTATCATTTACCTTTTGAAAATCACCATCGCGGTAGGATAAAAATTTATAACAATATAATTTTTGCATCACCTGTTTGTTACAAATCTAAAAATATATTAATCCAACTATTAAAAGTTTGTTACCTGTTTACAGAAATTGGGAAAAAAACACGAAAGTAAAATATCTTATTAGAAATGGGGGGTATATCTTCCTCCTAACCTGTAAATCTAAGATGGCACCGGCTAATCACAATAATTATTATTGTTCAAACTCAAATCGAAATTCCAAAAATGAGCTTCGTACGGGAATAATTCCTGTAATAAACTGTGTGCAAAATTTGGTAACTGTAGACCATTTCTTTCTAACCAAAAGTACGATGGCAAGCATAAACATAATTCTTTTTATTTATTAGTATAAAATAACTTTAATTTTGTAGTTCGAAGTCAACATTTTGATAGTATTCTTCGTATGCCAAAACGTCAAATCCAGACTACAAAACAAAATTTAAGCTGTTAAGTACAAACCAGTTTGATGTAAAACATCGATAATTTTTTTTCTATCACTTTTTTCTAATCTTCAAAATAATAATAATAATAATAGTATTAATGAAAATTATACCTCTGCAGAAACAAGCATACAAATAGAAAATAAATTTTTGTTTTTAAATTGATTTATTATTTTTATATTAATTTTGTTAAATGTAAAGTTGTTGATACTATAGATATACACAGCAATTAGTAATTTCTCCCTTATTTGATTTATCCTTAGCTATAATTATGCTAAAATAATAATTGCAATAATTTAAAGTATTTAAAATGTGTTTTTTCATATGACATATTCCATACAAGGTATACTTAATCAGAATTTCGAAAATTGAAAATTTACAAACTCCTTAAAATGTTTCATAACGGCAATTGTATTGAATTTTTCAGAAAATATTTCATCTGTGTAGGAAAGAAACTTTTTACGAAAATAACGTATTTAATATGCTTATGAAGCCTATTAGTTTCTTCTATTAACAGATAGAAAGAGTTTTCAATTATATTGTTGCACGAATCCTATTTTATAGATTAAAACCATTGTTTATATCGAAATCGTAACTTTGTTATATAAGTATCTCCGAGTGATCAAAATGTTAGTATAAAATATTTAAATAGCAATTCAAGCGAATCTTCATAATAAAGTTATTAATTTATCTTCTCCTATAATAAAACATTTAAATTCATTAGAGTCAATTTCGCTGAAAGTGTATAAACTCTCTATAGAAAATTTTCACTCTTTCTTGAATCTTCCTAATAAATTAATTAATTTATCTTCTCATATAATAAAACATTTAAATTCATTAGAGACAATTTCACTGAAAGAGTATAAACTCTCTATAGAAAATTTTCACTCTTTCTTGAATCTTCCTAATAAAGTAATTAATTTATCTTCTCATATAATAAAACATTTAAATTCATTTAAGTCGATTTCGCTGAAAATGTGTAAACTCTGTATAGAAAATGTTCACTCTTTCTTGGCGTGAGGTTTGGCGACGCTTTATTCCCCCCATCCCTTCGCAACCTCATCGTTTGTGGGGATTGTAAATGTCACCTTAATGTGGAAGATGGCAGAATAGAGAACCCATTCCAAAGAACTGGAGGAAAATTTTCGGACTTAGGAATATTACTTCGAATTTAGCGTTATGTCTTTTTCCTTCGCCAGAAAGATCCTTTATTGCATTCCTTTTGATAAATAGGACCGCAATAAATAATAATAACTGGGATTTTACATTTCTGATCCTCTGCTTTCCCGCCATTGGGATATTATTCGCAGAGTTCTGTTTTTGAATGTGTTCTTCTGTAGATGGACTTAGCGACGTGTGTCGTTAGCAGAGAGGGCTTTATATCTGGTCTCGAATTCTCGTGCTGGACTTTGTTTATATGTCATTTGGTATAGAATATTAAACTTTACAGCCTTAGAAAACAGTTTTTGACTTCGGAGGGTTATTTTAGGAATCGCTTGCTGCATATCATTTCTTAAGAGTTTTGTCATAATATAGATAAAACATAAAGTACCTTTAAAAGGAATTAGTTATTAATGCTTATGAAAGTAGAATTCAGAAGAAACTCTAGTACTTTATATTTTAAAATAATACCTCTAAAGAAAACTTATAACTCACTTTTGTAATAAACTTTTTCATATATATTAATAAACAAAAGAGGAGACAGTGTGCTGGTTTATCATCAGATTTTCGCAAAGAAATATGCGACCTACAATCACCAAATGTTGCATGAAAATTAATATTTACAAGATCTAAACACTTAAGAAGTGCTAATTTTGATTTTATTATTCATTAAAGAAATATAAAGGTTAGAATGCTTCTTAGTATCTACTATGTATATATATATTTACATATTTATACATTTCGCATTTATCAATGATATTATTTAACTTTATCACTCAGGTAAATCTCGTATTATCCTCTTAATTTAAGTAGTAAAAATTGAAACCTTATGCTTTCCGTAAATTGTCTTATGATGGCAAATGAATTTAATGTGTTTTAGAAAATATTTCAAATAATTATTAATTTATTATTAGACTAATATTTTAATTCAATGATGATGATAGTTTTGATTTTAGGAGCATGAAAGGTAACAGAATCTACTGTAGGTTTGCAGTAACTATTATATAAATACTATTATATATATATATATATATATATATATATATATATATATATATATATATATATATATATATACATATATATTATAACTGTTATATATGTATCATTCTCTTAATTTAAGTAACAAAAATTAAAACCTTATACACTCCGTAAAAAGTCTTATAATGGCAAATTTAACATGTTTTAGAAAATATTTCAGATCATTATTAATTTATTATTAAACTAATATTTTAATTCAATGATGAGGATAATTTTGTTTTTAAGAGCATGAAAGGTAATAGAATCTACTGTAGGTTTGCACAGTAGCTATTATATAAACTATTTTCATTCTCCCCGTTCACATATCTGATTTCATATGGGGTTTCATACTTGATTGAACTCTCGATAACATTTGGCAGCACAAGATTCAAAGTTGATTGAATCTCAGAAGTACTAAAGCAAAATATTTTTTTTATGTTTGATCTGTCTCACAACTACATTTTGAAATATACTTTATAAACAATGTTAAGTATTAATACAAAAATAAAATTTATCATCTAAATGCAATTAAGAAATGTTTAAAAAATAAATTCAAACACAACATCGTTTGTGCTTAATTTTATCTTATTACTGCTAATATTTTATGAAATACTACTTCACAAAGTAAAATTTTAATATAAAAATAAATTATATGATCTAAATTCGCTGTATGTTTTAATTTTCCATTGCATTTAATTTGCTCTAATTAAACAAAAGGAAACAAAATTTGTTCCAAATTTAAATCCAACTATACAAAATTTGTTCTAATTTTCATTTGTTTAATTTTTATTTATTTTATTTAATAAGCTTCTCATCCATTCATGTTTCTTATGAAGCTGTTTGATTTTTCATGCATAGGATCATGAAGTACAATTATTTCTACATAATCTAGAATATCATTTTAAATATAAAAATTCTCAAAATTATTAATTTCGTTGATTTTCATATAATAGTTGAAATAAAGGGTTAAAAGGTGAAGCATAAACTCTAGACATTGAAAAAGAAGAAAGGGGACAATGAATATGCAAGAAGTATGTAGAAAAGAAAAGATGACAAAATATCAATATTTTGATATCCTTTAGGAGTCCCGCCGTACGATGGCCGATTGGTTAGGGTGCTGGCCTTCGGTACCGGAGTTCGTGGGTTCGAATCCCATTCTGGCATGGATGTTCGTAGCCATTCGGAATCGGCTTTAAACTGTAGGTCCCGGTCTCATTAGCCCTCATGTTGCAAAAAGTAGACCGTAGCACTCCAAACAAGCCAAACCTTTAGGAGTCCTATTACCTTTTGAACTAAAAAAAACTTCGTTCAAACATCCTATTTTTGGATGTATATAAAATAATAAGTTTTGCTTCGTTTAGAATAAAAGTTTTCATAGATCATAAATAATTACCCAACTTTGTAAACAAGTGATCTTCAATCTTCATTTGGTATAATTTTTATGCTATAAAATATACTGCTTAAAATAGTAAAACTATATATTTTGTTATATTGGAGTGTTTTCAAGAAATGTAAAAAAAAATGAATTTTAAAAGGAACGGAACAGTTCATTTTATGAAGAGTCGAAAAAAGATTGTTAAAGTAAAAATTTTAAATTTCGAAAGGTCCTATGATCCTCTTAACTGAAATGTTTTAAACGAACGAAATATATACAATTTTTCTTTGTGACATTTTGAAAATATTTATTGAATAGAGGGGGGTGATGGAACTTGCTTACTTTCTCACTTTAGGTTAAAATTTAGAATTGTGAATTACTTCACAGCTCGGTTTTCTCAGGATGCACAACAGGGAAGTGCAGCCGGGGCAACGATTTATATTAGGGTTACGAAACTGACATTTACATTACAGATCAGAAAATCCAGGAATAATTCTAAGTTTTACAGGATTGGCTTCTACCGAAAACAAAATTTATTACCAATTCAATTGATTTGCAATGGTGAATATCGTATTTTGGTTTGTTTAGCCAAGATTTACTTAACACATTCGGAAATTTTTGCGTTTCCAGTACTGAGTACTAGCGAAAATAAAGAAATTCTTAAGCTGATTGCATCCAGCTTGTAATGTTACGAAAAGGACAAAAATTTAATGGTATCGAGCTCAAATATAAAAGAACTAAAACATAAAAATAGAACTGAAATAAAACAAAAATGAAACTACGCGATATTTATCTCTCTTTTTCCTCCTGTCTTATGAAAACACATGCATTTCCTAATGTTATCGCATTCAGAAACAGAGATTTCAGGACGTGAATTCACGACAGTGGAAACCAGGAGTAGAATTTGAAAAGATTTTACTTCCCGTCAGAGATCGCGAATGTGTTAATATTCAAGTTGTAAAAGAAGTTACAAAATTACATCATAGTTTTACTGACAGAATATAGCTGCTTCCATGAAGATTTCCTGTAGTTCAGAAATGCTATTATGTATAGATTTCCAGGGTTTAGACCTCTCTATTTAGAAAATCAGAGAGCTTAAGTTCAAGTTACGGTTTATTTTGTACTTATTGCTACAATATATGTAGTACACATGCAAATATAGATTTTCATGCAGAAAAATTTAATGGTACTAAAGCAAATATAATTTGTGCAATAAGCACAATTTTTTAATAAATTTTATTATGCGTTGTTAAATTAAATATTGTTTGGGAAATAATTTTCTGATGTGATGCAAAAGTATGGGAGTTTACTTTTACACTTTAAAATTAAGTTGAAGTTTAATTCTCAGTTTCGAGACTGGGACTTTACGTACTGAAGCTCGTTGCGCTGACCACTGCGCCACAGATACGTTGGCAGTGAAGGGTTTCAAGCGGCAGTATGATAATCTCAATAAGCACGCAATTCTTGGATTTTAATAAAAAAAAACATTTTCTATCGATTCAAATTGTGAATCTAAACCATTCTCGAATCAACTTGATTACATACACAAAATTTCATCAAAATCAGTCCAGTCATTTAGTAGGAGTTCTATTATAAACACGGACAGAAGTATTTTATATATAAAGTGATTCATCAAGATTTCAGTCAAAGTCTGTGTACATATACACTATGTACGAGGCTCGAAAAATCCTAAGGACGAAATTTAAAATAATAATAATAATAATAAGAGGTACTCGAAAAGTTAGGAGATTGTTTAGAAAATTATCACCTACCTTCGATAAAACTGAAAAATTATTTTGAGAACGTATAAAATTCCACATACTATTTTTTAACTGTCCCTCTAAAGTGACGGTAGACATTAATGGACTAGTAGTGTTATAACACTGAATTCAGTGTAGTTTTTTATTCATAAAAATTTGAGTTTTCGGAATACTTTTATGCGATTTGTGCCTGAAGATAAAGAAATGAAAACAGCTATCACAAACTAAATTTTGAACTATCGATTTTTTTTGAAGATTGAAGGGTAATGCCTTCCTTAAGAAGGTAGCAGGCCCCTTAAAGGCGAGAAGGTGTTGTGTGCGGACTCCCCTCTCCTTGAAGAGCGGGGCTTGCTGGCCGCGCATCCCCGGCGGAACTCTCCAATGGAGCACCAGCCCTCTCGTGCGGAAGGAGGGGAAATAGCTTCCCGGCGAAGGGGACGACACTTCCGCCGGCACAAGATGCCCACCGTCGGCGGCTGTGAAATATGGGAAGGAAATATAAATCGCTCGCGTCCAACCGCACATTTTAAATCACTTAAAGGACACCTCAACTCGACGAGCACAAAAGGAAATTTCACTCTGTGAATTAACTTAAATATGCCGATGAGCTCTTAAACCTTGTGTCTCTACAAACCCCCAAATTTTGTAAAGTACTTCCGCGAAATGGCACAATAGATATCATATCTAGCGTGTAGAAAGTAATAAAGATAATTTAAAACGAAAAAGTCAAAATTTATTGGCAACAATTTTCATTTTCGATCAAATATACTTTTATATATTTACTTATGTGTAACGCTCCCACTAAAACTAAATGTTAAAAAAATCCTAACTACAAAATTTCACTATTTTATGACTAATAGTTCTTGCGTTATCTCCCCACATACTTAAAATTAAAATATACTTAATACTTATATACTTAAAATTAAAATTTTTAGTTAGATTACAGATAGCAATCAAAAGGGATGGTTCACAGCTAGGTGTTATAATAATCTTATATAAAACATTTCCTCATTTTAATGTCAATCTACAGTATTTTACTTTGATAATATTGCCGTTTAATTTAATTTCTATAATTTTTTTTCTTTTGGTAAAACTTAAGTCTTATCATTTTTAACCATCTATATAAATCAGCTGGCTCTGCTAATTTTTAATTTATTTTGGCTTATCAATACTAAAACCACTAGAACATTTACGATCAACTTTGAAAAGAAAATTAGTACACTTAGGACGGGTAAAAAAGGTCTATAATGGAATTCCTTAAACTATAACGCTTCGCATTAAGATTACACTAAAATAATAATTATATGGAATAGCAATATAAATGCCATTTTTCAATAGTCATTTATATTGCATTCCTCCTAACTAGTGCGATATGTTTTGGTCGATATATTGAGTATAATGTCTGACATAGTTAACTTTCATTTTGACCTGATATTGACTTAATCTCTATTTACCTAAGTTCAATATGTAGAGTTATTTAGTGCCTTGTTATCAACATACTAGTATTTATTTAGTGTTTTGATTTCCAGTACTGTTACTTTTCGGACGTTCTACACTTGGTTTTGGGGGGAGATTTTCCAAATACGCCCCGCATTGGCTGTTCATTTTTTACCCTACAAAAATAAAAGATAAATCTTGACACACAGTTAGGATCCGGGAATACATTTTTGGGTGAATTAAAACCTCCGTTACAAAGAATTTTATTATTACACAAATTGATATTTTTTCTTTTCGAACAACACATGCATTGCAATTTTTCAAACGATATTATACAACCAACTACTTTCTGGAATGGTTTGGAATCTTACATAAATAACACTAACAACTGTACCAAACCAGAGGACAGCAGATTCGACAGAACACTGCCTTTCGTATTTAGAGTTTAAGGATTCGAAAGCCACTGCTGGCAAGGGTGTTTATATCTGTCCAGTACTGACTTTAAACCGTAGTCCTTGGTCTAATTATCCTTCGTGTAGTACAAAATTGACCGTAGCACTCCAAACTAAAACTAAAGCAGGTGTACCAGCATGAGGATGGAAGTAATCCGAGTAGTTCTACCATAGACTACTGTAGTATTGTCGTACTTTGTAGCCAGTCAGAGCTTCATTTAAGTCTTTTCAGTCCAATTAGCTTTACAGAAGTAAAAAATTGACAATAGTTTTCATAAGAAACCAAGCCAAATTAAGCATAATATAATATGCAAAAAAATTATGTCATTTACAGGATGAGTTTGATTTAGATTGGACCGCTACTACCTAATATTTCTCCCCGTGAGGGCTTATGATGCCAGGAACTACTGTTTCACAAGAGCAATGAGCTTTGAACCCACCAATCCAAAAGTCAGTACCTTACCAATCCGGTTATCTTCTGGCTCTTACGAGATTAAATATTTAATCTTTTAATTATTGAACTATTGCGATATTTGAGGAATTATTTTGAATTACAAGTAATCTCATCTGCTCCTGTAATTATGTTATTAATATTTAATTCAAAGAACCAATATTTTGGTATATTGATATTATCATGCTGAAAAGAAAATCTTTGATATAAATCGCTAATTGCTAGAGTTATCCAATGACTAAAGAAATCCATGTATCTATAGAGAACTCTTAAATTGAGTGCAAATTTGGCGCAAAAAAAGTATATTCGTACTTCTAATGCAGTTATTCTGCCAAAAGGATATCCTGGTAAATTTCTGAATGACCTGTTATTCTCTTAACCTACTTTCTCGAACTTTCTCTTTTGATTTGTCGTTTGTTCAGCGATGGTTCATATATTTGTATCTAGCTGCCTTTCACTAATAACTACTTCGTTTGATTTCTAATGCATTACCGTCTCCTCTAAAAAAACTAAAGCCTGAAAATGATGAAATAAGGAAACTTCTTTGCATAAATACGCAATAATTTCATTCTAATTTTCTTGATATCCAGGATGGACTATGTAGATATATACCGTATATCACACGGAATACGTGTTCTGTTATCACTTCGTGCGGGCAACGTATTTTTAAGTTTTTTGCAGTCTGTCACTGGAGCACGGATCACGTAAAAAAAACGCATTTAGTAGATTTGTGGTGGATACCCTCTAACCACCACAAATCTATGAAATAAGTGTAACTATATGTATGTATGACATTATATGGGTGTTGTTTGCGTTGCTAATCAACGCTTTGCATTTTTTCTTTCCACAAGTTATTATTGTCGAGTTACTCGATCTTTTGTTGCGTTATTTCGTCTTCAATCGAATTCCTAGCTTCAGAAGTACAAGTCGTGTTTTGTCAATTTGATGGTTGGTTTTTTATTGTTGAATACAAAATTGATAAAATGAGCCGTTGTGACAAAGACAGTGATGAAGAAATAGGCTCTGACAGATGATCGGACTTTAATTTTAAAAATCGTTTATTTTTGTGATTTCTTAAAAATATTGTTTTTTTTTTTTTGTTAAATAATCATACAGTATATATTAAAGTGTAAAATAAAAAAAAGTTTCGTTCATAAAAACAAAGTAGTTTTCGATTTACTGCAATTTTTCTGAATAACTAAACTTTCGCATGATTCACGAAAAAACGCCCTCTACACTCATAAGTTGGCAATGAAGTATACCCGCATGCCAAGTGTCAAAGGTATGTTTACCCAAGAATGAGAAAATAATAAACTTTCAATTGAGTAAAATTTGATTGAAAAATCGATATTTCTATTTCCCTTAAGTGGTAAATGTAACTAGAAATGAGATTAAAAGAGGGTATTTTAATATTTATAATTAATATAATTACAACCCAAGCTGACAATTCAGTTATTAATTACTTCGTTAAACATTTTTAAACAAAAGTTTCCTATTTTTATAAGTCTTTTAAAAATCAAGTTCATTTGCAGTCTTCATATACTTTCGAAACTTATTAACAATTTACCTTGATGGATATAAAATAAAATTTAGTTAAAATTAATAAATTTAAAAGAGAATAAATTATCTTTTTTAAATCAAAAGAATAATTATACATATTTTGCAGAACAAAATTGGTATTTTTTCTAATTACAGTGAATACTTACATTAAGAACTTAGTTATATTCTAATGCCTTAAAGGTCTGCGGTATAAAAACTACGAAAAATACGGTAAAGAGAAGAGCATGAAACATTGATATTATATACTTTTCACACAAATATTGTGCTGGACTATATCAAATCTTCCTCCTTTCTGCAAGTGGCTTGATAGACCCCTTGTTCTCCCCTCTTGCTACGCCATTGTAGCTAATTCAACTAACCATTGCCCACGAAGTTTCACAGGTTGTGAATTCCATCATCATTTATATGCTCATAGTAAGAAACATGTACCGTTTACATAATGGCCCTATATTTTCAAATTATTGCTAGGGTATAAGAGGTACTGAAATACAAAATTAACTGCATAAATCTATCTCATAGAAATATCTCGAAATCTTGCTTGAAACACGTCTGAGAAGAATCGTATTCTTCTCAGACTTGTATAAGCAAGAAGAATTGTATTCTTCTCAGACGTGTATCAAGCAAGAAGAATTGTATTCTTCTCAGACGTGTATCAAGCAAGAAGAATTGTTTTCTTCTCAGACGTGTATCAAGCAAGAAGAATTGTATTCTTCTCAGACGTGTATCAAGCAAGAAGAATTGTTTTCTTCTCAGACGTGTATAAGCAAGAAGAATTGTTTTCTTCTCAGATGTGTTTCAAGTGTTACCTTTACATTAATATAAAAAAAACTTTTTAAAATGTATGTTCACATTTCATTCTTTTTTTTTATTCTTGTATCTGAGGTGTATACATATAAAATTTATAATTGTTCTCTAACAGGCTAACAGTACGTATAATTATCTAAATTTATTTTCAAGCTTTTTTATAAGCTTATTTTTGTAGCTTAATTATCTTAGGTCTGAGTTTTTTCCGTTAGAAAAATATGTAAGTATTCTACAATAAAGACCCAAACTGGAATGACGGCTTAAGATTCTGGTTCTAAATGTAAATTCTCTGGCTATTTATACATGTTACGGACCTGGTTATTATGGTAAAAGCTTAACTAGTTGATAGCAATAATTATAAGAACGATATAAATAATTAAGTGTAATTCAGAATAAGATAATCTGTGTTTGAAGTTGATGCTAATGTAGAAAAAGAAGCATTTGAAGTTTCAAGAAATTCGGAATTGTATTAAAATGACATGATATGTACCTGGCTATTATGTTAAAAGCTTAAGTAGTTGATCACAATAAACACAATTATAAGAACAATATATATAGTTAAATGTAATTCGGAATAAGATAGTTTGTGTTTGAAGTTGATGCTAATATAGAAAAAATAGCATTTAAAGTTTTAAGAAATTCGAAATTGTATTAAAATGACATGATACGGACCTACTATCAAGATAAAAGCTTAACTAGGTGATCACAATAAACACAATTATAAGAACAAAATAGATAGTTAAATGTAATTCGGAATAAGATAGCTTGTGTTTGAAGTTGATGCTAATACAGAAAAAATAGCATTTTGAGTTTTCAGGAATTCGGAATTAAAAGTCACCTCAATTCTATTCATAACTCATTTAGAGTTTTGTTTGTGTTAAGAAAATAAGGGGTACTGAATGTTTTATTAACTTAAGCGTGAAACACTTTGCAACCCAATTCTTTCACAAAGGCAATTTCTCCACGCCCCCGTCAGCATAATAGACTTGACCACTGCCTCGCTATCCGTTTAGACTGCGGGCTAGTCAATAGGGTAAACACAGGGGGAGAGAAAGAGGGGGAGACTTCTGACAGGCCACTATGATGAGCCCTATTGATCACTTTCACCACCGAAAGTTCTCTCAGCTATATTTTTTTTCCTTCATTCTATTTTTTTTCACTCAAACTGAGGTTTCGACTTGGACCTGCGGTTATAAATGGACAAGAGGAGCCAGTGAAAAAAAAATTTTTTTCAAAAGCCACACTTTCACGTCACTTTTTTATGGCATTTATTAAAGAGAGTTTACTGTAGACACTTTTTCAGATAAAACATGTTTCTTTTCTGGTGATGGATAGTTTTAAAAATTGAAGTTGGACTCCGAGAAAGGAATTGAAACGTTTGATTTAGTGGTATTTCCTTTCCACAGTTAGAAAAGATTCCATTTCGAACTGACAAAGTTTAAGATATTTTTCTTTAGAATTACTTTTCCCAGAAGTTAAAAAAAATGGTATGTATGTTTTAAAAAAACTCCCAGTGTGTATTACGACCGGTAGTTTGTTGGATATGCGTTTGACAGAAAGAAATCTTTTGTGGCAAAGAAAGATCGGAAATTGAAATTTGAAGAAAACATCCTTTTCTCAATTTCTTTAAAATGGCCATGCTTTACAGGTTGTATATCCATTTAATGTACTTTTTGCAACAAACATTACCTCTTTTCACTGCTTTAAAAAATTTACATTCAGCTGCACCAATTTTTGTCCTTAAAGGTAGAAACAAATTATGAAGAAAATGATTTCTTTCTAGAACCAAATAATACATTATTTGACTGAATACATTTCTTTGAAAACCATAGTCTGCATGGAATGTCTATTTCTCAGAAATCGTAGAATTGATACATCAACACCTAGCGTTCTTAGTCAAATTCAGTTAAAAGATAGCTTGTAAAATTGTATTTTCTTGGAATAATTTTACTTTTCGGTGCATGTTGATGGCAACACCACAAACTACCTGATGGATATTCAGTTATCTGCTACTGTATTTAATTTTCTGATTTAGATTTTGGAAGTTTAAGAGTAGTTTGTTAAAAATTATTTTCTCAGAATTATTTTCCTTTTCGAAGAATTTAGATGTCAACACCACAAACTACCTCAAGGATTTTCAGCTATCTGCTATTACATTTAATTTTCGTATTTAGACCCGAACCGTTGTATAGTAGTTTGTAAAATTGTATTTTCTTAGTATAATATTTCATTTTCAGTGAACATAGATGAAAATACTATAAACTAGCTCACGAATACTCAGCTATCTATTATTATATTTAATTTTCTTATTTAGATCCGAACCGTTGTATAGTAGTTTGTAAAATTGTATTTTCTTAGTATAATATTTCATTTTCAGTGAATGTAGATGAAAATACTATAAACTAGCTCACGAATATTCAGCTATCTATTATTATATTTAATTTTCTTACTTAGATCCAAACCGTTGTATAGTAGTTTGTAAAATTGTATTTTCTTAGTATAATATTTCATTTTCAGTGAATGTAGATGAAAATACTATAAACTAGCTCACGAATATTCAGCTATCTATTATTATATTTAATTTTCTTATTTAGATCTTGACAGCTGTGAAGTAGTTTTCAAAATTGTATTTTCTTCAGATATTTTTCCTGTGAATGTAAATAACAACACCATAAACTATCGTCCGCATTTTCAATTATCTACTATTATATTAATTTTCTAATTTATATCGACATTTTATGACTTTTCAAAATATGTGTATGAATTTCCAACTTTTATTTCATTTAAATCGTGACAGTTGAAAGTAGTTTATAAAATTGCATTTTCTTAGTATAATTTTTCCTTTTCGATGAAAGTAGATGGCAACACTATAAACAATCCCCCGAATTTGCAGCTATCTGTTATTTTATTTTCTCATTTTGGGGAGATTTTTTTCCAATATTTATAAAACTCGTCATGGCAATTGTTATTTAACTGCTGACATTTCTTGAAATAAAACTTTTGTAATAGGTTTTGTTATTTAGAACTGGATTTTTATTTTCTATAAATATAAACTTGACATATTTTTGTTTTTGTTTATGCTCCATAGCTGATATTTTTTAAATGAAAATGCTATTATAATAAGTTTGGATGTTTAAAATTTTTATTGTAATTTTCATTATGGTAGAAAATAACTAAGAGGTACATATTCAATTTTTTTTATACGTCGTGAAATTCTGTAAATGAAAACGTCCTTATTTTAATTTTATCTTCAGGTAGTATAAGTCCCATAAAACGTACCTTCAACTTCTTGAATTATGTTGCTTTTTAAAAAACTAACATTAGGAAACAGAAAATAAATATTTGGAAGAAACATCATGATGAAAGTCTGTTCATCCTTATTTTATCCTTTTCAAGATTCTCTAACATACCATTCATCGGCAACGTTAATTCCATATTCTATAATTTATCATGAGGGTGCAATTCATGTTAGAAAGTTCCCGCTTCATAAATTTTATTCACATATTTTGGTCAACAATGTTTGTGATTTATGGGTTAGAGCAAACTAACTAGTTTCAGGCTAAAACAGATTTTTCCTCGAAAGAACTGCACTTTATAAAACAAGATCCAGCAAACGTTGTTTACAAGACTTTTTTTCGCCTTTACCTCTGATTTTTTTTAGTGTCTCGGTGATGTATGTTTGCTTCCCATGATACACTTTTGTTAGCGAAGAAAAATTGAGAAACAAGTTTAGAAAATTCGTCACTTTCTTTGTTTGCTAAAGATCTTAAAAAGATTTCTTGTTTGGGGACATAAAATTGCCAGACTACTGAAAAATACAGCTATTCCTGAGACTGAGAAAAAATTAAATGGAGTTAAGACAAAACCTATAAACAAACAAAAAAAAGAGATATCTATAAATCATGGTTAAATTATGTATAGTTCGAGACTAGTTTTATCTAAAGGTTTGTTCATTCAATTCAAAATGACAGAAAATATTTCTTTTCGAAAAAACCTACATGAAACTTTTAAAAGTTTTAATATTCTTATACTCTGTACCTAAAAGTATAAACTAAGTACTTTGCTTTAATCATATCTAAATCATTAATTATAAATGAATCAAAATTAAATTAGTCTAACGTTTAAAAAACGATACTCTAGACAGTAAGCTATTTTTAGCTTGTTATCACGTGCTAGTTTTTTCGACAAATAGAAATTTAATTTTTAATTTTTGTATTTAATATATTGTTTTACATATTATTTAATGTGTTAATAGAATAAAATAAATCAAAACATCTGATGAATATTAATAGAAAAAATATTACATTTAATTTTAATATATTTTTAACAATAAGCAATTAACAGTCAGAGAATTTATTTTCTTTTTTGTGCAATGACACTTTTTTTATTTTTACTGGAAAAGTATTCTTACCTAGTGTATGTACTATTTAGAAGTATTGATTATTTAGTCAATTTAAATTTGTTTTATAGATTTGAGTCTATCATTTATGGTTGTAAACTTGACGATGTCGTTAAAATTATGATAATTTAGTTAACTAATATTTTTATGCTAACTACTATTATATTAAAGTGGTATTATACATTAAAATTATTACATTTAAATAAAGCAGTCATCATTAATTTTGCATTGAACTATTTTGTAAACCTATATAAAGCAAGAAAAAAAGAAACAACAAATCTGCCGGAATATAATCCCGGAAAAATTTTCAAAACGCCAAGAACTACAACAATCTTACAAACCTTTATTGAACCTATTCCAAAATAGTGTCGCCGAAAGATAGCGTACTGCTCTTCGGCACCAGATTTTGTGGGTTCGAATCCCACCGCTGGAACGGATGTTTGTAGCTGTTGAGATTCGACTTTAAACAATAGATCTCAGTCTCAATAATCCTCTTGTAGAAAAAAAGTAGGCTCTAGTACTCCAAATCAACCAACCAATCAATCAATATAGTCTCACCGACTTTAATACCACGTACTGAATTTTCGATAGTTATTTGAGTTTGATCTATTTTAATCACAAATTTACACTTTTAAAACTTATTTAAATAAATAACAATAATAATTTACTACTATTTTTTATAATTTTTTTTGTCACTAGTCAATTAAAATCAGTATCTAAACGTGTCGTACATGTCTTACAAATTACTACGGATATGAGAGCCATGGTAGCTCAGTCGACAAAGGCAACGCTCTCGTAACTGGAGGGTTGCAGGTTCGAAGCCCGAGCCGGCCTAAGATCCGCCGTGTTCGTTAAAGGTGACTGAGCAAGTAAAATATGTTCGTGGTCACAATGTCTTCCAAGTCCCCAATCAATACCTCTGGGGGTGGCAGGCCAAGTCTATGGGCCTTCTGCTTGGTCCCTGTTTCAAAATTACGAGGACCCACTTGACTCAGTCGTACTTTCACCCTTGGTTGCTTGGTTGGTTGATTGAAGTTTAATGGCGCTAAATCCTCTAGGTACAAACTGCGCCAAACAAGATGTGGCACTAAACTAAAGACGAAATTTACATAAAAATTTTGACAAAATAGAAAATGAAAGGTTCTAAAACGGATTAAAGTAACAATAAAAACATAACATTCAACGAAAAACACGAAAAAAGATTGAGTTATACAAATTAACAAGAATTGGAAATTGAGTGAAGAACTAAGAATTTAGGTTAAAAAATAATTAAAAAATTAAGAAAAAGGGGGAAAAATTTGAAAATTGAATGATTAAAAATTGAATATTAGAAAATTGAATCACAATCGTATTTCGGTATAAAAACCAGTACGACGAAGAAAGGGGAACAAGTTTGGATGTGGAGTTACCCCAATGATTAAATTAAGATTAGGAGATGGATTACCAAAAAATTTTATATACATTGATTTAGAACAAATACATGACGTTAAAATATGTGCGACTGTGTAAGGAGTCTTGCAATACGCACACTGGAGATGCTAGTCAAAACGAAAGACTCACCCCTTTGCCGTATTAATACAAGTAGACTCCGGCTCAATCGAGCATGGTTTGACCAAATAGCATAAGCAACAACAACTATGGCTATGGAGCTGCTACTGTTTGGTGCTACGATTCTACTTCATGCCTATGTATATTACACATATATTATTTAATCTAATTTGTTTTAAGCTATAAAAATATAAAGAAAGATTTGCCATTCATTTAATAAAAGAATGAGTTAAATTTACGTTTTACGACACAGAAAAGATTGATCTCTCTCACATCATAAGAACAAATAAAACAGTATGTGAAATTTTAAACTTTTCTTCGGATTCTTTTTGTACATTTTATCGTAAGTAGATACCTTTATGAGCAGTTCTTCACATTAAAATAATTGGGGAATTAGTTTGTTTTAGCCGAACAAGGCGTAACTACGTTGCTTGTACAAGAGGATCGTACCAACATAATTAAAACTGTAAGCTACGAAATCCTCAGAGGTTTATTTAAGAAATTTTGATGTGAAAAGAATACATGATAGGTCGCTCGTGGAGGATTCCTCAGCAAGCCCCATAAACAGACCCGAAGCCTGGAGCTGAGATAGATAAACTATTTAGATTGTGGAAAAGATTTGTTCTTGGTTTATCTTAAGAGCCAGAAAATAAATTTGGCTTCTTTTTGGTTTGGAGCTCTACGGTCTACTTTTTGCAACACGAGGGATAATGAGATCGGGACCTACTGCTAAACGCCGATTCCGAACGGCTACGAACATCCATGCCATAGTGGGATTCGAACCCACGAACTCCGGTTCCGAAGGCCAGCACCCTAACCATTCGGCCATCGTTCGGCAAGATTAAAAATCCGTACTTTGGATAAACTGCCATGGCAAGCATCGAACCCACAATCTTCGGGTCTCTTTTTGGTGGAGAATGCGGTTTGAAATGAATTTCGACAATCGGGTCAGTTCACCTCATGAAGATTGAGGGGGGGGGAGAATAGTAAGTGATTCTTTTAAGTTCATACATCACCTCTAAAGCTTCAAGTATTCGTTTTTTACATTTTTAAAATCTCTAGACATTTCTCAATCGTTTCCGAACAAACTTCATTGAATCATTTGAATTAGAACCTGTAACATTATACAAAAATTGCATTTAATATCACAGCTTTTAAGAAAAACAAAAACTTACAATGCATTTTATTGAAAACGGCGTTTTATTTAAAAAAAACTTGCATACGCTTTAAATAATTATTGCACACACTGATTTCAAATTTTTTACACTAAATACATTAAAGTTCAACGATGAAACTTTACCTACTTTTTTCTTTGTTGTTTATTTCATTTGGTATTTGTAGGATTTGAAATGGAGTTTTTAAACATTCTAGCATTTTTAAAAATTTAATTATCTAGTGTAATATTCCTGATGCCTTTAAAAAATTTAAATAAGTGGGGAATTATACCTATTCATTATTGTTTACGAAAAAGCAAGTTTTTTTCACGAAGCTCCTTTTGTGCTGTTGTGAATCTGAACACAGTGTATCAGAAAAATTTCAAAATCTTTTAAACATGCTCTCACTTTTCACTTTATGAAAAAAAAATTTTTTTAGAAATAAAGTAAATTGAGCAAAGACATTAAATAAAAATAGAGAATAAATGCTGGAAATTAAACGCATCTGTAATAATAATTAAAAAAGTTATGATAGAGCAAAAGGGAAAATTTTTTTCCATTTAATGTTGCTTAAAAGTAATTTATTCCCTTAAATTAGTGAATTAAGGATAATATTAACAATAGGATATTGTTAATATTATCCTTTGTGCTGTTGTGAATCTGAACACAGTGTATCAGAAAAATTTCAAAATCTTTTAAACAAGCTCTCACTTTTCACTTTATGAAAAAGAAATTTTTAGAAATAAAGTAAATTCAGCAAAGACATTAAATAAAAATAGAGAATAAATGCTGGAAATTACACACATCTGTGATAATAATTTAAAAAGTTATGATAGAGCAAAAGATGAATTTTTTTTCTATTTAATGTTGCTTAAAAGTAATTTATTCCCTTAAATTGGTGAATTAAGGATAATATTAACAATAGGATATTTACAAAAATGAGCAAATTTATATACGAGGGGATCAGCAAAAATTAAAACTGGTCTCACACCTCAAGATTTTCCAGCGTCAACTTCTATAACAGCAGATCTCTCGCTTTATCTCTCCAAATCTATAGAATATGTATATAGAAAGTTTGTCATGATTAGGCTGCGCATGGGCGGAAGGGAATCACTTGAAATAGGAATATTGGGAGGTTCACAAGGGTGGTATTCTCTTCCTTGACATATATTCGGTGGCCAATAACCATTTAATGTTCTAGGATTAAATCAAAACATTAAATCATACTTAAATGTAACTACAGTTATTCAAACCCATAACCATGAACTTAGAATGAAAACATATCACTAAATATAATCTTTTTTTCCAGCCAGAATGTTAAAGATCCAACCTTAATCTTTTAGAAAAGGTCACAGGTTAGATAAAACCGTATATTTTAATTGCTTCTGAAATGACAGATTAAGTTTTAGAAAAAATTACTCTTTTTCTCAAATGTATGCTTTTATATGACGGCTGACATTTTTCTTTAACGTTACGCAAAAATTCTGTTCATTAACTTTCTCTTTTATGCCGTAAAACATCAACTGCCCGATTTGAGCCTTAGGATTTCGCTTCGCACCCACGAAAAATTATTGACACTTTAATCACTGGCATGTCAGGGGTGGGAGGGGAAAAAAAGTTGATATTTTTTCCCTCTAATAACACAATGAAGCATTTCTAGACGGCAGCCAACGACAAAGAATTTATCTTCTGTTCGACTCAAATCCAACCCAACAAGCAACAGCCGAGGAAAGACGGGGAATGAAAAAAAGAACACCTAACGATAATTTTAAATACGCAAAAACATATCTTTGTGTGACCCCCCACAAAACGGCTTTGTTTCTTTACGGGGGTTGCCTCACAGAGATTCCGAAACATATGAAAGGCCGACCCACCATGCCAAACATCGCAAGCCATTTATACACACAGAAGAGATAACGCCCTGAAAAGGATAAGTATTAACAATGCTTCGTATCACTGTGTGAACCAGCACACCCCCGCCCCTCACTCACTCACTCCCCCTTCCCTCTTTTCCATCCCCCTTTCGTAATAAAGCTTGCTGCATGTATCTAAACGGTGAGGTGCGCAAAATTACTGCCAGATAAAGTTTCAATAAGCGCTTTGTTCCCTGTGCCTTTGGGTCAGAAATTTGCAGCTAATGATCTATTGGCTGACGAACAATACGATTCTAAAGCGGGCTTTCTTTTGTGCCATTTCGGTGCCGACGGATCAATGAGCGGGCGAGATGCTTCGAAAAACAATGGCGTAAGTCGGAATTTCACACCTTTTCCTGCGTTTTCGGAGGAGGGGGGAGAAAACTTGCACACGCAGCGTTTACTTTTCAAGCCAGAATGCGGCGGTGGTACCTCTTACGTACAAAAGAGGACGGGAATTGGAATTTTATTGATGCCCATTTCTCTAAAATTTTCTCTCCACGAAAGTACGCGGATTGTAATCATAATGGGACAACGCGGAGCTCGCGTACACACACAGACGATCTCCTCCGCACTTCTGGAGCTGTAATTAGAAGTGAGCTGGAAGTTACAGCGCAAGCAAAATTACGTTCCAAATAATTGAGTCATTACATTGCTAGCATAAAGAAAAGGATGCTTGTAGCATTTAAATAGTAAATCCAGATGTTTGGAAAGAATTTCAAAAGATAATTAGCTGGTTTAGTTATTTGGATCTGCTACAATCATGCAGTTAAAAGGTCATAAGACCTTGACCTTTTACTTAAAAACTAAATCCACACGACTATAAAAACCCACATCAGCAGAGATTTAGTTTGCTTGGTTTGGGGCGCTACAATCAGTTTCTTGCAACACAAAAACAAAACCGGGACCTACATTCTGAAACCTCTACAAAACGGTTGTGAGCGTACAAGTCATCAGTGGGTTTTGACACCGGTTCCAGGTACAAAAAAGCAGAGCCCAACCGATTTAGATGTTGTCAAGAACTACACTAACAGTGAGATTTGAATCTATAGACTAATGGCACTAATGCCATTGTTATTATGCTGTCACATAACTATTAAAACTCGAAAATAGAAACAAAAAAAAATTGTCACATTTTAGTATAAAATTTTAGTAGATTTATTATATTCTCATATGTATTAATCGAACCAAGTTTCAGGAATTAAAAGTCTTAAGTCACATTATTTTACATTATAAAATATTTCAAAATACTGAAAAATGTTTGTAGAAGATTATTCATAAGAGATAAATGAATCTATTTTAGTAAAAATGCTAATGAAAGTGCTATACTACTATAAAAAATTAAAATAAAAATATCAAAATATTGCGAAATGCACGTAGAGGATTACTTACAAGATATTAATGTCTTTGTTTTAATGAAAGTGCTACTAAAAGTCCTATACCACTAATATAAAAAGGTTATTAAATAGATTGTAATAAAAATTACTTAGGTACTTTTTAATGCTACTTAAGTGATTTTTAAGAAAAGTTAGTCTCTTAATTCAATGACATTGAACAAGAACGAACCATTTTAGTACTTCAAAAATATATCAGAATTTATTTAAATCACAACAAAACTGTTTTTTACCACTTTGATAGTTGACAACAGAAATATACATAGTTTGTATTTGACTTTACAGATTTCAGTATTTATTAAGATCCTAAGCTAAAATATATTTGTTACTACAATATCTTTTTCAGATTTTTTCTTCACATATCTCTTCTCCATGAAGCATAATCACAGCGATTTTTATTTCTCTATTTATAAAATGGAATGGCACCAAATTTTTACACACTAGTATATAGACTGACAGATTGCACTAAAACTACACTTTTAACCACATATTTGTTAAATTTATAAAAAAAAAAACATTAAGAGATAAATATGTTTGTTAAGGATGCATTACAAATTGATTAGGGTAAAATTTCTTGCCAATAATATATTACTGATATATATTTCTTCATTTTTTAAATTTCTTTGCCATAACTAATTCTAAACATTAAATATAAATTAATAAATCTTTAAGAAATTTCATTAAATTCCTTTCGTTTAATCATTTAGTAACTTTTCCATAAAGATTTCATTGGGAAAAAATGCTCTGCAGGTCCTATTCAAATCAGTCTTTAAAAAAAGTAGTTATGTCCTAAAATCTTTCGATTTTTCTAAATTAGAACAATATATGTAGATATACGAGAGAAATATTAATATAAAATGTAAAATCACAAACAAATTTTGACCCAAAGTTTCTAACTTTCAAAAATTCTAACTAAGAATTTAGAAAGAAAAATTGAGTTTTAATATTTCATTATTCATTTATTTGTTTTAAGAAGCCATTATTTGACCAGCCATTTTAAATTTGTCTGACTTAAACACTTCTGGCTTTGAAAAATCAAGAGAAAAAAGATGAACTTAGTCATTAATGCTGGTAAGAAAAAGTGCATACCATTATCATTCTTTTTTTGGTATGGTTACTACAAAAAAATCGAACTTTTTCTCTTTAAAGGGTTAACAGCTTCATTTATCTATGTTCAGAGATAATTGTAAATAAAGACATCATGCAGATATACTGGAGAGAATTATCCCTTAATGGTTAACAAATATATTTAAGGTCAAATTTCATCAGTAGGAAAACTAAGGCAATGTTATATAAATAATTAATCCCATTTTAAACTATGATTGGAATATGTGAAAAATTACCCAAAGGATGATGCTATGCTTGCTGTTTTTAAAATAAAATATACTGAGAAACAGGAGGAATACAAGTATATAAAGAAGGGTTCATAAGAACAAATTTCCAGTTGCACAAATTATACCTAAAATTAAATATTGTGTAATTTCTTATGCAAAGAATAAAGGATGTAGAATGTCTTGTTTCGAATGAAAAATAACAAAAGAGTTTTCATGGCCAAACTATTTGTTATTCAAATAAAATGTAGAATAAGTTAAAATATATTGATCGGATAGAACAGGATATCAAAATGCATAAAAGAAGAAACAGAAGAACAAGAAAATTTAATATATCTTATTGAGAAATTCCGCTGGAATGTCGCATCAATGACGCATAAACAAAATAAAAAACTATATATCAAAAGTAAACAGACTATAACACCTATATATGAGTGCACTTCTGTTATACGCTCTCGTACACAGTTGTTACAAAGAAGAATATATATCAATTGGATAAATCTAGACGTCACATCGTTGGGTGATGTTACACAAGAACATTTGACCGACAGTAGGAACAAGTGAAGTTCGAAAATCAACATTATATATTTTTGTAATTTTTAGAATATTAGAAGTATAGTTTTACTCTTTCTCCTTAAATAAACTTAATTTTGATTAATTCAGCACCTTTAATTAGGTTGCGGCTATAACCGTCATGGCGCCAGTGGATTCTAGACTCTAGGTAATGAACGATGGCAGTTATAACAGCAAAAATTTAAAAACTTAAATGAGAGGTTTAATGACTCAAATAAGTAGTTTTTTGTGTGCATTTTGGGGGGTTTTCACTAAATGTTAGTTTATAATCCAACAAAAATAAATAAATTACAAAGAAATTTATTATATATAAGTATTACGCATTATTTTCGGTGTGGAAAACAAACAGGTGGAAAACGAAATTCAACCTAAAAAATTGTTTCCAAAACATGACACTAGGCTTCTACTTGTACGCCGGTAAATGCACATTTGTGCCGCTATAGCCGTAGTGTCTAAAAACGACCGTTTCGTTTTGGACGGCTATTGCCGTCATGCCACATAGTGAACTTCGCTTTGACGGCTATAGACGCAATTGTTCGTCAAGTGTTAATACCTCCATCTCAAAATGCACTAAAAAGGGATATTTTAAATCAAAATCATATTTCAACATCATAAAATTTGAAATTGTTATTTTAGTCGCTGTAAATGCCAATCTGTAAATCACATAAATAACTACAAAAAGATAAATTTGCCAGTAAAACTGTAAAATGTCCAAGATAGATAAAAAATATTTTGGGCAATAAGTAGTATTCGATGTTACAAGACCAAAACGAGTTAAATTTTGCTGTCATAAGCCATTTTGAAGAGAGAAAAGAAGTAAATGAAATTTTTAAGGTTTCAGTTTACGATACTTAATTCCGATAAAGAATTTTCGGTTTTGAGCTAATAGTAAAATAATTTCAACCAATTTATTTATTTTGGTTGAAATTAAGGAGTGATAAGTCTTTAATTAGTTGAAAATTTTTCATATCACATGAGAAATCTGCACATTTTTCTCTTAAAAAGTAACTCTAATCTGAATTCATTGCTTTTTCAACGCGTACATGTTGACGTTTGAAAACTGTTTATTTTCTTGATCGTTATTAAAATTGTAAATATATTTTTACGATATATAAAAATATAAGGGTAGTTACTTTTACATGCTGCACCTTTTATTTATTTATATATTTATCTAATTTTTGCTGCAAAAAAAGGCAAATACCTAAAGGATATTTATAAATAAATAATGTAAGATCGTATTCAACATAAAACAAATGAAGTTAGAGGTGTATATTGGGATTAAATTCATTTTTAATAGATGTAATAGGCTGCCAGTCTTGCCCATAAATATACCAAGATTAAGCAATTACTATTTAGTATGATTTATATTGTAATATCTTGTTGTATAAATGAATTTGTATGCATGAATCACCCCCAAAGCTTCTGTTACCAAAATGCAGGAAGCTTTATTGTGCTTACCCCACTTTACTTCTGAAATCACGCCCTCTTCCGTTTACCTTTAAATGATACGATTACGATTTTAGTTCGGAAAAAAACCTTTCCCCCCGTTCCCATTCTATTTCTTGGTTGTTCGGAACGTAATTGTGTGTACTGTGTATGCACACAACACAAGAATATTTTTGCTTTAACCGCGAAACATACTTTTTTGTGCCTTATTCTTCCTCTTTTCAAAGCATTCAACGATGCTGTTTATTTTTTTAGAAAATCATCTCTCCATGTAATCATTTAATTGCTTTTTCAGAGTGATAGATCTTTTCCCCCAAAACTCATTTAGATGCACTATCTGTCTCGATTATTCGGCAATGAATCCAGGGTATTAGGGTTTGATAATGTTTTTAAAAACGAGCCAGGAATTATTTGAATTTGTAGAGAGAAAAAAGTGGGGGTTTAGAGAGAAATTTCTAAAAAGTTATTATCTCTGTAATTTTCTATTTCATGTCATTATTTAAATGATTTTCGTAGTGAAATAGATTTAGGGTGAGATCGTGTGTTTGTTTCATTGATTTTTCTCTTTATTTTTACGTGAATTGTTTAGATGTTTTCCGATAATTTTCTTTATATGTACATATGAATGCATTACTTAAAAATTAGTGTAGAATAGCTAAATGATGTTTGGTGGTACACATACCAATGTTTCCGGTTTATTTGTCAATAAAAGCTGACGATTTATTTGAAATTAGTAAAATTTCTATCAATATAGGGATATCTAGAACGCATTTTTAAAAGTTTTGAAGTTTGTTTCAAATAAAGAAAAGGAAGTAAAATTTATAAATAGGAGGTTAATGTTTTTGAAATTAGAGGTCTAATTAATCCAGAATTTATAGCTTAAACTCTATTTTATACGATTAAAAGTATAATTACTTTTAATCACACAAAATGGAGTTTAACAAGTAAAGAATTTTATTTCATGAAATCATTCAGCTAACATTTTTCTCTAAAACTTAAAAACTTGAAATACTGAATGTTTGTTTAAGCTACGTAGATAAATTATATTTGTGCACCAATGAATATAAATTTACCTGTACTGATTAATATTAATAATATTTTTACCAGTAAGTAGATAACTAGAATTCAATATATGTAATTTGATGGTTGAATCAAGTAAAGGAAAGCAGTCAAATTTACAAAAGAAAGATTAATATTTTTGGAACTAGAGGTCTAATTAATCCAGAACCTATTAATTAAATCCTCATTCTCTACGATTAAAAGTAACTATAAATAACAAGTAAAGAATTTTATTTAATGGAGAGGTTTAGCTACCATTTTGCCATGAAAATTAAAGACTTGGAATACTCAACGTGTTTTTAAGCTACGTTGATAAATTATATTTCATACCAAGAAATATAAATTGATCTGTACTGATAGCAACAAGCAAAATTTTTATCAATACAGGGATATCTAGAATTCAACTTTGAATATTTGACGATTGTGTCAAATAGAGGAAAGCAGTAAAATTTGCAAAAGAATGATGAATGTTTTTGGGACGAGAGATGTAATTAATCCAGAGTCTATCGATTAGCACCCATTCTGTATGATCAAAAGTAACTATATAAAACAAGTAAAGAATTTTATTCAACGATGAGATTCGGCTACCATTTTGCCATAAAATTAAAGACTTGAAATGCTGAAGAAATCTTTTAAAAGCTACGTTAATATGTTATATTTCGTATCCAAAAATATAAGTTTACCTGTGCTGATAGAAGTTTTACTATTTTCTATCAGTACAAGGATATCTAGAATTGTTTATAAAATAGAGCTTTATGTCAAATAGAGGAAAGAGCAGTCAAATTTACAAAAGAATCGTTAATTTTTTAAACTTAGGGATCAAATTAATCCACAGTTATTGCTTGAACCTCTTTCTGTGCATCTAAAAGTAACTATAAAGTTGCTCCGTCAAATAAAATACAGAATTGTATTTGATGAAGCAACTAAGCTATCATTTTGCCTTACAAATTGAAAACTTGTAATACTAAATATGTACTTAATATGCGTTAATAAATTATATTATTAATTACTTATTAATTTACACTTACTTAAAAGGGGTTAGAGTCAGTACGCATACCTTGTCTTTAATAAATCCCTAAAATTTAAAAATGAAAAAAAAAAAAAAAAAAAGATGAGAATCAAATTCCAAACAACAGTGTGCCCTATATCGTTAATGTTATTAGTTCGAGCATTAATTATTTAATTTTCTTACCATTTAGGTGTATTTACAAAGGTGTTTATTACAAAGTAAAATCACAAAGATAACACTGAATTATTTCACAGCAGCATTTCTTTCAAAACTCTTTATGAGTAAAGTTAACTTTTATGATGACTTGCTCAGTTTAGGATGAGATATAAATATATATAATTAGAATTTGATTTAAGACAGACCATCTGTCTTTTCCATAACCATAACTTAATATAATGCTAACTAATCATATGCTAAGATCTCTTATTTTACGATCATCATCAATTGCACACTGGTTTAATTTCAGTTGATTTTGAAAGCGTTTTCAAATGCATACTATCTATTCAGAATGGCAATGTAAGTAAAAAAAGTATTTATTAAATTTTGGGGTAAATTGTGTTAACTGCAGTACATGAAATGAAACCAATTTTAGTGTATACTGTAAATCTCTAATAGTAATACAAAGGAAGAATTTCTTACTTGCTTAACATTAAAGAATTTCAAAACTATCTATTACAAAAATCATGGAATATTTTTATACTTACTTTAATTTTAAAAATAGTTTATTAATAAAATGAATTTTTATAACGGATACTTGCTTAGGCAACCTAAGAATTTGTAAAAGGGCAATATATAAATATATATCTTACGAATTTAGACTAAACACCTTCTAAATGCTGAGGAGAGTTTTTTAGTTATGTCTTTTGCTATAATCTTAATATTATTCAGCCAGTAAATATAAACAAGCATTATTAATACAAATCTACGAAAAAATTGAAATGTTCTTTTTTAGCTTCTTTCTCTGTGCATACATTTGAATAATCTATAGAATGAATGAATATTATTCATATTATTAAAGTTACGTTATTAATGAATAATTAGGCATAATTTTATTCTAGTTCTACATTTTTTGTCTGATTTTCCTGAGTATTTTCATATTTTTATATAAATAAAGATTACTAGCTTTTTAATATATTCTAGAGATTGCAGTTTTGGATCACTTTAATTTTTCCCTTTTTGTGAATTTCATTCTCTTGCCTATTAAGAAAACGAGAACTTTCACATTCTCAGATTCCACCCCCTCTCCCTCTTATGTACTGTATGTCGTTCCAGTGCCTGAGAATTATAGTGTATCACAACAACCCTTTGGCTTTGTTTGGTTTAGAAGAATGTATGTAAAGTAAAACATAGATATACCACAGTAATTTGACAGATTTTTTTAAATTTTCTAAAAATAAAAATTAAAAAAAAACGATAGTTAGTCTAGTTTTACGGTCTATTTTTGCTAATCGAAGGCTAGTAAGAATGGGACCTACAACTGGTACAAACCAATTCCAACTGGTGCAAACATTCATGCGAGCAATGAGATTCGAACCCACAAATTCAGGTACTAAAGAGCCTTACCCATTCAATCTTTGTTCGGCCTAGTACTTTTCTCATAAATTTTTATCTAAAAGATTGAAATTGAAAACAAAATTTACCCATCATTTCAAACTAAACAAAACAACATTATTATTAAAATTCAGATTTTTAATATTTCTTTTTTTAGTTTATACCATTAATTTACGTTTCTTACTAGAAGGGCTTCTATGAAGGGTTAAAAAGAATTCTATAGAGATCTGTTCGCCATCTATCCGTTTTGATTAGCTCCGCAGCCTGTGTTGTCCTATTCGCCGATCTCCTCCTCTACTTTATTATTGGAACAACAAATTTTCTACTGAGCTGTTGGCATCGGCCCGGACTTCATTCCGCCTAACTGCTCGCGAACTTTGTCCACAATATCCGGCTGGAGTGCTACGTAAAAGCCACTCGACCGGACGAGAGCGCGAGGCGAGATACGGGGCCCCTGACTCCGAATTTACAGCGACCATTATTGGCAAACAAAGCCGGCCGTAAAAGGCATCTAATGAAAGGGGTGCCCGCTTTTATGGGGTGAGGCGGTTTCATTTCGAGGCGAGAGAATTTGTCACCGAAAGCCGCCGGGAATTGATCGCCGGGTGATTCGGGAATTTGATGATGGCAGGTCAATTGTTTTCCCTTCGCATAAACAAGTGGGCCGTTTCCTTACACCGGCCGCTTTTACATAAATAACAGAAGGGGGAGATTTTTATTCGTTAATTTTGACACTGTGCGAGAACAACTCACCCTCTAGCTCACTTACATAAAAATTAAAGAAAGGAAGTCCACTTGTGAATTGTTGTACTTAAAATAATAATTTTATCGATAATGTAGCTTAAAATAATTTATTCAGACTTATTCTATTAATCAAGTTTAAGAAGTCTTTTGTATCGTTTTTAATGCCTCTTTGATGTGAGAAACTAAGTCAGGGGCTACTCGATTTAAGGCAAAAGTTTTAGTTTTTCGTTTTGCAGAGCAAGGTTTGGAAGAACGATTTTTAGTTCAAAGAGGGTCCCCGTAAATTGGAAGCAAGAGCCAAGTAGAAGACTTGACTTGCCATCTCCAGAATTGTAATTTAAGCTTGAAGAACATTGAGATCACGAACCTATTTTACGTTCCCCAGTCTCCGTTAAAGAACAAGATGATGTTTGGCCAGCTCGGGCCTCAAAACCCTCCCACTATGAGTTAACGCTTTTGCCGAGTGAGCTACCACGGCTGAGTCTTGTGTCTCTTATGAATCTTTCTTATAAGAAGTTTGAATGGCTAGTACAGATGAAAATTTAATTGCATTTAGAAAAATTAAATAAAACAGACAACGTATTTAAGAGACCTGTTGTCATTTGTATGTAACATCATCCATAACCATTTGCATGGATCATCACAGTTTGTGAAAACTGGAATAAACTCAAAAAGTTTTGTTTGACCGGGAAACAAAGTTATCATGATCAGACTACGACCTTACATTCATATTTGTGACATCAAACAAGTTTAACTTCACAGCAGAAGGATTTTATCGCTGTTACTATTGCTGTCTTATTCCACTTGGTCAAACCAAACTTGCTATGAGCCGGAGGTTACTCAATTTAAGGCAAAGGAGTATGCCTTTCGTTTCAACGAGCACCACAAGGGTAAAAATACGACTTATTCTCAAGTGGGTCCACACAATTTTGAGCCGAACGATGGCCGATTGGTTAGGGTGCTGGCCTTCGATACCAGAGTTCGTGGGTTTGAATCCCACTGTAGCATGGATGCTCGTAGCCGTTCAGAATCGGCTTTAAGCTGTAGGTCCCAGTCTCCTTAGCCTTCGTGTTGCAAAAAGTAGACCGTAGCACTCCAAACAAAACAAAACCAAACCACATAATTTTGAAGCAGGGACCAAGCACAAGACCCATAGACTTTGAATGCCACCTCCAGAGATATTGATTAAGGACATGGAGGATATTGTGACCACAATCACATTTTAAGTGCCCTAGCCCCTTTAGCAAACACGGCGGAACTTAGGTAGGCTCGGGTTCCGAACCCGCAACCTCTCCGTTACGAGAGCGTTGCCTTTGCCGACTGAGCTACCACGGTTCGACATTACTGTATTCAACTGAATTACTGATAGTTAACAATTAACCAGCAGAAATTAAAAGTGAAAAGTTACATTTTCAACTAGAATATATTACTCCTTTTATTGATTTATTACATTATTTTAGCATTACTGGGCATTTTTTATTATTCATTTCTTATACACGAAAATTGTTTATTTTATGTTTTATTCACAATGAACTTAAATACATTTAATTTTAATCTTTCATGTTTCTCATGTGTTTTATTTCTTTATGTTCTCATGTCTGTCATGTTTCATAATATATGGCATTAAAAGATATATATTGAGAAAATTAAATGATGTGTAAGGGATTAATTTAAAAATATTAAAAGGGATAAAGTGAGGTATCTATTAAAACGTAGGTTAAAGGTGATTAAAAGAAATTTCTGTTCTGAAGCATATTTTAGCTGTAGCTGCTAAGGATATTGAATTTCTGTAAAATTATCGATATTTCTATTATTATAACCAAATTATTAAAGTATAAATAATTTGTTTCAGTATTTGCTCGTTACTCTCTCGCAATGTTGAATAATGATTTAGAAAAATTATTTTGCTGTGGCAGCAACTAAGCATGGTGAATACCTGTAAAACTATTTCTACTGCAACAGCTAAATTATAGCAGAGAAAACAGCAAAGCGTAGGTTTAAACTAAAGATAATTTATTTAAGTACTTGCTTGTTACTCTTTCTTGTAGTGGCTACTAATTATTTGGATAAAGTTTCATTCTTCATAAATTATCGATATTTCTATTATTATAACCAAATTATTAAAGTATAAATAATTTGTTTCAGTATTTGCTCGTTACTCTCTCGCAATGTTGAATAATGATTTAAAAAAATTATTTTGCTGTAGCAGCAACTAAGCATGTTGAATACCTGTAAAACTATTTCTACTGCAATAGCTAAATTATAGCAGAGAAAACATCAAAGCTTAGGTTTACAGTAAAGATAATTTATTTAAGTACTTGCTTGTTACTCTTTCTTGTAGTGGCTAGTAATTATTTGGATAAAGTTTCATTCTTCATAAAAGATGAATGGATGATCTTATTAGAATATCTACGTGAAATTAATTTTATGACATATTTTATAAAAGATTAGCATTATCAGAAAATTCTGACATTAAAAACATAAGAACAGTACGGTATGAACTTAGTACATAAAAACTATTAATGCAAATCATTTATTTGGAATAACCAGTAAACATTTTGGGGGTATATTTGGCAACTTATAGGTAAACTGATATTACAAACTAATATCAACCACAATAAATGTTGTAAACAACATTTTCCCTAACCAAATATCTCTAAGGAAAATTCCTCTGTTTATAATGCATTTTATAAGAGAATATGTTTGTTTTTCGAAGTTCTTTATTATCTTTGTTTATATATATTTGTTTTTCGAAGTGAATTTTACAACAGTAACTGAAGAGGGAGTAACCACAACTGCTATTTTCAAAAATAATTGGATGCCGGGCTATACAAACTGTGCACTCCGTACTGCTTTCATAAACACAGGGCTTATGTTCGCAGATTTTTAGTTCCACTGAATACTGCACATATTATGTTTGCACTCTCTTATAAGAACTACAGTGAACATTTTGATGGAATACTTGACAATATATAACGTTAAACTGGTATACCGATGTTACAAACACTGGTTTGCGCCCATTTTGGCGCATCTTGTTCCAATTATCTTATTTATTTATAGTCATATTTTTTAAACAAAAACATAAAACTTCTAAATGTTTCACCAAAACTGTGCGTTATTATTAACCACAAAAATAGAAAAAACAAATCTTCGAATGTTTTTTAAAAGAAAATCCAGAAAATTTGAGCAATTTATTTTATACTGCTAAAAAATATTTTTAATTTTTAATAATTCATAACTACGACATTTCCTAAAACTTTATAGAAATGTATAGTAAATAATTTATTTTTAGTTTTTAAAGGTCTAAATTTCAAGAAAACACTAACAAACATAAAGTACAAAGGTAAATTTTATTTCTTGTGTTAGAATTAACCTTCTTTACATGAATATCTTAAAGCCATCTTATTTTGCTGGCTAAATTTACCAGAAATATTCACAAAAAAACTTCAGTCGGTATGAAATTGCATCTATAAAAAGACCATCCTTCTTTGATCCAAGTATGTAATTTAAAAATGTTATTTATTGTTGCCTTATCTTCTCTAACATTCTAGATATTTCTTTATTATGTAAATTAGTTATTTCTCGAATATTCTGTTCGGGTATAAAAGCTGATAACCATTAGTTGTAGGCAACTTCTCGATCTTGTAAAAGTGCTAGTTGCTACTTTGCTTCAACAAATTCGTCTGTGTTTGGGCTCGTGGCATTGAATAATATGTATTATATTTAAAAATGTTATTTACTGTACAATTAATCTTACTAATAACTGTATTCTAGATATTTCTTTATTTATAAATTATTTTATATTAATCATATTCCCTTTCAGCTACTAAACTCTATTATTAAGATTAGAAATAAACCCTATGGTCAATTCACCAGAAATTCATAACACAAAAAAAACATAATATAATGCGGTATGAATATTGCATCTATAAAAAGCCACGCTTCTTTACCAATAGCCAATCTAACTTAATTATTTTTCTCATTCAACTTTAGTTCATATCTTATTTTGTATTATAAAAATTATCAGTTTCCGATTTCATATGTACAATTAATCTTACTAATGAACTGTATTTTTAGTACTGTATTTTTATAATAATTCTTGTCGTATCGCCCTTATAAATTATTTTATATTAATCAAATGTTTCCCTTTCAGCTACTAATCACCTTTAGTACTCTATTATTAAGATTAGAAATAAACCCTATGGCCAATTCACCAGAAATTCATAACACAATAAAAAAACATAATATAATGCGGTATGAATATTGCATCTATAAAAAGCCACGCTTCTTTACCAATAGCCAATTTAACTTAATTATTTTTCTCATTCAACTTTAGTCCATATCTTATTTTGTATTATAAAAATTATCAGTTTCCGATTTCATATAAAAAAAATTAATCATATTAATGAAATGTATCTTTAGTACTGTATTTTTTAACATTTCTTGTCGTCTGGCCCTTATAAATTATTTTATATTAATCAAATGTTTCCCTTTCAGCTACTAATCACCTTTAGTACTCTATTATCAGGATTAGAAATAAACCCTATGGCCAAAGTGCTCCGAAGAATTATTTTATCGCTATTGCTTTGTCCTACATAAAAGTTTGAAAGCAGAATTTCTGTATTGAAATTAAATGCAAAAATTTATTTTGACAGTAAACATTTTGATGGTATATTTAGCAATATATCAGCATTTAGTGGTATTCTATATTTTAATTAATAATGTAGCCTAATTTGGATCGTATTTAAGGATTCTTCTTATAACCCTTATTCTTCGTCTTTTAAAGCGAATTTCCTAACAGTAATTATTTGAAAATTACCAGTAGTTTCTTTTATAGAATATATCGTATTTAAGAATTAACGGCGAACAGTTTGATGGTATACAAGCAATATACAGTTAACTTTTTTACCGGTGATACAAACCCTATTTTGAACTCATTTTGGTGTGTCTTGTTCTAATAAGAATATTTTTTTGTTTTTCGAAAGAAATTTTACAACAGTAACTGAAGAATTAGTAACTATAATTACTACTTTCAAAAAGCATCAGATGTTGGGCAACAGAAATGGTGAACTCTCCTTACTGCTTTCATAAACACAGGGCTTAGGTTCACAGATTTTTAATTCCACTGCACATATTATGTTTGCACTCTTATAAGAATTACCAGTAAACATTTTGATGGTATATTTGATAATATATAACGTTAAACTGGTATACCAATGTTACAAACACTAGTTTGTGCCCATTTTGGTACGTCTTGTTGTAATTATCTTATTTTTTATTTCTAGTCAAATATTTTGAATAAAAATTTTGACCATATGTCTGACTATTTAGGGTAAACCATTTGCCTAGAAAAATTCTTGTAAATCCTTGTATGAACCCATTTTGACAATCTCTGTTGTTTCTAAAATGGAATTTTTACAACAGTAACTGGAGAATGAGTAGCCATAGAGAGGTAGAAAAAGAGATAACGTCTTTTTTTTATAACTTCTACTTTCAAAAAGCATGAAATATTGGGCAATAAAAACTGTGCACTCTTACTCCTGCTGTCATAAAAGCAGGGCTTATGCCCACAGATTTTTAGCTGACCTATACATCAATTTTATTTTGTTTACACCATTTTTACCAAGTTCTCTTACCTAATCAACTCAACAGCATCTAGTCAAATATTCTAATTTTTCAGTAAACATTTTGTGTATCTGGTAATTTACGGTAAACGAATTACCAGCATTGAACTTATTTTGTCGAGCCCTCTTCTAAGAAGTTTATTCTTTGTTTTCCTAAGTAAATTTTACAACAGTAATTAACACATTGTATGCGGGACACGTACTAGTACGTTTTCTGATGATTGATACTTGAGCGCGGGTCACGTACTAGTACGGGTTAATGTAACAACATGGTTTGTTTGTGGGTACAAAAATAACGGTATATACAGGAATACGAAGCCGAATGTTCTCGTCTTTCATTTTTATAATGTAAAAATGTTTATGTATAACATTATTTAAAAAAATTAAAACTATATACTACTACTTCTATTTGATTTTTCATATTTACGAGACTATTATAAATTTATCCAATAAAAAATGTATTTTTTGTTTACAAAAATCTTATGGTTGTTATTTATATATTTCTATTTATATATTTGTATATATATTTCAATATAAAATACGAAAAGTTGGTTAAAAATTAAATAATTTTTTTATCTATTGAGATTTTACTGAATAACTAAATTGTTGCGAAAAACGGCCGCTCCCGTTACAATTCTGCTGCAAAATGTACCATCACATAATGTGTTAAGGTATAAGTAGCCATTGATTGGGAGTAAAATAGATAGTGTTGATGCATTTTGATAACTACTGCTTTCAAAAAGCAACGAATGTTGGGAAAAAGAAATGGTGCACTGTCAATCCTGTTTCCATAAAATCAGGGTTACACAGATTTTAAGTTGCATTTCGTATCCCACTTATTCTGTTTACACTCTTTGTTTCTAAGTTACCTTACTCCTCAACTCATCCGTTTCTAGTCAAATATTTGAATTTTAAATTAGAACTTTGACTATATATCTGGGAACTTAAGGCAAACCAGTTACTAGTAGTATAAATCCTAGTTTGGACCCCTTTTGGCAAACCCTATTCTAATAAGCATATTATTCTTTGTTGTTCCAAGTGAATTTTACAACAGCAACTGAAGAATGAGTTGCCATAGAGAGGCAGAAAAAGAGATAACGTCAATGTTTATAATGAATTTTAATTATAATGAATTTTAAGTTAGAATTTTGACTATATGTCTGGGAATTTAAGGCAAATCAGTTACTAGTATTATAAATCCTAGTTTAGACCCCTTTTGGCAAGCTCTGTTCTAATAAGCATATTACTCTTTGTTGTTCTAAGTGAATTTTACAACAGCAACTGAAGAATGAGTAGCCATAGAGAGGCCGAAAAAGAGATAACGTCAATGTTTTTTTGATAACTACTACTTTCAAAAAGCATCGGATGTGGGGCGATAAAACCGGCGCACACTCAATCCTGCTTTCATAAAAACGGCGCTTATGTTCGCAGATTTTTAGTTTCACTTCACATTCCACTTATTGTGTTTACACTCTCTCTTATCAAGTTCTCTCACCTATCTACTCAACAATTTCTCATCTACGAGGAGAAAGAATACCGAACACAAAACAAAGAAAAAAATGGCCAAAACAAAAGCCGTAATAAAAAGAAAGAAGAGACAAAAAAATAAATGAAAGGAAAAAAAATCTCCCAGAAGCAGACCAATAAGACACCTCCCGACCAATCAGCGTAAACGAAATATTTTTGCTCACTGCATGTTGTTTCCCTTTTTTTTTTATCTGTTTATTGTGGAAATTCCAGTGGCGCATCTTTTGTTGACGCATGCAGAGAGAAAGGAGAACGGGGGGGGAGTGAAATCCCGTTCCACGTATAGGATCCTTCCGGATAAAAAAAGGGGTGTGGCCAGTGACAGGAGAGGAAAGAAACAAAGTACGAAATATGATAGGGGTTTTGTAGGGGTTTCGGTATAAAATATTTAAGGGTATTTGTGTGATCCGTGAATGTTACTTTCTTTGTGACAAAATGCCTTGTAAGGCATGGGGACAGCTAAAATAACGTGTGGCGTTTCTTAAGAATTTCTTCTGTCAGGGAATTCTCTCACCGGAATTGTACTTATTAGCTTTTCTGAAATTTCCTACATAGCATTGATCAGCAGGTATATACAGTATTTAATGATGTATAAAGCACAATTTTTTCCAAACATTTACTACAAAAACTCAAGATACATGTTTAACAAGCAATAATTTTTATTGCTACCTTTAGTAATACGATATGCGTATGAATAAAGACAGTTTAAAAAAGAAAATAAAAACTGGGAAATCTTACTAATTAAAAGTATTGATGCCTCTATATTTTACTCCTATTGCATTTCTTTTGTACAACAATGCTAGCAACACTATGTATTAACTACCTGTAGTAACACAATACATGTATGAATACAGATAAGTATTCAAAGAAGAAAATAAAAAGGGGGAAATCTAACTCACTAAAAGCATTGCTGTATCAATATTTCACTCCTATTGCATTTATTTCGTAGATCTGCGCTACAAACACTGATTATTAGCTACATGTAGTAACACAATGCATGCATTAATAAAGACATATTTAATGAAGAAAAGAAAAGGGAGGAAATTTTACTGATCAGAGGTATTTCTGTATATGTATTTCACTCCTAATGTACTTATTTCACACAGCAAAATGAAATAACTTTTTAAACCTATTTTCACATATGAAGCCCGTTTCCTATGTTTTTTACTTACGAAAAAAATACTCTTAACACTTGGCATGCGGGTATACTTCACCGCCAACTTAAGCATGCAGCGGGCGTTTTTTCGTGAATCGTACGAAAGTTTAGTTATTCAGAAATATCGTAGTAAATCGTAAACTAATTTGTTTTTATGAACGAAACTTTATTTTATTTTACACTTTAATATATACTGTATGATTATTTAACAAAAAAACAATATTTTTACGAAATCACAAAAAGAAACGATTTTTAAAATTAAAGTCCGATAATCTGTCACCGCATATTTCTTCATGGCTATCTTTGTCACAACGGCTCATTTTATCAATTTTTTATTCAACAATAAGAAACCAAGCTTCAACTTGACAAAACACGACTTGTACGTCCTGGAGCTAGGAATTTGATTGAAGACGAAATAACGCAACAAAAGACCGAGTCACTCGACAATCATAACTTGTGGAAAGAAAAAATGCAAAGCATTGCATAGCAACGCAAACAACATGCATATAATGTCACACATACAAATAATTATACGTATTTAGTAGATTTGTGGTGGTTAGAGGGTATCCACCACAAATCTACTAAATACGTATTTTTACGTGACCCGCGCTCCAGTGACAGACTGCAAAAAAACGTAAAAATACGTTGCCCGCACGCGAAGTGTTAAATTATGTGCTACGGTATAACTGGATTTCTTTCACTGTCATGAAATAATCTTCTCTTACAGAATGGAAAAGAACAGAGAAAATGCAATATTTTGTATGTCTCTCCCTTTTAACCTTTGATAGGTTAGTTTCTTGGGGGAGCTAAGTTCTACTTTTTTCCTTCAAAAATGATAATGAGACCGGGACCTACGGTTTAAAGCCGATTCTGAAAGGTGACGAAAATCAGTGAAAGCATTAAGATTCGATTGAACGAAGTATGGTATCAAATAGTAGCTCCATTTTGCCATCGTTCAACTTTTATCACATAATGTATATTAAAAATTTCATGAAGTATTTAGCCCTCGTGCTGCAAAAAGTAGACCGTAGCACTTCAAACCAATACCAATTCATGAAGTATAGTTTCTAAAGTTACCATAGAAGCGGTAACTGGTTAATGAAGAAAAAAAAGAAAAAAGAATTTTTTTTCAAAGTAATATAAAGTTTTTTTTAAATCCCCAGTTTATCGGGTAATGTAAAAAAAAGTCAACCATGATTCTACTGAACTTGCAGACAAATATAAATTAATATATTAATAAATTATTTTGGAAAGCTAATAGCATATTCTCTTATATAAACCAATAAAATATTTATTCAATTTTTGGCAAAATGGGCTGTATAAGTGTAGTTGGGTACCTTACAATACATTGATGAATTGACTAAAATAAATTAAATTCCAGTTTAAAGCTCAGTCAATTAAATTTTAATAACCACTTATCGATTGAATTTTAGTGAGTTTAATAGACAATTTTCACTCATCACATATTCAGTTGATACAAAAACTAAATTGGCTTAAAAGATAAATGAAAAAATTGTTTTACCTTTTATTGTTACTCATTGTTTAGATCCAGGAATATTGGGATGCGCTTCCAAGAAAATTATATGAAACTATTAGTCGAAAACATCAAAAGACCTTAACATTTTTTGTTCTTTGTTTGCACAGACAAAAATTTATTTCATGGATTTTGTTATGAAATTAAAGACGAATGTTATTTTATTGCAAAAGAGTTTTAAAACAAAATATTGAAAAATAAAGCCAGTGGAACTTCTGAGAGAGTTCGACACATCCGATTTCTGATATTTCGGAGATTCGCTATAGAAGGTTAAGTTAGCATACAGAACTGTAGGAATACGGCAAAACCAAAAAGTTATGTTCTTTATCCGAAAGTTTGTTATTTGCGGGTTTGTTATATCAAAGTTTGACTATACCTCCCCAATTTCAGATGGAAGAGTTTTAGGTCAATTTCTGGTTACTTTTTAGTTGATTTCATTCCCTTCCTTTTATGTCAATCGAAAAGAAGAAGACTTTCACATTTTTAGCTTTCACCCTCCCCCCCATACGTCCGAGGAAGCTTAAAGATACAAGGCACAATGCAGTGTTTAGTTTGATTCGGTTTACAGGGCTATGGTCTACTCTTGTTCCCACACGATGGCTTTGGTTTGGTTTGGTTTTGGAGCGCTACGGTCTACTTTATGCAACACGAGGGCTAATGAGTCCGGGACCTATTGCTTAAAGCCGATTCGAACGGCTCCGAACATCCATGCTATTGTGGGATTCGAACCCACGACTCCGGTTCCGAAGGTCAGCACCCTAATCATTCGGCCATCGTTCGGCTCCCACACGATGACCACTACAGCCGAGACTTACAATTTAAAGCTGATTCCGAAAGGATCCGAACATCCAAGCTAACAGTGGGATTCAAACTCACGAAACCTGGTACCGAAAAGCAGCGCCCTACCCATTCGATTATTCAGCTTTAAATTATTTAAAGATTCTGTCACACAATCACGAAAACAATCGTATTTGGTGAACAAAAAAAGACATGAACAGTTAACTCCTCGCATTAACATCTTCAAATATAACGAGAACACAAACACCATTAAGATTTCTTTAGGCTCTGTTTTAATTTTATCAGAGAGAGGGGATTTAAAAACATCGACGAGATTCCAGCACTGTTTCATCTTAAATGGTGAAAAAGTGAAAACGTCAGCGTCATCCACGGGCAAAACAATCTCGACCTCCCCCCCACATACACACCCTTGCTACTCACTCCACGGAGAGGGCTTAAAAACAGCTTTATTTGTCCTTTAGCGTCACTCACATCACCCCGGTAACTGGGTTTTAGTCTTTTGTTTGGAGCACGCCGCTTGAAACAGAGGACGCCGTTGGACACAGATGCAATTCCTTTTTTATTTATGTGTCTCCGGAGTTTTGAGATCAGGATTCCTCCACCTTTTTTTTCTTCCCTTTTAATTTTTTTCTCTGCCTCCCGCTGGACGCACGAGCGTTTGAAGAATGGCTCTCCTATGGCAGAGTGTCATTTCATCAAGTCTCGAGTAAGGATTGGATGCGCTGGAAGCTGCAATACCGTTGCAGAAATGAAGTAGGGACAAGGCATGTGCTGCGAAAGTGTTAATCGACTTTTCAGGATATGATTTTAACACTGTAGCTAACTTATACAAAAATCTGAGAAAAAAAATTTTTTTGAAAATATTATACATAAAGTGGTATTTTAAGTTATGAAAATAAATTTTGCCTAGCATATATTATATAGTTTTAAAAATGATTCCCTCCAACATGTTTTTAAATAAGTCAATTAAATGTGTAAAAGTAATTTTCCGAGTATGTGATACTCTTTTCTTTTTATTAATTCCTTTTTTCGCATTTCTTCTTTGCTTTTGATATACATATTATCCCTACTTTGGATCAAAAATTTCAGATAGATGCTGTACTGTTATACTGTTTTCGTTTCAAAATGGCGTCCTAAAAATAACTTTAAAAAAACAGTGTTTGATTTTGTTTGGAACACTGATTTTATTTGGTACTTTTTTGCAACACGAAAGCTAATGAAACCGGAACCTTCTCTTTAAAACCGATTCCGGTACCGAAGATAAGAAAAAAATAGGGAGAAATGTATTTTACAGCCGTGTGAAGAAGATTCTCCATAAATTTGATATTGTTTGGTTCATCCCCATGATCATAACAGCGAATTATAGTTGTCCTTTAAATTTTAACAAGAGTTCTTGGCGGTGGTCATGAGAGCAAAGCAAGGAGTGTCTACATTATTAGTACATCTACATTAGGGGGGATTACATTAATGTTTATAATTCGGTGAGCTTTGATGCTATTTATATCAAGTTTACACGACTACAATGACAACGACTACAACGTTTATAAACTTACTTTCACCCCTTTATAAGCCCCTGATGTATGATTGTCCTTCTTAAATTCTGTATTGTTAGTTGTCTGGTTATTTCTTTAGATTATGAATTTACTCTGGCTACCTTAAACAAAGAACTAAAATAACAAAATGCTAGAGATTTCGGCATAATATTTATTTACCGTTTTGTATGTATTATTATTATTATTTAAGCTTTTATCACTTTTTATAAGTTTTAAAGAATTTCTTTACACAGAAATTGTACGATTATAAGTTTTTAAGCTCATTTCCTACACCTGGAAATGTATTTGAAGTAAACGATTTCCAGAGTACCCAGTAAAGTTGTAGCAGCCACATAGTAAAAGCACTTGCCCTCACTATTTCTCTTATTCTGTTACCATTCACAGACGAAAATATACATTGCTTACCTCTGTTATCTCCACTCTCTTACAGAATAAACGAGGGGTGACCACTTTCCCCGGAGGCTATATTTCCCCCTTGCTAACTTGTTTTACAGTGGGGGTTCTAAAAATAGATCTAGCACACTTCAGAAAGCAGTAGGAGAAATGGGGATTTTTAAAAAGTAATAAATAAAGGGGAGTGAGTATGTAAAGTTTTCTGATTGGACAGAAATTCTCAACTAGTACCCTCCCACCGCTTGCAATTTCTTGAGTAGTTTTCACTGCACACGACATTTTTTCTGAGTCCAGCGGCCTCTTAAGTGACCCTTGGATCTTGAGTGAGAGTTAGAGAGGGGAAGAAAGAATGAGATAAAAAGTAATTATTCATCCTGAACACCTTCGACTGAGGCAGAGGACAGAAATTTGAAATTGTCTTTAATAAACTAGAGAATTAGGAACGGGAGACCAAGATATACAAGTATAGTTGATTAGCACCACTGGTACAAGTATATTGGCCCCGATAAGTTCCTCCTTATTTTTTATTTTATTATTTATTTATTTATTTTAAATTTTATTTATTTATTTATTTATTTTTACTTACACTTAATTTTATTAATTTTTAATTAAATTATTAATTTATTTCCTATTTATTTTTTATTTATTAATTTATTTTTATTTATACTTAATTTTATTTATTTTTAAATAAATTATTAATTTATTTTCTATTTATTTTTCTCTTATTTATTAATTTATTTTTATCTATACTTAATTTTATTTATTTTTTATTTTATTATTAATTTATTTATTTTCTATTAATTTTATTTTTTATTTATTTATTTTCAATTTTTTCTCTCTTTTTTTTGTTTATTTTATTTTATTTTTATTTTTATTTATTTTTTATTTTTATTATTTATTTTTTCCATGGCGGGCTAAACTATTTTTATAAATATTTTTCGATTGCTTGTTTACTCTAAAATTTTTAGGCACTTGTCATGATTCTATTAAGAAAAATTCAAAAAGCCTCATATCAGAATTGCATAGTTGGGAGGGAAAGATGAAAGTCTAATTGAAATAGTCTATCATTTATACACTGTAAAATTTATAAAAAAAATTAACCAAGAAAATAAATAGTAAATGTATTTTTTTTTATTCACTTCAACAAACTGTAGATATCATCTTTTTCAATATTGTTCTACCAAGTGTTATCGAGCAATGAAGTCTGTTTGTTCTTGGCAACGGTTGGTTAAATATAATTAGCTCCATATAAGACCTAGATGAATAAGAGTTATCACTAAAGATAGAGGTTTGTTGAATAATATTTTAAACCAATTTTTTGTTTTTAAAATTGAGAGTTTTACATATACGGTTAAAGTGAACTAAAGGATTAAAAATTTGAATTAAACTATCGCGCATAGTATGACTTCTCTTCTATGATCATTTCTATTTTCCAGTGTTTTGTATAGATCGTGTATATTTAACGAGATATTTTCATGCACCAAACCCAAAAGGTTTTTGCTACTGATATTTACTGTTTAGTGACTTCATGACTTAAGCTAATAAAAAATTTGTTTAAAATAAAACATTTCTTATCCAGGCAAATATAATCACTTAATCAGTTGGTTGATCAAGTGAACCTGTTGACAAAATATCTATAAGCACAGTATATCTGCGATAAGACCTGGTTAACTTTCTAAAGACCATGCTGGTTTTGAAGACTGTGACTTGCACCACTCCCATTATGGAAAGCTGTGTACCACTGAAAGACCAGCGGACAGGACATTGGTTTTATTTCGTCATCCCATATGCATGTCCGTGTAAACAGCATGGGTGCAATATCTACTAACGTACCATACGCTGCTAAGCTGAGAGACCTACATAAAGCAATGGATTAGGTGATATGCTGTTTGATGTAGAGGTTGTCGCATCTGGCAAATTATATACACATTTTTCATTACCTTGATAGGCTGTAATAATGGCTTCGCCTTCTTGATGTAGAAGGGGCCTTTGATAGACAAGATGGTCAGTCTGATTATTACTGAAGAGCAGTTACTTGCATTAAAATTAGTAAAGAACTGGATAATGGTGCTTCCAACTGGAAAACTATTTATATTGTATCATTCAGAACTAAGATAACTATGAAAAAAATAGTTGTCAAAAGCTAACCCTTTTTAATTTGCTAATGTATTGACAGCCGTATAATATTGCCATAATAGTTATTTATCTCATTGTGGGAATCAAGCACGCTTTATATAGATTTCTAAAAAAAGTCAATACTTTTCTTTGAATTATGTAAAGAGGTGGTTTAGAAAAAATGTTTTAGCTTTTTGATAGTTAATTTGGTAAACGCAAAATAGACGAAAGTTAGTGGTTCGGTTTAAGGCGCTACTGTCTACTGTTTTGATACACAACAAAAGTTAACGGTAGACACTTGAGTAAAACGTGTGCAGGAAAATACGGCCTAAAAGATTTAGTGAAACCCAGTAGCCTTGTTTGGTATTAAACACGTTTATCCTTACTTTCACTATTTACCCCAACTTCAAACTAACTTCCGTCAGTACACTGGTTACACATGTAATTTAAACATTTCTCATATTTCTATGAAAATTATGGAACAACCTTTTTTTCCCTCTAAAAATAAATCCTGAAATATTTCAGGAGACTTGATGAGATCCGAGAAAATTTCTTACATTGCCGTCTTTTGTGGCAGCCTAGAAGTCAAACCTCGTCTGGTGGACTGGCCACGTCATTTTTCCGGCTGATTAACCCCTTTCGGCCTCTCCCCCGCAATTGCTATTCTTTGCAGTGTCTAGGCACTGATTCGATTTGGAAGGAGCGCACCCAGACTAGAATTTCCTTGCTTTCGTCGGACTTTTAATACGCGTCCGGACCTTATTTCCGACGTCCCTGTTAGGCGATTGTTTTGGTTTGCATGTCACCCTAAAGTTCGATACGTGGAGAGGATAGATGAGAGAATTGTAGGGAAAAAATGAAAGATTTTTAGGGAATTTTCGGAGAGAAAAGAGGAATCCTCGATCCCAAAACGTCCGATAAATAAAGTATAGGCTGCTTTAAACAACAATAAATGTGGTATATGGCTTAATCACTTTGCAACAACTTTTATATATTTTCAGAAGATTTGATTTAGTAACGTATAATAAAAGATTTATTGATTTTTAATGTAAGGGAGGAATGAGGAATACTTGATATGAACAGTCCTGTAAATAAAATTTACGCTGTTTTAAAGCAAAGATAAATGTAAAATAGGATTAGTCTTGACATGATTTCTATACTATACATTTAATAATCTATAATAAATGGGATGGTTAAGTAGCGTTGAATAAATTTTTACTATAAAACAGTTTTTAGGGAATGATGCATTAAAAATGAAAATTTTTAAATCTCATGTCGGCAAACAACTGATAGGGAAAAATTAACTTCTGTTAAATAAAATCATAACCTAAATAGAAAAGGTTTCTTTTCTTATAGACCAGTTCATTTCTATTTTGAAAATTCATTCTTATCTGCTTGTTTCCCTGAATGAGTGGTTTTTCTTTCCCGCTCCTTAATAATTACCAGCGATTTCATTTATTCATGCATTCCATATGTCAGTAAATTGTATACTATTACACAGTTGTCCTCAAATAACAAACGGACGTACTATTTTTCATATCACAAATAAGAATAAAACTGAAGGGAAAGAACATAAGGGCGCAAACCAGTTATTGGGAACATCAGAAACATTTGTTTTTATTTCCAATTTAAATATTAGTTAGTTTGAAATGAGTGGTGGATATTTGATACATACGGATAAATACTGATTCAATACATATGGGTGTACCATATAATAAAATTTATTTGAATTTCTTATATTACAATAAATGATATAAATATCACATTTTGAAGAAGAGAAACAATAAAAAACCTTTATTTTAAAGGGGGTTTGTAGCGATTAGCATTCTTGCTTATCCGAAGCTCATATGAATTTCCTAATTTAAGTAGCAGAAATAATTTAAAACCTAAAGTATAATCTTAATTCTTATCTCCAGTGAGACCTTTTGTACATATGGTCCGTATATAAAGCTTCAAATTTAGTTTAATTCTCAATAGGGCATAAGACATCTCATGCAGCATAAGACATCTCAACTCCTGAAAATTTTGATTTCAGTTTTAAACGGAAAGGCAGAATATTGGTTGCCTATTTGTTACAAAGGAACAGTGAATGACATTGGTATAGTTAGTGACACTGCAGGAAACTACCTTATAGCACATGATTGAAAAAAGTTAATGGCACAGATTTGTTCAAGTGATACAAAAAAAAACTTTTTTTTCTGTTCTTTTCGTGTTTTCTTTCTGTCTCTATACTATTTATGTTTTTGAAAATATAATTTATAACAATCTTTAGTTTTAAAATATTTGCAAAAATTTTTCACCTTAATTCATTGTATGTTTTATTTAATAATCCTTAGTTTTAAAATATGCGCAAAAATTTTTCATCTAAATGCACTTTATGTTTTGTTTAATTACTTACCTGTTGTCACCTACTCCGAAAGCAATTTAACCATCTCATGAAACTCCATGAATATAATCATGTTAAACTATTTTATCTGGAATATCATTTTAAGTATAACGTTGTTTTTTTTCCTATAAGTAAATGAGAATATGAAATCTTTAAAATGTCTGATATAAATAGTAAATATTTTTGCATATTGTAATATTTATCCCCTTTTCCAACTAGAAAACGTTTTAACATTTTTCACTAAAATCTTATTAATGTCTGAATAAAAATTGTGAATAACATTTTAACTATCTCTGTAATTTTAAACAAGATGCACAATTTGTACATAAAAAAGTCCTCCTAATTTCAATTAATACCTTGTAAAAGTTTAATAAAGCATTTTATGCTTTGATTTAGATATCAAAAGCCGATTTAAGTTATTATCTTAAATTTTCATCACAATATTTAACTGTATATAATTACAGTCCCTACCTAAAATATGGTTTAGTTCTGAATTCAGCCATCAGTTTTGTGATTACAAATGTGATTTAATTTAATGAATGAAGGTAAATTTTTGGATGCACTAGGGGTAATTACATCAACTGCTTGAAGTCGAAGTCAATTCCAAACGGTTACAAATATCCTGCAACAGGATTTGTACCTGTATACTCCGATACATAAAAACAGCTCCCTATTCATTAAACTATCTTTCGGCTTTATACAAGAGCTTATGCTAGTTAACTTTTTAAACACCTCGTTGTGATTGAAATTCAAAAAGTAATATTCATACCTTAAAATTTCGTTTAGATGATAAAGACTATTGCAAAGGCAATTTCAAAAATAATAATAATAATAATAATAATAATGGTGACTTTTGGCATGTTCTTAGATTGGGGGCATTTTCGTGTACTCTAAGTAGACTAAGTGGTCTAAGTACTCTAAGTAGTATACTGAAAGTAGATTACTAAGAGGACAAAAAATTGCATGTAATTTTGTACAGTAAAACAAGCTAATGTTTCCTTATGGAAGTATATAGATTTGCTTCCATAAAAAAGCCTTTTTCTCTATTTTCACCATATCTAATACTTTATAATTAAAATAAAAAATTTATGTTATCAGCATAAGATATTTAAATAAACCTGATTTCATATTCTATATTTTGAGAATTTTTAAACAATGCTTTGAGAAAAGTGCTACAAAAAGCTGTTATTTTTAGGAATCTCTGTACTCTACAGAATTTATTTCTAGAACGCAATTATGCAAAAAAAACCAAGCATGAATTTGAAATTAAAAGATTTCACAATACAGTTTTGGTTGAACTTTATTATTGAATTTTAAATTTTAAATTCCTGTTTGGGAACACTGGATTGGAAGAGGTTAGTACTGGGAACTATCAAAATCTATTTCTACCGATTATAAAAATCTTTGTTAATAGTTGTAATCAAACTTATAAATTAGAAACTTATAGTCTAGGTAGTGATCTATCTATCCAGCCCTTCTTTGATAGGCTATAATGTGAAAATAGATTACAAACTTATAATGCCATGCAGATTAAAATTCGAAAATGATAACTAAGAAAAACTTATTGCATCTCTCTCTTCTACAAATTTAATAGAAAGTACGAAAATACTAAAAGTAATGACATATTTTACGTTTATGTAAGTTACATTGAACAACATGGAAACTTATTATTTTATTCCCTATAAATGGAAAAATGTACAACAACTGAAAGTACTTTAAAATATTGTTAAAAATCGGAAAATTTCCCCTTTCTATTTATACTAAACAAGATCATTGCGATCTCTTTAAATGTGACTAGTTAAAAGTGAACCCATTTCTACCCGCTAATATTTCTGTAAAAGTGCACAAGACAAGCCCATTAAATTAAGATATAAAACCATCCTTCTTTCCTCCAAACCTCATTGTTACACAAGGAATCTTTCTTTTCCCCTCTTTCTTCTTCGGAGGGAACTTGGGCTTCCTAAAAATCCCTACACATTCCTTGCTCTCTCCGTAGATGACCAATCAGCGTCCGGCGCTCCACTTCTCTCTGCCCTTGTGTGGCCCTTCTTAATGAAGAGCAGCCACTTCCCATGTGGAGGAGAAAGGGGACCGTCCAAAAAATGAATAAAAAGAAACGAATGAAAAAAATACAATTTTTGATTCGTGACCATGTCAAGTTTGTGGAAAGGGGAGGAGGAATACCCAGGGATGAGGGGTACTCTGCCAGAAGAACAGGGGCTTGGGAAAAGGACCCTGCACTGACATATTTATAGATTTTTTTTGCTTGTCTTTTCAAGCATTCCGGAAAAGGTCAAAAGTCAAATTTGGCCACTGACAGGAAATGAAGTCACGTTATGGAAGGACCTGCGACAGACTACGAGACGCGCATAAAAATGTCCTTCTAGAAAATATTGACATTGATTGGTTTGATTTGGAGCGCTATGTTCTATTGTTTTGTTGCACAAAAGACAGTGAAAATGGGACAGACTGCTTTAGCCGATTCCGAACATACATACTACCTGAGAGATTCGACTTTACGAACTTTGGTACCGTAGAGCAGCGCCCTACTATTCATCTAACTTTCGGTTTGTTGACAATAAACAGGTGCCAAACGATGACCGAATACATAGGACGCTGCTCTACAATACCGGATTTATTCGGTTTGAATCCAAATTCTCGGATGGATTTTCGTAGCCAATCGGAATCGGTTTTAAGCATCAGGTCTCAGTCACAGTAGCCCTCAAATAGCAAAACAGCAGAATGTAACGTTTGAAGTCTTAGTCTTCGTTTAACGGGACATATTAAAGGCTTTTTTTATGTACACTCACTTGCAAAAACATTAGATTGGTTTGTTTTGGAGTGCTATTGTCTACTTTTTGCAACACGAAAGCTAATGAGAGTTACTGCTCAAAGGCGATTCCGAGCGGCTACGAACATCCATGCCACAGTGGAATTCGAACCCACGAACTCCAGTTTCGAAGGCCAGCCTCCTAACAAAAGCATCAGAAGAGCTTAAAAATGTTATCAATACTATTGTTTGTGCATTGATCAATTTGTGATTAGCAAGCGCACTCAGAATAAATATACTCCATGTTCTTTCGCTGATCAGTGAGGATAAGTTTCTTTTTGTTGCGACTGGCAACAACTAAATGAAAAAGAATTGTGTGAAATAGTTGTTCCATTCTGGGCTAGCCGTGAATTTTATCTCATTTTTGATTTTGAAATAAAGTAAATCTACACTCCAGAGAGCTGTTCTTTCAACACTCTGGGATAAATTAGTATCTCTGATTGATATCTCCATTAATTACTCCAATAAATTAATTTAAAGTAGACAATACCTTTTATGTCATCAAGTACGTCTATTGGGTAAAATTTCATCGAGATCGGAATAAAACTATAGGCGAAATTGATAGACATACAAACAAACACTCTTCTTTATTATATAGATTAACATTTTTTTAAAATATAGATATTTTATTTTAAATATCTCTTAATCCATATTGAACAAAATTTTTCTTATATCCCTTATTCCTATTTTAAAGAAAACAATCTAAATGACTGTTTTTATTAAATTAATAATGCGTAAAAAGTCTCTTATCAAATGATAAGTCTATGATAAGTCATTATGATAAGTCTCTTATCAAATGCAGAAATATACATTTTTTTTTAATCTTTTCGTATATCAAACGATATTTTTTTTCTAAAACGAAACACCTTATGTACGTATACTATAGCAAATTACTACCCTACTATAGCAAAAATCTCAATAATTATTTTTATGTTATAGAAAATTACTATCAGTATTAAAAGTGAATATACAATTTATTAATTAGGTTCTTCAAGCCCTGATCAATAGCTTCCCTGCCTGCAAATGTTTTACACAGTAAAAAGGGATTTACAGGTGAAGTTTTTCATGTAAGTTACGCATGGAAAAATGTACCCACAATATGATTTTATTCACTTTTATCTCTCACTTCCTGACACTTTCATTTAAAGTTGATATTAATTTTCCTCCCGCGAAGAAGGTCTGGTGTGTAAAATTAAATTAAAATTGGAACAAAACTGTAAACGAAGATGTGGGACATACAAACACTCTTTTTTATTATAAAGAAATTTTAACAAAAATAGGTCATCTTTTTTTAAAACTGCTAATATATAATGAACAAAACATTTTCCCATTTTTATTTATTTATTTATATTACCTTAATTAAAATTGGAATAAATGGTTTTATTAAATTAATAATAAGTGTAAAAAAAGAGGGATTTTTGTAATGCAGATATCTTATAGTTTAATAATTTCTTAATTTTACTGTTCGTAATAAACTGAGACACTTGTAGCATGTAGTATTATACAATTCATTAATTAGCATTTATTTTCTAGTCCTTCTATCCAATTCCTTCCATGCCTTCCCAATAAAAACCTCAATGATTATCTGTAATTATTCTATGAAGACACCGGTTTTAAAGTTAAAAATTACTATCAGTAGCAAACATGAGTATACAATTCATTAATAAGCATTTATTTTTTATTCCTTCTCTCCAATTCCTTCCATGCCTTCCCAATAAAAACTTCAATGATTATCTGTCATTATTCTATGAAGAAACTGGTGTTAAAGTTAAAAATTACTATCAGTAGCAAACATGAGTATACAATTCATTAATTAGCATTTATTTTCTAGTCCTTCTATCCAATTCCTTCCATGCCTGCCCAATAAAAACCTCAATGATTATCTGTAATTATTCTATGGAGACACTGGTAGTAAAGTTAACAATTACTATCAATACCAAACATGAGTATACAATTCATTAATTAGCATTTATTTTCTATCCAATTCCTTCCATGCCTGCCCAATAAAAACCTCAATAATTATCTGTAATTATTCTATGGAGACACTGGTGGTAAAGTTAACAATTACTATCAATACCAAACATGAGTATACAATTCATTAATTAGCATTTATTTTCTATCCAATTCCTTTCATGCCTGCCCAATAAAAACCTCAATAATTATCTGTAATTATTCTATGGAGACACTGGTGGTAAAGTTAACAATTACTATCATTGCCAAACATGTGTATGCAATTCAATAATTAGCATTTATTTTCTATCCAATTCCTTTCATGCCTGCCCAATAAAAACCTCAATAATTATCTGTAATTATTCTATGGAGACACTGGTGGTAAAGTTAACAATTACTATCAATACCAAACATGAGTACACAATTCATTAATTAGCATTTATTTTCTATCCAATTCCATGCCTGCCCAATAAATACCTCAATAATTATCTGTAATTGTTCTATGGAGACGCCGGTGGTAAATTTAACAATTACTATCAGTACCAAACATGAGTATGCAATTCAATAATTAGCATTTTCATATCCTTCTGTTCAATAGCTTCATTGCTTATAAAACTAATACACAGTGAAAAGGGATTTACAGGGTGAAATTTTTCATGTAAATTTCCCCTGGAGAAAAATAGCCTAGAATGTAATTTTATTCAACTATACTTTACACTTCCCGACTCTTTGTGGATAATATCAACTTCACGTCTTTCTTTCCAGTGTGAAATTAGTGTGTCGGTTTCAATCTCCCTTCGTGGTGTTCTGATCGTAACGAGCGATTCCTCCCCATGTCGCCAACAATACCCGCCAAAGGCTGCAACCCCGTCACCGTTTAATCTCTCCTTCCATAAATCGTGTCACCTACTGCGAGACAGGGACGGTGCTGCCCCATTATGTACTGGGCTGACCCTCATCTATCAAGGCAACAGATAGGGCGCCTAATAGGCCGACCGGGCCCTATCGCGACGTCAGCCGCTGCAAGGGATGAGTCGAGGTTTTTGGGCTCGCCTTGCCAGAGCATATGGATAGCTCAGACTCGGGAGAATAACGGTGATAATGCGCCACAAAAAGTAAATAATGGTGATGATAGCTCCACAGATTTGATTCGGGCAGTCTTTCGACTGCTTTTTGTCACCATCAGAATTAACGAAATTTCTTTACAGGAATGTTAAAATTCAGTAATAAATCCAATAAAAATTATTTCCAAATTTAACTGCGTTAATTATTGAAGTATGTCGGGGAAATTCATATACATTGGGGTGAAATTTGAAACACTTGTAGAGTTTAGTATAAAGTATAGTGCGTATAAGATAGTACAGTATAGTATATTTGTATAGTGTAATAGAACATAGTAAGATTGTAAGTAATAGTATTAAGTAGTCAAAATCAGTTTTAAATAACCACTGTAATTTTTATTTTAAACTGCCATTGCTCGACATTTTTTGTTTATACAAAAACTTGAAAATACTCTAAAAATCAAAAACAAAGTTTTAAAAAAATATGATTAAAAATGAATAAAAGTTTATAATAGTTAAAAAATAATTGTTTATTGGTAATTTAAAATGGAAAATCTTATTAGGGGAGTTATATAATGATCGAACCTCTGGAAATTCTAGTGTCTTCAGGGGTTCCTCAATTACTGGTAGAGATGTGAATGAATGAAGATCAGAATGAGAGACAATGAAAACAGCTCTAATAATAATAACAATAAAACACGCTGTAATATTCGAAAGCGATACCACAAGAGAGTTTTCTAAGAAAATGGAATACTCAAGAAGAACTGGCTTTGGCAAAGATGAGCTCGGGATGAGCCTAAAAAATAGGATAGAAGGGAGAGTCTCAGTAACAAAATTTTGTACAGGACAAACAATTCTGCAACAAGATTTCCTAAAAAAACTAAGCTGACATTGGCAGGGACTTTTCAGATCAACAATGCTAGATATTTCAAGATCTTTTTCATTGATGTCGAACCTCCTGAATTTTGACGTCAGTCGGTTGCCTCTCTCTTGTTGGTACATTCGTGCACTAGTCCCCACTAGTCCGTGATTCTCTACTTCAATCTCGTCCAGATGCCCGCACGTCTACTCTCTTCCCCAACATTACCACAGGTTCAGGTGCAGTAACTCATCTTCCTCATTATGAAATGTATACCAAAGCCGGGCCTGACGAATTTTTTAGACGCATGGTGTCACTTGCTAAGACTAGCAGGCGCCTCTGGTATAACATTGAGAACAGCATCTTTTATGTTTGAAGAGATAGTTGCAACATCACAGTATATTAAAGAACGGATAAAAATAGTTTAAAAGTTCCAAATCTGATTTTTAACTATCAACAACATGAGAAATTTATATCCCTTTTTCCTACATGAAATTGTGCATAAAGCACATTAATCCCATTCTATTTGATTAATTATTTGTTACCAATTACAGGAAGTGAAAGAATCTTGAAATTTCTTTATGGGTGTCGGTTTTAGAAATTATCATTAATCATTATCTAGAAACACAAGTGCTGCTTTAACACTCATGTGTTATCTGCAATAACCAATGTAGTCTAGGAATAAATGATAAGTCACTCAAGTTTCTTTCATTTTATTTTTATACAAGTCACTTAAAAGAAAAGCTCCATTAAAATTATGCCTTGACATATTTAAGTAATACTTTCACATCTTTAGTTTATAAAGACAATGAAATCTTTCTAAATACTCTCCCATTATGCTAAGAGTGTTTCAGAGAAGTGGGTTCTTTATTGAGGTAATGAGTAAAACAAAGTTTTATGCAAAACATGCTACCAAATGAACATTATTATGGAAACTGTTTTTTATATTTCTCATCTATACAATTTGCTTTAAATTTAAGAATTCAAATTATTTTAGTTCATTATGCGAAGCAAAAATAATGATCGCGAAAGATTTCAGTGTTCAAATTTCACCGTAAATACCTATTTTGACACTGCTTGAAATAATTTTGACAAGTATCAATGTTACGTCTGTACACACATCCAAGGTTTGGTTTGGTTTGGAGTGCTACGGTCAACTTTTTGCAACACGAGGGCTAATGAGACCGGGACCTACGCTTAAAGCCGATTCCGAATGGCTACGAACATCCACGCTACTGGGGGATTCGAACCCACGAACTCCGGTACCAAAAGCCAGCACTCTAACCAATCCGCCATCTTTCGGCGTACGCACATTCAAGGAAACTTTAAGTGTATACCTTAAACTTTATTATATGCATTTTGCTAGTTTTGCCGTACGTATTTCACATACCTCAAAAATAATCAGTTGTAAGAATATTGAAATGTTGCATAAGATCTTTTGAATAAGATCTAGTTATGTAGCTTCATTTCTTTTTTAAATTCACACTCTATATGACAAAAGTTTTCAGTTTACATTATTGTAAATGGTATGTCCAAAAAGTTATCAGTAGAGCTACAAAATTCAAGCACAAACAAAATATTTTGTTTTTCTGTATTCGCTTCTTCAACCTACCTGCGACAACAAGATTTCAACTTTGTTCAACTACTTATTTGAAGACTCATATGCGGCACGATTCACAAAAAGTATCACTGATGATAAAACTTGGTTGAAAAATTATTTAAAATTTCAAAAAAATTCTTAGTAAAGAGACAAAATTTAAACATAAATATACTTTTTCTGCATTCGCTTCTTCGTACCTATCTTAGTCATCACCATTTCAATTTTGTGCAACTACCTATTTAAAGACTCTTACGGGGTTACGATGCACCAAAGATGTCAATGATGGTAAAAGTTTGTTGAAAAAAATATTTAAATTTTTTATTGCTTAATTTACGAGCCGAACAGAGCTCATGTATACATAAGGGGTACAAATAGAGCATAAAATTAAATGTACAAATAATATACGATTATTTTTTGTATGAATATTCATAAAAAGGCTTAACTTAACCCCTTAACGTGCACTCTCGAATTAACTTGAGAGCTCTAAACTGGCCAAATTGTGCACACTCGAGATAATTCGAGAGGCGTTGTACTTTTGTAGATATTACACTGTGGGTTGTGCTAAAAGATATAGCAAAGGAAAAAGGAAAAGAAAAGAGAGTCGTTACATGTGTAACAGTTGCAATGTTGGACAATGTGCTGCATCTTGTTTCGAAATATATCACACAAAAGAAAATTTTGATTAATTTTATACTAATATTGTTATTATTTATGTTTTTAAAGTGTAAATAAGTATTGACAATAGTACTGATAATAATGTTTATTCTGAAATGGGAATTCGAAAAGAAAGATTAAAAAATCGATATGCCTGTAATATTACAATATTCAACTATTTTCTGCAATGTTATCAAAATCCGAAATTGCAATAAAAATTTTGATTATTTTTATACTTTTGTAATTTTCTTGGCAAGACAATGTTCTAAATTGTGTTTTATGTACATTAAAAAATTGATTTTTTTGCCGGCTTTTAAAAAAAAACTGTGTATTAAGGGATTAATACCTATAATAGTTATTTCAACTGACAGTACATTTTTTACAACATATTTTTCACTGACGGTTACTCAGTTTTCTGAGAGCACACTGCAAACGTTTACACGCTATTTTGTGAAGGAAGTATTAAACTCAATGTTAGCAGAACGCCTGTTTTATCATACGCATTGTACCCGGTACAGAGCCATTTATCAAGGTTGTGATATTCATCGAATAGAGGACGTCGGCTATCTCGGACTTCTAGCTGACTGACCACTTAGCAAATGCTGGCTGACTACGTGGATCTACATAATGCAGATAGTTGGCACAGAAAGCTGCGGCCCAGCGGTGAAGCGAAAGATTAATAAATAGGTTTCATAGATATGAAACTCCAATGACCGCGAGGAAAATGATCAAACGCAGTAATTAATTCCAATATCTGAAGCCTTATGCGGGAAATTTTCAAATTATCATGTTTCAGGAATGTCGATGGGTAGAAAAATGAATAGAAATTTATTGCAATACAAACAAAAATTATATTATATACGATAGTTTTAAGCTTAATGTCCTCAGAGGCAAGATAGTTATCAAATCGAAACAATGAAAAAGGAGATATAAATTAAATTAAAATGCTTGCAAATTAACTAATTTATGATTAGGAAAAGGAAAAACAGTTTAACATGGAAGCTACTATATCTTGGACCTAATCTGTAATAAAAGAAAAAACTTTACCAAGGTACAACGGGTAGATTCTCCGAACATTTTTTATTACTCATCTCGAGGTCATTAAGGTCATGTATAGAGGATTTATATAGCTGTTAATGGTACTTAATGTACTGATAAAATTCTTTGGGTAGTTAAAATATCATTGAGTTCTTTCGAGAAATGGAAAATGAAAAAATCGAAATTCTTTTTGATGCACAGTTTTTTTAAAGGCAGTATCAACTATATTGATACAAAACCTTCTTTATTTGCTTTGCAGTCATACGTTCTACAATAAAATCTATAAATGAAATAAATTTTTCAAAAATGAAACAGATAACAATTGGGACATAATAGGTCTAAAGTACAACCGGTCCAAGCCTCAATGGGTTACACTTATTTAAGTAATCGTAGTTTAAAAATACTGTAAGCAAGGATCAAATGACCTTAAAATAACGATGAACAATTTTTTTCTAAGAGTGGGACAGTAAAAATAAAAATTAAATTTAAAGTGTCGAATAAGTTATAAAAATTGTTGAATTAGTTATAAAAATTAAAATTTAAAAGGTACATAATATTTTTTTATTAAATTAATGGGACTGAACGATGCTCAGATCATTTCTAAAAAATTCCCAACTTTCATTCAATTGTAGTTCTTAGTTTCACAATCTCAAAACAAACATTTTTGCACCTAGACAAGTATTAGCGCTTTATTGCCCTTAATTGGAACTCATAAAAGATAAATTCAAATTCTTATAAAATTTTTTGTTTGTATTCTTTACATTCAAGCATAAAAACAAATAAGAATATTTTAATAATTTTAAACATATTTATAAGGGTGTTTTTTTTTAGAAATAAACTTTTCCTATTGCATATAATTTCTGACAAATAAATGATATGCATAATAATGTATTTAAACCTCTCGTTCATTTAAAATGCGAAGACCCTAATTTAAATGATAAAATATAGTTTCAAATAATATTTCAACAAAATTTAATCTTTAGTGACTATTTTTATATATCTCAGCCTC
>CM063505.1:25583598-25586098 GCA_032207245.1 Pardosa pseudoannulata | reverse complement strand
AGCACTATTACATAGAACATATAGGGCTCTAAAATATATTAGCAAATATTTTTTTTATTAAAATTCGAACGTATTTGATCTAACAGTATTCTTTAAAATTCCTTCTAGAGCTCAGCATATAAACAATTGCGTCCAACAGCAAAAACATCTGTCAAAAACTGGTCTTGTGGTCTTTTATAACTTTGGGGATGCCACAGGTGTGAGAAAAGGAATGTGCTTAATCAGCAAAGTAGGTTGGCTAGTTAATTTCGCCAACAGAAAGGAGATTTTTCTAAGACAAAAGAGTTTAACACCAAGAGGCTACTAAGATGATGAGGAAATCGCGGATTTGGGTTTTTTTTAATATAGGAGTTAGTAATTTTAGTTTAAGACTGAAGTATTAAATTTTTACATTACATATACAAATAATGTTTGTATGTGTGTGTGTGTGTTTACTGCTTTATTTTCAGTCTGGTAATCACTGGGTTACACGTAAATTTCCTCCTCCTGATATTTTTAAAAAAGGTATTCTAAAATGCAAAATATTTTCATTTATGCCAGAGAATGGGAGACTGCATAAAATTCTTTCGAGGACTGTAGATTACTAACACCTGCTACCACTATTCAAAATCTTTATTTAAAGTGTTAAGAGTCAATTCCTAGTCAACAACAATACGTGGGGATTAAATCCTGTCTGGTTTCGACTGGTCTGGAGAGCTATGGTCTCCTTTTTTGGTAAACAGACCGGGATCTACTGCTGTGCTATCAGATGCTATCATGATGCAAAAAATTACTGCAACACTGCGAAATAAATTGGACAACAAATCAGGAAAACGATATGTTGTTGCTCAACATAAAGACAGAATCCCTAAAATTGCAGAGAGCATTTTACTGACTTTCTGCTACCTGTAGCTACATTAGAAAATGTATGCTTGCATGTATTTCCTAACCCAAATAAATTGATGCCCATTCCCGATGGAACAATATATGACATATTACGAAAATACATTACGTGTATTAAATAGCCCATTGCCTTAAATACCAACCCACAATCATCTACTCCTGCCGAAGAATATTCAGGTCAATTTCGACGTCTAATGGAGCTGACATACACCGTGCATTCAAATTCCGTTTCCTCCCCTGCATAAATCAAGAATGCAAATCTATCGGGAAAAAGCCAGCATTGAAAGAGGCGCATATAAATCAGTCTGCATACGCCGAATCGATGATCAAGGAATCCTTTGACGTCCATATGTCTCTGTTTCCTTAATAGTCCGAAAAATAAAACCAGAGGCATAAACAGCTCTTTTGATATGCGGCACCAGAGGAAATGCCAGAGAGGCGCTTTAAATAAGCAATACGCCATAAAATATAGTAATATGGAATTTTTGGGTTAGTTCCGAAACTAGACAAAGCGGAGAAAAGGGACATGGTGCTCGACAGCTAAACGGTTCTCGTTATAATGCACGGTTGGCTGACCCCTTGATCGCCCGGTCAGAGAGTCGGAAGGGGAGAGAGAGCGATAGATGCTCTCAAATCGGTATTCATTAAAATGTGGGGTTGGGGGGGAGAGACACATTGTCGACGAAGGGAGAAAAAAAGGAAGTAGAATTCGTAAATAAAGGGTTACCTATTCGATTCAATTTGGCGAGTTTGATTTTTCGCCAAATTTTTAAATTTATTTTCTAATATACCAAATTTAAGCCTAATTTATACCTAATTAGATTAAGAACTTTAGAGACATTGAGCACTTAAAATGTTTGTACCCCCATATGCAGGCAATTAACTACTTAAGATCTCTATTTGTAAAAGCATAAAACTTTTTTTTCTATTATTTTATAAAAAGGTTAACAGAAGACAATACTATCATATATTATTTTTCTCAAATTCTAGAGAAATTAAATTTTAAACGAAAGATTCATATTATTACGTTTGCAGTTACCTTATTAAAAAACAACGTATATAAAAATTGTTATTATTTCCAATACGTGGGAACTTGTTCTAATAGCCTTCTCCGCTGACAAGCCGCAGGTATTGGTAGGCAAATATTCTATGGGATCACCATTACAAACCGCAATCCCGGTTTTGTTTGGAATGCTACGGTCTACTTTTTTGCAACACGAGGGTTAATGAAACCGAAACCTAATATTTAAAGCCGATTCCGAACAGCTACATACATTCATGCCTTAAACCATATAGATGGCCAACATTAGTCCCTGGAACAACGCAAAGTTGGTCTTCATAATTTGTTTTTGGTTTTGAAGCACTATGATCTACTGTTTTGCACACGAAGACCGGGACCTACTGCTTAAAGCCGATTCCGAAAGGCTACGAATATCCATGCCATAGTGGGATTCGAACCCACGAACTCTGGTACCGACGATCAGCGCCCTAACCAATCGGCCAGCGTTCGGCCCACATAATTTACAAGAAGGACCAAGCAAAAGGTCTTCAGGCTTAGCCTGCTACCTCCAGTGATATCGTTTAAGAACTTGAGGGGCATGACAGCCACAAAATTATT
>CM063505.1:25473598-25578598 GCA_032207245.1 Pardosa pseudoannulata | reverse complement strand
TACTAACACAGGTAAGCAACTTTTCTTTGGTTTTATTCTTCTACTACAACAACATGCATACCCAGCTGTATCAGGGATTTCTAACTTGTAAGGGCTCCAAGGCCACATTAGAATACTTATCCATGAATGCGGGCCGCACCTTCATAATTGGCCAATTTTAGTAAAATTCTGCAAGTTGAACAGAAAAATTAATATGAAATATCAATATGAATAGCAATTAAAACAAAGGTTTAGTCGTTTTGTTACTTAAAACATGTGAAAACCTGTGTTATAAAACATACTTCTGTACGAATGCGGTCCACATTTTCCTAACTGGATAATTTTAGTAATATTTGACAGTTGGACAGAAATAACGGTATGGAGTATTAATACGAATAGTTTGATTAAAATAAAGGTTTAGTCATTTTGTTACTTAACTCTTTGCACTCCATATTATAATTCAATTTCGTTAGCAGTGGCTTTCAACATCTTTGTTTTATTTAGAATATTTTTAGACTAAAAAATGGAACAATTTAAATAAATACATGAAAAGACATGCATATAGAATCTATGCATAGAATCTTCGTATTTGAAACAGTTAGTTACTAGAAAAAATATCTAAGTTCATTAGACGATAGTTTTCTAAGTATTATACGCTATTCTGAAGCAAAATAGTATATCACATAATAGTTCTGAATCACGCTTTTTTATAAGAAAAAATTTTTGAACCTGCAATTTATAGGAAATAAAACGGTAAAGGAATGTTTTATATTTAATATTTTGTTTTAGGATGATAACTTGTTAAATATTTAACGAAATCTTTATGAAATATTTAAAATTCATATTGAAAAATAATAGTAGTCTACAGTTTTGTTTTTCTTTAATAATGAGAATGGAATTATGAACAAAATATCTAACCATTAGTGCATCTAAACATTTTATACACTATATATAGAAAGAATTAGATGAATTTATTCATTTTTTAGTTTACCGACGAATCGACACAAAATGAAATTTCTAGGTTAAATAGAAGTACACGCAAATAAGATAAAATCTTTTATAATTTATCGTTCATGCGATATATTAAAACGCACTGGTTAATGCCCATAGTATGACGAGGAGTGGTTACATAACGAGAACATATGATAATTAAGTATTTAACAAAATGGTTGCACAGAACATAAGGGAATCCATGGAATCTTTAAGGTCATTCATGGCAGATTAAAATTTATTTGGAGGTGCGTGGACAACGACGTATGTTCCACGAAATCTCTAATGTAAAGTAAAATAGTTGTGATTTATTTTCATTGTTATGACAGGTAAAACTAAATTATAATAAATAAATCTGAAGTTATTTTTAAGTTCTATAAGTATAGATCGATACATAAAATAGATATTCTAAATAAAGGAATAACATGTCTAAAATGACCCTATAAAATGTATGTGTCAAATGAAATATTCATTTCATTTGACGCATACATTTTATATTTATTTTTGTTTTGTGCACCGTGTAAAGTATACACAACAGACTTTTAAGGATTTTTTTTTATATTTTAAAGCAACAACTCAATTTCAATAACTATAACTTTAAAACTATAAAAATATCGTAATTTTACGTCAGTATTCCCCATTTAAGGTTCATCGAATTAAAATTTATTTTACTGAACGTATTTGTGTAGATTAATTTCATTTAGAAGTGCATAATCAGGTGCTTGTTTAGAGAAAGGTTCTGTCGGCATAATTTTAAGAACTATTGAGCTAGATGAATGATTTTATTTATGAGTTTTTAGTTGTAGTTTTTTATCTAAGCAAAGGGTAAATACGGATCTTTTAAAAAAAGCACAATTCAGTTTGTGCCGTTTTTTTATCATCACATTGTGTAAGAGAATAAACGCGTTCAGCAAACTCCTAAACCCTCTATCTTATCAGGAATTGGAGCGTACACCACCAAACTGAATAGAGAGTTCGAAATGCAATGACAGCTGTTCGTTGTTACAAGTACAGGCAGATAAAGAAAACAATAAAAATAATAACCTCGTAAAATAATACTCATGAAATGTCTCCATTTTGGTTTGTCAATGTTTCATTGAAAAAGTATGTAAAAGTGCAACAATTATATATCAACTCTTCCAGAAATTATCAATGAAATTTCAGTTTAAGATATCGAAAGTCATTATTGCCCTCATTATGAGCTAACATTAATTTCAAAGTACTCAAGGCAATAAAAGCTTCGAAGCAAGGTATCGAAAATTACATCCTCTTTACAACTTAAAAGGGATACTGAAAAAATATGGAGTATATAAGAAAAATAGTGTGTGATAATACCATTTATATTTATACCTCTAATTTCACCATTAAGGAATTTAATAGCTTAATGTAATGATAAAATTTTTTAACTGTGATACATTTGAAAAGAGACGAGGTTGTTCAGTCAACAAAGCTATCAATCTCATAACCAGAGGATTGCGAGATCAAGGAGGACAAAGATCCACCATGTTCATCAATGGTGACTGGAGCAAGTAAAATAGGTTCGAGGTTGCAATGGCCTCTAAATTCCCGAACGGTACTCCTAGATGTGACAGGCAAAGCCTGGGCTCTTTTTTATTTGGCCCCTGCTTCTAAATTACGAGGACCCACTTTGTTGTGTTGTTTTTAAGAAGTAATCTAGGCTGCCTATATGTTACTCCCACAATAAAAAAAACAATCAAATATCTGCGGCTCGCATACCCTAGCATAAATAATAATAATACATTTGAATAAAATATCACCTCATTTAAAATTTATTTTAATGGTAACGCTCTTAAATACAAAAGTGGAGGATAGATATATTCTAATAACATATCAATGTAGAAGAAATAAATCAGATCATATCACTTTTTAAGATAAAGATAATTTCGAAATCGCCACAGAACGAAAGATATTACGGGACTATGAAATATGGCAAGAATGAATCATTGAACTTTGTAGTCTAAACTAGATAAAGTTTGAGAATTTAAGCTTTGTACACTGGTTGGAAACGACAGGTTAACACGTTTTGTAAGATAAGGTACTATCTACGAAACTCAGTCTCCGAACGTCAAAAATGCTGTTTTAAAATATAACAGGCGCAAACAAATTAAGTATTGGATTGATTGTGTTCGTGTTAATAAATACAAAATATTTTTCATCGTAAAATACTCACATTCAAAGCAGAATAAATTTGATTGGCGATTAGAATGATTTCTATTGCTAAAACTTTATTTTTAAAAGTTCTAAATATAGTCTATTCATAGTCATTATAGATTCATAAATAGATTATTATTATTAGAATTCGAACATCATCAAACCTCAAACTTGTATTTTCGTGAATGCAAGAATAACATTCTAAAGTTGTATATGATGAATATACATATTATTTTTTAACAATTAGATAATTGAACAACTAAAATAAGTAGGAACATATCACTGTACAGTATGTTTTAATTAATCGGCGATTATAAGCAGCATAAAGTTATATGGTATTCAAATTACGATAATGCTTAGACAAGTGTACTGAGAGCAGTTATTAGTGTTCAAAATTGTTTGTCGTTAAATATTTACACGAGAATAACTTTGTTGATAACTAAACTAAAATTATTTTTTATATTAAAATTTGTGGTTCAAAAGTATTTAAAAATCCTATTTATTTTATTAGCTGTAGACAAAATCTTTATGCAGTATCACAACATCATTCTCAAACCGTAACTGAATCCTTATAATTCAAGGTGTCCTATTCTCTAAAAAATAGTCTTTAGGAGAGCTTTTTTAACTTCAAAAATAGTTGTATTCGACATCGTCGGTGATCTCTGCTCCATTTTTTTTTCATTCCATCTCCTTCCGCGTTGCCAATCGCGGAAAACCAAAACAGCCGAATCAATCTCGAGCTCGCGACACAAGGTACACAATGGAACATTAAAATACATAATCGTGAAAATTATATTCAGTTACAGTAATATCTGGGAAGAATAATTACTTGCAATTTATCCTAAATATTAAACTACATTTTTACCAAATGATTATGATTTTAACTTTAATGATCAAGTATGATAATAACTATTCAAAATACACAACAGAAGGGAAAAAAGATACATAAAGGCCTTACGTCAACATGTACGTGTTGAAAAAGAAGCAAATTCGGTTTAGGATCCTTTTAACCTTTGAAGAATACGAGGATTTATCTTGTGGTGGCGAAACATTTTCATAATACATAGATTCTGCTTCCCAAAACAGCGTGGAATTCAGAAAAAATACATTTACTATTCGGCAATATAAATGGCAGAAAGGGAATTTCACTTTACACGTATTTGAAGGTATTTAAGGCTTAAGGAAATTTAAGCCTTAGACCTTGAATAGTTTTGCACCTTTAATAAGAAAAAGTTACAAAACTTCTCTCTAGGTTCTACATCAGAACAGTCACAATAAATATCCATATTAAACAGTTATTTCTTTTAACTAATAACTAAAATGAATATACCAACTTTATTTTTCTTTTAAGATCATTTGGTAGGTTAAATATTGCATAATTTATATGGTGCGGAATAGGTGATCAATGATAATCGACTGTAGTAAAACTGGGTGTACTTTCAACTGATAAAAATTAGTTAGTATTATTTTAAGTTAATAGATTAGCATAGCTCTTTCATATTCCTACTATTAAAATCATATTTGATTTGCATTTAAAGATTTTTATGTTTTACATATAGCGATATTCATGTCTGGTATTTTAGGCTCTAGTTAGCTTGATCATCATTCCATCTGTCCACGGAGCAGCACGATCATTGAACCAATTGAAAGCAATGAACCTGATCAAAGGACATTACCACGAAGAATCCCCAGATCCCATGCAGATGCCACCGATGTGTAAGTTATGATGTCGTATTCTTTTCATAATTTGGTTTAGTTTGGTATTGTTTGGAGCACTATGGTCTACTACGCATTTTGCTATACGAAGGCTAATAAGACCGGGACTCACTGCTTAAAACCGATTTCTGACGGATACAACATGCTCCGAACCACTGGAACTGCAATAATTGGACACTTGGCACAGACAACTACTAACAAAACTAACTCATCAAAACCTCTATTTATATCTATGTCACAACTAAACGATAGTGCGCTGCTCCTCTGTACCACAGTTCATGGATTCGAACCCCACTGCTGATATGGTTTCTCGTAGCCATTCGAAATAGTTTGATTTCGAGCAGTATGGTCTACAGTTTTGCTACACGAGGGTTAATAACAGCAGAACCTACTGCTTAAAGCCGATTCCGAACGGTTAAGAACATTCATGCCAATAGTAGGATTCAAATCCACGAATTTTCGGCAGGACGACCAATATGGCAGGTACAGACTCAACTTAAATCGAGTAGCCTCCGGCTCACGAGTTTCGCTCCTCCAAGTGACATTAGAAACAACAAAGGTTTAAGATTGAAGAAGAAAATGGACAATGGAGTAGCCCAGAACTTCTGGTTAAGAAAATAAATTTATATATTGGCTTTAATAATTACTATGCATATTTTAGTTGTATTTTTAATATGAAAGAACAAGCTGTTTAACATAAAACTCGAGGCATTCAATTTAATATATACGTAGGACATCTTTCGTAAATATAACTTTTCAAAGTGTTAAAATTTCTTCAAATTAACAAGATCAAAGTGAAATTTATTCAAAGAAAACTAGAAATTCATTCTTTGTTGTGTGAAATTTAAGAGGCAGTATCGAACTAAATAATGGACGATGTTTTGACATATCAGGCTCAGCAATGTATGTACGTTCTTATTATCACGAAAAACTCAATACCCAGAATCTTCAATGTAGGAACTTTATTCACAGCAACCAGCAGTACACTGGAAAGATTGAAGACTGCCTGATGGTTTGAAACAAGAGGTGTATATGTATAGGCTAAGAACCTATTAGGGTCTACAAGCTGAGGATCGACCAGGTCCCTTTCGAAAGAACAATTATTTTCATAATGATAAAAATTAGATTTAGATATATTTGCAGATAAATTATAATTAGAGCAAAAGAGGTGAACTTGCTTTAGCTAGGTTAGAACGAGCAACCTGTTGCATGGCAGATAGCTACATAAACCAACTATACCAATTCTTCGTTATATTGTTCTAAGCAGTACTCTGAAAGGAAGTCATTATTTGTATCCCTCTAAGCGTTAAACACGTAATTTTCTGCCTAGCCGATGATGTCTTCAACTGGGTGTGCACGTGTTATGAGGTGATTTAGATCCATATAAAAATCTTTTGTTACACGTAAAACTGTTAAAACCATTTAATTAAAAGTTTCAGATCCCAATTTAACCTCAGGACACATGCACACCCATTTAAGACATAATCGGCTAGGGGGGGGGAAATTATGTGAATAACGCTTAGAGGGATTTATAAATAAAATAATGTATTTAATAGAGCGTTCATAGCTCAGTTACGTACAAATTGAAGAGGAGTCAGTGTTAGAAGAAAGATACAAACAGGTTTAAGGGAAAATCACCTCAAATTTACTTTTGAGTATTTCCTGGAGTTCGTTATTTGAGTGAAACTTAATTGCTATTTGGGCTACAACTGAATCAAGCTGTGTTGTAGTTATTACATAAGTAAGGGATAAACAAGCTGAGATATTAACCACCCAAGAAAAGATGTTCTTGTCAATTCATCGAAGCTGCAGATATAGATTATAAAAAGTATTTGTTATATATTACAGCACTGTTGTCCCAGCCGGTCGTTGCAGCTACTTACTACTTCAGCTCGCATCGGCGACCCATAGGAGGAGATGGACAAAGCGTAGATGCTACTGATAGATGTGAGGCTGCAGATGCCAGACAAGGTACGTGTTACGAGACGACAGACTGCGTTGACCTGGGAGGTACGCCCATGGGTAGATGTCCACAAGAAGGAGTTTGTTGCATATGTAAGTAGATACAAATTGCTTACGGTAATTCAAAATATAATCTTGATTCTTAATTGTGGGGTAAAAAATATTTGTCTTTTGAGAGCTACAATATAAACTACGTTTAGAAATATTCTGATCATCTGTATTGATAGATAGAAAACTTTTCCATAAATTTTTAGTCTGTTAGGACCATAGGTATAGAAATGGATTTAAGGTTAGTTTCTGTAATAGTGACAAAATTTAACCAAGTGAAAAAGAAATTTAACACTCCAATAAAATTTTTTTTCCTTTAAAATTAGCATAGCAGTCAAACATTTCTGTGTGTGCCTTCCTTATCTATTTCATAGATTTAAATGACGAATATTATATTTATACTGTTCTTAACTAAAGACAATTTGTTAAACCCATCTTTTTATTTTAAATGATTTCTGCTAAGTACCTCTGAAACAAATGAACAAATGCTTGCATTTAATAATATTTTAACTAAACTAACCTAGTTATAATTATATTCAAAAATAAGTTTCTGGTGATTATATACCTAAAATAATAACATTTGGCGAAATGTTTTTGTTTCTCTTTTAATTCTTACACCCCTGGTGACCACGAGAACACCAACTTAATTTATGCTTAGGTCAAATAATTTATATGATTGCTTTACGTAACTTAGTTTAGGTTGTGGCGTCCTCTTGTGATATACTCTTAACATCTCTGATTAGCTCTCTACATTGCACTGTCACGGTACTAAGATATAAATCAATGTAAACAGTTTTTATGTCGCACTGTCAAAGCCGGATTATCTCAACAAACTCAACATTTTTATCTTCAAATTTTGCTGTTTTCTTTCATGACCTAGCGACAGCGTGAATATCACTCTAATTTTGCAGTGGGAACACCCATTTCACACACACACACACACACACACACACACACACACATATATATATATATATATATATATATATATATATATATATATATATATCAAGGCCGTAGCCAGAAATTATTTTCGGAGGGGGATCAAGGGAAAAAGATATCTATATTTCTGAAAGATACTTCAGTTGATGGAAGGGAAAGTACTATATTTCTCGAATACAGTCCCGGAAATACAGTTCTGTATTTTCGGCCAGCGGCCCAGCAAGACTTATAGCCTCAGCGGTTTTTTCTAAGAGAATAATAGTCCATGTTCATGAACAGCTAGTCAGATAGCACATACACACACAAACGTGGGACATTGTCTGGGGGGGACCAGTCCCCCAAATCCCTCCCCCTGCCTACAGCCTTGATATATATATATATATATATATATATATATATATATATATATATATATATATATATATATATATTGTTGCATACTGCTTTCATGAGTTCAGCGGTTCAGTGAACTTTGGATAAGACGACACGAGAAACATTCGCAAAATTTTACTGGCAATAAGTTCACAACAACTCAGTCCACAAACAACAGTCGAGAATAATCTAGGTCAGAACCGGTAGCGTAGAGTAATCCAGTAAGTATTGATAGAATTAAGACACAGCGCACAAAAAAAAACACCAATACACAGCGAGCGCTAATTCACTTCAGCTTGATAAATCAAAGCAACACGTCTTTCGACTCTGAAAAGCAGAACTCTTAAAAAAAAAAAAAAAAAAAAAAATGCAAAAAGGCAACAAACTGAACAGTATAGGCCCACAGATATTTCGAAATGCTATGTTGACCCCTTAAACGCATTTTGATATGTGACTGTTTAATAATTTAGAATATATCTAATGATGTAGAAATATCATTTTTCAGTTGACGTACAATGTGGGGGAGCTACAAGTGAAATGATCTCATATTTCCGTAATCCTGGCTATCCAGCTCCATACGAACAAGAGGGTACATGCAAAATGCGCATTGCTAAAAATTCAGATGCAGTGTGCCAGATACGACTGGATTTTCTGGAGTTTGACTTGTCTCGACCGACCGAAGGCAACTGCTCTCAAGACATGTTAGTCGTCACGGGCCAGAATGAAAACAACTTAATTCCAAAAATATGTGGTTTAAACAATGGGCAGCATTGTAAGTACCGTTAAGGGACATGATTTTTGTTCCATAATTATTTTTTTGTTCTTTAACTCATTATTGTACAGTATTTACTTATTGGTAAAATAAATGTTTCATGATTCTAAAAAAGTTATATTAGGACTATTGAAATAGAGTATCTATGATCGTTTTCAGACTATGTGGATGTTGAAGATTCCGGTGCCATCAGTCTTCACGTCACTATGGTTGGCTACTATGGGAGAAAATTCAACATCAAGGTTACTCAAGTCAAATGCACAAGCCGGGACGCAGGTAAAATAAGAAAACTTGAAATAAATCTGGATTGTCATCTAGTTATTTAAAACACTGAACGTTTTATTTCGTCAGTCCGTGAGAAGAAACTACTGCATCAATATATCCCCTTTTGGTGTTAAATGATGAAAGGTGTTTGTTCATAGATGTACGAACAACCGTTTTTATGAAAATAATTGGCATTAATTGACGGAAATTTGCAATTAAAGTTTACATCTCTCCGCATGCAGTGTATGCGTTACTCTGCATATAGCGACAGCCATTCTTCACGTGTATTTACTTCTCGCATGAAGAGTTTATGCTGATATTTTTTCGCTTTTTGATTTTTTTAAGTGTTTTGAGGAAAGTTTTTAAAATGGCTACACCACGTTATGTATGTAAACCTGTATTAGATTATAAAATTTATTTTTCCCTTTTTTTTTTTTTTTAATTGTGCCAAGTGTGTTTACCTCAAGACTCGTGCTTGGCGAAACTAATAAGGCAGAAAAGTAGCCAAGTCGTACCCTCTTCGGCCACTTTCCCACAACATGCATCGTCAATTTAGCAAACGGTAGTCGAAAACGTGAAATGTTGGTAGTCTTGTAAAAATTTTACAGTTGGTTATGAGTTTAATAGATGACCAATTTGTATCTCGGAAGATTACGCAAACTTGCTATCGATAGATGGAGAATATTTAGGAAGTATAGAACTGACTTGTTTGAGCAGTTTGTTTACTGAATATTAATTTTGAATACATCATGCAAATAGTTTCTATTTATATAGTGGGAATAAGTTCGCCGTCATGTTTTGATGAGAAACAGCTAGTAAAAGATAAATATGTAAAGATGAAACAGTAAATGCTGTTATTTCATTGAAATGTACAATGAAGTAAGAGAAGTACAGAGAAGAAAGATACTATTAAAAATGGGAAAAATAAAGTATTTTTATTTTGGAGCTATTCCTTATTTGAGACTATAAAATACTTTTGTCCAAGGAGAGACCCTAGCAGTTTAAATTCTGTATCGATTTTTTAATTTTACCATTATTTTAACAGTGAAAGGTCTAATTGATTATTTGGACTCGGCTATATACTTGGTAATATTAATATCCTTAATAAATTTCTACGAAATATAGTCTGAGTTAACTAAAGTAACTAAAATGATGGTGAAAATAGCTTAACAATTATATAAAAATAAACAAATCTATTAAATGTTTTAATACTTCTCCCCTACTTTTTAAAACAAAATACGCATTAATAATTTTAAAATCTACTTTTACTTCAATAGAATATTTTAAACAAATGATGGTTAAAGTTATTCCTGAATAATGAAAATTATTTTTGAGTAGAGTTATTACTTAAATGGCATAATTAAAAATATTATTAATGTAACCATTTATTTTTAGTCTGTTGATTAATAAAAAATTAATAAAGTTACAAGATTATCCCTTTATATTATTTTTTCTTTATCTTAAAAAGAGGGGGGAGAAAAAATCGATGCTCTGTTCTTAAATCCAAACCATATTTGAAATCTCGTCCTACGGATACAGAATACAAAAATAAAAAAAAAAAAACAAAAAAATCACAGGCAAAGTAAACGGAGCGAAGCTTTCTATACAAAACAAATTTAAAAACGTAACTAAAAACATCAACAAGGATATTAGATACACTGTATTGCATTGCCATAAAATTTATACACAGGTGCAAGAATTAAAACTTTCTAAATTAGAACAAGCCAGATTTTTTATTGTAAGATTTGTAGCAGATAGATGATAAAGCAATTTATTCTTCTTATGTGTTTTATTGTATAAATAGCATAGTACTATCTCTTTCATTCCAAAGGTTAAAAAAATAAATCATTCCTTTAGCTCCACCTCACTGTCTCCAATTCCATAGAGGGACCAGGGGTTCCATTAAAAGTTTCAACTATGATGAACCAGGTCTCCTGGGTCAAGGTTACCCTAACAACATGGACTATGTCATCTGCATCAGAAAGGAGCCCGGGTTCTGCTCCATCACTTACCAACTGTATTCTGAGGGTCGAAACGTAGCACCTTTTGCCGTGGGTTCTCTCCCAGGAACATCATCTGCTGTCCCTGCTGTCACGGGTCCAGTAGCTGCTGAATGCCTAGATGATTACGTGCTCTTTACAGGCATTAGGGTGTGTTCCGGCAGAGTACCAACAGCAGGACCTCCAAACAGACCAGGCAGAGAGCCAAACACGACAGCTTCTTACATTCTCACTGGTAAGTTCTTCATATTATTTTAAAGTAAGCACTGGGGCAATAAGTGGAGCATATTACAGGAAAGAAGTCAAATTACCTCTCAGTCAAGGAAAAGCTGAAAAATAGACCATGAATGGATTCCCAGACACTGCAACATTCCGGAAGATGGAAAGGTTGATGTCTTTGCCGATAATTGTTGCAAACTGCAAATGCCGCCCTTTTTTATTGTGGTATCAGAACTACTCTGAAATGGTTACGTTTATGCGAAAATTCTTAAAAATTGAGATGAAGCCGTAAAGAGAAAACCTTGGAGCACCCATGTTCACCCATTCTTTTGGATGTGTGTGTGTGTAATGATGGAAAATACACTAAATAGTAGAAAAATACGAAAATAGATTTGCAATATCTTATCCATTATGGAAATCCAAAGAAACACTCCATTGCAGTAAATACACAAGGCATAGTAGTAATAAAATATTGACAACCGCGGCTATAGAATCTATTTTCTGGAACATAAAAATTAGCCATATTTTCAAACGTGGTTGGTGCATATCATTTAAATTGCCACCATGCACAAGTAAGATGGAGTTTTCTAAAGGCCTCAGAGCTTAATATAATCATTTAAAAAGCGATGATCTGGCATTATATACGCCAGTGTAAGAGAACGCAAGCGAAGTATAGAATTCAATTTGCCCCTAATTAAATTTCTACCCCAAACTAAGATGAAAAATGAACGTTAGAGTTTAACAATTTATTGCATTAAATTTTTATCCTTACACACGCGCACGCACGCACACACACACACACACACACACACACATATATATATATATATATATATATATATATATATATATATATATAATACTGTATAAATTTTCGTGCCGAGGACATGTGCCCCAACTACCTGTGAGATAATCAGGTACTGTTCTTGGTAACAGCAACTGCAATGACAACTAATGTATGATATTTAAATTTATTATTTATGGCCTAATTTCCGAACCTTCTGTTTCAGATTCAACGCCTGGTCCATTTCTCATTCGATTCGTTTCCAACGGCGTAAGAAATGCCAGAGGCTTCCACTTTACATACAGACAAAATCCTTGCAAATAACTGGAATACCTGGGCCAATGAGGTGAAGGGAATGAAAGACAAGTTGAATCCTGCGCACCGTCGAAAGCAAGAGAGGGGCTCATCATAGCAAAGAGAACGCACGACTAGTACAGAGCATACTGTGCAATACTGCAATTTCCGATAAGGCGTGCCTGGCGAGCATCAATCACATACAGAGAATGAAATTTCAGCAGAAAAGTAGCATTGGCAAAAGAAAACCGAAGTTAGCATACTTAGTCCATTAAAGGTCAAATCATTTCAGCTAAATATATGTTGATCAATATATTAAAAGGCCTGAATTACTATTAGACTAGGGTCTAGTGTCCCCCCCCCCAAAAAAAAAAAAAAAAATCCAAAAGTAATTTTTTTAGTCAGCAACTATTTTTCCTGAATAGCCAATTTTGCTGTCCTCGAAATATATCACTTTATTTATTCTAAATCGATCAAGACTTTGCAAAATAATGGACTTCAGAAGCGACTTTCATTGTTCAAGATAAAGCATGTATTGCAAATATATTTCAAAGACGATGATGTGTGGAGGGGAAAATAAATACAGAAGGGACAGAAAAGAACAGGTTTTTGCCAAGGGTGTCTGTTTTTTCCCACATTAGCTGGTAATTAATAAACTAGTTGAATGGTATAACACTGTTTATAAGATCAAATGACGTTATTAATTTCGGTAATCCATCATATTTTTATGGATCCCATCAAACCTGACCTATAGTCTTCAATGTTTCTAAATCGGGCCCTGAAAATATTACAAGTCTCAGTAATTATAGACTCCAAGGAATTTTCTTTAAATGTCAAATTTAAACAATTTTGAATAGTATAGCCCGCCGTCATTAGATGTCTTTTATTTAAAAAAAAAAAAAAAAAATATTATGAGGGCGCCATCGGAGACCACACAACAGGAGTTAGACATTTTTCAATGGCAATTATAATTGTGTACAATTTTTTAATGGACAATGTAGACTTATAGTATATTTATATTTGCTTATTTCAGTGGCGTGCTGAAGAGGGGAATGTGGGATTGTAACTCCCATGAGAATTGCTGTATATATGTATTATAATATATATATATATATATATATATATATATATATATATATATATATATATATATATATATATAAGAATTTTGAGATATGAATTGAAGAGGGAGCATCTCCATGAATAATTTCTCGCTACCCCCCTGACTTATTTTCATTAGCAATCCAACAAAATTACTGTGACTGGATAAAAGTTCTTATATTGATTCATTTTTTGTAAGTGAAGAGTAAAAAGTTACTTTAGAAATTCAGTGTCAAGGAGAGTTAAATAACATGGATAATTTATATAGAGACAGCGATTTAAGCAAAAACATTGATTGTGAATGGATAATTGATAAGTTTGAAACACAAAACACTAGTAAGCAAATTGTTGAGATTCCACCAGCCTCAAACACCTTATTTTTTTTATTTCTTATTGATTTTATGATTGTTTTTTAGTTTTTGATAAACAATTTTTTACTGCATTTGATGGCCATTTTAATGTATTCTACTTTGTGATACTTTATAGACAGATGGGCAAAATGTAGACAATATACAAGAATATTTTAATAGTTTGTATATATCACAGGAAGATTTCACCAAGCCCTCTAGTACTGGGGTAGCTAGTAATGGTAATGCATCAGACTAAGAGTAATGAGTTGGCTTGACATATAGTTTGTATAATTAACTGTTAGGGAAAAAGGGCCGTTAGAATATTTTTTTTTTTTTGGTATAGGACGCGGTGGTTTCAGAGAAGGTTGGGAACATTTAATTTGAAAGATTGCCATCTACTTTCTCTAGAAAGGAAAAATTGTTTCAGGAAAACAAATATTCTACAAATAATTTTTTATCTGTCCTTAAATACGGACGACAGGTCTTAATGGGTTATTTTTATTTGCCATTTCTACGAACATTCATCTTCTTGAAATACGATTGAAAAGAGATGAAGAAAAAGCTTCTCTTTTATTGTACTCATTCCATTCATCAACAAAATCGTATATCAACATTAAAATATGCTAATTCAGACTTAAAAAAAAAAAAAAAGATTTTATTGAAAGTATTTAACAAGAATTTATTTTTCAATCGCTTTCATTTAAGTTCACTTGTGTGTCAGGTGAAATTTCACAATCACTTTTTAAAAAAAAACTACTTTCCTGAGTAGCTAGAGATCTGAAAGTTTGCACAGATTCATTTCCAGTGACAATACAATATTCAGTCATAAGAAATTAGACTGGAGGAAAAAAATCAGTTTGGTATATGAAAAAAAGCTGTTCAGAGAACTTGGAATTCCAATTGCAGAGATTTTATACTAGTATCACTATCTGTTTATAAGCAGCATAACTAAAAATTCAAAAGTAATTTCGAAAGTTTTAAAACAATGACTCCTGGTTAAGAAAATACATATATATATTTTGTTTTTGTAAAATTTTAAAGTTTTTGTTATATTTTTAAGAATATGTTAACCCTTTTCTGGTATATTTGTGATTTTTTTCTTTGTCTTTTCGCGTCTGGGAGTAGTTGTTGTAATAAACCTACGTTAGTTTTTAATGAATACTTCTTTACATTTGTTGTTATTTAAAAAGACACTGATTTGCAATGTAATAAATCATTTTTAAAGAAATTCTGCTTGAATCCATTTTCAGAAATCATGCCTACCAAAAAATAAAATAAGAGGTCTAAAATATAACTTATGATGTATAAATTTGGTACCAAATTATACTAGCTTTTTAGAAAGCATTAGTAAATGAAAAGAATTTATGTATAAATTTAGAATTGCCAAATATTATTGATAAACTGACAAATAACAAAGATAATGTATTTTATGGGTGCATTTGTTACTTTTTTAATACGATTAATAAATTTTAAATAAATATGTGGTGTATACACTTTAAAACTTTATAGATCATTATTCAAGTATATGGAACAGTATTACAAACATAATAGTACATTTCTATGCATAGGGCTGAGTTATGAATCTAGCGATAATTCTTATTTGTAGAATGTAATGTGGCCAAATGCTAGCTTGCACACAAACAGTTAATACCGCAGAACCGACCATGGTCCTACACATTCGACATCATGACGTTAAAAAAAAAATTGGTCAGAATCTGTAAAATCTCGTTTGATTGCATAAACCATCTGGTAAAATGTAAATTAAACTACTTTTTGAATTAAGGAGAAAAGGAGTGCGTTGTTATGCTAATGAATAAATGTTAGAAAAACACATACAAAATCTTTTCAATAAAATACAAATTTGCAATAGAAAATATCCTAGTTTACTTTAATAATAGCAAAACTTATACATGGTCAAAGTTTTGCTATTATTATGGTCTATTAGGATTTTGGTGGTAGACAGAGTTCTTAAAAACCACTTACCTAGTTTTGGTTTGGAGCGCCACGGTCTACTTTTTTGCAATACGAGGGCTAATGAATCGACTTTAAGAAGTAGGTCCCTGTCTCATTAGCCCTCGTGCTGCATAAATGTAGATCATAGATCTCCCAGCAAACCAAACCAAAAGCCAATGTCGAGCGGCTACGAACATTCATGCCACATCGGGATTCGGAACCATGAACTCTGTTACCGAAGGCCAGCGCCACTAACCATTCGATCAGCGTTTGGCTTCCGCCTTGCCTAGTGCACAGCTAAGATATATATATCTCATAGAATGAGAAAAAAAAAGGTTCATATTTTAACCATTTGGTTTTTCCCATAAGAGAGAATAGTTATATGATAAATCTATATTACGTATAAAGCTTTAAATTTCATACATCTAACTGCAAAATAGAACTAAATTTAAAACGTTAACCAAATTATTCTTCCCATAAAATACAGTTCGTTGTGCATCACATGTCATATACAAGAGTCTTTAAAGCCTTAGATGTGTATATCATATGCGATGTAGAGGACAGGTAAAAGGTTAAAAAAGGAATTACATACAAAATATGAAATACGGAACAAGATTAATAATGAAGCAAAAACTCAATCAATAACTAAATAACACCAACTTTTTATTACGAAACCGTATACGGATGTACCAATAACGAAAAAAAAATGCATATCTGCAATCTAGATCAGGCCAGGCTAATCCAAAAGACTCGGCGGGACACCTATATGCAGGTGGTAATTAAAAACAATAAATTGTTATTGTTACCCATAAATTAACGATAGGATATTTACAAATTTATAAATATACATAAATATTTATAATAATAAATCGTATATATTTACTTTAACAAACGCAGTATTTGGTTCAATAAAAATTTCGTGAATTCCACAACGGTTTGGTTAATCAATTTAAACAAGCACCATAAAAGATACTCATAACATTAGCTAGTATCAAAATTATCACAAAGCTGCCAAAGTATCTCGAGGAGTTTACTTATGATTATGAACATGCGTGACTTTCCTTATCGCGTGAGCTTCAGATTTCAGCATGAGGGAGAATGAAATTCAACCTATCGCTAGGTGAGGCCGACGCTTGTACTTCTCTTCTGCAGTCAGAGACAGTAAATAAGTAATAACAGCATTGACCATTGAATTGCAGATGGCTCTGTAAAAGATCCTCTTATCAAAATGAAAACAGTTACTTCTATTAAAAAAGAAAATTTTTCCCTAATTTGGAGCGTCAATCATTTCGGGGAATTTCTCGACAGGAAATATGAATTTTCAAGTTCAGTGTTTATGCCAAACTCAGAAGGAACATCGAGATGGAAGTTAGTCTTGTTTCCCGAAATCGTGTATCCGGAAGGAGGGCAAATTGCTTTACGACTCATTAATGTGTCGAATGACGATAAGTGCTACTCAATAAACTACAGAATTTCCATATTTGATAAAAATGGTAGCGAACAAGTACTTAGGTATCGAGAAAAAGTTTTCCGACACTACTTGGATTACGATCAATGCATTGTCGTGTGTAATCAAACAATTAAAGACAAATGTCTCCTACAGAATAATGGCACACTGACAATCTGCTGTGAAATGGATGTTCTATATTGTGTAAATCCCGACGACAAGACACTAGAATCGCAGAAACTGCCCGAAAATATCAGTGTTCCACTCAACAACGTTTCTATGACAATTGAAAATCCAAATAATTCGCACCCACTGAATGATCTTTCTTCGATTGATAAAAAACTAACCAAATCTGAAAACCTAAATAACTCTTTGTCATCAAATGATACTTCTTTCGAAAATACTTGTAAGAGCCCAGGTGAAGGAGTAAAGGTTATAAATGGTTTACCTAGAATGAATGACAACGTATTTTCTGCACCGATGCTTAAAGTAGAAAAAAAGCATTTCAATAAAAATAGTTATAAACACCAAAAGGGTTTCATAGATTCCCCTAATGAATATGAAAAGAAAGCAAGTGGTCCGTTAGAGAAGAATGATCGCTTTTCGAACAAAACAAGAGAAAATGCTAAACGAGGGAATGAGAATTCAAAATACTGTAAAGAACTCGATATCTTATCCAACGATTTAAATTTTCTGTACACTACCAAGTATCAATACGATGTTACAATCAAAACAAAAGACGGGCAGATTCATGCTCATAAAGCAATTTTAGCAGCAAGGTCAGACTATTTTAGGAAAATATTAATACAAGGTAAAGGAGACATTCAAATCCCAATTATTTCCAACGCTACACTTGAAGCTATTTTGTTTTATTTATATACTGGTCAATCACCACAGATCACATTTAAACTGGGAATGGATATCTTGAGAGTATGTGATGAATTTCACCTAGATTATTTAAAAGAAATGGCAGAAAATTCGATCAGGTCTCAAATGAATATAAATAATGTGACAGATATATTCGAAATAGCTACAGAATTGAAACTAGAAAACTTGAAAATGCATGCTTTAAAGTTTATTGCTAAAAACAATGAAGCAGTGACAAATTCTTCAAAGTGGAATGAAATGATAAATACCAACCCCCATGGTACAGGAGAAATCCTTCTTACTATTGCATCCTTTCAAAATAAACTTAACAGACACTAAAATAATAACACAGAGGAGCAGCTAAATTTAGATATTTCATAATTATAGTTGATTAAGTGTTTGAAGCTCTTTCAAAAGTGTAATAAAATAGAAATTTTTTTAATTATGATCAGTGGAAATTTCAAAATGATTAACCTAATTTTTTTTAACAAATAAAATTCTTCCATAAAAGTTTTACATAAATTTTATACTTGAAATAACTGCAACACAAAACGATTTAATAAAGCAAATACTAATGTATTTCTTATAAATTTTACTTTTACTTTTGCCAATACAGTTATAGCAATATTAACTACGAAATGAATGAATCAAGCATGAAAAACTTTTAAATAAAAAGATACTATAAACTGATAAGAATAAATGCTACTTAATGTCATAGCATATATTACACAAATTATTTTAAAACTGGTATGCAAATTTTCAGAAACTAAAAGTTTCAAACCTTAAGTCTAAGTCAACATATAAAATTCATTAATCATGTCTATTATTTTATTTTTTTGTTTCTCCATTTCAAAAGAATGCCGTTCTTGAATTTTGACCAATAATATTCATTATTTTTCAAACATTTTCAGAAAATTCTTGAAAAATTTTTCATAATTTCCAAATTTGTCAAATAACTCTGTTTTTCCGGTTGCTGAATACTCTATTATGCTTCCAAAATGAATTGGCCTGTACAGAATTGGCAAATGCCACTAAGGTAAGTACCTACTACATTAGAAAATGAATTTGTCATTCTGTGCTATAAAAGTGGTAGTCTATGCAATTTCCTAGCAGTCAGCATGTTATGCCCAGTGTCTAGTTTGAGCTTGACAAGTACATAAATAAATCACCCAGATAAAATATAAGATAAATATGTGGGTCCAGATGTCCTTTCTCTAGGAGGTTATCAAGTGAGATAAAAGTACAGAACACATATCAATAGTCACCCCTCTTAAAATTGAAAGTAGTACGTAATACTGTAAGATGTCCAGCATGGCATCAAAAAATGCCCCAAGTAACCCAGAGTATGCAACCCCTTGCAAAGTATCAAAGTCGCAATCCAATTTTAGGATTACAAGACTTTAAAAAATTTTGGAATGTCACAGGAAAAAAAAGCAGTGCCCTATTTTATTCCAGTTGCAGGTTGATAATCCACTCAGAGACCATCACATGGGCAAATTGAGACCTCAGATCTACAATTAATATGACTTTACTATGGCATACCTGCCACCTTTTAAAAATTAACATCACTTTAGTTGCAAATTAAAATTAATAAAATCTTAGCACATTCATATCATTTATTATGAATGTGCTAAGATGAGTGATTCTAAGTTTTAAAAAAAATTCTGAACATAATACAAATTTTCTGAAAAAGTATACACTACTAATTTAAAATAAAAATTATCTTCAGGTTAATTTCTGGATGTCAAAACTAGAACTGGATGATATCTGAATTTTAATATTGATATATCTTACCAAATATCAATATATTAATATATCAATATATATCACCTTATTATAGAGTTGCAAATGTGTGTTCTGTATAAAATACAAACACATAAAATTTTAACATATTGCTTTAAAAATCACGCAACATATTATTACTGCTCTTTAGTAGAAACATAAATTGTGGATGAGGAAAAAAAGAAAATGTATAAAACTTTCTGATTATCTTTAAAGTTAATTCACATATTTTTCATTTGAAGTAGAAGATGGTCTTGAAAAACTTTTCTTTTTAATTTTCAGAAACAGATTTTTCGAAAAATTCATTTCAACAAATAAGATTTATTTTAATTTGTTTAGTTCTTTAATTTTGAAAATCATTCACAATTAAATACTGACATAAATATGAAATCATCATACAATACCTAGATAATGCTGTATTTAGTGGTCACTAGAACCATGCCAAATGTATTATGCCACAGGATATTCATACACCTTTTTACCCATTATACAAATTTCTGCTGAAATTTAAGTTTTCCATTTTTATAAATTACTTCATTGAAAAATCCTTTGTCTTTCATTCAAAATTTATAATTTCATTTTTACGGAAACAAAAACAGAAAAAATTCTCAGTCTATTTGCAATTTTGTAAAATTAAACCTAAGACATAAATTTTATGTAGAATCCATAAAAATTGACAAATATTCAATGGATTAAAATTATATTATCTGTAATTAATACTTTTTTTTAAGTTCTATTCGACTTAACCACTAGATAATCATAAAAAAATCCAAATTTTGGCAATTTAAGAGGAGGTGAGGCCTATTCAGTAACTGATTTCTCTTTTACGACCATGTATTTTGAAACATATTTTAACCAACACTTTTTTCTAAACTATATTAATAGTTGGATATTGTTTAAAGCTTTTACTTACGTAACTAAATAAAATATTTATACATTTTAAAAAATATTCAGTTTTAGGAGAGTATCCCATTCATTTGTTTATTATCTCCCAAAGAAATAAAAACTCATTTAGCTGTACACAGATATGTACAAATTAAAATTATATTTTATAAAACATGGAGATGTAAATAAATTTTTTTCTGCATAATATGCAATTAACAATCACCTGACTTTTCCTTACCACTCCCTTCAATATATTAAGTTGGACAGAAGGGATAAATGATCTTTATCCAGGCCCCTAGACTACCATGATCAGGGTGCCACCCATTGATAAAATAGTGTGTACCATACATGTCTCATTCATTTCCATTGTGTTTATTCTTTCATATTTATGTCAGACAAAAGTAAAATGAGAAAGTAATGTGAAGAATACATATTGCAACACAGGACAAGACATTTGTTAAAAAATAGAAAATATTAAAGAAGTAAGAAAGGGATTTTATTCACTAAAACATGTTTATTAAAAAACTGTACTAGAAGAATATTTTCATATACTTACAGCTATAATATTTAAAACAATAAGTATACAAAATTGGAATGAAGCATTTATACTTTTAAAAACAAAAGATTGAAAAACCAGTGCAGTTATAAAAACCAGTACAAAAGCAACTGTAATTTATACATATAACTAAATAATTTAAAATAGCTTAATAAGTAAAGCTACTTATAATTTTTTTTTTTTATATATATATAAGAAAAGTTCAAAAAACTTATAAAAAGATTTACTGAAGAATATTTTTTTTTCTTTCAGACAGCTCAAAATTAAATTTCATAAGCCAAACAAAGAATGCTAGTGCATTTCATTTCTTCAGAGCTTATGATTAAAGAAGACCATTTAGTAAATGTTTTAATCTTACTTGGCAGTAACTCTACCATATGTGTGTATACATAACATGGATAGAAAATTCCTTCATCAACATTTTACTCTGCAGCCGTGGTTATAGAGTAAAAGGCTAGTACCTTCAATTTTAAAAGTGCTTCAGAATAGATAAGCATTATCTTTATGTTATTTTTGGATTAAAAAATTAATCTTTAGGATAACTATAAAATCTTAATTTCTATGTTTACCATTATATTTAGCAAAAATTGAAATTCATCATAAGAATCATAACATAAAAAGATTAACTTCACTATGAAAAAAAAACTAGCAAAGATATTTAAATTCAAAATTGACAAAAATTTTAAATTTTTTTTTTCTTTAGGATATTAATTAATTTGGAGAATAACACTAATTTAAGGTGGAAACCAGGTAGCATTGTCCCTTTTACAGCCCAAAGAGAGATAGGATAAAGAACTTATTTTACTGGAACAGGATTCCTACTCTTTTACCAGAACAAAAAGCAAGAAATTTATATGACTTACTAAGACCAAAAAAATTTTTTTATAATGACCTATTTGAGATACATGACATATTGAATAAACCATACTTTCTTACAAACACACTTTAATAATTAATTATCCAGATAAGGCATGTTCAACAAATGCTTGTAATTCAAAATAAATTTTGAAATAAAAATGCCTAAAAATGAATATAAGATAACTCTTACATAAACTAATTTTGAATAATATCCATCTTAAGTCTTTTGAGTGTCATACTAAAAACTAATTGTAAATAAAATATAATATAAAAAGTAACATTCTGAAGGTTTAAAGACGATTTAAAAAAAAAAAAAAATAGCAACATAGGAAAATTATATATATATATAAATATATACACGTATGTATAAAAAGCCTCCCCCTTTTGATCCCTCACCTACTTGCTGTTATATTTAAGTGTATTTAAGAAATATATTCACAAACTAAAGCCAAATTGCTGCTTGATTAGTAACTCCATACCCATTTTATATTTGAAAAGAGAAAAATCAGATATCGTTGGAAACCAATGTTCTACTTGTGAGTAAAATAAAAGGGCTCATTGTAAAAAATAAAGATTTTTAAGGGCCTTTATTTTTTACTTTTAAGGGCCCATGGGAACCTTGTAGAATACAGTATGTAACCATTTTTTTTTTTTTTTTAAATGGAACTCTCCCTTACATTTACATAAAGAAAATACTGTTCTTTTCATTTGAAAAGGGACATTGAAACCTGCTTACGACCTCAAAGCATTAAAGCTAATATTTTTATTGATCTACCCGCAAAAAGCTTTTCCCACGAAATTGAGCTTTTTGTTTTGTGGTTCTTATGATGAATTTAAATTTTTAGTAAATGTAGTAATAAAGAAAAATTAAAAGTAGATTTTGTAATTTTTGCAAAACTGAATTTTTAAATTTAAAAATACTACAAGGAATTATTTCTTTATTTGAAAATTTTTATATTTAGAAGTAACTGTCTCTGACCAAGAGTTTAAAAAAAAGTTAAGGACTGTGCTAGTGACCATGTATATACAACTTAAAAATATTGATGTATATATGTAACTATTATGAGGACATTTATGAATATTTTTAAATACCAAGATTGTGCTTACAAGATTGTTTAGAACTAAGCTAGAAATTTAAATCATTTCATGTAACAAAGTATTTAAAACATTCTTAATGTGCAAAAAATTTCAGAAGTTTTTAAAAGTATATATATATATAAAAAGACACTTTGCATGTTATATATACTTATAAAAAATTCACCCAGGAAGTGATTTATGTAAAATACTAATTTCAAACTATTGTTCAATTCTGCAAAGAAGTTTAATCCAAAAATTACAAAATTTCGTAATTGGATAAAATAGTATGAAACATAGAAATGGAAATAAGGTATATGTTTGAATATTTCCTCTACACATTTAAAACTATGTTTAACATAAATTTTACAAATCACGAAACATAAAATCCTACTTTAAAGTAACCAACATAATCCCAAACATACACATGGCAACTGTTCTTTCCACAGATTGATAAAATAACAAAAACAAATTTTTTTATACTTAGAAATTTACTTTAACAGCCTGAATTATGCATGTTTAATACATGTTTCAGCAAAGAGAATAAAAATAATACAGCAGAGTTCAACAAATTAAAATAAAATCTTCAAATATGTAAACAAAGTAAGCAAAATTTGCTCAACCCTCTGAACTCTATTCTAAATATATATGTATCTAACAATTTTAACAAAAATGTTAACTTTTTTTTTCAACTTAAAGCACAGATATATAATAAGGATAAATACAACATTTTCAGCTAAACAGTAAATAACAAAATAATTAACAGAAATAAGTAAAATTCTAAACTTTCAAAGCTCTCATAAGAATGAAAATATATGTGCCTAACAACTTTAACATGAATTTTTTTTCTTAAAGCCTATTATTATGTAATAAGAATAAATATGACTAGATAGTGATACCATTTGGAAATATATTGCCTATTTATATATTTTAATATAAACAGAAAGAAATAAAAAGAGCATTTTTAACAAACTAATAAATTACAAAATATTCTAAAGTAATAATTTAGAAAGTAAAGAGTACATCATTTTTAGTGTTACAACAAAATTCAAACATATTATGAATATTAGCATACTATCTCTTATAAGAATAAATAAATAAATACCCAACTTCAAAATAATATCTTTTCAAATTAAAACATTAATATGTAATAAGGATAATTACAACTAGATATTAGTGTTAGCATTTAGAAATACATTATCTAATTGTATGTTTTAGTACAAACAAAAAGGAAAGAAAGACATTTTAAACCAACAGCAAACAACAAGTAAATAACAAAATATAAAGTAATAATTTAGAAAATCATGAATACAACATAACTTTTAAAATATAACTTTTACAACAGAAATTTAACATACTCTGAAAAAAATATATAAAAACCAATTTTATGTTATTTACACCAAAGTTTTAAATAAATAAATAAATTATAAAAATCTATTTTTGTAAGTTATAAAATGATACTATAAATATAAAACAGTAATAAAAATTATATCAACAAAATACAAAAACACTAACACTGAAAGAAAAATAATCACCTTAATAGTGTAATTTTACAAATATATGCAAAAATTTAAATTAAGCACATTTTGTGCTTATGAAGAATGAACTATATTATTACTCAGTTTTACAGATAAAAAATTAACATTTAACGACAGTCTGTTAGTTTCTATAAATCAAACAACTAGCATTTTTTTTTTCTATCACAAAATCTATAAATTGTACCCATATTCTTTATTCAGTAAAACTAATTATTTAATAAATTATGACTTTTTATAAAATTATAATGCACATTCAAAATAAATAATCAGCAAATAGGAACTTATCTAAACTTGCTTAGTTAAAGTAGCTAAAAAAAATTGTACTTAAACTAAATATTTATTTAAAATAGAAGATTCTATTAAATTTAAATTTTGAATGATGCATGTATATTACTTCAGTAAGGCTGTCATAAAATGGCTAAAATTCATATCACAGATGTTTTATTTTTATATATAAATAAAATACAGTAATAAATCTAGTAATTACTTAAATAATCAGCTAGGGGATAAGAAACTTCCTCATATAAAACAGGTTGGCTATTTTCTGTTATAAATGTACCTGGAGAATTATTAAAACAGGTTACTGTCTGTTTGGGTGGCAGCATTGATAATTGTTCAGAATTGGAATTATTATATAAAGATGGAGAATATAAATATTCAAAGTCTGTTTCTTGAACCTCATTTTTAAACAGATGAACAGAATCAGGCTGAAAAGCTGAAGAATTTGAATTGCTATTAAAATTAATTCTAGATGGATAAACACCACTAAAATGTGGCATAGTTGTATCATACATTTGCCCAATTAAAGATTCATTCATTAAAAGACTACTATTTTCTATATAACTGAAATTAGGATGTAAAAATAAAGGGAATGCATCTGACTCCATTTCCAAGGCCTCCTCAAGCTTTGTGAAATTACTAAGGGGATTATAACTGGCATTTATACAACTGTTGCATGAATTATACTGAGTAGAATTAGAACTATCACTTAAATTATTACATGATCTACTGGAGTCTGATAGATTTTCCATGTCAATATTTATTTTAGTTGTTGAGGTGCTACTAGTACTGTAATTTGAAGTTTTTTCTATTGCAGAAGATTCATCATAATAGATGGGCTGCTTAGAATCAGAATTCAAACTAAAATCAAAATTGTAGTCACTATAGTCTGAATTAGAATTTTGGAAATGCTTTGTGGTAAAACTAGAAGACTCATACCCAGGATTAAAATTCTGAATATTATTAGACTCATAAGAATTTAATAAATATTCTTTACCCTCATCACAACTGCTTGGATCTAGATTTTTAAAATTTTTATTTATAGCACTGGAAAATTCAAAATTTTCCAAATCATTATTGTCAAAACGATTAGTCATGTGAGTTCGAAAGTTATCCATTTTATGATTACTAGCTCTTAAATTTTCATCATTGACAACAATGTTGTGTGCAAACTTATCAACATCATATAGAGAATATTCTTCTGATTCTTTAGCATTATAGTTAAAAGATTCAGAGTTAGCAGCAATAGGTAGGAAATTTTCTTTATCTTTATGATAGTGATTTTTAGACAAGTTAGAATCTAAATTTTCAAATGCCTTTTCATTGTTACAAAAGTCAGATTTAGACAATACATCACAGTTATTCAAGGGTACAGAAAAATCCTTAAAATCTTGCAAGCAATCTATTTCTTCAGACATGAAGGTATCTTCCTGATTAACTAACATATCAGTCCTACTATCACCTGACACAACATCAGGTACTTTGTATTCCTAAAAGGGAAACACATACATATAAATAAAGGAAAAAAAAATTCTCATATTTGATACCACTTAATGGGCATGTAACAAATAGTGATTCACTGTATATTAAGCTTAATTTCAAGCCAAATAACAAGTATCCAGCAGCTAAACACTTAAAAAACTTTGCAATTAAAATTAACAAACTTTAAATAAAAAATGAAATAAATATTAACAAAACTACTTGTATATGTAAAAATGGATTGATGTATTTTTTGTAATATTTTAAGTATCTTGATGCTGAAGCTTTGACGGGAGGGTTGTGAGTTTGAGGCTCAAGCTGGCCAAAGATCACAGTGTTCATTAATGGCAGCTGGTGCATGTGAAATGGATTTCCAACTTCTTTCAGGTTCCATATATCTGGAGATAGGGTTCTTCTACTTGGTCCTTGCTTCTAGAATTACAAGGACACAGCAAGGGTAATATTACTTGTATCCATAAAATTCGTTAAGCTACACATGCTCCCAGCAGGGTCCTAAATGAGTAAGAGCTTTGCAACTGTGTATGAACAAGATATATGCATTGCCAGCTGCATGTAAATGTTATATGGCAGTACTTAACTTTCTTTTTGTTTTCCCCAATACAGCTGTCATTAGACACATATCTTTGTGCCAAATACAGCAGCATGCTGTTATTCATTTAGGGGGAGCAAGTGTAGTTTATGTAATGCTTTGGATATGAGTAATATTGCCTGCCGGGTCCTCTTAATTTAGAAGCAAGGACATAGAAGAACACTCCCTAGGATTAGTCTGCCACCTCTAGAGGTATTGTTTGAAATTGAAAGAAATTGTAATTATGAACGTATTTCACGTGCCCCAGAATTTGTTACATAATGAAAATTATTTGGTATTATACATATATATGGCATTATTATTATTTGGTACCAAATGAGATTTTTTTTTTCATGTCAACTTTATTGACATGAATGTTTCACTAGTTTACTAGACTATTTTTTTAAAGGAAAAAAAAAAAAATCCACTATTCTGTACAATTCTCAAAATTTGTACACTAACTCCATAAATTAAACCAGTCTTCTTTCTACCTCTCCTTTTATCTGAACTCTTGTTTGGGCTTTGATACCATTACATAATTTATACTATTTTAAAGGAAATATATTTTCCAGTTATTGAAATATTAATGTGCAAACCTAGTTTAATCCTGCCTTAAAACTGTTTCAAGAATCTGTTATGATTATAAATTTATGCAAATAAAAAGTAATGTATTTATTAAATTTTTAATTATTGGTTTCGACCAAGAAATTTTTCTAATACTTCAGCAAACCTTGTTATTTCTCATTTTTTAACATCACATACTAATTTAATTGTTATTAATACCAGAATTATGGCGAGGATTTATTTTGTGTTTAAAAGGAGCAGATTTCAATTACTAACAACAAATAAAATTTGAAGATACTAAATTTAAGTTTATTCACTTTACAGAACGATGAAAATTCCTGCCTTATAGCAAATGCATTAAATGTGTAAAATGATCTAGTTTATGTTAAATTACATTACATACAAATATGAAAAATTAAGAATACTGGTATAAATTAATTAAATGTAAAACCAAGTAAATAAATGAAAATAAAGTGTTACTTTTTATTTATAGGTACAATAAATATGCCTTAAAAGATGATTATGTTGCAATGTGCAAGGATCCAACTGTGTTAAATTGTCTTTGTTAATTTCTGATTGTGTACCATCCAAGGCATGAGTGGAACGTGTCATGGATTAGAATTATGTAATGTGAATCATCCTTTATATTGCATTTTCTCAATCTATAGAGCTTAACCATAATTCTATGTATAACTTATTTACAAAAGTAAAAATAATAGACCAATTTTAATAAAATGTTATGTGAACACATTGGGTCAGGAAAAGTCAAAGGAGAATAAGATTATTAAAACATAGAAATACTATCATACACATGAAAGAAAAACTTTACCAGTTACATAACTGGAAGGCACTACTGGGGATGATTCTTGATCATTATCTGAAAAATAGAAAAGAATGAAATATTATATTTAAAAGAATTGCTCGAATTATTTCTTCCAACTTCCAACTTTCTCAATATGAAAAGTGTATAAAAAAAATCTCAATACAAAATGAGAATAATTACTCTTATCAATAAAAAAATAAATAGATAAATCTAATACATGTCATGATTTCTGTAAGCAAAACTATCAAATCTACAAAATTTGGATAGGGGGGATAAATCAGAACATGCTTTTAAGAAAGGATTACAAAAATAAAAGGAAAAAGAATTTATTAGAAAATAAACTAACAATAGAACTGAGTAAAATGTAGAAAATGTACTTATTGCTGCTAAAATATACACTCACCCTGAACTTTCTGAATCAGTACATTATTTGAACAGTTTCTAGTTTTATCAGCATGCAAAAATACAATATGTGCTCTTTGTCTTTTTTTAGTCTGGTGAAATACCTTAAAATAAAAAACATATTTTAACACATAACTGGTATTGAATTTTTAAAAAAATAAATGCAGTGAAATATAAATAAAAAAATAAGATCTTTTTAGATTATGTAACACAATTGTGAAACACACAAATTCATTTTTAGGAAAAACAAACTTTAGTGCCCATTTCACAATGAAATTCATTATACACAAAATTTTTGTTAACATATGAGAATAAATTGCCTATTCAAAATTGACTCTTACACACACACATACATAATCCTTTGTGTACATATATGTATGTATTTATGTATATACGCGTGTGTGTGTTATATTTTAAATTGGTTTGAATGATCTTGATGGATTTGACATGGTGATTCAGACAAACACTGAAAACGTTTTAGGCAGGTTAAATGGCTCAGAGGTCAATAGAGTGTAGATATAAAACACTTTCTTAAATCTAAATTACATTTATCAATACTATTTCAGCATCATTTGATAGACTTCCCTTTCAATTATTCTAATAATTGAAACCTTACAAATAACTTAATCACCTGAAAAAGTCTAAAATGTGTTTCCAGATACGATTTTTTTTATTTTTTTACCATATTTATAAGATTTATTTTATTGATTTTAATTTAGAATACTTCTTTCACATCGAATTCAGTTATTCCAATCTTATTTCTCTAATCCTAAACTGGGTTTAGTAACTATTTTTGGCACTAGTTCATTTATTTCTTATAATTATTTGCTAAAATAATTGAAATAATTTAAAATGACTTAATTCATGAGATAGTGTTTAAAATGTACTTTAATATATGTTTTAAGGTTTTTTGATGAGATTTACTTGAATTTTTTTAACAAAATATTTTTATTTCTTTAGCTTTAATTTTGTCACATTTTTCAAACAAAAATATTTTTTGCTGTTGTGGAATTATTAAAAAATTGAAAAAAATGATTGATTGAAAAATTGAAAATATTATACACTATTTCTTTTTTTGCACACTTAGGACCAATCTAACAAAAGTCGATTAGACTTATACAGCAATTACTATACAAGTTTAGAAAAATTATGATTATCTTAACTGTGATTGGGCCTTGATACTTTAATTTTTATAAGAAACTTAATTTTTTAAAAATAATCATCCTTTATATAATTACACATCAAATATAGTTAATTTTCCTTTAGCTGAGTGGAAATACAAGTCACGAAATATAGTGTAAAGTTTACAAAAAAGTTATTGAAGTGGAAAATAAAGTTTTCATTAAAATATTTTTAACATGACAATGAATACCTTGATTGACTAATACAAAATATAGGGAATAAATCAGTCTAAAACATTGTATGAGCAAAAATCAAACACATTCTAAATTTTTTAAAAAATAGCACAATTACTGTCATTTAAAATAATGCTACCATATTTAGCTGTTAACAGATATTAACACTAGATTGCCCAAGGCAGTCATTTTGACTGTTTTTTAATTTCAATTAGAAAAACAATTATGAAATACAATGACACAATTTCTTAGAATTTGGTGACTTTTTCTATAACATATAAATGGGTTTATGAATAATTGTAGTTACTTCTGCTATCCTTTATTATATAATATTAAAAATTAATTTTAAACAAATTTCTTTACATATTTGTTATTTTTTCACAATGCAGTCATTTTGACTGTTTTTGGGCAATATAGGTATACAAGAAATCTCGGGCAATCTAGTGTTAAATAACTAACACAATTATATTAAGAAAATGTTTCTACAATCAAAATGAAATACTGTATCTATTTAAAATTAAATAAACTATAAAAAATCAGTTAAAAACAGTAAAATACCTTTATGGGCTTAGAAGCTCGCTTTGTAACAGAACTTTTAACACTATTTTCAACTGAAAAAAAGATTAAAATTTTTGAATTTTACATCTGTACAAGTAAAAATGATTACAAAACTATACAAACATAAATACCAACCTGCAATATCATTTGAACATAATCTCTGAGTAAGGTTTGAATGTATAATTTGCATGTAATGAACATACAAGACCAAATTACGAAGATTTCGTACCTAAAAAGAAAGTTTAAGAAAATTATCTTCAATTCAAAACTAAAACAAAAATTGGCATTTACTCGCATTTAAATGAATGAATCTGAGAAAAAGAGAAATAAGTTGCACTTTACCAAAATATAGGAAACATATTTAATTATAAATTTAAGTTTCAAAATTTCTGGAAATCCTAAAATTTTACATTTAAAAAAAAAAAAAAAGCATGTATAATTCACAATAGGGATATTCTATTGTCATCACCTTTCAAGAACCCTTTTTGACATCAATATTTCCAAAGATAAGAGGAACCCTGCCAACTGGTTGAAATCTTTATTTACAGACCACTTGGATACACCCTCTTAAACTCGTTACCACTATAGTAGCACCCTCAGGGTCAGAAAACTTGGTAGGTTCATCCCTATAGTACCGGTCACAGTTAACCGCCACAGTACAGTTTGTGGACTTCCTGAAGCTGATACTGTCAGTGCTGAAGGTACTCTTGAATAGTGAAGGCTGGTTCAAGACAGTCAATACCAATAACACATTCCTTACCATTTATTTGCAGAGTGAAATGTTTACTTGTCCTTTTTATCACACAATAAGGTCCATTGTATGGATATGTTAAAGATGTCCTTACACAGTCATTTCTCACAGAAACATGAGTGCAAGTCTCTAGAGAAGGATGCCAAAAACAGGAAGGTTTGTGATGTGAATATGTGGAGGTTGGGGCCAATTCTTACATGATGTTGGACAAATGTTGTAGGAAGGTTGCTAGATCCATCTGAGATCCTTCCTTTGAAGGTTGCAAAAATTCTCCTGGTAAGGTTAATGTTGTCCTATAAAGCATTTTGGAACAAGTACCACCAAGGTCCTCTTTAAATATGGCACAAAGACCAAGAAGCACAATGGATAAGATCTCTGTCCAACAAGAGCTGTTATGACACTTTTAAGCCAGCTTAAGAGTTTGGTGAAAGAGTTCCATTAATTCATTGCTTGATGAATGAGTTATGTGAATATGGTGCACTCCTAAAATCTTCATTAAGGAGAAAAATAAATGAGATTTAAATTGCCCTCCCTGATCTGCAGTCAAGATTCTAGGTCCAAATCTGGAAACCCAATGTGTCACCAGAGTGCAAGTGACAGTTTCAGTTATGCACTGGAATTTGCTTCTGGCCAACGAGAAAATCTGTATTAAAGTGACCAGATATGTCTATCCCTCAGAAGGATGCAAGGACCCAACGATATCAAAATATCTGAGAGATGACAGGAAACTGATCTAAGGGACTATGGGTATGGTGATGAATCTTAAATCTTTGACAGTCTATCTATGCAGGACTGTGTCCACTTGGAGATGTCTCTTTGCATTCCTGGCCTGACAAAACGTTGCTGCATTAGTTTACGGGTGGCTCAATTGCCTGGGTGAGATAATAAATGCAGGTTTTCGAACACAGCAAAATGCAAAATCTTTGGAACATATGGTTGCACTTTTTCAGTGCTAACATCACAAAGTTTCACATTATGGCTTATTTACATTTTTTTAAAATTTAAGTGATGAGTCAGGCTTAGCAAGAAGATCAGACAGCTGTTTATCTGTTAATTGCTCTGCAGCTATTGAAATAAGATCTGTAGCCACATGTTGAGTATTGTCTATATGTGATAAGGTGTCAGCTGCAATATTTTCTGTTCAGGCAATATGCCGGATATCTGTGCTAAATTGGGAAATAAAATCCTAGTGCCTTAGCTAGCAAGGGGAACCAGAATATGACTTTTTAAAGAAGGCAAAGATCAGTGGCTTATGGTCAGTATATATAGTAAAAATGTCTACCTTGTAAATTATGCTGAAAATATTTTACAGACGAATAAATTGCTAAGAGATCTCTGTCATAGGTGCTGTACGCTTGCTTGGTAGGACTCAACTCACGTGAAAAGAAAGAGAGAGGTTGCAGTTCATGATTAAGACATTTAACACAGCTCCAATCAAAATGTTAAAGGCGTTAACCATCAGGGATGCTGCTGGTGGGGAATGTGGTAAGGTAGTGTTGCAGAATTGATTAGATCATTTTTATATGCTTCAAATGCCTGGGTTAGAGTATTGTTCCAGTGAACTGGATGCTGATTATTCTTTTTAGAATCTTAACAATTCATGCAAGGGAGCTTGAGTTTTGGCAGCATTTGGAATGAACCAACGATAAGAATTAAGCCTGGCCAAAAAAAAAAAAAAAAAATCACAATTCTATAATCGTCTCAACTTTTACTCAACAGTCCTGGTTCACTGTTTTTATGTGCTGTGCTGTTTGATTGCATTTTTATTCTTTTATTACCCTTTACCAAAACATTGCATAATAGCTGTCTAACACAAATAGTCCTTTTTCATAACAATTAAAACAAGCCATTTTTGTTGACTGGTTTGTCAAACTAGCTTGAAAAGTTTCACCTGTGTTAATACTGGTGGTTAGATGGAGATTAAGTAGAGGTTTGGTAATATGATTGAAAATTTAGACTTTTGTTAATTGTGGGGGTTAGAAGAGTTAAAGTTGTGTCTGAATGCAATCATGGTGGTAATGTTTTTCTTGCTAAGAATTGAATTAGTCTGTAGTGATATGAATTTACCATTTATCTGCCAGTATTATCAGTTCCCATTAATTCCAGCTTATTTAATGACCATCAACAAATCACAGAGGCAAACTAGAATTTACCTTGATGAGCTATATATATATAGCTGATCAGATTAAGCTCTATGTTCCCCTTTCAAGACCCAGAAACCCAAACATGTTAAAATTTAGACCAAGACATCTGAAGTACTAGTAGTGTTTCCTAGCAGCAGTAGTACTAGTCGCAGACCAAAAAAAGAAGCAGGGTGCTCCTGGGTAGGAAGGTACTCTATAGGAACAAAGCTGGCATTTTTGGTAGAGATGCGATTTTTAAATTTTCTCGATTACTACAGGCTTAAAATTTAACTATTACTTTGCGATTGTTTGAAGTTAATTTAATTTTATTATATATTAAATTTTTGACTTGATGTGTGAACAGGGATAATTGAAGAAAGAATCAAAAAATGGAGCAAAGGAGTGGGTGCACTGTATAAAGTCGTTTTTCCCTTTTGTTTAGAAAAGGAATTTGACCTAGGTGATTTGAGAAAGAAATAATGGTAAATTAGTGCAAATCAAAAAGTTGTAGGGCACATGAAAGGGGACAGAGAACATTGAAGGCTGGGAAAAAAAGGGGGGGGGGCAGGGTGCTGCACCCTCCTGAAAATTCCTAGGGAAAACACAAACTAGGAAAATTATAAGATACCAAAAACACGTCATATAGAATGTCATTTGCCAAGAGGTTTTTAGAATAATAAAAAAATTCCTGTCACAAAATATATGCCTATTTTTTTTCCAGTCAATGCTAAACATTTCTCTCATATATTATCAACAGATCATAACAACTTGTACATTTGTGGTTAAAACTGCACTTTTTTATATTCTATACTTTTTTAATTTATTATAATAGAAAACATGTTTTATTATATTCGCAAAAAAATTAATTTAAAAATAATTACTATCTCAAAATAATTTACTGAATTACTTTTAAAGTGTTTTTATTAAAAAACTTATTGCTTCTATCTGCTCTAAGTTTCTAAAATTAACTATATAATATACATGGAAAAAACAATCTCTTTTGTACTTTGAAACAGCTTTTTTAATGAAATTACCAAGTAAATGTACTATGTTCTTATGAGTAATTTTAAAGCAATTTAAATTTGAGAAGAGAGCAGAATTCTTTTCAACCTTTTAACTTCTATTCTAAAGTGAAATTCTAAAATTTTATATTTCATGTACATTAATTAGATGTTCAACACATCATTTTAATTTTAATAGATTCTATTAAATATTTATACTTTTCTGACTTTGCCACTACATTTTGCTGTTATGTTTGCACTGAAAAAAAAAGATGAATTTGCTTCTTTATACTACAAATTCATCCAATTTTTATAGTTTTAAAATGAAAGAACTTTATATAAGTCTTGGCAGAAACAGAGTTAGCTGAATTAAACATAAATACATATACATAATACAAAATAACAAAATTTATCTTATTAAAATATATATACATACCTTAGATTGGGGTTCATTTGGAACTCTTGGAATATATTTCATAACTTCATTTAGAAGTTTAACTTGTTTCTGATGTCTTAGTCTGAAACCCCAGATAAAATTGTTAAACACATTGAATATAAGATACATAAATATATAAACATACATTTCTGCATAAATGATAAACATTTAAATTTCATTACTAAAAGGTTTATGATGTATGCATAAAATTAATTTTGAGCTCAGTTATACTCATAAATTGTCAATTATAAAACATAACTTTAAGGAATGAAATCTTATGTCATAAGTAGTAATATGAAGAATAGTGTTAACATGATAAAGAAATTTAAAAATGCCAAAATTGATAATTTCAATTTAGTTTATTTGTTAAATTATTATGCTTACTTAATTTTGATGTGATACACTGAACTACTTTATAAAAGTTTAGAATGAAACATTTTTTTAATTGTAGAAAAGGCATGTTTTATAACATGATATACAATTAACCACTAATACAAAAATTCTAGTAAGTCACATAATAAATATTTATTAATCATTAAGTGCAACATACCTCTCTTTTTCTTTATGTAAATGGCTCATCTTGATGTTTTCGTCCTTAAATTTGTCTCATTACAGAACAGTACTAAAAAACATGTGGTAATGGTAGTATATTTTATACCTTTAATCAAAACTATTCATCATCAATGTTGAGATACTTTATTATCTCTTGCTTAATTTTTGGATATGGAGAAATTTGGCATATAACACTAAAATACTTTTTTTCAATCAAAATTCAAAATATTAAAATTGCCCTAATTTACGGATCCTGATTATCAGATATCTTCTTAAGTAATTTTGGAATATTGGGTGATTATAATATTTTTAACCATTTAAATGAATTAATGAGAATATCGAAATTTCAAGAACAAGCGCCTTCAAAACCAATTCCCTTCATGCATCTCGCAACTCATAAGTTGAGTAAAAAATCAAACTACTACTCACTAGAAAATTTAGAAAACTATTTCATCTATATATTTGCTAATTACTTAAAGAAAGGATTTTTTAAATCAACAAAATTAGTGTATGTGTAGAATTTAATAATGTAGAAAGTTTAAATAATTTATTTGTTTTAAATGAAAAGTTAAGAAATAATTTTTAAATTAACATGATTAGTTTTAATTTTTATATGTGGAATATTTAAAATATTTGGGGTTAAATATTAAATTTATATTTATGAACTTCATTTTTCGAAGTTATTTTTTTTTCCTGAATGAAATTCAAATATTAAATAGCTAATGGCAATATTTGAAACAGCTAAATTTTTTTCTATTTATTTACGATGGAGGACGGGATACGTAAGTTTGTTTTCATTATTTTAATTGAGTGCTTTTCTGAAAATTTGTTTATTTTCTATTATTTATTTAATAAAATAGAAAATTACAATTGTTTCACGCATTAAATTACATTTAATGATTTCCAATATCTAAGTAAATGTACTATAGTTTAAGATTACTACAATATTGTTTATAATCGTGATTTTTCCGGCTTATGGTAGTAAATTATTTTTAGATGATATTAACATCTTTGCTATATTGAGTTTCATTTTTTTAAAACTAGCACAATGTTCATTTTTGTTACAAATTATTCCTAGAGTCTAGTTATATGTGTAGTAATCTACTAACGAAAATTTGACAAGTATACTATTTTGATTAAGTTAATTTATCATAATTGTATAATTAATCCATAACTTATGGAGAATTTTACCTCTTGAAAGGTTACGACTCGGCTTTTAAATTTATACGTCTAGTTTTATTAGGTGAAAAACAGCGTTAATCAACGTTTACCTTTCTGTTATAAAATATTTACTTATTGTACTAGCATTTTGTGTTTATATATTCAACCTTTGTTTCATTTTAAAGTTATTTTAAGTGCGCAAAGTGGTTGTACATTTAAATTTTTAAGTGTAAAATTGTAAATAATCTCGAGGTATAACATTCATGACCAAAATTACATTCTTTCAAATAGTAGTGTAATGGGATGTCAGTTTCCAAACCTTTCTTTATTTTGATTAATAATAATGTCTAAGAAATATTTGTAAAATATTATAATATATATTACATTGTAATCTTCATTAAATATGTTGGAAATATATACTAGAAGTAATCATTGGATATTTATCTGGATTATAATGAAGCAGATAGTGTGTAATGAAAATTTTAAATGAGAATTCCTTGATCATAATGTATGAGAATTTATATAATCAAGTCATATAGGATTTAAGAAATACAGTTGTACTGCAGTTATTCATTTAATTATTTGAAACTTCGAGTATATGAAGTTTTATTTTTAATGTACTGACTTTATTGTTATATCCAAGTAACTTGAATTTTTTTTTTCTGCCAAAGCGTTCATTTCTCATGTTTTCTGTTTTTAGGGGAAACAGTAAATATATATATATTTGTAATTAAATACCTATATAAAAATATAAAAAGTAATATATAAAACTATATATAAAAAGTAATTTTTCAACATCTAGTTTAATATTTATGTTCAGAAGGAATAACTAAAATATTCCCTGTGAAAGATTCGGAAGCTATATTTCATGAGTCAGTAGTTTTAAAAATATGAAAGTACTTCTCAATAATATTAATTGTACATTTACTTCTTAATAAAATACATTTCAATATAATATTATATTTCTGAATATTGTAGATATCATGGACATGTTTTTCTTGATTATAATATATAAGGGATAAAAAAATATCCAAATGATTCTAAATATTCTAAAATGATTCTAAAAATAAAGGTTAAAAGGGTTAATCAGGAAGTTTCCTTTACATACTGGAGAGGGTAATTTTACATAGAAGAGGCAGGATTATGTACCACTTCATGTTTCTTGTAGTGGCTCTTCTATGTGACATGGGCAGATGTATAGAGAAGGGGTTTGGATGAATCTATATTGCAACATTCAGGTTGCAATTTTAATCTTTGGAGTGCTTGTTATGTTATAGTATATATTAATTTATAAGAGGTAAGATTTTGTACCAATGTATAGAGAAGGGGTTTGGATGAATCTATATTGCAACATTCAGGTTGCAATTTTAATCTTTGGAGTGCTTGTTATGTCATAGTATATATTAATTTATAAGAGGTAAGATTTTGTACCAATTCCTTTTGTTTACTGTTATTCTTCTATTTGATGAGGGGGGATAGAGGAAAAAATTATGATAATTCCATATTGTAACATTTAGGTTGATATATTCTAATATGTGGAGTTCTTGTGATGTCAAAAAGTTCTTATTTATTTAGAAGAGATAAGATTATATACCATTTCATTTTCCGTGTTGTTATTCTTCTATTTGATAAGGGTTGGTAAAGTAAAGGGTTAGGATAAATCCATAATAAGGCAACATTTAGGTTGATATTCTTCTCGTTTGACTGCTTGCAATACCAAAAAATGCATATTTATTTACCACTTCAGAAAATCCTTTGTATCTGTCCTAATCAGATTGAAATGCTTAAAAAATAACAAAATTATTCAAAACATAGAGATTAAAAGACCTTAAACCTCTATGTTTTGAATCAGGAAGTTTCCTGTACTAACTCGAGAGGGTTTGATCAAAGATTGAACTTGTGAAATTGAACTGAGAATTAGAATCTTTATTTGCATCATTTGTTATATGAAAGGAATATTAAGACATGCCATATCTAATCAGGTGTAAACTACTATCCAATTTTTATTAGATCAGAGTAAAAGAATATTTTAGTATCTAGAAAACTATAGATCTAATTATTTTGAAATAACTTCTGACTACAGTTATCTGACTGACATTATTTAGTACTTTTTGTTGAAGTACATGTTTAACTATTTTTTGAGAGGCTGGAATATTTCAATATGATTGTAGATATGTAAGAAAATAAAGTTCTTTTTACATGTAGGTTTAAGTCACTTGACAACTTTTATGGAAGTAAAATAAATATAAATGTGTGTATATAAAATTAGATATCATAAGTATAGTCATTAACTGTTGCTATGTAAAAATAATTGAAAGTATTATATCTATTTGAATATAATCTAAATTTTTAGAATTAACTGTCTATAAACTTTTTCATGTCTGTCAAAAATTGTTTATATTGTCTTCAGGCATTCGATTCAAAATTGTGTACAAGAATTGATATTAAAAGGATTTTTGATGTTAGTAAATTGATAGATTTCACAATTTGAAAAAATAATATCTTTAAGTAGTATAAGTGTATAAGTACATTCTTATTTCATTATTTTCCTTTACTATTTAATAATTTATGATAACAGAATGACTTTATTCACTACTACTACGTTATCTCAAATTTTATCTGGTTTAAGTCTCATAATTTTTTTTTAAATCAGGTTGTATTATATAATGGAAAATATATATATATATTATTATTTTTTTTGTTATATTTAAAAAATATTTAGAAGATAAATTATGTTTTTTTCAATTCCTGTAGCATTTACATGTGTGCCTAGTACGTCATGTGTTTAATTATAGGACTAAACTATAAAATACGTTTTAACGATTTGAACAGTTGAAGAACTTAAGTAATGTAAGTAAATCCAGATGATGGCCGAATAAGTATTGCGCTGTGTTTCGTTATCGAGTCCACGGGTTCGAATTCCACGGCTGGCATGGATTTTCGTAACCTTTCTTAATCAGTTTTGAGCCGTAGGTCTAGGTTTAATTCGTCCCAAATGAAATTTACATCACCTAAGTTATTAGTCACCTTACAATTTTTCGGGGGGGGGGGTTGTTAGCTTTTTTAATAAGCATTTTCATTTATTAAACAATAGGTTCAAACCGGGGATGGTAACAGGTTCAGAGGATTCGACAGGACTACATCGAGCTAGAATGTTCGATGTTTCAAACACTGTGTTGTTGCTTTTGCTATGTTTTAACACTGGAATTGTTTCTGCGCCTAGAATCCGTATCAAATGGCGATACTAAAATTAATTTTTATATGAAAATTTAATTCGATTATTACTGAAATAAACTTTGAGTTTGTTAAATAAAAAAAAAATAATAATAAAAAAAAAACGACGCAAGGGATGGATTTCGAATATAGATATTTCAAATTCTTTATGTAAAAATAATTTTTATGCATGTAGAAATTACACCAAAAGTGTAATTTTAATTTCTCAATAAATTTTTATTTTATGTTTCAAGCTTTTAAAATTATTTTTTACATGTATAAAATTTAAAAAAAAAAGTGTTTTAATGTTTTTGGAATCGGAGTTGTTAAGATACAAACGGTTAATCCGATTTTTTATTCCCGTATTTCTAGTTTTTCGTATTTATATTGCTTCCCTAAAACTGCGTGAAACTCATTTGACGCATCTCGAGCAGTATTATTAAACCTATAGGCTTGTAATTTTTATCTAAAGATATTAAAAATCTCGAAAAGAGTTTAGCCTCGAAACCATACGTTTAGGTTTTTTTTATTTAAAATTTCTTTTTGCGATGACTGAAGGGATTTTTGATGTAGCCTCACCAGCTGTCAGCTCTGGTTTCGTTTCATTTCTAGCATTAGCTATGGAAATTTTAAGCTTGAATTTATTATGCGATTTGCGCTCACGGATTAAAAAAGGGATGGTGATTATGCAGTGTATTTCATTAGTTGCTGAGTGCTTTGAAATTTCACAGCACAGTTGTACGGTGTTGTCTTAGGGGCAAGGGATTTAGTGAGTTTTAAAGCGACAGTAGGCTTCCGATGCTAACTGCTTTTGTTTGTTATCCATTTGCTCGAAATATACTATTAGTAATATCTCTTATAACAGTAGCTTTTGTAAATCTGTCAAGATTTCCGGGTAGTCCGCCTCCAAAAAATTATCGTTTTGGAAATTAGTTTCTATAACCCGAATCAAAATACGAATTACGCATTGTAAATACTGGAAAAGTAATATCGCGTATAAAAACTTGCAGGTTGTTGGTGAAAATAAAGAAAAAAAATGGCTTGTTTCTGGGTTGTTACTTTTTAAAGTCATTCCGACTTGAAATCACAACTAACTGTAACCGCAACGAACAATGCCAGTAGAGAAAAAATTGTAGACATGCGAGCATGTCGCTGACCATCACCTTGTTGTACATAGCCATTTCCTTCTAGCTCTTTGTATGCTAAATATTGTAATAAATTTTTATTAAACTACCGAGCAAAAACTTGGCATACAGGAGTTTAACTGGACCAGAGGCGTACGCAATGAGGGAGGGGTTAGGGGTTTAACACACACCCCCTTCAGCACAGACAAAATGGCAAAAATAAAAATTTTAGTTGAAATTATGCGGGTTATTATTTTTTTCAAATTATGAACCTCCTCTTGAAAATTATGAACCCCCCCCCCGTTGAAAAAATTCTGCGTACACCACTGGACCGGACCATGAGCATGCTGGTAAGAAAATAGCCCAACCAGAGTAATTGGGCAAGAAACTACGGTAAGGCATATATGCCTCTCTGATAATGTATCGCGTAGATTTCTCGAGTGATGTTCTGAGGCCCAGTTTTGCGATAGTACCTCTAAAAATTTCTTGCTCTTTTTTGGAACTGTGATTACCGTCTATAAGTGCAACGAGCTAAATTCACTAAGCTTTTTGGTCCCCATTTGCTCCGTGCGGTTCGCGCCACCACCGGGGCAATTCCGATGTCAATAGGTCCATTAGAGCAGCGGTGCGCAAACCGGGGGTTGCTAAATTCAAAATTTAAATTTATGAAAAATCTAGAATGAGGAATTTCTACGTTTTCTAATTTTAATTTTGAACAATAGAAGACAAAATAGTAAGCAGGACAGTACCTATTTTTCTTTTATTTGGGGGCCTAATTAGTAAATTCTATTGGATTTTATAGCGGACTCTTTAACGTCTCTCAAAAACAATACTTTTCCTCCGCCAAATTTGTGACGTCATCGTTCACGAAAACACTGACCGCCTATGTTATTTACATGTTAAAAAGCGACTTTTAAATTTGTTTCTGTGTAAAGTATCGCATATAATAGAATATTTTTTATTGTGTGAAAAGTAAATGCTTGCTTTTGTTTAAACATTACTAATTTAGAAGAATTAAAGTACATAAAAATACATCTATACCTTTAAAAGGACTGTTGATTAACCAGTGCTATTTAACTTTTAAAACTGCTAATTTTCGAGTATTATCACAGAGTTCAAATACAATAAATGTTTGATAAAGCATATAAATATCGTAAAACATATAAATATTTAAAGCATATAATTATCTAATAAATAACTTGGGGGAGGGGAAGATTATGTATTTTTAAGGTATAAAAATTTTCTTCAGAGATGCATACTTTCTTAAGTATCAGTTCACAGTGATATTTTTCGATTAAATTGGTGACTAATTTGAAAAAAGTATAATATTTTAAAAATACTTAATAATGATATTACGTTAAAAATTAAAGTTAATTTTTAGAAACTTTATATTTTTTAATTTAACATTAATATTAAAGGCAATAAAATTGTATTGCTATTTAAAAAACTATAAATAATTAAGTAAAGCCTTTTAAAGATTTTAAGTTTTTTTTTCATCAAATTTAAAATACTTAAGAATTGGTTTGGTTTTGGTTCGGATTTGGAGTGATACGGTCTACTTTTTGCAACACGAGGGCTAAAAGTCCCGGTCTCACAATAAATACCTCCTCTAATTTTTATTTTAATATTACATTCATTTCTATTTATAAAAAGCGATGCTACTACAAATGTGTGTATATGATATATGTATATTTATTTGACTTGTCTATGTCTACAAACAGAAGAGCTGCGATTAGCATGAATAAAATATTAATACATGTTAAGTAAAATTGGATAAATATGTAAATGATTTTACATACCTTTGGGTTTTAATTCCCTGTATTTCTGCTACCATAAAATCCGGGTTTTTTTGTTTTTTTTTTCCAAGAACAAAACATTGACATGTCAATTTTGGGAGGTTGTCCGACTGTCCTTTGGTAAATCCAGGTAGAAGAGACATTTATAACAAATGGAGATAATTAAGCTATCGAGATCGATAAAAGAAACTTTCAGGTTTAAATAAATATACATTTTGATAGCTAGAAAATTCCAAGAACTTGCAAAAACAAAATCGGAAAATAGTGCGCGCTTACTAACAATAAGAAAATATTGGATATTTTGAACTATGACGTCACAACCAATCACGGAGCGTTTTGATGTCACGTGATTTTCGCGTAACTTTAAGGCCCCTTCACACTATGGTCCACTGCAAGCCATCACCACCGTCTGGAGGGGCTTTGGCTTATCGTGGCCGATGGCGGCAGACGATAAAATAGCCTTGGCGGACGATGGCTTCGGAGGCGGTTTTACTCCAAAGATCAAAGGCAGCCAGATGCGCAACTAAAATGCGCAGTAGACCCTATAGCAGAATCAATGCGCTCAGCTCATTGAGACGCCCAGCGTGTGGATGCGACCCGTGAACCATCGTTCGAGGTCACCATCAGGAAGTGGTGAACAACTGGCCATAGTGTGGAGGCTACATGAGGCGCCTCCACACTATGGTCCACTGCAAGCCATCACCACCGGCTGGAGGGGTTTTGGCTTATCGTGGCCGATGGCGGATAAAACAGTCTTGGCGGATGATGGCTTCGGATGCGGTTTTTCTCCAAAGATCAAAGGGAGCCAAATACGCAAGTGCGCAGTAGACTCTATGGACGAATCAATGCACTCAGCTCATTTAATGGCCCAGCGGGTGGATGCGACCCGTCAACCATCGTTCGAGGTCACCATCAGGAAGTGGTGAACAACTGGCCATAGTGTGGAGGCTACATAAAATAAATTTTTACAATGATGGACCCAGTGTTTTACATTTTTGGAATCTACGAGTCTGGATTTATCAGAAAAATACTAAGTTGTTCGAATCCCCCACATGTACAATTTTCTCATTGTTCGTTTCAAAGAACAGAAATAATGCAAGCGATAAAACTGACGAGCGCGATATTCGCTATCGCTATACCGGGGCTTCAAAACCCCGTTATCATGTATAGTGATCTGCGGTATCGGCTGCTCATTTCCACCTATAACAAATGCCAGCACTCTCGGTCACTCCTACGCAAAGAGAGAGAGACTGAAGAGAAAATATTTGAAATTATTAATATATATATTGAGGAAAATTACCACTACTTGGGCCTTATATATTGACCCATTAACTGATTTATATGATTTTACAACTTTTATAACGTTTTTATGATAGTTTATGAGTTTGATTATTTTAAAAAGGTGTTATTTCAATCGATGACTTTACGACACTGTTTTAAGAACACCCTGTAAGAGTAAATCCCAGAAAGAATTTCAATGTAACTTCGTTGGCGATTAAACAAAATGTCTATTGTTTATCAAGGAGTCGCGACAAAATTTTACACATAATAGGGGGGTTCACAAATGAAAATAGTTTGCGCACCACTGTATTACAGCATGCAGTAGTCCAAATTACCTTCTTGAGCGAAATTATGCTGCGTACGCTCGCATATGGCACCTGCGGCGCTATGAGTGCGCTCCGGGCACTTCAAGGGTGACTGGCTGCATGGAGTGGCCCAATGTCTGCGATCTTCCCACCATCACCACCGGGAAAAGCCTGGAGGGTATTACGGCCATATGGTCCCCGGATTGGTGCTTGATTGTATCGCGTAGATCTCAAGTTTAAAACTTGGGTTCACTGAAACTTTGACAAGGGTTCCGCAAGTGATCCCTAATTGAAAAGGGGCAAAATTTTAGTAAAATTTAAATTTTTATAAAAGATCAAATTCTTAGAGACAGTCTGCTTATAAAAATAAATACAAATAAATGTTGTTTGGTTAAAATAAAACAGTAAATGTGGTGAAAATCATTCGCTCCAAATATATTAACCGAAGCGAATTACGTCACATATTAGTCTCCTTTCTTTTTTATTTCTCCGTGACTGTTACCGAAGATGTCTATATACGCATCTGGATTATCTGGGATAAAGCTGAACCCTTGGGTTGCATCGTATATCCCGTACTACTAAACCAAGCCAAACATATTAGTTCTGTTAACCTCATTCTGTCTGTTTAAACATAGTCACGCACAAAAGGTACAAGTGAGAGTTTTTTGTTTTTATATCATAACTAATAATTCTTATTATTTATTTGCAACTTACACTATCCTAACAGTAATTGATATGTGATTAAGAGATAAAAATGCAGTAATAAATTTGTAAATATGAGTAGGATAATGCTTTTATATCCTACTTTTTCCGCTTCTTGATCAAGAGGTTACTTCAAGAAAATGATGAGTCAGCATTCAAAGGTCTTCCCCAAAGTATAAAAGGTTGAATACCACTTTCGTAGATGTTCTTGTTTTAACAGATTCGATCATTGGATGAATATTTATTTATCATTTGAGTGAAGTCCAGTTTCAATTGAATTTCAATTTCATTTTATGTGATATTATTTTATATCGTTTCCGTGAATTATATTAGCTTCGGTCAGAATAAACATCTCAAATATACTTCCAATATTCATAACTAAGATTTTTTTTCCTTTATAAAGATATCTAGAAAACTTGCATTAAATGACTTCAAAGTGGCTTCTATGTTTCCATTAGCATTTTTTAATTTAAATTTTGGATTAGGTGCAGGGAAATCTGGAGATCAGTAAACGGTATATTGCATGTAGGACCCCTGTACTTCAAGCAAAAAACTGCTCACTGACAAAAATGTTTTGCATTTTCCAATTTAAAGTAGGACATACATTAAATTTCATTAGTTTAAAAAAATGCAGTTTTGGGATCGTGAATTAGAAAAAAAAAATCCGAGAGTAAACGGGTTAAAGGCAGCTGTGCCACGAAAATGTTTTAGCACGACAAGAATTCTGCAGCTAGAAAAGTTTGCAAATCACTGTTCTATAGAATGGAAATTTAGTTTATTTTCATGGTACACGAGTAATCAATAATCCCTGTCTGGAAACAACTTTCCGTTTTGGGTGGGAAAGTGTGTTAAAAATTTAATAATTTACAAATGCTATTTCGTCGTAGCCCATGGTTCTGCACTTGTGGATCTATCTCTTTTATACACATTTTGGTAGTTGAAGAATGGGCATCTCTGATATCTTTTTAAAAATGTAGTCTTAAACATATTAAGAAAAATATTTAATTTTTGTGAATTGCATTTTTAAAAGTTCTCCCCTCCCAAAGTTATTGATATTTTAAGGTAAGAAAATGTGTTAACCTTTGGGAAAATCTTAGAAAAATAAAAATGTTTTTCAATTAGTTTTTAGCATTTGCAGGATGAAATAATACGCTAAGAGCTTTTGCTTTCCATATACAGAAATTCCATTATGTTTAGCATAATTTCTAGTTATGTTTAAAAAGCACCTCTCACTTACCGGCTGCCGCATAATAGAAGAAAAATGGGTGCGAACGTGCGTCACCTCTACCGTTATTTTTCTTTTCTTCTCACCCATTTCTGCCTTATGTTGGTGTCTAAAGAATTAATTTGCAGGGAATGTGTTGACACTGTAAAATGATCGCTAATCTGTAACCCTTGACGCCTTCAGCTTTTAAGCCTACACTTTGTTCCCTTATGAATATTTATTCTTCCGCATTAGGTGCTTAGATGTGCGTATGAAATTTCTTTTCTGGCTTCGTTTCAGGTTCGCCCCCTCATTAGAAGGAGGCAACTGCGTAATAATTTATCGTTTTATAGGCATTATTTGAATTTTAAGTTTGTTTACATTTCTTGGCCTTTTTTTTAATAAGTGTTTAATATATAACTATGGTGGCCAATCGTCCTTCTTTTGCAACTTTTGTACTCCCTCAAAAAGTGTTTTTCTAGACTCTAGAAGAACACTTTTATATCTGTTAAAAAACATAAATCTAGAATCCATTGATCATCCGAAAGTTCTCTTATATTATGACCAATATTGTCCATGAAAGTTTTAATTTCTTCTCTTCACTAAGTTAGTTCCCTAAGATATTCTTGAAATTGGCGATGCCTCAATGAATTGTTTTTAATTGAATTGATTATCTTGACAACAACTGTCATCACATGAGACATATTTAACACATGTGCACAAAGATTCTCGAGGTACAAAAAACAATGCAAAATGAACATTTCAAAATCATTTGAACTTTTTCCCAAAGCTTTTATGTGATCGAAAATTAATGTAACAGCACCAACATTTTTTTCCAACCATTGAAGGCGCTCCATCTGTTGCGAAGCCTACAAGATTTTTCCAATCTATCTGACGACTTTGCACGCAATTTATGACAGCATCCTTAATCTCCCTTCCGATTGTAGTACCTTTCAAACTCACAAGATCGCGAGTCAGCCGGTTGTATGAGTAATGCCTTATTGACAGAATATTCTAGAGCACTCAAATTTTAACGTAACCTATCCAACCTTATTCAAAGACCAGGTTTACATTGGTTACTATCAAGTCTTAACGTACATAATATGTGATATTTATAATTGCAAACATTAACAACTAAAATTATATGTTTTAACTGTATATAGTCAAAATGATTAAAACTATATAGACAGTTGAAAACTTCAATTGGGCCGCAAAAAGATTTTAAATGGGCCGCGGGTTGGGCATGCCTATTGTAGACGCCCTCCTTTTCGGTATGTAATACTAGATATCATTCTTTCCGTTCTGTGAAAGCTGATTTATAAATATTTACATATTTAAATAACAAAAATTTCTTACCAAGATGAAAAAACGTGTATTTTGTAAGCATTAAATTTGCTGTGATTACAATCGCGAAGATAAAACAGTACTTCACAGAAATACTCAACAGTTGCCAGTTTCGATTGTTATTGATAGTGTATTATTCAATAAAAGTGAGCTATCAATATTTTCTGATGAACTAATACTCATATTTATTTTTTACTCAACTGAAACATGACATTAATTATTGAATTTAATTATGTCCTCCTTTTCATTGGAAAAAAGTTGGTTGTAATATAACGTAAATGTAGAATACTTTTATACCTTTTATACACTGCCGTTTATTTATATTTGATAACAATAGTTAATTTATTAAAATAAATCTTTTTACTAGATGGAAACTCGTATTTAAATAAGCATTATATATTTTTAAAAAATATTTGTCTGAGAATATAACGGCACTATATCTTTGTAGTTTGTCTCTAGAAATATTCATCTGCAAGATTGAGATTTATAACATTTAATATGCTAACTTAAACACTTAAATAAATATCATTGAAAAAATGGTTAAATATTGACATTTTAAGTAAGTGGTAGCAAAACACATAGGAGTGTTTTATCTCGCCATTCTAAAATATGTCATAAAAGTGGAATTTTTAATTAATGACTAGCTGCTTCGCACCCAGCCTTCGGGCTGGGCTTTAAAATATTTCGTTAAAAGGTTTAGAACCATTATTAAAGATAATAAGACGTATTAATAGATATGTTGAATAAATCTCGTATGCTTCACATTGTTGACGATTATGACAGTTTATTAATAACTGAATGTCCAGTAAGTGCACTGTGTTGCCCGTGAGCCGCTGCATAATAATTCCCAATTCTACGAATTTTTTTTAATGTAAGAGTTAAATTTCAAAATACTGTGGATAGTAACATATATGTGCTGTTCTGAATGTGATAATTAATTTCCCAAATGGTATTTAATGAATTTGTATAAACAATTTTAAACACGTAATTGCAAAGAAATTTAATTCATTGCGCTACCTATCGGACCATTCTTGCGGTGTATATATGTATGCAAGATAGTTGACATGTTTGCTTTGATATATGGCGTGTATTATTCGATTAGCAGCAAGGTTCTTTGTGCCCACGCAATCTAATTTTTGAGCCCCTCTCCAAATTTATGCAGTGATATCCAAATAGTTAGGGCGCTGCTCTTCAGTATCTTCAAACCAAACCTCTCAATTTATAACGATGAGCTTCTAGCACAATCACATTCATATAAAGATGATATCATTAAATAAGTAAACAGATTTTAAATATGATTTCATTTCTATTTTCATCATTATTTACAGTTGTAAAATTATTTATTAAACTAGAATTTAAGTAAATACAAAAAAAGGTTAAAAATACATTTATTGTACATATTATACATATCTTATATTGTACATATTATACATATTGTACGTATTATACATATCTCTCTCTTCCCATAAAAAAATGTTTAGAGGGATTTGTGAAAAAAAAAAGAATTAAGTACAAATGCTAATGAAAATATTCGCAATTGCCAATCCAATTGCTATATTTCATCTTTATTCAGAGCTGTGGTGGCTCAGTTGGCAACGATCTGGTAACTGGAGGATTGCGGGTTCGGGGCTCGAGCCTTCCCAAGATCCGTCGTGTTCGTTAATGGTGACTGGGGCACGTAAAATATGTGCGTGGTCATAACATCCTCCAAGTTCTTAAACGATACCTCTGGGGCGGTAGGCCAAGCCTGTCCCAGATAGCAAATTTAGTTTGCAGCAAACTTGCAGCAGTGTTGTTTTGCAAGCCTGGAAACTTGCAGCAAGTTCACCATGGTTTGTCTGCCAGTTTGAAACAAAACTGCAGCAAGTCAAAGAATTTTCGCTTGCTTTAAGGTTGTCATGATAAGGTTTCTACAGTTTTGCAGCAAAATAGCGTTGCAAAGGAGTGGTCGCTTTATGTTCCGTCTAACTTGCAGGGGGTTTGCTGCAAGTTTGTCGAGTCAAATTTGTTATGACAAGATGTTATCCAGAAAAAATCAAACTTGCTGCAAGTATGCATGCTATCTGGGCTTGGTGTTTTGCTTGGTCCCTGCTTCTAAATTACGACGGCTCACTTGAGCAACGACGTTCTTCACCCTAGCGGTGCTCGTCAAACGGAAGGAGCGCCTACGCCTTAATTAGTGTGGTCTCTGGCCCATGTGCTTAGCTTGTCCTAGTGGCATTGACAACAACAGCAACAACATCCTTTGTCAGCCATTTAAACGAAAAAGTTGGAGTGATTTCCCATCGATTTTCTCATATTCTCCGAAAGAAAAGAGCTATTTTTTTTTACTCGTGTTTTTGTTCTGACTTTTACTAAACCTATGAACTATGTCACTTAAATAATATCTGTCTTTTAGCTATACTAAGAAGTTATTTTATGAAATGAAATAATAATGTAGTAACCATAAGTAGTCATTCAGAAACTGAAAGTAGCACATAAACTTCTCTTTTTGATTACAAATAATAAATAAAGTAGTCTAAAAGTGATAGAAAACTTCAATTTTGCTGTAATGTACGTCATTTTATAATGTAGTGTTCGAATCTCTACGTCGTTTCTCTTAGGCAAAACGTACTCATTCATTGTGATTACATACACAGAGAGAAAGAGAGGTAGACCTAATTCCAAAACAGGTATTTTAGAACTCAGTGTGGTCCAAAACGTGAAGATCGATCAAAATCTCGAGGTCGAATTTTAGAACGATAACAATATTCCTTTGCTACGTATACGAGAAGCTGCCCTTCCGCACCGGAGTCCCGAGGGTTCGTTGAATGCCACCCCTGGCATGGATGTTCGTAGCCGTTCAAAATACTGTTTAAACAGCAGATCCCGGTCTCATTATCCCTCATGTTGTAAAACAGACCGTAGAGCTCAAAATAAATAAATAAAATAAAACTTACGAGAAAAAGTTGTGAACAAGCCTATATGGTTTTTCACTTCCCGATCTAACTGACGATTGAACTAAAAAACTCTAATAGTATATATAAGGGGGGGGGGCAATGCTGATTGTTATAATTTTTCATAGTACATATGTATGTAAATCATTACATAGAAAACACATATATCTTATTACATATATATTTTTAAAAATCATGCTGTATGAATTTTTGTGCCCATAATTGGATGATAATTGGATGCTGATTAACAGTGTTTTCAATTTCACCTGAAAACAGTAAAGGTGAATTTCCAGTTTGGAATGTGAAAACATTAGATTTAATTATCGTTGGCAATTTTACGCCCTCAAGGGATCTGCGGATGAGCTCTCAGTAACGCTTGGCTAATCCGAGGGTCACAGGCCGGAATGAGGTGCAGATCTAGGATCGACATTCTTCGATTATCTGTGTAGTAATGACTCCTTATCCCAATGTTACACGTGGGAACAGCGCATTATGGAATATTTGTGCAACCAACTCGGACAACTTACTGTAAAAACCATTATAAATATCGCATTATCTCTTGTAATCCTTTTATATGCGCAATCGTTTGGTAGGTCTTCGAAGGAGTGTGCAAATTTTTGTTGCCTGTTTACTCTAAATCAAAGGTTCCCAACGGAGATGATACCGCCCCCCCCCCCCAGCGGGCGATGATGCTTTCCATGAGGGCGGTAGCGAGTTCAAAGACAAATGCGGATTGTTGAAGCAGTCAAAGGGGTGGTGGGGGCGGCCAGTATATTTATCTTTAATAGTATACAATAGATCAATTGAATACTATTGTATTTACCATAATAAATGCGATATATTTTTACGTATAAACTTCATTAATTCCACCCTGAGGGTTGCAATTCCGTCACTTTTCTCACCTTTAGTCACTTTTTTTACAATTGATCACTTTTAGTCACTTTTTTAAGTAAACAGTCACTTTTTTCATGGTGTATCACAGCAAAAGTCTGTTGTTGAAAAAAGAAAATCTGAATTAATAACAAAATATTTTAACAAAAGACCAAAAATGTGATGCTCTAATCATATTTTTCTTATTAAAATGTAATTAGTCGTATGGTTTCAGGAATTTAGTGATTTTAAAAAGTCCTAAAGAATTTCCTGAAATTTACATTTGTACTGAAATGTACATTTAATACAATAAGTAATTTACGTCAAAGCACACATTTCTCTTTTTCTTCACAATTTTTGTTTAGATACTCTAATCTAGCTATGTACATATTTCAAAACATCATTAATATATGCAGGAGATTGTGATTATAAAATTAATGTGTTGTATGTATTCAAATCTAATTTGTAGATTTTCTTGGAATAAAAAGCAATGTTGAGTTGTGTTAAAATTCTTAACCTTTTTTGTATTTGACGCTAAAATCATGTCTTGCTTGAATCATTTGATTTAGAGTTAAAATAAAGAGAAAAATCTTAATAATAGCATCTGTAATCAAGAGGAGAAAAAAAAATCGCTTTTTTTTTTTTCAATGTTTAGTCACTTATTCTGTATTATTTGTCACTTTTCTCACCTTTTTGAAAGTACCTCAGCAGTTGCAAGCCTGCACCCTGTATCGCCGTTTGGCCACCCCTGGTTTAAAGACAAAAATATTAACAGCATTCTCTTCATCTTATTTGGCTAACGTGGGTTCAGTGCAGTAGCTAGTTGACTGTAAGAAGAAAGAACATCACTGAACGTTGTGATTTACGAATGATGTTAACGAAATTAGAACCCAACATTAGCAAATTGTTAAACTCCTAACCATTTGCCCGTGTCTGACACGGGCGAAATTCAAATTAAGCATGTAATAAAATCGTTTACATTTGTATAACAATTTTTTTTATTTATTTTACTCTTTCCAAGCTCCTTAGTTGAAATTGTAACTTACAGACCTATATATTTTCTGCGAAGAAAATATGTCATATTTTATAATTTTTTCTAAACTAAACTCGTGCTTTAAGGGGTTACTACTACCATCTCATTGATTTTATTTTATATTAAGACTTATTTTTAAGTATTTAATAAACAGTTTTTTACTACTACATTTTGATGGCCATTTTTAATGACTTTCTACATTGTTATTCTCAATAGATATATAGGTAGATAAAATAGATGTAGATAATATACAACACTAATTTAATTTTTGATAAAAATTAACTGTTACAGAAGAGGGGACGTTTGAATATTTTTCTTGCAAAAGGAGCGGTGGTGGTCCAGAAAAGGTTGGGAACCTCTATTGTAAATACATTTTTCTACTTCGACTCTCATGATTGCGAGATGGCCGAAAATGATTGAGAAAACATTTTCGGCCTTCGTCAAGTAAAACATGTCCGTAAGTTACGAAAATATCACTTCAATCGGCAGCGCTCAAGAGCAGCTGTATATGCATCTCTACTAATAGGGATTCCTTTAAAATAGGATTAGTGTAGCATATTTACGATCATTGCATCTCTTGCCGGTATGTTTTTGTGTATGAAAAGTAATTTAAGGAACTTGAAACACTCAAGAGAATCCTTCTGAAAGAAAATATCGGCTTAGTCCAGGGATGGGGCAAAGGCACACGAAGTTATTTTTTGCAGACCGCTGCTGCCTAGCAAAAAAGGGAATATTTTGATTATCTTCCTATAACAATGGTTGACAAATGTGGGTTATCATCGAGTTCAGTATGGTTCTCATACTTATTAGGAAATCCATTTATTCTCGATATTATTGTAGATAGATCGTCAATATGTGAAAGAAACCTATTGGAAAAGTGACTGGAAAACTATATTTATTAGAAATGATAGAGGCATTATTAATGCAGCACAGATTTAGTTTAATACATTTAAGTTTTGGGAAGATCAAAATACCCACGCTTAAAGATAATTGAACGTTTAATTTCAATTTATGATAGAACTTATTCCTCCGCGATGAATTTCGTAAAATTGAAATATCGTTTACTGTTGACTAATTATCATATTACAGAACTTCTGCGAACGACTATAACAAGTTCTGCCCCTTTTTTTTTCATTTTCTTCTTTAATCGCAATTTTGCATAACCAGCGTATCCCAAGTCTCATTTGAGACGATTAAGTGGGAGTATGCTTTACCCTCCCACCATATATGAATAAGGGATTCATCTTGTTCAATTTCAAACATAATTTCGCATCAAAAGCCTCCATGGGTCATGCTTTGAAATCTGTTTTATTTTGCTCACTTCCAATCAACGCTCATTTTGTTAATACTCTACATCCGTCTTTCATCGTGGTTCAGAAACTATTTTGAATATTCAAATCATGGCAAACAAAGTTTAGGTCCACGCGTATTTGACATGCGTCTGTGACTTCGCTTTTGTATGTTAATTCATTTTAAACCTCGTTTGTTTCCTTTTTGTCTGTCCTTGACAAAAATCAAAGCTCTATTAGTCCATTACCAAGTTTATCAATTTTGCAAAACTGGACAAGTGAAGATAACGCGTACATTCTAGAAAATGGTTTGTACCACCTACTCATTGCCATATGTGTATGTATGTGTTGCTAGAAATGCCCCTTTTTGCATAAATATACTCATTAACTTTATAAGGCCTTAATATTATTCTACAGATATCATGTAATTACAGTCGAACACGCCTGTTTCCGAGTAAAAAGTTTTCCCGCATAAGACGTGCTATTTGTTTAGTCTCAGTTTTATTCATATAGATATAATAAATTTTCTTGTTTAAGAAGTTTTTGTTTTAAACATTTTCCCGGCAGTTGTGTTGTTTATACCTCCTTTTCCACTTCATTTTACTCGAACGATGACCTTTTGGTGAAGCACTACTCTTCGATACCGGAGTTCGCAGGTTCGAATCTCGCCGGGCATGGATGTTCGTAGCCGTTCGGTATTAGTTTTAAGCATTAGAAATCGATCTCATTAACCCTCGTGAGCAAAACAATAGACCGTAGCTCTCCAAATCAAACCACTTCATTTTGAGGCTTAACTATATATATATATATGTATATATATATATATATATATATATATATATATATATATATATATATATATATATATATATATATATATATATATATATATATATATATATATATATATATATGTGTGTGTGTGTGTGTGTGTGTGTGTGTGTGTATCAAATGCTGTAATATTTTTACAACTTTATTACTTTACTTCTAACTACTGTGCTTTTACTAGTTAAATACTTTACAAACGGAAATACAAAAGTCATATTTGGGGAAGGATTGAAGGATAAAAATAGGAAAGAAATAAGCAGTTTTTCAATACATTCACGACTGCTAGAAATTTAGAATATCTTGGCACTTTGCTTGTAAGCATAACAAGTACAGCTTTTTATAAGAGATGTTGATTCGCTTCTTTTCAAGAACTATCCGAGATACAGTTCAAAGTTATGGATCATAGCAGTAAATCTGTGATAAAGAAATCAAATTCCAGTTCTTAGGAATTAAAAAAAATATTAAGGTAATATATTAATATAACGATTATTTTTCCAGTTTTCTGTAGTCTATATTTGATTTGCACCTGTTTTTCTTAACATTAAAATAATTCAAATTATTTTTTAAATAAACATAATAGATTTCACTAAAATATTAATTTTTGATTATATAATAAGGCTATATAACTATGAAAGAACATTTAAAGGTTAAGAAAAAATTACCATTAAAAGTTTAATTAAAATATTTTTATTTATTTAAGTTTTTGCGCTCAAGTTTTCCCACTTCAGAAGTTATTCTCTTCGCAACTTGGAAAACCTCTTAAGCGCGTTCCACTGTACTTCGGTTGAAGTGTTTATTTTTAAAGTCATTGCATTTGCATTTTTCCATTATGTTGGGTAATGTGAAAAGATGTTTGCGTTCCTTCGAATTTATGAGGTTCGATTGTATATATATTCACACCTTTTGATTACAATGATTTACCTTAAACTTTGACAGTAGCACCTTTTGACTCCATAGACTGTGGAATGTCCATTCATTTTAATCACAGTGAAAACAGTCCATTTACACGACGTAGTTATTTTGTATTTTTGGTAACACTATAAAAGAAAAAAAATCCTTGAAAATCTGATTATTCGGTCATTTCCCACAAACCGAAAAATTTCTCATTGTCCATTCTTTATCCATCTCAGTTGGGCAACGTTATAGGAATTGGACAGTGGGAGACAACATGCCATCCCCTACGATAGGATGTTCTCCCGTTGTTTTATGTTTCCCGTCAGTGGATCATTTGCATTTCTGAAAAAGGATATAGTTTCGTTGCATCACTCGACCGTTGTGTCATCTTTTACTACTACGGCTTTTAGCATACACGCTCTCTCTCTCTCCGAACCTGACAACCGGTTTTCTCCGTCGTAATTCTGTGTTCTCCACCAGCAAGTGCCCTTCACCCACTGACAGTTGGTTCGCAGTCCTTCGACGGCGAAACAAGCGTAAAGTTTTGGTCTTGCGCTTCCCCGTGTTTTGGATCTGCTCGGCAAAAAACTTGCAGCAGTGTGGCTACTTGATTTTGACCGGGTTCCGCATTGGATAGGGTCGCAATTAACCATGAAGATTCATTTTAGAGATAATGGAGAGGCGTCTAATTCGGAAGGAGGTAAGTTCAAAGTTGCTGTAATTACTTCAGGTTTCGAAAATTTATGCCGGTTTTTCTTTCTGGGAAAAGAAATTGATGTACCTGACTTTAAGATCAGACTTTAAAACTATGCATTGTTATTTTTTTCTGTATGAGGACATCCAAGGCCCCCAATACCAATAATTATGTTTATGCAAATTCATACGAATGTGCAAAAGGGATTGGATAGTGAGAATTAACACATTCCTTCAATAGGACCTCTGTAATCCTCTACGATGAATTTCTAGCAGTCATATAAGAGATTTTTTAAAATTTAATTTGCATTTCATAGTGTTCGCGCATAGTATTTATATAGTTTCCATCTGTTGTCCAGCCCAAAAGCTTGGGCTCTGACGTTGTTTCGAAATTGCCTATAATTAGTAGAGCTGAGTATAAATTAGACCTATAGTAGCAAAATATTGAACTTCACTTTTTTAGTCAACTGTTTTTCTGATTGAAAAAGTATATTTATGGTATTTTGTTGTTTTCAAAATTGACAGTAATTCATTTCTTCAAGACAATATCTGAATATTCTTTGCGTCATCTAATAATGCGTAACCAGTTCTTCAATGCAGATAAAATTTCAAATAAATAGACAACTTAGGAATATCTTATATTCAAGGTATTTTTTCTGTCTTGTTAACGTTTTTAACTAGTCTGCTGCTATATAACATTGTGTGCATGCTTGAAAATAAGTACATTGTGAACCAGTGGCCTAGCGATCAATGGAAAGTGTGAGTTGTAACACAGCCACTTAAGGATTGCTGCATACATATATTATATATGTAATGATTGCAGTATTAATGTTGTTGGTCAAACGATGGCCGATTGGTAGAGCGCTGATCTTCGGTACCGGAGTTCACAGGTTCGAATCCTGTTGCTGGCATGAGTATTCGTAGCCGTTTGAGCTACTTTAAGCAGTAGGTACCGGTCTCATTAGCCCTCGTGAGAAAAACAGTAAACCATAGTGCTCCAAACTAAACCTGTATTAATGTTGAGTTGAAATGGGAAAATCCTACTTCCTACCTCATGGAAACTTTCTCATCTTATATCTATCGTGAGCTCTACATCTTCTTTCTAAGATCCAAATATCTAGTTTGGAAGTTATATGGAATGTATTGAATTCTATTTTCTTGATGATACTTTACAGTGTGTTTCTAAATTAAAGTTTACATTTCTCATAATCACGATTTTCTTACCTCAAAGAGTCGAATACCCGTATGACGTAGATACAAAGTAAATAATTCTACATAATGATTTCAATACTGATAATACAGATGTAATAGATTTTATTCTTCGTGTATAGAGTATGAACAGTTACTCTACAGGTATTTGCATGCTACATCTCATGAGCTGAAAGCAGGCAGCACTGCCAGAAATATATGATGTTTCAAAGCTTAAGTACGCAGAATATGGTACAAATATTATACATACAAACTTAAAATACAGAATTTTTATTTGGGAATTATTGGTAAAAAAATTTTAATTTACCGGTAGATACATACCGATATATTATAATTTACCTGTATTAGAAACTCTAGTTCTCTCAAACTTGGAACGTTTTATCTTACCTTTAAAAATTATTATTTCCCCAATTCTCGAAAATTTTACAGAACCGATACTTCCAGGAACGCAAAGTGATAGGACTGTAATATTATGACGATAGAATACGGGAAAATGGAGAATCCAAGAACGATGAAGGTGGGAAAAATCACATTGGTTCTATGGGGATAAATTCGAGTGAAATGAATTGAACGATCAATGCAGAAAAAACGAAGGGGTTCAATAAATCAAGATTCCAGTATACTTTTTATTATTTCAGATTATTTTATTAAATAAAAAATAAAGCTTTCAGCTTGACAATAATATTATTAAAACCGAGTGAGAACTTTGTGCCCTGAAAGTTATTTGAGTCATTAATATTCTGCTCTAGGAATTTACGAAGTCTATTTTTTTCCCTCCATTCTTTATTTGTCATGAAGGAAAGTTCTTAATTCCTGCACGCAATAGCCCCGCATTCCAGTAAAATAGTGGTTTTCGCCGAAAATGACAAGAGAGCGGTTTATAGTTCTTGACCTTTTCACGAGATCGTACGCAATAATGATAAATCTCTTTTCCGGCTTAGATTTACCGTTACTTTCCGGCCGGGTTTCGTTGCGCGAACAAAATGACTTCAGCATGAGCAACGTCATGGGCAGTTTAAGTTCAGTTATTTTTTTTACTTCCACCACGGGAAAACCGACGGAGAACTAGTTCTCAAACAATGTAATAAAAGAACTAGATAGACCTCTCCAAATTAGAAATTACCTCACAGTCACTGGTGTTTCTCCTAGTGTGTGTGTGAATCGAAATTGCGGGTTAAGGCCGTGCATAAAATTGCTTTGCTTTTAGTTCTGTTTACTGTCCAGCTGGGTTTAGAGTCTTGATTTGAAAAACATGAATCGAATGTATAAAATCAAGTGCTTCAGGTTTTGCAAGTAAATTTGTTTTTGCATGTATTTATTCAAATTGATGTGTTTCGCTTGTTAAAAAACTGATTAATTCGGTATTTGCAGTGGTTATCTGTTTGATATTTATGTAAATAAACAAATAAATATAAATATATATATATTTGCATACGTATATATATGTTTGGTTCCTTCCCTACATACATATATGTTACACCACGGAATCAGCTGTGGTTTCTGACGGTATAATTCGTCGACGTTCTCCAAATTTCGGTGGTCATCCAATATTACCTGAACGTTTACAGAAATTAGCGCAAATTTGGCTGGCTGGGACTAGATCAGCTAATAAGATGTAGTCGATGAACCGTACTTTAAATTATCATTTTATTGACGTTAGTATTTAGGAAGTAGAGTAGCTCTCTTGCTTACATTCTACGAGCTAAGTCGAGTAGCAAACAATATAGAAAGTTGATTCCCTCAAGCGAGACGGATGCCCATGTTCCCAGAAAATTAATCAATTTAGCATTTCTGTAGTTTGTGAGCGGGATAGTTGGTCACCTACAATTGCAAAATGAGCGATTAAGATCCAAATTGTGCAACCAAATTCCGTGAGTAGGAATCAAGAAGAATAAACAAATGAATCAAAAAGCAGGAGATGCAAATTAAGAGTTTAGCAATGGGAAAACGAAGAGATTTCGCTGTTGAATTGAAGTTCTCTTCTTTATAACGAAATGGAAGGAATATTGGAGGAATTATTTAAATGCGTTAAATTAAGTTTTTAATATATTACGTATATATATTCATATATCTGTATGTATTGATCTGTGTAGTTATCTTTTTACACAACCATTCATTTATGTATACATTATTAATGCATAAGCTTAAGCTTACATACAGTAAAATGTGCCAAACTAAAGTGAAAATAATAGCTAACTTTTAAAAATGTTAATTACTGCTCTTTGAGTGTGAGGACACCAAATCCAGTATTCTTAAAAATAGGAAATTTTACTTAAAAAGTGGTTTATTGGGAGGGAGAATCATGGTCATTGTTTTGCTCGTTCGGCCAAGTACATACTGCTCCTCCTAGTACTTTTCGTGAAAAATTACGGTTAGTGTTACACTCAGTCGACCAAGGATGTACTGCTAAAATCGATTCATAATGGTTAGAAAATAGTCATGCCATAGATTGAATATTCAGATGAATGATTATGAAACCAGTGTTCAACAAACACGACCATTACTTAACTTACAGGCGAAAAGAACAAATCCCATATGCGTTCTGATCAGTAAAACCATTTTGCGTCGCTTAAAAGTCAACTTTATTTATTTAGGGTTGAATATACGAAGAATTACAGACGAGCCGAGAGCTATAATAGGCCAAATTTCTCGTAAATCGTAGAAATTTGAACCTAGATATACCACATTATAAAAGTTTTTCATGTATGCCATATAAATCACTGAAGTTATGGCTTCAGGAGAACTGCATGGTTCTTACAAATAGAAAATATCTTGTGCACAACAACAAAATAAATAAGCTTGGAGAAGAAAAATAAATGTTTCTATATTTTCTCCTTTTTTTTCTTCACACAGACGTATCTATTTAGGAAAGCGTTTAGTGAGAGGAAGTGTGCGTTAATTTTTTTCTTCTATTCATGGAGATATCGTTTTATCTTTCATATTAATGATACACTAGCTCTCTAACCCTGAAGAAACTTCTATTTCCTTGTTTATGAATGAATCCTGTTCGGAGGCACTCCTTTAACGTAGATTTTACTGTAGATCCCGATGACGCTTCAGCGATGGTCGAATGATCATTATTACTCTCACACGCGTGAATATTTCTCTCATATCGAGATGTATGTATATTGTCTGAAGCGGCTTTTATGCACGATGAGACTAAATGGTTTTCACGCTGTTTAATAAATGCGGTTTTTAGTTTGGTTTGGTATAAAACTCTACGATCTATTATATTTCTACACGATGGCTAATGAGTCTGGGACTGACTGCTTAAAGCCGATTCCGAACGGTTAGGGCCGAACGATGGCCGATTGGTTAGGGTGCTGGCTTTCTGTACCGGAGTTCGTGGGTTCGAATCCCACTATAGCATGGATGTTCGTAGCCGTTCGGAATCGGCTTTAAGCAGTAGGTCCCGGTCTCATTAACCCTCGTGTTGCAAAAAGTAGACCGTAGCGCTCCAAACCAAACCAAAACTGAACGGTTAGGAACATCCACGTCATCAGCGGGATTTGAACTTGCGATTTCTGGTTCGAAGTACAGCGTGCTACCCATTCGGCCATTGCGCCTCTTAAAAATGATAAATTCAAACATACACACACCGTTCCTAGCACCGCTAGTAGCACATGTTTCTCAAAACGCCCCTTAGACATTCGGGATGTCTTCAAGATGTCGGACTGATGTTCAGTGGTAAATCATGTTGACAATTTAAAAAAAATAATATAAAAGTATGTAAAATTTTCAAATATAAGTAAAAATTCTAATTTTTAAAATTTATTCACAAAAGATACTTAAAATATATTAAAAAATATTTGCTATATAAGGTGTAATATATATGTATAATCTGGCGGAGACCTGGCGGGCTTGAGCCCCCTCCCAATTCTTAAACCCGTAAATGAAGTAGTGTTCAACATTACGATGGATAAGAACATATTTAAGAAACGCAATAGAGGAAGAAGGTCTCCTTGACTTTATTAACTATTCCTAGAAATATTAAAGTCAACATTAATCAGGTAATCGAAAAATTGGCAAAGATAAAAAAAGACTAAATTTTAGTTCATATATATGCATACATACATGAAATTTTAACCATTTTTTTGTACTTAGTTTTAGTAATATTTTATTTATTTCCACTAAACAGGGAAATGCAAAAATGATTAATATGATTATTTAAAATTGAGTTCCAACTTCTCTTTCCTATTTCTTATAGTTATGTTTGACATATTGAACTTTGTGATAAAGTTACGTTTTAGTTTCTTCAGCTCGTAGCAAGACAAAATCGTGTTTGTGCGCTTGTCTAGAATGATGTATTATATCATTCAAAATCATCGAGCATATTATAAACTACTATATTTAAAGTATTTATTTCCTATTTAGTTGTATTGTTATTAATTTGTTACTGAAAATCATCCAATTCATTGCAAGCTAAATTAACTATTATATTTAAAGGATTTTTTATTTTGTATTTTGTGGTCTGGTTATTAATTTATATCATTTAAAATCATCCAATTTATTTTAAATGGAATTAAATGTTTTGTGGGAACTGTGAAAAGCTAAAATGTTTGTGTTATATATATACACATATAATTAGGCCGAACGATGGCCGATTGGTTAGGGTGCTGACCTTCGGTACCGGAGTTCGGGGGTTCGAATCCCACTTTGGCATGTATGTTCGTAGCCGTTCGGAATCGGCTTTAAGCTGTAGGTCCCGGGCTCATTAGCCCTCGTGTTGCAAAACAGTAGACCGTAGCACTCCAAACCAAACCAAACAAATATAATTAGTACTGAGTTGCTTATAACTATGTTTCAGTGATTTATTGACTTGCATGACGAAAATATTGTTAAAACAAGTTGATAATGCGGTTTTATTTATTTTTTTTATTTTTCTTTGACTACGGATTTATAAATTGTGTTTATTTTCTGGGCATAATTTATTATTGTTTTAATTAAGAGAATGCATTGTAGCGGATCGACAATCTGATAACAAAATGGATCATAATGAGATTCCCAGCTCATTTGTGCTTTTACTTATACAACTTGTACTGCGATTGTTCAGTCTTTATTAATATTCAATGGTACGTCACGGCTAAGGAGGAAGAAAATGATTCGGAAAAGGAAAAAAAAAAAAACCTAAGCACCGAGGCCGTAAATTGAAGCATTTTTATATACTTGTGTGTTGTTCAGGATACGCTCCGTTCGTCCACTTCCGAAAAATTGCCCGTATTTCTCGTGCTTGATCTGGCTGCTGTTGTGCTCTACTGCTTCTGCTATGCAACTTTTACTTGCTTTATTGAGGTAACGATTATTAGTGAGTAAGTCCCAATGAGGCAGATCCGTATTTGTCATGTTTGCTTTCATTAGTAGGTTACCTTTTTTTATAAAAAAATTTCCTTAAAAATTTCCATGACTTTAATTTAAAGAATTAGTCAGAAGTTGAATATTCTATACTTTTTCTAGTAATTAGGTTATATTATTATAATCTTAGGTATATAAATAATATAAATCTTAACTTTTTTTGTTTTTTTTTTATCTGTTCACATTATAATATACATAAAGAGTAAAATTTGAAAATGCAGTTTAAGTGTTCTCAGAAAGTTTGCTTTATAACACTGCAACACTCAAAAATTATTTAGAATAAAAGCAATACAGAATTGTAATAACTAAATCTGCATTACCATGATGTGTCAGTTGGTACTTCTTTTTTACTCTGTCACTTGAATAAAAACCCAAAGTTTATAAATGTTAATTGAATAAATATTTTACCTTTTATTTTTTGTTATACTATCATGTTAGTTTACATTGTAATATACATTAACGGTAAACTTTGAAAATGCAATAAGTGAATTCCAAAAGTTTGCTTAAGTAAGTTGTTTGAAATATGATATAGAATGAAAATACTATAAAATGCTGTAACTAAATCTAAATTGTTATAATGCCGTGACAGTCGAAGTCTTTTTTTTTTACTTGTAGCGTTTTTTTCCTTCTGCCAATTGAGTATGGACCTTGTATTTAACCTAGTTCATAATTGCGTACCCGTTTTAAAAATAATTATTTTATTTTTGGCAGCATGCATTTCCAAATACTTTACTAATCTAGTTTAAATTTTAAACCATTTTTGATTTGAACTTCAAACTGTGTCCCCACTTTATTTCACCTTTTACGGTTAGTGTTTTTTTTTTTATTCCTCCTGGCAACTGAGTAGGGAGGTTGTTAATGCATTCTGGAAGCAATGTTATTTATATATTTATTTATATCTATTGAATAAATTATATAGTGCTTAAAAGTTCTATCTTCAAAAGTGCTATCTTTGTCCGCAGATGGTGGTTAACCACACGTTTTTATCCCTTTCTCCTTGATCGATCATTTTTTTTTCGTAGAAAGCAATTATACATTTATTGTTTGTATTTGCTATATTAAAACATTCTGTAATGAGACAGATCCCAAAAATTTCATTTTGAAAGCACCGCACTATGTCACTATCTTCATCATGAACTTCCTTTAAAAGTCTACCGGAACTTGGGGTTTTTCCAATTTTATTGAACCCGTAAATGAGCCCATCAACCTCTCTTTCTATTTCCATATTCCCTGCGTTTTTATTTCTTTTCATCTCACCTTGTACGGGGTCTTATCATCAAGTTTGATCGCGGGGTCAAGTTCATACTCCAACACAGATCGCCATATCTGGAGTAGTTAACCAATCTGATGAATCGGTCGAGGTTGTACCTTCATTGCCGCTTCATTCTCTATGTAGACTGCTTGTGCAGAGCTCAAATAGTAAAGCAATTACGACAGCTTTCGTCGCTGCTAGTCCTTTCTAAACTTGCAATTGTTTTAACGGACCTTATTTTTGTGACAGTTGTTTGCTATAATATTGCCGAAGCATTTATTTTAACTTTAAGTATAAATAAACATCTTGACTTCAAAAAATACAATTCCCACTTTCCGTAATTATTGTTTTTTCTCCAATGAAGCAGGTAGAACAGACAACTATCCTAACGTCAATAACAGATCAACCGATCTCTGCTGCAAAGTTGTTACTCATTTAGCACCACCCTCAGAGCAGGTGTAGCTTGAGAAATGCTATAGGCGCGAGTAACATTGTTCCACCCAAAATGGGTGCTAAAAATTTAAAAGCAGGGACCAAGCAGAAGACTCCCAGGTTTTACCTGTTGCATCCAAAGGCATCAGTTAAAATTGAAAGACATTGCGACCACAAATCTCGTATACGTTCTCCATCCTCCATTAATGGACATGGCGGACCTTAGGCCGGCTCGAGTTTCAACCTGGCTACCCTGCGTTTATGAGATAGCTGCCTTTACCTACTGAGCTACTGTGGCTATACCATCAATACAAACAACAGCATTTTTTTTAAATTTTACGATACAAATCTATAGATAAGCGTATTGTAAATGTACATAATAGAAATGACATCGGTTTCCCTCGTAGATAGGAGTCCTTAAGTTAGAATTTTTTTCCGTGATGCAATATATGGGTTGAAACTAGACATGCGTATCTGAATATTTACTAATTTTCTCATCATTTTGATGCCAAGAAACTCATCCAAATCTCGAACCCACAATCCTCCAGTTATAAGCTCAGCGCCTTTGTCGACTTACCTACCACAGTTGTAAATATTGCTCTTAGTTATGCGAAACGAAAAGTAAAACTGTCAAGATAAGTAGCTATCGAGGGAATTTCATCATTTTTCAGGTTGGTCTGAAGTAGTGGGATTTCTTGATGATTTTCAAACAGACTAAATTCACGTTAAATTATCGATTGTACATTGTGCTGTCTCCAAGCACTGTATGTGGATTTCAAATTGAGTTAAAACCTTCAAAATCCGTTACTTCTGGCTATTGTAAGAAATTTTGTTATTATATTCGATAAAGCAATTTTTACGGGCATAGTCATCGTATTATTAGGTGTGGTGGGCAAACGAAAAAGCTACTAAATTTCATTCAAAGTATTTGTAATTCCTCCGCAGATATCTTAGTATTTCATTTGGGATGTAAAATTTCATTCCTTAGAGTTACGTTTAGTTATGAGCTCTTGGGAGAAACAGCTGACGAATCCCATTCATGAAATAGAATAATTTTTCATGACCTAATATTCATTGTTGCTAACTTTTATCACATTTTGTGTAAATTTGTCCCGGTGATCAATATTTATGTTGAATAAACCGAGACTGTTAACGTACTAGTTATAAATCACTAATGACTTTTGTTGCACCAAAATAAATTTTTGGATGCCTTTTATTTTTCATTTTCTTTAAGCTGCATTTGTTGTATTTTTTGCCAAGCCGCGGTAGCTCAGTCATATAAAGCATCGAGCTCGTGAGCAGAAGGTTGTGAGGTCGAGAATCCAGCTAAAGATATGCCGAGTTTTTATTTTATTTTCATTGTCGGCTGGGACACAAAATATGTTCGTGAACACAATCTTGTCTGAGTTCTTAAGTGATACCTCTATCGGTAGCAGGCCAAGCCTGGGGTTCTTCTTCTTGGTCCTTGCTTCTAAATTACGAGAACACACTTGAGCTAAGTCGTTCTTTCACCCTAGCGGTGCTCACCAAACAAAAGGGTCGTCCCTCCCCCTTAATTCGAGTAGCCTCTTTATCACGTGTTTAGATTGTCCAAGTAGTATTAGCAGTATCAGCAGCAACAACAATAACAACAAAAAATTAAGAGTTAGCACTTTGAGCAAGTTGTTTTTTCACCCTAGCAGTGCTTTTCAAACTAAAGAAGCAACCCATCGTTTTAAGGTGGATGTGTACTTGCCATATTAGATTCCTCTCCTTCAATATTAACCTATTGAAAAATTAAATTCACTCAAACTATCTCGCATTTTAAATAAAAATTCTTTAATCAAATTATTTCTCCAGGATGGTATCTTTCGTCTTATTTTTGTTAGAAAAGTGTATACCAAAATTTCCTATAAACAATTTTAAATTAAATATATTTCTGTCGATGATTTTTTTTAAAGAAAAGATAGCATCTTAGATAATTTGTTGTTTTATCACGTAGTATATTTATTATTATTATTGTTTAAAGAATTTTTTAAATGCGAGCCGGCCATATGGAACATCATTTTACCCATTGGTTACATTGAGTGAAAGGAATCTAATATGGGAAGTACAGACCCACCTTAATTTTTGCAGCCTCCAGCACACCTGCTTAGCTCATCCAAGTGGCATTTGTATCAATAACATTTTTTTAGTCTCTAGAATACATATGAATTTAACCAGCATATTGCAGTTATATTTATGTGCTTTGAAATAGTTTTAATTCTGTCTGGCTGTTTAATCGCTCGTAGCTAAGCAGAAACGAGGTCTGACTGATGTTAATAAGAACGAATTCCTGTTTTTAAACTTTCCCTTCTCTTTTTTCTTCCTCAAAGCTAATCTGGAAAGTGATCTCCCGCCGGGGATTTATGAGTTGCGCGAGAGAGGCAGGTGAACGTCCTAAGTCCGTGCAAAACCGAGAAACGGGCGACGTGCGTGATACGCGTTTCCTCTCTTTATACCCACCCTCAATTTTTTTGGCAAGTTTGGGGAAGAACAGGCGGTCTTAATACATGATTTTGAAAAAGTGCCTATGAAAGTATAGTTTTACCGTTTGTTTTAGCTCTTCAATCATTCTTTCTCCGACATTCTACAATGCATGCATTCATTGCGACGTATGCATTCATTTATTTAAATTTATTCCTCACAGAGTTGCAGTCGACCTTCGGTTTCTATTTTTAACCTTGTTTGAATCAAAATTGACAAACTCGGACAACTGTCATTGTAAATGTTAACGCGGTGTGGCTCTCTAATTTTCTTTTTTCCAGCGGTTGTACAGTCCAAGAACTAAATTTAGGTTGTTTTCATTAATTTTTCGCCGAAAATATCGACGACTTAATCTCACTTGATCCCGACCTACATCGTACATAATCTGTAGAAGTTAAATCTTATGAAAAGAATTTGTAGTTTTAAGTACCGTTTAATTCTGTGCGTGCGCAAACCTGATCTAATATATTTAGTTTTCTTTTTATTACAGGCATGCATTATTTATACCGTAATTTTCACAGTCTTTTGCTATTTCACTGAGAACAAAAACCCTTTAGTAGCGGAATTATAACAGAACAGAATGTTTTCGGTACTGTAATCAATTTGCTGGAATGCGTTCCTGTTGTGTTGCGTGTAGTCGTTGTAAAACTTTAAGTTGTAGATCCTAGTATTATATAGCCATGAAGTCTGTGAGACTAACAGCTAAAGGTTAAAACTGTAAAAGATAGATAAGCCGTTTTCAATGAACGTGGACGAAAGTGTAGTCTGTGCTCAAGAGAGGGTACTTGTCATATTAAATAACAAAGAGATTTAGTAATTAAAAACATTTGCTTTTATCTACATCCTCCCCTCGTTCTTCGAAAAGTCCTTTGCAAACGCTTAGTTTTTGCATCCTACTTCACGTGTAAGTCCGTAAATTGTTCCTATTCTTTGGTCCCACAATTACCTCTGAATAAGATTTGAAAAGAAAAAAAAATTCCGAAAACTTAATAATATTGGATTTTATACAATATAATTTGTTAAGTTTTCTTTCTCATCCTGATATCAATTGAAATTCTAATTGCTAAAAACACCCAACGATTGTTAACTTGTCAATAAGTTAAATAATTATACGTTGGAGGTTCTTCTCAATTCATATGGTAATGGCTTATCTTTCAGCAAATGATTGATCTGACGATAACTCATTGTTTTTATTTTTCTAAGATGCGCCCAAAGACTAGTGGTAGCCGATTTATATATATCGTCAACTGTCATTTTTCTCAACTATCGCGGTAGTGGTATTTGAAATTTTGCTCTATTGATGGATATCTGAGATGGTCCTCAACAGATGGTATATCAGAAGTATTCATGATTTATTACGAGCGATGATATCCCTCAAATATTCACGATACTAGCAGCCCCGACCTACCGAATGACTCATAAATTATTTAGTATTAAACAACCAGTACTGAATTAATAATAATAACTAAATCTACATTACTATTTATCTATAAATCTACATTACTAATTAAAATCTACATTACTATTTACACCATTTCTTGGTGTTTCAGTACATTATAAAAGGAACCTCTTTTTTAAACACCAAAGAAAGAAAGCGCAAAATCGTGTATGTAATAAAAAAAAAAAATCATTTGCAATATTTTACGAAAATATTTTTAAAAAAAGAAATTTAAGGAATAAAAATATATTTCATATAAATTTTTACAGTAAACACATTAAAAGCATTCATGTCCATAACATAAAGACATTTGACGCATGTCGTAGAAAAAGGCTTCGAACTTAGCATCTTTACGCTGTGGTTCCCAGTCAAAGAGTGAACATAACATTTATAACAGTTTTGTGTGTGTGTTAATAAACTATCATGTTCATCAACAATCTGCAGCACCCGAAGTTTATTTGACATTTTTTATGAATTATAGTGGTTCTAAAACTTTATTTAGAAATATTTAAAAACCCAGACCGAAGGCTGGGTGCGAAGCAGCTAGTAATATACATAAACTGTGAATTTTGAAAATGCAATAAGTGTATTCCAAGAGTTTAAGTAGCATTGCACACAAATAATGTAGAATAAAATTAATATAGACTGTAATAAATAAATCTAGACCGTAGATGTTTTTTTATCTTATGCCATCTGAGTATGAGTCCTGTGATTTGATATAATGAATTAAAGTTATTAAATGTAATTTTAAAATCTGACGGTTAGCAACATCCAATCTAGAATCTTTCATAATAAAACTGTTACTTCGAAACCAGATGGTTTGGAAATTGAATTAGGAATATTTATTCCAGTAAACAAGTAGAATTAAATGGAATATTCTGTCATCTGCCATGGAATAAAGAAAATAAATGTTGGAGATTTGTAAATGCTCCTCAAGCCCTAATTTTAGGATGTGGATGCGACTGAATTTCCTGAAAATCTGAGATAAACAGTTTTTTTAAAGCTATTAGTTACGTTATCTTTTCGTGTAATGATACAGTTTCTTGCAGCCGCTACTTAATTTTGAGAGCTTAGGGTAATCGCTGACTAAAGATCCGCAGCCTTCAGTCACGTTTCTCCCGGTTTTGCCTTATTTCTAGTGTTATCTTTTTATTTAAATGATCACGGAAGAATTAAGAAAATTATAGTGTTTTTACTTCTTGATTAACATCGTGTTTTAGATTAGAACTTAAATATGACAGTCATTCATGGAGCAAGAAGCTTTTTCTTTTGGCTTAAGTTGTGAACTTTTACCCTATATTTTTCAGTTCACATGTTCTTTGTTGTGTATTTGAGCACATAGTGCAGGGGCGGGATATGTACTCGTGATATACAGTTGAACCCCATTTATACGTTTTTTAAGGGACCAAGAAAAAAATAACACGTATACATGAAAAGCGTACAAATGAACTGTACATTGGAGTACCATTTATACGTTTCAAGCTACAGGGAAAAATTACATATAAATGAGCTATTACTTAGAAATTGCAGATTGCACAATACCGATTGATTAACCCCATATTATATTGCTGTAGTTTTATAGTTTTAACATTAAAATCAAATAAACATGACTAAATTTATAATGGTCTAATAATGTCTCAAAATGAGGATAAAACCAGCTTACTGATTTCCTGAAACAATATGAATCGCTTGTAAGAAATCAAACAAATTTGTTTCGTTTCTTTTAACATTTAATAAGGCATTTTCGATTTTAACACATTGTGTGCGAATACATTTCGCAGCGGAATTGTACCGGGAGCGGGCGTTTTGCGAGTAAATTTAGTTATTCAGTTAAATCTCGATAGATCGAAAATTATTTAATTTTTTAACCAACTTTTCGTATTTTATATTGATATATATATAAACAAATATATAAATAGAAATATATAAATAACAACAATAAGATTTTGTAAACAAAAAATTTATTTTTTAGTGGATAAATTTATAATAGTATCGTAAATATGAAAAATCAAATAGAAATAGTAGTATATAGTTTTATTTTTTTCGAATTATGTTATATTTAAACATTTTTACATTATAAAAAATGAAAAGAGCAATCATAAAATTAATAATGTAAAAACTAGTTTTTATTTGTCTAAATTTTTCCAGAATCTATGTAATAGACAAGCACATTCGGCTTCGTTTTCTTGTATATACCGTTATTTTTGTATCCATAAACAAACCATGTTGTTACACTAACTTGTACTAGTGCGTGACCTGCGAATCAAGTATCCATCGTCAGAAAACGTACTAGTACGTGTTCTGCGCTCAAGTATCAATCGTCAGAAAACGTACTAGTACGTGTCCCGCATACAAAGTGTTAAGGCAATTTTAATGAAATAAAATATTTTTTATCTGCGTCATATATCTCTTTTTTTTCTCTCCCCCTCTCTCTCTCATACACACACACACAACACACACACAAAAAAAAAAAAAGAAAAAAAAAAAAAAAAAAAATCGTACAGTTTCTACTCATGATATTGTCGTAACAAAATTTTGAGGTGAGATAGAGGCTTCTATGTCAGAATCATCAGTTCTGCTTTCGTCTTCTGCAACTTGTGATCCAATTAATTCCTCAATCAAAAGTAATTTCGAGTCACTAAATCCTTATCACTCTTTGAATATTCCTCTATATTCCAATTACAGTTCATAGAGGTAAAACTTGTATTTCTTGTAACGGAAGAATGAAAGTTTAGAGCTATTTTCGATGAATTGTAACTTTCATGACATATAAATGAAATATGGAATTCGAATTAACAGTGCATATAAAATATATTGACATTAAACTGTATTCGGATGTTTAGATTAAATTATTGTATATATTTAATTAAAAATTAAATATATACAATAATTAATTAATATAATTAATAAATAATTAATATATACAATAATACTCGCTGTATATATTTAATTAAAAACTAAATATATACAGCGAGTGAAAAATAAATAAAAATCCACTTACAAAAAATAAATAGAAGATAATTATTTTTTATATTATGTGAACGTCAGCTATATTAATATATTTTAATTTATAATAAAATAAAGACTTTTTTTAATATTCAGTTTATTAATCTTTTTAAACCTTAAAATGTTAGATACCTTTAAAAAATTCGCTTACAAAATAAAACCGATATTACATTTTTATTTCATTCAAAAATTTAATTTCTAATACACATATTTCGAAACTTATCATGCGGGCAAGTGAATTTCTCTCTTTTTTTTCCCATTTGGTGTATATGTTTTATATCATTGCAAAAAATAAAGTGTTTGATATGGCGAAACTGAACAATTTTTTAAAGCTATTATTATAGAATTCATGGAAAATTATTTCTAAAAGTAATAGAATATTTTATATTATGGTGAGTTGTAAAAAGGAGATTATAAATGAAGATTTTTAACTATTGAAAAATACTATGCCCTCTTAAGCGTATTAGTTTCTCGAGTGCGGTAGATTTTATAAAAGGAATTTAGCTCTAAAAATTTCAATGCAAGAGTATCTATTTTTTTCTGTTCTTTCGCATTCAAACCGCTTAAAGGATAGCTGTGCCTCAATTTTTTTTCAACCGGCGAAAACAGCTGTTCTATAAAACAAAGAAAGAATATTTATCCCTTTATAAAAATCAAAATAAAATTATAAATGCAGTATAAAAGCAGTGAAAATGTTAATGTTTATACTGAAAAAAAAATTTAAATTAATAAACTTGTCTTTGTACTGCACAACTTCAAACATTTTATTAACTTCTTACGTATTTTAAAAATTTGAATAAAAAATACGCATATAAACAGGTATTTAATATTTGGTTTTTAGCATATGAACGTATGTCTTTATTTTTTGAGCATACTGATAAATATTGAGTTGGAAGCTACGTTTGTTTTCGAATAGGAAAGGTAAGCCGTATTCGAAAGAACTCTGCTTCCATCGGGGAAGAGTGAATTAATATCTGCACAATGGCCCTCATCAGATAAACGCATTCTGATAAGATCCGCTTGGATATTGTTTATATCGGTCTTTCGTATTGTATTGTTCTCTATTCCGTAGTCGATGTATCGATTCCCCCAAAACCTAGTTTTATCTCGCCGCTTTAAATATGTATTTTCTTTTCCTTTTTAAATATCTATCTCCCGCATAGGTTCCGTTCTTTGTTCATTTTTTCAAAGTTCTATTCGAAGATACTATCCTAGAATATGAGTTATTTGCGTTATTTTTTACGTTGAAATGAATAATCGAATTTTAGAATGTAGCACTATTTTTCCTCTTCCAGTATTTTATGGCTCTTGCTGTAGTTTTTATCATGAAATCAATTTCATTGAAAATAAATTGACTTCAAGACCTTCTCAAAATTTCTAATCAGTTGCCCTAGAATCCAAAATCTTTTGTGAGAATTTGGTTTGGTTTCATTTGGAACGCTACAGTCTGCTGTTTTGCTACACGAGAGCTAATGAGATCAGGACCTGCTGTTTAGATGCGATTCCGAACGGCTACGGGATTTGAACCCCCTAACTCCGTTACCGAAGAGCAGCGCTACCCTTCGGCGTCTTTTTTGAAAAAAAAAAAAAAAATGAAGTATTGCGTGCTGTTTTATTAATGTAATTTCTTATTTAGCTTATTTTGTTAAACCCTACATGAATAATATATGGAACAGTATTACAAAGGTATAGCCAATTTGTTCTGCGCAAAGAAAGTTTTCATTTGTAAACTGTGTTATTAATTTTCTAGCTATTACTTCTGGTACATGAAGTAGGTAATGCGTTTTGCTTTTCCTTTCGGGGAAGAGTGGTGGGTTCGAAATCTGTGCTGGCATGAATAGATATTTTTAGTCACACGAAACCCATTTGATGGCAGTAGAGTAGCAAAAAGTTGACTGTTACTGTTAGATCAACTAATCAATCTTAAAAAATTATAACAGCGAAAATGGTTATACTTTCCTTCATTATATATATATTCTTGAGAATGAAAAGATTTCAACTGAAATGAAGTGATGCTGCCCAAATGTAAAATAAAACGACGCTGCTACTCAACATTTATGGCAGTTAGCTTGACTGTATCAGGCTTGCAATTCCGTCACTTTTCTCAGCTTTAGTCACTTTTTTTTACTTTTTTAAGTCACTTTTAGTCACTTTTTTATGGTGTACCAAAACAAAAGTCTGTTGTTGAAAAAAGAAAATCTGAATTAATAACAAAATATTTTAATAAAAGACCAAAAATGTGATGCTCTAATCTTATTTTTCTTATTAAAATGTAATTAGTCATATGGTTTCCAGAATTTAGTGACTTTAAAAAGTCGTAAAGAAGTTCCTGACATCTACATTTGTACTGAAATGTACATTTAATACATTAAAGTAATTTACGTCAAAGCACACATTTCTCTTTTTCTATTTCTTTACAGTTTTTGCTTAGATACTGTAATCTAGCTATGCACGTATTTCAAAACATCATTAATATATGCAGAAAACTATGATTATAAAATTAATGTATTGTATGTATTCAAATCTAATTTATAGATTTTCTTGAATAAAAAGCAATGTTGAGTGGTGTTAAACAAAATTTTTAACCTTTTTTGTATTTGACGCTAAAATCATGTCTCTCATGAATCATTTGATTTAGAGTTAAAATAAATAGAAAAATCTTAATAATAGCATCTGTAATCAAGAGGAGAAAAAAAAATCGCTTTTTTTTTTCAATGTTTAGTCACTTTTTGGTCACTTATTCTGTATTATTTGTTACTTTTCTCACCTTTCTGAATGTACATCAGCAGTTGCAAGCCTGCTGTATTCGTTCGCACGAAATAAAGAATTTTGTTACTTTTCCTTGACTCTGGCAGAATTCTTATTTATTTATTTATTTTTTTTTTACATATATCTGTAGTATTGGTTCCGTTCTTTGTTTAGCCGAATGGTTAGGGTGCTGGCCTTCGGAACCGGAGTTCGTGGGTTCGAATCCCACTATGGCATGGGTGTTCGTAGCCTTTCGGAATCGGCTTTAAGCAGTAGGTCCCGGTCTCATTAGCCCTCGTGTTGCAAAAAGTAGACCGTAGCACACCAAAACCAAACCGTTATTTGTTTATATTGTCAAAGCTCTTTTCGAAGATATTTTTGTAGAGTATGAGTTATTTGGATTATTTTTTTACGTTGAAATAAGTAATCGAATTTTAAGACTTTGTTACCTATTATTTTTATGTGATTCAGTAATTCTAATTTATGTTATTTATTTTGAATTTCTATTAACAGAAGATAACGTATTTCAAAAGGATATTTAATTAGTTTATCTTCCTTATATTTAGCAATATCTGTATTTTTTTTTCGCTTGAGTTTCGTATTAGTAATATCTCTGAGAAATCGATATTTTGTAAAGCGATAGCAATCTAACTGTTCTTTAATAGGGTATTTCATGATCAGCAAAAATTTAATTGTAAAATTTCCTTAAAGTGGCCCATCTATTTAATGAATATGATAATATGAAAACAGAAGTTCTGTGGAGTACAAATATTGTTGCAAAAAATACTTCAATTATTGCTTAACACAGTGGTGCGCAAATTAGGGGTCGCCAAATTTTTATGAAATGCATTATCCCTGCATGCTGCATACAGTACAGTGTACATATAAAGAGTGAAGCCCTGTCACTGAAAAGTTAAAAAAATATTTTTCGATAAGATTCGAGGATTTTCCTGAAAACGATCTTGGTTGGATTCGTGATCCATTTTCCTTTGACATATGCAGTTCAACTCTTCAAATTAGTGAATAAGAGCAATAGATCTAATTAGTGATTATACTCTTCGAAATCAATTTAAGACTCAGCCTTGCCAAAAATTTAAGCTATCCGCGGGTAAACAATATCCCGTTTTATGCAAGAATGCCATCGTGTTAATACAATTTGCATCAACGTTTTTATGTGAAACTGGATTTAGCAAACTAGTTTTAATAAAAACTAAATACCGCACGCGTTTAAACCCTGAAGATGATATGCGAATTGCAATTAGCAACATACATCCAAACATCGATGACATAATTAGAAACTTGCAGCCACATACATCTCATTAAGGGGCAATTAACTGATTTTTGTGTTATACAAAAAGCATTTTCTTAAAATTATAAATAAAATTAATATGAGTCAAATATGATGACGCTTTTATTCGATAAATCGAAAAAAATGCGCGAAATATACATCGTATTTGTGAACATTTATCACTAGGGGTCGCCAAAAATTTTTTCTCTACAAAAGGGGTCGCAGTCGAAAAAAGTTTGCGCACCACTGGCTTAACATTTTGAAATTAATTAGAAATGCATAAAAATGTTTCTAATCATTTGTACCTCATTCCTTCTACGTTTGATTTTGTTTATTGTAATATTTTTTAAGTGATTATCTTTTGTAAAATCATATCTTAATTCCATTAAACCTTTTAACCTTAGCTCTGAAAAAAAATTCCCTTTTTCAATGAAAATAATACATTTTATTTTTTTATTTAACTAACCAATTGAAAATACATTTCAAATATTATCTCCCCAATTATATTGCACACAATTTTATTTATTTAGTGAACTCTTTATAATAATTTATATGAAATAATTTTAAGATGTAGATGCGACTGAATTTCTTGAAAATCTGAGATAAACTTTTTTTTAAGCTATTGGTTACATTATCTTTCCGTGTAATGATATATTTTCTTTTAGCCGTTATTTAATTCCTAGAGCTTAGGATAATCGCTGATTAAAGATCCCGAAACTGATTTTCAATTCAAAAATCAGTTTTAAAATGAAATTCATTCTGAGCTAGGGATTTTATCGTATTAGTGTACCATCATAGTCTAATCATTTACTGCTACCTTTCGAGATTTAGTTCAGTCTATGTGCTAGAAATGAAAGAGTTGAGAGTGAAGGTTGCATTCCTTACTGCTTAAAAAACAAGCCGAAAATCTAGTTGCTTTGAGAATTTATCCTGTAATATGATCTGCCTGTAAAAATTACAAGGTTAGTTCCTCTGACGAAAAAAGGGTTTTCGGTGTCAGACGTCGAAATAACACTTTTAAGTATTTAAAATCTCTCGAAGTCTTATTTTAAACTGTGCTAACCCTTGTTTTTTCATGTTTTCTCCCCAGATTTGAATTTTTTTTATATGTAATAATAGATAACCTGTACTTTATTATTTGATGAATATTTCAGAGTTTTATATTTAACCTAGTTCGTAATTTTATACCTATTTTTAAAATAATTATATTATTTTAGGCAGCATGCAGTTCTAAATATTTTACTTATCTAATCGAAATTTTAAACCATTTTTGTGTAAACTTAAAATTGTGTCTTTTTTTTTATTGCTCTTTCTCTACAGGTTTTATTTTTTTTATCTGCAGTAATGGATAACCATAATTTTAATAATTGTCTTTAATTTTCTTAATGATTTTTAAAGCATTATATTAAGCCTTGCTCATGATTTGTGTCTATATAAAAATAATTATATTAATTTAATAATTATATTAATATAATTATAAAAATAATTAATTTAATAATTATATATAAAATAATTATATTAATTATAAAAATAATTATATAAGCAGCATGCAATTTCGAATTACTTTATTTATCTAATTTAAATTTTAAAACATTTTTGTTCAGATCTTTAAACTGTGTCGCCTCATACGTTGAGCTTTTGACGAATTATAATTTCGTCAACAGCTTACGATGTCAATTTATAAATTCTTCAATTTATATTTAAGATTTATTATTAAATTGTTTGAGAGCTAATTTATGATTATTCACTTCCACTTGGTTGTCTCTCTGAAAGTTATCTTTAAGTTGCTATGAAGTGTCTATCCTTTGAATTTTTATTAATAATTTTTTTTCTCTTCATTTAAAACCTATATTCCGAAGACAGGAGAATTGGGAATTAGCACAGTAATACCAATAAGTAAATGAGTATAAATAGATAGCATGTGCTTTCCAAGAATTTAGGGGTTGTTATCAAAAAGTATGTAGTAGGATAGTACAATAATTGATTATGACTGGTGGAATTCATTTTATGTATGGAACAGAGTATTACAGAACTTGAAATCCAGTTTGTCTACCAAATAACTACAGCCGTGGCTTCAACAGCTGGATTGGAAAGACAGTTTTCTTCTTTTGGTATTGTTCATTCTAGCCTTCGTAACCAATTAGGAGTGGATAAAGCATCAAAGCTAGTGTTTTTATTGAAACAATTAAATCTATAATTCGGTGCTTAAAATATATCGAAATAATTGTGATTTGTTTTTTTATATAAATAGTTTGCATTAAAAGAATATATAATTTGTTTTTTAAATTTACATCTTATTTAGTTTGCACTATCCCATTACAAAATAATGGAATGTATTTAGAATTAAATTTATATATTTAATTTTAGGTAATCAGTGTGTAGAATATACTAGATAGATAAAATGTTACATCTTATAAAACACTATTCTATGTATATTAAAAAAATTTTTTTTTAAAATTAAAAAAAAAAATTAAAATTAGTATTTAGAAAAAAATAAAAAAAATCTGATTAAAATAAAAAAAAATCTGATTTAAATCAAATAAATCGGATCAAATAAATCTGATTTAAATCAAATAAATCTGATTTTTTAAAATCATGATTTTTCTCCAACCCTGCTAAACAGTAAAAGACTGAATACTCGATTTATACAGTCAATCACATGCACAAAATGATGCACTAAATGGATATTGTCATCTATTGTTTATTTCAATACGCTATTTTTTTAAATGTTTTTTATTCATTTATCACCTTTACAATATTTTTCATAGTCTTACATGAAGGCCAATTAATGTGTTGAAATTGTTTAAAGTGGTTTATTAACAGACTAAAATGGTATGGAATTTTTTTTGCGGTGGAAATCAACACTTATTAAGCATTTAGGTGGGTTTCTACCTGCCATATTGTATTCTTGTAACTGAATGTTAACATATTGGGAAAAAATAAAATTCTCTCTGGCATCCTCACAGTGAAAAAATTCTTTATATATATATGTGTGTGTGTATATATATATATATATATATATATATATATATATATATATATATATATATATATATATATATACACCACGTGATAGACCAACAAATTTTCTTGTATGCATTTTCCCCCTCTTTAAAAAGAATAGAGACAGTAATGTTAATAATAAATTCTAAGTGGGAAAATTTAGTATAAACTTGTAGAACATTCATCAGACACATTTTTTATTTTAATTTTTATTTGTTTACTTTTTCTTAATGAGTGAGACAGAGCATCCTAGAGAATTTGCTGTTCTAACACGTGAATATTTATTTTATTTTTTTATTTTGTCATGCGAGCCGGTCAGAAGGAATTTTACTTTTCCGGTAGGTTAACATTGAGCGAAATAAATCCACTATGGCAGTTACAGACCTACCTTAAAATGCCATTTTTTTTCTCTCTCCTTTTGTTAAAAAATTATATCCTCGGACTACAATTGTCCGTCTATCATCCATCGTTCTTGTCAACGTTTCTTTCTACTGTTTCGATTCAAAGTCACGTTATCTCTTTAAAATTTTATCAGAATATAAAATCTCCACTGGATTTTTGCATGTCACATTAGACGAACTCGATTAATAACCTCTCCTTGTTTTTCAGTTTATGCACCATCTGAATGCCTCGGTTGACCTTGGCGTTCTCTTGACATCGTAATTTTCGTGATACCTCTCCCCGATCTACTACACTGCGTGCTGCCTGGTAAACCCCCTACACGCTGTCTTCGCCGCATTGTTTAATTCAGGCGTGACGCTTTCCCTTTTCCATAACATATGTACTCGGCTCGCTGATTTCCGTCTCCCAAAGACTCTTTGCTTGATTCTGATAGCTGCAGAGTGATGTTAGAATTGATTTCAGCCATCTGCCGCTCCGCACATTCAACGCCTTGATTCAACGTCATTTAGCAACATTTGCCAGATGTTCAGACGTCACGGACGCTATCTGCAGCCACGAGAAGGGATTGTCCCGCTTCTTTTCGGCGATCATGCACTCGTGTGGCTGCCAGTGGGAAATGGGGAATATCTGATTATGTCCAATTCCATTTTACAGGCCCAACCTTGTAGTATTGTTTATTACTGTCGATAACTTTCTGTTTTTATGGCACGCGATTTGCGTCATCTATTGAAAAATAAAGGGAGAAAAAATGCCAGTCTACGCCCAGTGTTCCAATATTTTTACATAAAGTAAAGTTTGCGGGACTCTCTTGATAAGACTGTTGCAAAACCATGATCGGTAATAAGTGCAAAACATTTTGGCCATCTTGAGATATGGTCAGTAGATTTGTAACAAATGACTGGTGGGGGTTGTCCGTAATCCTCTTCCTGTTAGATGAGAGCAGCTGATGGAATTATATAAAATGTTTGCATCACGAAAAAGCATACATAAGGGTCATTCATCGCAGAAAGAGGCGTGTACCTCGGTTTCCTTGCTGTTTTTTTTTATCCTCAGAAGTTGATAAAAATCTTCAACGCTTTTTGCTGCAATAAGTTTTTCTGGTACGAAAGAATACTTCTAAATTTGGTGGTGTTCTTAAAATTTCTTCTGTAATCGGTGCTTTTAGCAAGTAGATCTGGTAATAGTGGTTTAGCGGTACATTGTTAAGTATACCCATACAGCATTAATATTTTCTCGTAGGAAATAACCCTTTTAAATTTATTCTCGTTCTTAAACTTTGTTCTGTAATCAGTGCTTTTTGCGGGTAGAACTTATAATGCCGGTAAACCAGCTTAGCGGTACATTCCCAAGTATACTTGCAAAAGGTTTACCAGTAAATTGAATTTTTTTTCGTACAGTTCCCAATTAACAAACCAACATTTAAAGTTTTTATATACAATATTTGTACCAAATCGTTTATTTCATATGTTTTTTAGCTTTATGAATTTTTAATATTGTTAGTTTGCTACCGCTCAATAAATATTCTTGTTGGAACAAGAATCCTTCCATACAAGAAGAATGGAAATTATCTGTTTGCAAGAGCGTTTATTTCATTGCTAAGTACAAGTTTTGTAATATGTACAAGCATTTGTAGAGAATGTTTGTTTGATTTATTTAACGGAACAAAATTAGATCCTCTTTAGGTGGTAAAACATTTTGTTGAAAAATTTGGAATTGCCCATAAGTTTGTAACCCGAGAAAACATGCACTTCGAGAAGTAACGTTTTAAGCAGCAATCTTTTTCTCTTTAAACATACAGTTACTTAAATCGTAACCTCATTCACTATCAAACATTCTTTTCACGATTTATACAAAAGTAGCATTTAAGTGACTTGTATAAACGGTGAAAACAATTCTCAATAACACGAAAAGAAAAAGAAATTCGGGGAAATCCCCGCCTGCTGCAAGTTATATATAGTAATTTGAAAATGTTAAATTATTTCTTTAAACCAACTCTTTTCTCCTTACACCAGATTGAAAGCGAGGTATATCCTATTTCCGGCGTCTTCTCATACAAGCCACTTAAATGAATGACGTTTAGCTGTTTTTGCAATCTGTCAGCCTTTCTCGTTCTTCGAGGAGAGATAAATGGATCCGTGTTCCGGTTATTACAATATCTTTAGATTTGCTTCAAAGCCTTGAGTTGAAATGGATTCATGTAACGCCTTACGAGTTATAATCTACTGCTTAATTTTTTTTTTGTACGCGAATTGTAGTTAATTTAGTAAAGAAATTAGCATTTATATATTTTGATTAAGAGGAATGAACACATTGTATATCTGCGTAGGCGACCGAGCTTTTAATGGCACACGGTTAAATTGTATTTAATTTAGCTTTGGATAATTAAAGGCATTTGTGGTTTAGATTAATCCCGAGTATACAAGGCCGAACGATGGCCGAAAGGTTAGGGTGCTGGCCTTCGGAACTGGAGTTCGTGGGTTCGAATCCCACTATGGCATGGATGTTCGTAGCCGTTCGGAATCGGCTTTAAGCAGTAGGTCCCGGTCTCATTAGCCCTCGTGTTGCAAAAAGTAGACCGTAGCACTCCAAAACCAAACCAAACCCGAGTATACAAGCTGCATTGAAAAAATTTACAGGCTCCTTCACACTGGTTTAAGCCAAACGATGGTCGAATGGGTACGACGCTACTCTTCTGTAACGGAGTTCATGGGTTCGAATACATTGCTGGATGGATGTCCGTAGCCATTCGGAATCGGCTCTGAGCAGTAGGTCTCTCTCATTAGCCTTTGTGTAGTAGATTAGTAGACCATAGCGATCCTAACCAATTAATCACTCTGGTTTAATTTAAGCAGGGCAATGACCAAATATGCAGGAAGCTTTTTTTTCGAGTCCACTGGTAGGAATCCTGCTGCTTACATGGATGTCTATAGCCCGTCAGAGTCGCCTTTGATTTATAGCTGCTTCTGGACTAATTAGACCTCCTATTGAGAAAAATTGACCGTAACGCTCCAAACCAAAACAATATTAATTTTATAATATTGCTGTTATTTTCCCTTTTAACTTCATAATTAGTAAATACATTTTAATGCTAATTTTTCCTGCAGTTTCTGTGTGTAATTGCTATGTTCAGGACCGGTTCTGGGCAAATTGTCGCTTTCGTGCAAAATAGTATTCGGCCGCTCCCTACTAATACAGTTCATAATCATCAATTCAGTAGCTTATAACTTAGCCCATTTAATTGAAGCTTACTATTATAATTAAATGTCTGTTTTATATAATCGACTTGGAATAAAAAAAGTTTATAAAAATGTATGCATCTTACATTTCTTTTTGTTTATTAAAATGGATATTCTCTTTAAGAAAAAGAAAACAAAATGCATCTATAAACTGCACACTTTTTACGTTCTTATTTGTCATCTCTTGAATATTTGATAATTCTAAATTTTTGCATAATTTCCTTCCAATTGTTGATAATCCTAGAGAGATAGTACAATTTGATATCAAAACTATTCATTAAATTTTACATTTTATCACTTATTACAAATCTGTTTGTACTTTTTAGTTGCCATTCTAAAATTTTTGACCCTTAATTTGACAAAATGTTTTTTCAAATATTTTTTAATTTCTGTTATTTTCCCATGTCTGTATAGATATTAAGATCTCTGTAAAATAAACAAAAAAAATAATATCATTTTCTATTTTTGAGATAATTAATGTCCGCTGTGGCGAGCACTTGCAATTATGTTATATAGTAGTTATAAATATACATGTCCGGTGTAACGGACTTAGCCAAATTAAGGGTTAAAGTAATTTTAAATTTAAAATGACTTAGGCCTCTAAGTTTATGACAATAATTCCTAAACGTGAAAAGGATGAGAAAAAAAGAAATATATTTTCTAAATTCACTAAATATTTTCTGTAAAATCTTTATTTTCTAATAAAAAAAAGGTTGTTAGTGTATTTTAATATTATTTATTCCACCGGTCACCTAGAACTTAGGTTGTTTGCGTGCATGAAACCCCTGCCCTATGTTCATATATTTTGTATTACAATATTTGGATGGGATGTAATCTTATTCTTTTCTTTTTCTAAATTCCATTAATCCAATCAAGCATAATGCTCAAGAGTTTTTCAGGACTCAGGATTACTGCATGTTAAAGTAGAAAATTTAATAAAACAACTTCACTTATTTTTGAATGTTCGTGTTCAGAGGATAATACTTCTAGCATAATTTACTATGATTCAGAAGAGTAAAATCCCCGAATTTGCATACTGTCTGAAATTATTGGGAGATTGCTTGGATTTGTCGACTTCTACCAGTTGTCGCTTGAATTCGTTTTCTCACGGATTATTGATCCTAAAAGCGAGTACAATTTGGTAGCGGTGATATAAATGAAATTTCATAGCTTTTATTTAACAATTGTAAATTTTTAAGACCATACTGTTCATCATGTCATCATTTTAAGACCATAATGTATATAATGTATATAATCCAGTACTTATTTCCAAAATATCATGATATATAATATTTTCAAACGATCATCAATAAAATTTTGGTGTAGATAACGATTTCAGATGATTTAGAAAGAATATTTTTCGGTTTTGTAATTTTTCAGTCTAAACTGCCTTATCGGTTAGAGAATAAAAATGCTTTTTTGATAATAGTAATTAAAATACGAAATTTTGCAGTACTTTTTTTCTCTGCTTTTTCTTCTCTTGTCTACGATTATTACTGCTCATTTTCACATTTTTATGATAGTATTAATACGAAAGCCGTTTGATAATAAATTATATTTTCTTAATATGTGTTTATTGCAAATATATTATGGGTTTTCATTTGATTGTTATTACTTATTCAATCTTTATTTTGATGTAATATTAATCGGTAATCAACTTCATAGTTTAAATCTTTAATTTTTTCTTCAGTTTTTTATATTGTGTGATTAGTTTATAGTATGCATAAACAGTAAAATTTGAGGTACAATAAGTGTGTTCAGAAGATTTGCTTTGGTAGTGCGTCATCTATCGATAGATTATTTAAAAGTTGTTTGTAATAAAAGCAGTGCAAAATTGTTATAGTAACTAAATCTAAAGTGCTATAATGTGTCAGTAGATGTTTTTAAAAATTCATACTGCTTTTCTCCCTTTGATACGAGCCCTGTACTATTTATAACAACTTAAAATGTTAATATAAGTATAACATTTATCGCCTGAATCAACTGTTTAATATACAATCCCCACTTTAAGACTTTTTGAATTTTTATTAAAAAAGCTACGCTAAACAGTTCATTTTCTTCTACAGAATCTAGATTGTCATTTTAAGTATAACAATACACAAAGTGATTTTTATCTTTTATTTTCATATATGTGATCTAGAGGATTAAAAAATACTCATTACTAAGACTTCAACGTAGACATAAAACGATTCCTGTAAAATTAACCGTTTTATTAACTGACAGATTAATACAAAACTATTTTAAATGTATATTTTGGGGTAAATATAAAGGAAAAGTTATAAAAAAGGCTTAAAGCGCATTTTTTTTTTCAGAAAATTGAATTAAAAAAATTGTTTTTATGTAATTAATTAGTAATATTTCGATGAATATGTGTTTTATATTTTATAGCATAGACACAGTAATTAGTAAAATCACCCGTCCCATCCCCTTAAGAAAGCCAGTAGGTCCCGGCAAAAATAATAAATCAATAATAAACCGTAGTATTTCAAATAAATCAAACTTTAATCAAAATACAAAAGGAAATCAATATTCCCCCAATAATTAATTGCATAGTATAGCATGTTTCAAAATAAAACTTAATTTTATGTTTCAAATTTTAATTTGATATACAATGTTGAACAGCAGCTTGTCTCTGTTGGCAATTAAACTTTGTAGAACGGGTTGTTACATGTTGTTATTTGTGAACTTCGCACCAAACTAAAATGCATCGGCGAATGATTTTAAACTTATTTATTTTCTCTTCTGATTTCAACAGTTTTCAGGATGATTGATATTCTTTAAGTTCATCAGATATTTAAAACCTGAACCATATCAGACCTTTTTGTTAAACCCCAGTTTAGTTTTCTTATCTGTCATCTTTGAGGCGTGATAATTAGTTAATGAGGATCGAAAATAGAAGGTTGACCTAAATAATCTTCATCCGGATTAAAGTTAGGTAATTTAGAGGATTAGTTACGTTAGAATGTTTGGTCATCATTTTTCCATCAAATGGGGCGTGCTATGTCATAAAAGTATTCTAAGATTATTGAAATATGCCTACTAGAGCAATTTTGTAACAAGCTATGAACTCGCAGGACAGCACTGTCCAACTGGCGATCTTCTGCTTTTTGCTGCCCGTCCTGGATATGAATTTACCTTAGGGCAAAAGGAATCTTCAAAATGACAGAATTCGATCAGAAAATCAAAAATGGTTTTTATATTCAGAAAAAGATACGCTATACGTATATTTCATAATATAATTATATTGAAAATGGTTAATATGTTTAATTTAAAATCGTTTTTTTTTCTAGCACATTCTCGTTTTAAAACTTGAACAATTTTTATTTTACAGTTTTTTTTCCACCTTTATTAGTTGCTTTTCAATGTTCGAGGTGCATTACATTTTTCTTAATCTCAAATTTTGAAACTGTGTTTATTTATTTGTTTGCAAAAATACTGAATATTCCGAAATGTTCACTTATTTGTGAAGTTACAGTGTGTTTAATACCATAAAACAATTAAAAGCGTGTCAAAACATTAAGTCCTCAGTATACAATAAAAATATGTAATGCACTAGGAGTATTTTTAATGATTAGTCTTAATTTCCTCCATTTTTATTAAAATGTTTTTTATTTTTATGGAAATTCTTTTCTTTGAGATTTTAATATCGTAGATATTTTATTTAACGACATTATTAATACTGAAAATATTGTTAAAATTATTGATTGTTTATTAATTATTTTAAAAATAGATTTATAGCCCCTTGGTCCTTAAATACAATTTAAATACTGATACCTTTACCTAACAAGCACATTTTTTACTCATTTACTTCTTCAAAAGGAGTGAATTTTAAATCATGCAGAGATCTACAAGGAAGTGAAAGAATTTTTTAAAAAAAATTTCGATAAATATGTGACTTAATTTGGATATCCTAATTAAAAGTGTCAATACAAGATTTTCTTGATTTGATAATCCATAAATATTGTTAATCATAAATAATCACAAACATAAATTTATTTTGGAATGCATTAAATATTAACATTTACTTTGTATTTTTAAGTAGCTAATAGAATTTGACGACATATAAAGCTAACAGACATTTGAATCTAGTGGAACATTGAGAATAGAGGTCTTCCCATTTTCGATTGAATGGTTGGCTGGTTGGTTGGTTGGTTTGGAGCACTACAGTTACAGTTTTGCTGCACGAGGGCTAATGAGACCGGGACCTACTGCTTAAAGCCGATTCTGAATAGCTACGAGCATTGATTGGAAGTGGGTTTCGAACCAATGCAATTTTACACTAAAAAGCTGGATCCTACTAATTCAGTCATCGTTCGCCGAAATATTCGGATTGAGAAAAATAGTCCCACGCATGATATTTTGAAATTCAAATTAATCTTTCGCTTGAACGTAAATACATCTGCGAGCAGTTGTTCTTCGACATGAAATACGTCGTTATAATATAGAAGCCCTATTAAAGATTCTACAATTGATAACAATATACGGCCAGAAATCTCTCAGTGATTTTTCTGTTGACTTTTTTACATTTATATTTATTCGTGTCAATCCTTCGTATGAATAAATTACTTTTTAACATAATTTATCAATTTTTTAATTACTCCCCTTATTTGGCCCTTGAAATGTTTGTGGAGGGTAAATCGGCACGAGACACCACTTTCATGGTATATATCTCTCATCTTTTTCGACATTTCAGTGCGTCACTTATTGAATCCGTTTGTATTTTAAACGCAAATAGCCGTAAGATGCGAAGAATGGTCAACTTGTTGGCCTGTTATTTTTGTCGTGATATCTTAACACCACCTGTGAATGAGAATAAGCAGGAGAGAACGTGACAAGTTCGTCAAAGTCGTGACTGTTATCTTGTCGCAGAGGCACAGGAATTATTATCGATATGTAAAGCTCTTTGTGTTACTGAACTATAAAAACTTTAAAGCCGCTATGTTTCTGTTTGTGTTTAAGCTTTGCGATGTATATCTAGGCTCAAATGAGTAAAGATAAATTTATGCATCCATGTTTGTATGAGTGTGTGTGCGTATGATTGCGTACGCCGTCATCTAACAGTGAGTAAAAAAATATTTAAACCTAAGTAGTTCAACACTATCAGTCTTGCTACAAAAATGAAGATTTTTATTTATAATTTTTATGTAATAACTACCAGCTTAAGGTGGGTTTACACTTACCATATTATATTCTCGTGCAATATTATTCTATTTCCCCCCATAGCTTAACATATTTTAAGCTATGGGGGAAAATAAAATTACCTCTGTCCGGCTTGCATCACGTGGTATAATATTTCAAAGGAATTCTTAAAGAATTCCTTTGAAATATTATACCGCGTGATAGAAAAACAATTTATTTAGGACATTATGTTTCCCTTTTCTTAAAGAACATTGAGAAAAATGTATTTAATTTTCAATTATTTGTGGAAAATTTCGGTATAATCTTTTTCAAACGCAAATAAAAGCATTTAACAGACATAAATTTAAAAAAGGAAAAATTATATCCTAGATAAAAAAAAGAGAAGAATTTCAAAGAATTTTTCAAAAGCGAGCTGGTCAGAGAGTTATTTTTCCCATAAGTTAACATTGAGCGAAAGGAATTCAGTATGGTAAGTATATACACAGCTTAAGCGGTTGAAAAGTTGCTATCCGAATGGTTCCCAACTCCCGGGTTGCCCAAAGAACATTAAATTATTTCAATTGTATTTACTGGAATGTATTTCTCTTGGGGTTGTTCTAGTTAATACCTTTGTAACAGAAGAAATCTTGTAACTATTTTAACTTAGTTTATTGTTTAACAAACATTACCAAGATTATGAATTAAAATTACAATTATAAAAATAACAAATAAATGTGCTATCTTAAAAATAAAAAAACGAAAAAAATTAATAAATGTTAGTATAACGGTATTTTATTTTGAAGGCATGTTTAAGAATAATTAAAATTTTTAAATCAATGAAAACAATAAAAAATAAAAGTAACCAACTTCACCCCCCCCACACACACACACACTTCAGCGGATCACTGTAAAATTATCAAATGTTGCAGGTCCGCAGTGATAAAAAAGTTGGGGAGCACTGACACGAGATATCCTCCCTTCTTAATTCAGAAGAAGAATTGTGAACTCAATCCGTTGCTTCTTCAACGTGTACAGGTTGATCTGTGATAAGACCTATGAAAGAAATATTTAATCCAGTGAACGGTTTGAGTTTTCATAAACGAATATAGTGGTTTAATTCTTTTTAATAGCTCAAAAATAAGTAATTATTTCAGATTATCAATTATATGTTTGCGTTACGAGACGATATCCTTTCCAATAGTAATTCCACAAAGTTCAGTCTTTATGTTCTACTTTTTTTTTTCTGTCCAAAGCCACAAAAAACACAAGTAGTATTGTTTAATATTTTACTATTTAACTAACAACTTCTAATTTCTTATTTGAATTTCGTAACATTTTTATCAGCTGCCTCTAAACTCAATAAATAAAGCGTTTATTTTCAAGAATCGAAATATCAGTAATTTTTTCTCTCTCTAATTCATAAACATCCTTACTAATGTAGTACTATATAATGTAGTACCAATAATATAATATTACTAAATAATGTAATACTAAATGTACAATAGATGTACATTTGTTAAATTTATAAGCGGAAAACACGCAATTTGTAATGTCAATCCTACACAACAAGTATTCACATTTTATGAAGGTGCGGGGACCGAATCATGTATGGCTTCGTTCCAAATTTAAACGCTCCATCTGAGGTTAGTAATTTTGCGTGCGGTTGAAGTTACGTCAGTTAGAGAGGCAGAAAAAAAATCACCGAGTGCTTAAATCTTAAGTCTTCTAGTCAAAATATTTAGTTGCTGCAGAAAAGTGAAGGAGCGTGTTTATGTAGTGAAGTCGAAATACTTGAAAATAAACTAAGTGTGCTGTGTTGCTCTTGGCAACCCTTATTGAAATCTCAATTTATGTAAACGTAGTTCTTCCACTTAACTGGTGGTTAATCTCGTGAAATGCGGAAACATTTTACGATAGCTTTACATATGACTAGCATAGGGTTTGAGATTGCATTGGTTGTTCCTTTGATTATTTTTAAAAGTCACGTTACTTCTTTTCTTAACAGATATAATCCGATACCAAGATAATCCTCCCATGTAATGTCAATATTAAACCTTTGTAAATTAGAGAGTCTCCCATGTAAGATCGTTAATTGTTTGTTCTATTCCTTTGTCTTTAGTTTAATTTCTTGGATTAGTTGACTGGTTAATAACTTTCCGAATGCTACGTGCATGTAATCTATTAGGAAAGAATGTGTTAAGATGAAGTCTGAAGCCATGTGTATAAATGCAATGTTTTGATATTGTAGCTTTTAAACTTTCGGACCTTAAATATTTTGATTTTATTATCAGTAGCATCTGCTATCTGCTGTCTTTATTATATCTCTCTGTAATATGAATTTCTTTTTCATTAGAAATCTATTAACCCGCCTTTAAAAGATACGATTAAAAATTATTTGAAATTTAATGATATTAGGTTATAAATGTGCTCTTTGAACCTCATAAATGTTATATATATATATATATATATATATATATATATATATATATATATATATATATTGTGTATATATATGTATATATATGTATATATGTGTGTATATATATATATATATATATATATATATATATATATATATATATGTATATATATATATATATATATATGTATATATATAAGAGAGAGGGATATTCATCCTTTTACCTCTTTGGGGATCCCTTTAAGGTTACCGTTTTCTTGAGCAGGAAAAAAATAGGATATTAAAGCTTTATCTTACTCATATTTACAAAATTATTGTTACATCTTTAATTTATATCGCAATACAAACATGTTAAATAAGATAATGGATGTTAAGGTAGCTAAATGAGTTTTTTTAATATACTGTATGAATAATTCACAAAAGTAAATATATTTTAAATTATAACAAATTAATAAAAATAAAAGTATTTTAATAGACAATTTGTAACTCACGAACTACTATAATTTCCCATCATTTTCATGTTACAACAATAGACAAAAAATAAACTGCCCTTCCGTTTGAAATAAAAGCCAGGATTGTCATAAGATGATGTGCCCTACTGTGTGAAATCACCTTATTGTTTGGCGATTCCATAGTGCGGAATATATATGAAGGAGTTGTTTTGTAATAGATAATTCAGATGCGTAAGCATCTTCTGAAACAGGCAAGGGAATTGTAATAAGAACAGATTAATATGTCACGTAATGCGTCTCATTAATGTGATTTTACGAAATTTTAAAATTTTATTTTATGCATAAAAATATATTTTTTTACATGACCGACTGTAACATTCACCACTAATATTGTGGCGCTTTGGTTAGCAAATAGTCAGATTTAAAGTTGCATAAAACCTAGGTTGAAGATCTGCAGAAGAAAAGATTCGGAAATGTAATGCAACCATTTTGTGATTGAAAAGACCTGCTTTAAATTTTTTTTAAAAATATACAAATTTTTTAAATGAGATAACAATATTTTTAAACAAGTTAAAATTGTTACATTTTTATTTGTCGAGAAAAAATATTTACATTATAAATTAAACGTATTTGAGACAAAAAACAAAATTGTATGTTAAATGTCGCTAGTAAAAGAAATAGAATTAATATAATATATATATATATATTATATAATTTTATGTTAAATATTAGTATTAGAAAAAATATTTTATATAATAAGTTTATTAAACGTTTCATTTAAGCAAAACTTGAGCAATTTTCAGTTTTTTAGTGTAGAGTGTTTTCAATTCTATGTCCACTGGATAGTTTTTTAAATTTAAATAAAAATTATAGTGTTCGTATATTTTATTCTTATAAACAAAAATTATAATATAATTTCTAAATATTTTTTATTATATATATATATATATATAATATATATATATATTATATATATATATATCTTCAAAAAGTAGAGATTAAAATATTTCAATAGCTGGTTTTTCTGCAGATCACTTCCCTTTAAAAGGTTAAAAGCAGTATCTTCTACAAGATTTTATCTTTCGTTGGTTTGTAGTATTTTTGCATTTTATCTTACACCTAGTTTTGTTTACATACCTATATTCTATGCCCTTGACCTATAAATGTTAAAATAAGGAAAATGTCCTATTCTATTCATGAATCTGAAGCGTATCTACTCCAGCTGCAATGAAATGCATGTAAAGCTTTTAAATCATATTAAAGAGAATGCAGTTATCAGTGCAGACTGTCAAGTTCAGTTTCGATTTATGAACTTACAGCTACTTTTCTTGTTTTCGTGTGCCTATAGTTATTCTAAACTAATTTAGAGTAAATTAATTATTTTTTCCGTTATAAATTAGACAAAATGAAAATTTTAATTCCATATTTAATAATGAAACATCCAATTTGTTTTAAAAATACAACATTTTTACTGTTACTTGATGGTTATTCCTTGTAGTAAAAGTTCTTGAATTACTTTTATAGAAACTTTTTTTTAATAGATATTGGATAAGTATCTTTTAGTAGTTATCAGCTTTCTCTAACAAGTTACAGTATAAAATTTTTTTTTTTTTTTTTTTTTTTTTTTTTTACTTTTAAAAAATACCTTAAATTATTTCAAGATGAATTTCTAATTTACTCTTATCTAGATAATCATTCTTTTATTTTTGATTGTAAATAGCCCATAGTAAAATATATGTGTGTATATATATATACACTAAATAAAAAAAGCTATAGTTAAGCACGAAATTTAAAAGAAAATTGAACCTTTAAGCTCCTTGTCTCATAAAGCAAAATAAAAATTTCTTTAATTAATTTAGTGTAATATTATTAATCTTATTTAGATAATCATTCATATACACAGTAACAAATTAAATAGACTAAAATTATGTTGATACTACTTGGTAAGTTACACTAAAAAATGTATTTAAATAGACCGTAAAATCAAATTTTAAAGCAGTTTTAAAACTAAAAGAACCTAAAGAAACCAAATATGAACCTATACATAAAATGACAATAATGAATTACTCAGCGCGTTCAGGTTTTCCAAAATATAAAAACTCTTTTGATAAGAGAAATTGTTGCCAGAAAAAATGTAATTAATTTAACATTAAAAACAATTTTTAACGATTAAAATATTTTGTTAATTTTATTAACTTTTCCATTTTAGTCATTGTAATCACTAACCGTTTTAATCACTGATAGCGAACTAATTTTTGAACTTATATCAGTGCTTTTATTCAGAATGTCAAAAAATTTGTGGTTCTTGTTACCCTTTTCTAATTTGCAGGATTCACATCCATATAGAAATCAATGAAAAAGATCTACTACGAGTGCTACAAAATTAAGAGTTACATGTGTGTATGTGTAGGACAAAACTCCAAGTTGATTTCATTTTTTAGGTGTTTAATGTATGTAAACCTCAAATAAAACCTTATTGAATATTTTAAATTTAGAGTCATAAAAGCACTAATTCGAATTTTGTAAAACAAGGGAATTAAATTTCATGAAATATCGCACAGTGCCACTAAGAACCTCTGTACCAAATTTCATACTTATACGTTATCCCATTTATGCGCAATCGTATTAACATACATCCACACTAAGCTTTAACACAAGTATGTATTAACGAGAGAGAGAGAGAGAGAGAGAAAAAAAGTAGGTAAAATACACGATTTGCTTTTATTGCTACCTACAAATATTTATTTAGAGAAAGAATCAAACAGTTATAACATTGGCATTTATCTCTATGACTTTATCAACAAAATTTCAGACACTACCTTTGTGAATTCAGTTGCTAAGAACATGAAGTTATATCGCCCTCTACGTTATGTGCATAGAGAAATCCCCTATGATTATAAGTATGCACTGTATGTGTACATCTCAAATATGCCCTTTAAATCATCTCCCATTGCCTCAGCACGCGATTCTATTGTGTGTGATAAAAAACATTTGTCAAATGATCCCTTTGAGCTTCTGTACTTATCTGAAGGTAACTTTCTTTTAAATAAATGAAAGGGAGAGAGAGATGAAGCGCTGCAGATAAGAAATCTTTACTATATATAGGGAAAGACAGGTGCAACGGGGATCTAAAAATACCATAACACTTCCCTAGGTGTAGAGCCTTTTTTTTTCTTTCCGATTGTAAAGAGTGTTAAAATAACAGGGTTTGAACACGACAGTTCATAACAAATCCCTGACATTAACGGTTTTTTTATTAAGTTTTTTTAATTAATATATATATATATATATATATATATATATATATATATATATATATATATATATATATATATATATATATATATATATATATCTGTAAATAATGTGCAATAATATGTGCATATTTTTTATTTTATAAAATATATTCATTTTTTAGAGAGATTCATATGCCATTAAAGAAAAAAACTCTGAATGATGTTTATGATCCGTATAGAAAATTTTAGTTTTTTTAATTAATTTCGAAGAGTTAGTAAAAAATAAATAAACAAAAGGTTTAGTTTGTTGTCGTCTTTCACTTAACTGTTGCGGAAGGAATAATTCGAACACATCTTCGAAGAAATCGTGTTCGAATATTAAGTACGAGTAGTTAAATGTTTACATAATTTTGAATACTATCCTATGATACGTTAACTAAAAGGAAAGTGTGACAAGAATATCTTAGTCTAAATGAATGTGCTGAAAATTATTTTGGAATATAAATGTTTTGGTAATATCTCTATACCAAAATAAAATACGGGCTAGTAAACATTTCGTTAAAATATTCATTTTTATTCGATAGTTACGTGCTCCACTTAAGGAAAAACCTTAAAGTGATGTTCCGTGTAGATAATTTTAATCCTTTTAAAGGATTGCGAAACCTAAATAAGAAAATAAACAAAAACGCTCTTGTTTTTAGTTTAATGTCGCCTTTCACTTTGATACGAATGATTGAGAAAGAAAATGCTTTTAATATTAAGATTAATTCTTTACATCATGAGGCTTGGAGAATATTGCTCTCAATTTTTTTTTCTACTTATGCTAATTTGAAGTAGCATTTGCCACAAAAATCGTGCTATTGAAGCAATCGTTCCGCCACGTCCGCTCTTCGCATTCACTTTTGTGGATACCTCGCTCGTGGTTAAAAAAAAATACCGATGAAAATCGTGTTTTCATCACATACCTCTCCATCTATCTCGTTAGAAATCATGATTCTTGAAGTGAAGTTATCTTTAGCTTGACGTCACGCGCCGTGGATAAATTCTGCATTAGAAGTCATGAAAATGCTACGGTAAAGATTATGGATTAGTTGCTATTTTGTTTTTGTGTGCCTTATTTCTGTGCACTGGCCTTTTGTCATGTTGCTCGCATTTAGTCCTTGATCTTGTTTATGGATCAGTAAAGCATATTTTTAGTCATTTCCCTGTTTTACAATTTACACCCATAGCGCAATGAAAGGAGTGTATCGTGGTTTGCATTAAGGTTTTGAGGAGAAACCGTGACTTTGGTGTGTCCCAGATTTTTTAGAAGCTTATTTCTGTTTTCATGAATGATACCATAAAAATATATATGTATACTTATATATGTGTATATATGTATGCATATATATATATATATATATATATATATATATATATATATTATATATATGTATGTATATATGTATGTATTTATATACAAATATGTGTATGCATATATATATATATGTGTGTGTATGTATATATGTATGTATTTATATACAAATATGTGTATGCATATATATATATATATATATATATATATATATATATATATATATATATATATATATATATATATATATATATATAATGAAGTACATACTAGTGAAGGACGCGGTGTTGTCAGGTAAAGAAGGGTTTTTGGTGTTTTATTTAGATTATAAATTTTTTTCTTTAGAATGATTCTTTAGATTGTGGGTGAATGGGGCAAACTTTTATAAAGATGTAATAAAACTTACATACAATAGAATCATTATCTTTAAGACAAAGCTTATGTGTACATGTTTTACGTTTGTTTGTCCGGAGTGTAAAAAAACGATATAACAGGCTGGGCGAAACAAAAGCGTTATTCTCGCTTTACAGAGTGACTAGATATTTTGCACTTAGGAAGTTATGCTCTTGGAAGAAATTACAGCGATGTTAAACATTTAACTAAAAAACAGAAAAATACTTGTAAAATCCAAAATTGAGAAAATGCTTTGAAACTTTGTGTCAAGCTGCTAATTGCTTAGACACGTTCGAAAACAAAATTCGTCTCGTGCGGTAAAACGTTTTACAAAGTTATTAAATGTTTGAATGGATGTTCTTTCATTTAGAAATTAGCTGGATATTACACGTGTTGTATTAAGCAGTTATTAGTGTTATCTAATATCGGATACAATGTGTTAGTTTTATGCAGTTGAAGAGAACTTTTCCTATTTTTCTGCATCAGGTATTCAATAAGAAGTAATCATATACGATTGCATCACGAAAGTGATAAATGTGGAAAATATTGCTTGTTTTATTTTAAAACTTTAGTATATAATTATTTATTTATTAATTTATATTATTTAAGGGGACCTTAATTTTTTTTTCTCCAGTATTTACTTTCATAAACCTCAAATTTTCTACAAATGTATGTTAAAGGACTAATTTATCAAGTACAATAATTTGACTAAGTTTGAATATTAAACATTTTTTAACAAATATTAAACTTTAATTTTAAAATGCTCCTTTAAACAATTTTTAATATTTTTCTCAAATATTCCATCATAATATCTTTAAGAACTTAATTAAAAGAAATAGGTATCTATTTTATAATTCAGTGGTTTTTATTATTATTTTTTATTATCGGAAGGTAAATTGTTACCTGAATTACAAATTGTAATAAAATTTAGTACCAGTTTTAGATTTTAAATTTGCTTGGATTCTGAAACGTATATGTATTTTTATTCTAACATTGTATAAGAGTGTTATTCTATGTATTGGTTATTTTCAACAAAAAATGTGACTGAAGAAACATTTTGAATAATCAAAAAACGTGACAATTTCGTTTTGATAAAAACGCCTTATGTTTTTTTGGTACTTAACCTGTAATACTTTCCCAAAAGAAATTCAATAAGTCATATTATGGGTATTAGTAACAAGTAATATTTTTATTATACTTATGTATATTATCAATGTATGCCGTATTGATATGAATATTTCTAGAAAATATAACTTGAGCCCACTGTTCCCTTAATGACTTATAACTTTTTTGCTCCAAGTATATTTTCTTCAACAACTGCTGGAAAATGTTAAATGGTATATAAAGAAAAAAAAAGCGCCTTGTGTTCTTTATTTTTATCTGAAGAAAATTCAAACTTACGCAATGTTGATCCATTGGTGACTAAATATTTCATTGTTGGATTTCTGTTTGCTTGTATTTTCTCCTCATTGTCTTATCTTATCTTTGAGAAGCAAACAGGTAGAAACGCTTTGGAGAATAAACAGTGTTTTTTAATCGCAATTTCCCATTGTATTGTGACTCAGACTTAGAATTTGTGTATAATAGCGGAGAAAAAATAAACGTGGTGCGGTGTTCTAATATGACTTGCATTTGAATAACTTGAAATTGATCTATGTTATTTATTTCGTCTGATAAAAAAGCAAATTTTTTACAGAAGAAATACCAGTTATGCAGCCTATATTAAGCAAGCTTATGTATTGCATTTTCAATCGAATTTCACTAAATAATTGGACACAAATCAGACGTAAATTCTTATATCCGAAACGAGGTCGCGTTAGTTAAGTCAACAAAGGGTCAATCTCATATGAGTTTTATGAAAGACCCGTCATGTTTAATAATGGTCTCTGGGACACTTAAAATACGTTGGACGCAATGTCCCCTAAGTTCAAACATACCCCTAAAAATGGCGGATCAAGCTTGGGGATCCACTACTTGGCTTCTACTTCTAAGTTACGAGGACCCGGGGGGGGGTGCAGTGTTACCTGCAACTGTAGCATTCATTCATTGAACTGCACGTGCTCTCTAGATGGTGCGAAAGGAGTATCAGCTTAGCAGCCGTTTTTGGCATAAAGACATCTGTCTGTATTGTTGGCTATATTAGGATAACAAAATGTCCCAAACTAGTGAAACTTGTTTATTTCAATCATTCTTTCCGTATAATAAGTTACTTTTTGTATAAAAACGGTACCAAATTTTCATCCTGCAGTTATTGTAAATATTTTTTATAAACAATAATTTTCGAGAAAAAAAAAGTTGTAACGTCATGTTTAAGGGAAACATCATTTAAAGATTTTTCTTGAAATTGAATTAAAGCTGATAAAAATTTAAGTGTGTATTTAGAGTACTTTTATATTCCCCTCCTCCTATGATTTAGAGATGAACTAAGGAAGGCCTTTTTAAACTTCTAATAGAATTTACTGAATTGCGTAAGAAAAAATGAAAAAGATAACTCTTTGACTTAGCTAAATGAATAATTTTCCGTTGCAAAGCACGAACACCCAGCTAATAAAAAGTCATTGAATTAAAGTTAAAAATCGTAAAAAAAAAAAAGAAAGTTTGTATCTTAGTTTTTTATTTCATGCATTTATATAGAGAAAAGTCACTTAATTTGCTTCCACTTTCCTTTAATTTTAGCTGTAGCAACAATTTCACAGCTCTTTTGACTCGTCTGTAATCAATTACAGTGTCAACATTATGGATTGCTTGAGGGCTGCGCTTTCACCACGAGTCTGTTAATTAAAGGGCAGGTTTGTTAGTGAAAATATTTTATTTCTTTAACGTACGTAGGTTTTTATTTGCCTCCATATGCTTCACACTCCGAGATCATTGGACTGGGAAGTAGACGCGGTGGCCACTTGCTGTGTTGCGAAGGTCAAAGGAATTAACAATCTGTGAATGTTTGTTTTACTATTTGTTAGAATTTTAAACATGTGCTGTATTTTCTAAGGCTTCAATATCGCCATTGCATTTATAACTTGTAATTGTATTTAAATCTCTGTTTAGTTGAAATTCAGATATTATCGACGTTGTGAATATTTTCTTCTCTTTGCTTATATCAATGAGCAATAGAATCTTAAAAATTAACAACTGTAGCAAAATATTCCCCAAGCGCAAAATAATAAGAACTGAAGGATGCTGCCTTATTTTAAAGTAAACGCAAAATCCCGCGTTACTTCGTAATCATTCGTATATTAAATTTAACAAAAATGTATAAGGACAGTACATGATTAGATTCAAAACCTGGAGCAAAGTAGTAGAGACATATATATATATATATATATATATATATATATATATATATATATATATATATATATATATATATGACAGAAGATATATGTGTGTGTGTTTAAGTAATAATATTTTAACCCAAAACTAACTTACTTATAATTGCATTTTAAACTAAATTTGTGGCGATTCTATCCGTAAAATTACAACCTTTGGAGATACGCCTTTGTATCACTTCTGTTTGTGGTAATCTTAGTGACCTGGCATACACCAAGATTAATTATTGCTTGTCTCAACTATTCTTATAAAACTCCTTTATGTAACTTAGTTTCTCTTCATACGCGTTATCATGTGAGTAATTCTTAACATTCACATTGTCTGGCTCATTAGCGTCCCGAACTGCTATAAAACCCTATGTTATACGTTTTGGTAATACAGAATCATTGTAGACGAGATATCTCAATAAACTATTGTTTTCAATGTTTCTTTTTTGGCCTTACGAAAGCACCGATGTTTCTTTTTTGGCCTTACGACTGCATCGTATCATGCATTAATACCAGTTTTCATTTGTGATGGGTCTTCCCCATCACCCATACTATATATATATACCCACTATACTATATATATATAAAACACCCATACTATATATATATAAAACACCCATATTATATATATATATATATATATATATACACACACACACACACACACATATATATATATATATATATATATACACATATATATATACTGCCTGTCTGAACAAAAATAGCTTCCATCAAGAAGTCTGGTGGTAATCGTTATGATAAAAGACCAGCCGAAAGTAACTTACCATATATATATATATATATATATATATATATATATATATATATATATATATATATATATATATGTGTGTGTGTGTAAGTTACAAAATAGTTATATGTAAGTTAAGCCAAAGTGGCTGCCTTACTTCTTTTGACTCGATTCTCGCGGCAACGGATAGAAACTGACTAGTTTAATGATCTTTGTAATCGACAAACAATATACACAAACGAGAAAATCATAATGCAATTTCAATTTATGTACTTTTAAATCATGCAGTATGACCCGGTAGCTCAGTCGGCAATGCCAGCAATCTCGTAACCGGAGGCTAGCGGTATCGATGCTTTTCATTAATGGCGGCTGGGGCTTGTAAAATATTTTCCTCGCTGTGTCCCTCAAGTTCCAAAATGATACCCCTGGAGATGGCAGATTAAGCTTAAGGTCTTCTGCTTGGCCCGTGCTTCTTTACGAAGACTCGTTCTTGGGGTTATGCTAGTCTTGACCTCTTGTGGTTCCTCGCTCAAAATGAAACTACCCTTAGCCGTGAATCAGCCGGATATTGCAACGGGGTCTGTTAGAACTGACGTATAACATTTCCCTACACCATGGGGATGGGAGATAACAACAAAATCAGGAAGTTTTGAGACATCAAATAATTATTAATAGCATTTTAATTTTGTATATCCTTATTTAATTGATCCACTGCTGCGCGAGGTTACTGATAGTTACACAACGTTGGAGAAAAATAGGAGGCCAGTTTCATTCTTGTATGTCTCAACGTGAGATGAGAGAAAACGTTTGTTAGACACCAATATATCACGAGATTTAATGCAATAAAAAAGGTATTCTCCATTTATAAATCAGTTTGAAAGCACTTATGGGAAATACTAGAAACTGTCTTGCAAAATACATAATAAAAAAAATCCAGACAGTGAACTTTTTTTTGGTTGGTATTTGCATATTCATGGATATGAAATTAAGAAGCGAATATCCAAAGGTAACGAACTAGCTGTAGATTATCTCACCCACCCCCTTGCTGATTAATATATCGGTAAGAAGCAGCTGCTACGTTTGGTGGATATCACGGCATAAATCATGCTTTAAAAAACATTTAATGGGGATATTTTTAAACAGCACGATAGTGATTAATCGTGTTGTTTTGCAGAATTCATTTGACAATCTTTTATATACCAGTTTCTTATGCTTCATAATAAAGAGAACACGAGCAGAACTGGTTTAAATACATAAAAAAAAATTAGCTCCCTTCCGTCTGTGTGTCAGGTTTTGAAACATGAGGTTGTGATTTAGGGTAAATTTGGCAAATAATGCAATGCACTATTTTGTGGCACAAATTGATTGTGAGTGAATTGGCTAATATGTGAATCTATCTAGCTAACTTGTAGGCAGAGATCATTACGTGAGGGAGCTGTTTGACTAAGTGAGAATGCTGTCTATTGTTAAGCTTGATTGAGCCAAAATTTCACCATTTTTCTGAAAGTAAATAAATGGATTGTAACTATAACTAGTATCATTTGTAAGAGAAAAGTCTTATAAATATATATATATATATATATATATATATATATATATATATATATATATATATATATATATATATATATATATATATATATATATATATATATAATAAAAATTATATATATGTGTTTGTATGTATGTATGTATATGCAGGGTCGGGGCTAGTAGATGTGCAGTGGGGGTATGCACGCAGGCGGCGGATAGAATACCTAATAGGTATACGAATTGATAAGGGACGGCCAAATATTATCTTGCGCGCAGGAATACGAGGTGGCTAATAGCCCAGAACCGACCTTGTGCATGTATTATACACACACACTCACACACATATATATATGAACATCGCGGTGATAAATTTCACAGACGCCACAAAGTGACAAATAAATATAAGGAAAATTAGCGAATCATTTTAACAACTTCAAAACAAGTTTTTCTAAAATAAGAATGTACATATGTATATATATAAAAAAAAAAATAATCGAACTAGGAGAACGAGTGAAAAACTTCCTGGACGAATTATTTAATCAATCATTTTCTCCCTTTAGTCTGTAATTTCCTCCTTTTCGCTTTCTAGCAACTCAGTTGAGAAACATCACAACTCAGGGGAAGAAAAAAAAAAACTTGCTAGACATCTTTTTGAATTCAGTATTCAAATTAATTTACAAGCAAATAGAAAAAGATGTTCGCTCCCTTTTCGAAAGAAAGGAAACATTTACATATTTTTATTGGTAAAGAACTGCAGAGAATAGAGTATCAAATAACAAACGCCCTTCATAGAATAATTTATATTTTTTCAGCTAATTTATATGCGACTAAATAAAAAAAATATTTAAAATTAGCGTACGTTTGTGTGTATATTTGTTCCTTAACCCTTTTCTTGTCCTGTACATCACATATGATCTACATATCGAATGTTTTATACTCTTGTATATGATAAAACAGTTAAGTTAGCATTGCAGCCAAGCGAGGTTTTAATTATCAAAATACTTCGGATACTTGCCTCTTGAGTTATAGTATACTGGCATTTTCAAGTGTGGTCAGTTTGATTCACAACGGAATTAATCCTACAGTTTTTCTTGTTAGCTATTATCGTATTTTTCCCTTTCTTTTAAAAATACCACTTAGTTGGTTCTTAGACTAAAAACAGGCAATTTTTTTTAATGTTTCAAGATTCTGTTGTGCATCGAGCAATAGAATTTAGAAGGACTAAGTTAGCAAAGAGGAGAAAATATTCACAACGTAGGTAATATCTGAATTTCAGCTAAATAGAGATTTAAATACAGTTGTTTAAATATGTTAATATGTTAACATTGTCCCCATGAGAATGTTTTAATTAGCAAAATACTGTGTATGCCTTGAATCGTAGTATGTTGGCATCTTCAAATGCTGACAGTTTGATACACAACGGATTTCAACAGTTTTTCTTGTTATTATCGGAGTTTTCGGTTTCTTTTGTAAATACCACGTAGTTTGTTCTCCGACTAAAAACATCCGAAATTTTTGATAAAGGTGTTTTTTCCTATTCACAACGTTGTCTACTGTAAATAAAATGAATCAAAATAGAGTTTTAAAAAAAGATATGACAGGAAAACGAATTTTTCTACAAAGGGCATCCGCTATTTGTTGTGGCAGGAGATTAGAATTTCCTGTGCTTTTGTTTCAAACATAGGGTGAAGGTGTTAGGATAAAAAAAAAAAATCCACCACAAAGTTCTATTGCCTTTGTAACCCTGAGGGCTCTTTGCTTTGCTGTACATCGTCTTTCGGTCTAGTGACGATGAAAGGCAGTGATTCTGAAACTTGTTCCGCCTAAACGCATTGAGAAATTTCGTAACGCCAATGTTTTCCAATGAGTGTTTACTCTTTCTTTTCATAGCCAAATATTTTGTCATTTAAGAGAAAGTAACTGTGTGGAAGGATGAGAGGTTAGTTGTTTTATTATATTATAATCTGGGCATATGTCCCAAGTCAATGACATTAACCAGAACAATTTACATTTAGTCAAGGGTCGTCTCCCTCTCTCTCTTTTTTTTTTTATTAATGCAGATTAAATATATCGGTTTTATGGCCTTTTGCATTGTTTTCCATCCATTTTTGCATAATCCCTTTTCTATTGGAATATTTAAATATTTTTATCCTAGCTTGGTTTTAAGACGCGAGTATCATATCTGTTTTAACCATAATTTGTTGATTTATATTCAAGTAATAGCATGAATTCAGATATATTTTTCTTGTAATCTTGTGATTATTTATATGCGATAATATTCAGCTAAGAAAATAACACATATTTATTTTAAAAAAAAAAAAAAAAAAAAAAAAAAAAAAAAAAAAAAGGGGGGGGGGAAGTCTTTCTGAAATCTTACCTGTTTATTCTTAACTCTAGTAAGATATTTTATCACTCTCTGCGGGTTGTCGTTTGGAATCATATATCTTATATATATATATATATATATATATATATATATATATATATATATATATATATATATATACACATTACATATTGTATATATATACTTACATATATATATTATATATACATATATACATATATATATATATATATATATATATATATATATATATATATATATATATATATATATATATATATTGAATCGCCTCGTTACACAGGTGTTGGTTGTTTTTTCGCTATATAAGAAAATAACGGTTGTTGGCTCCTTGTGTTCTATCACGCTAAATATTATGCAGTATAAAATCTCAATATAATTAAAACTCGGATAAGAAATTTCTTTGACGAAGAAATAATTTTTGTGATGAGCTATTTATTACTTCTCTATGTAAATAACCGAAGAAGATATAATCAAATTTAAACTTTAAAAGATTATACAGAAGCTTATTTTGAAGTTAAATATACTGCTTTAAAATATTTCAGTATGTATAGGTATAAAACTTTAATCCATTTGCCTGCCGTATTTAGCTTTACAAGTTAATGTTACCGACTTGGTACATTCATAGCGATTGTAACATTACCTATAAGTAAAACCTATAGAGGTAACTCATGAATCTCTGGAATTTCATTTCTGAATTGTATTTTTAAGGTCGTTAATAATCGGCTTAGAACAGTCTTTGTCTAATTGGTCATCTTGTAGTAAAAACTTACCGTAACTTTCTGAATGTAATCAGCTGAATATAGTACACACAGTGTGTGTGTGGTAAAAACACCTACTGAAAAGAAGTCTCAAATATTTAAAAGAAAAAAAATCTGAAAAAACTTATTTCTGTATATTTTTAGAGTTATTAATAAACTTGAGACGACTCAAAGCCAATTTCAAACAGCTGCAAGATAAGTTGGCACTAATTAGTACGATTTTTGCGTACAATGTACTCATTTATAGATGATTGTACAAAGATTTTAAACATACAAATTTTCCCGAAAAAAGACGCGCAAAAGTGAAGAATACCCCACTGTAAGCTTATCATATAAACTGCAAGTCGTGCTTTTCTGTTTATTATTCATTTAATAAATGCTTTGTTTCCGTACATTCAGGGTAGTGATTCTTTCCAGCTGTTAGTTGCACTGTCTTTAATCATAGCCGAACGATGGCCGAATGGTTAGGGTGCTGGCCTTCAGAAACGTAGTTCGTGGGTTCGAATCCCACAGTAGCATGGATGTTCGTAGCCGTTCAGAATTGGCTTTAAGCAGTATGTCCCGGTCTCATTAGCCCTAGTGTTGCAAAAAGTAGACCGTAGTGCTCCAAACCTAACCTAACCTGTCTTTAATCATGCCAATGGGTAATCCGCACATATGTGTGTGCGAAAATATGTATGTAGGGGTTCTTATGCTCCTTTTTTAACTGCTGTATTAAGGTAATTTTTTATAGGGCCCTTCAAACTTATGAATTTTGGTACTAGCTCTTTCAAAATTGAGTTTTGATTTACAGATATCCAGATGGGGTTCCAGATATTTAAAAATCAACCGGATACTGGATAATCTCCAGATTATCGTTTCATCCTTAATTGCATTTTATGGATTAATTGTTAAATTTTTTTTCATTTAGCTGTTTACTT
>CM063505.1:25446098-25471098 GCA_032207245.1 Pardosa pseudoannulata | reverse complement strand
ATATATATATATATATATACACACCTTTCTCTGTATGTGCGAATATATGTTTGTACGCATACATACATATATACATATATATATATATATATATATATATATATATATATATATATATATATATATGTGTGTGTGTGTGTGTGTAGTTTTAATACATAATATATTAATACTTTATTTAATAACTTGGATAACACTATACTATAAAAATTAAATTCATAATATTATAATATATATATATAATGTATGTATATTATATATATGTATTTCTATAGATGTATGGTCTACATTCATGGAAATAACAAGTAGAAATTGTCCTGGCTTTTTAGTGTGAAAGTGTGTTGAAGTGAAGATTAGTGCTTAAATTAGTTTTTAGTCTAATGTCCTTTATTGTTTTTAATACTTTTTTATCCTTTATTAGAAGAAAATGGGAAATGACATAAAACTGGATTAATAGATTATGTAATTTATAATTTTGGGGAAAATTGGGGGATGAGAATAATTTAGTATAAAGTACTACGTATTTATTTTAGACCGTTTAAGATAGAAAATAATTAGCAAAATTTCAAATCACGTCCTATAAAGATTTGTCTTGTTATTAAAATTTAACACTTCTTTTTCTTTAAATTTGAGAATTTTTTTATATTAGTATACCATTTCTTTTATATTAGTATTATTTCTTTTTTAACACTAGATTGCCCAAGGCAGTCATTTTGACTATTTTTTAAATTTCAATTAGAAAAACAATTATGAAATAAAATGACACAATTTCTTAGAATTTGGTGACTTTTTCTATAACATATAAATGGGTTTATGAATAATTGTAGTTACTTCCACCCTCCTTTATTTCCGTATATATATATATGTGTTATACCTATATTGCCCAGAAGCAGTCATTTTGACTGCTTGGGAAATTTTAAATAATCAAAAGATTTTTATTTATTGAATTGAGTAAATTTCTTATATGACCTCTCCGGCTTTGTATTGAAACAACAATTTTTTTTTTTTCGATTACGGTAACATACCGATGCATGATAAATTGTCGATTTGTGCGTATACTTGATAAGTGTCAGTTGCTCAATAAGCTCAACTAGTACTAGTTATTCGAATCTTTATAAAATGTTGTTCTAACAAGTTGTTTATTTTGTTGAAGTGAAGAAGTGGATAATACAATCTGACTCATGCAAAAATAGAACCTTTTATTTACAAGTACTACGGAACGACATACGTCCGATCTTCGCGCATAACAACCAGCGAGTGAGCCAGAAAATATACAGTAAAAGCTAGTTCTCGTAGATGGCCCCTCCAAATATTTTTCAATATTTTAGATTTGGCTGCCATAAATGCTTGGATCATTTACAAAGAAACGACAGGAATACTAATAGAATGAAAAGAGTTCTTATTTCAATTAGCAGAACATCTTTCCAACGGATATAGAGTTGCAAGACAGAAAAATTTATCAGAACATGAAGACCCACAAAGATCAACTGCAACATCATCAAATGCAACCCATTCTCACAAACGCAAATTTTGTCAAGTACGACATTGCCACAACAACAAAACAAATAATATATGTGAAAAATTTCAAAAGTATGTTTGCGGAAGATGTACACATAAAAAGATTTCCACTTTCATTTGCATAAAATGTACAAATAATAATGCATAAATTATTATTTTTTTAAATTAAAGTAAATTTTTTTATTGTTAATATTTACTAACTTGTTGTTTAATTGTAAATAATATAAGAAATATTAAAAATTAATTTTAAACAAATTTCTTTACATATTTGTTATTTTTTCACAATGCAGTCATTTTGACTGTTTTTGGGCAATATAGGTATACAAGAAATCTAGGGCAATCTAGTGTTAATAACTGAGTGTTTTACATTTTCTTTTAATACACATCTCAAGTGTTAAATTTTCTAGGAATACATCAATTCCGTGTCATTAATTCATCAAAATACACACCAGAAAAAAAAAAAAAAAATCGGAACATTGCTACCGTATTACACTTTTCAAACAATTATTAAGTTTCACTCCGCCCTCCGGTTCTTATTGCTTTAACTACCGTTTCTTGTTTCTGGAGAGGTTAAGCTACATGTAGAACGAATTGAAATAAAAGGTTTAGTCATCAGCGACAATTTCGTCCTACGCTTCCTCTTATGTGGCTGCTGGCCAAGATTTAACCTTCATTGCTAGCTAGCTAGCGGGGTTTTTATTTTTTATCATCATTATTATTGCTAGTTATAAGATATGAATTTATATATAAAAAAGAAAAAGCAAATGGTATCATACGGGGAGTTGTATTCCCAGTTTTTCTGTATTTTTTTTTAAATGTTTGTTATGTATATAAACTTAATGTGGGTGTGTTTTCTTTTAAATATTAATTTTTTTAAAACATATTTTCTCTATAACAAGGAAAAAAACCTATCACACGGAAAGTTGTATTCCCAGTTTTACTTGATTTTTAAATATTTGTTGTGTATTTAAACTTTATGTGGGTGTATTTTCCTTTAAATACTGGGTTTTTTTTAAGCATAATTTTCCTCAATAACCGAGAAAATTTATCATTCTGTCCCAGAGTTTTCTCCCACATATACGCTTTATATCGAGGATAAATTCTAGTATTGTTTAGATATTTTAGATTTTTGTTCTATATCCTACAACGCATTTCTTATATCCAATAAATTATTCCATACCATATTTACTTCATATTCTCGTACTACTTTCTCTAAAAGATTTTTATCCGTGGATTATTTTGAAAATCCTTCTTTTTTCCCCTATATATTATAGGTAGTCAAATACATTATTCCATATCGTTTGTGCACATTCTCAACTTTTTTTTTTTATGGTTGAAAAGTATGCCCTTGTTGACCGTTAACAGTAGTACTTGTGAATAAAATTAATTTTGAAGTAAATTATTTATTGATTATTAGGTAAATTATTGATTAATTAGAAAAAAATTAAAAGCTTATTATTTTTTTTATATCTACTTAAAATTAAGAAAAAAAACTGTAAAAATTAAATGTTTTTGTGATTTATTCCGTTGTTTGTGAAATTAATGTATTTAATAATCAAAGTTCTAAAGTTATACATTAAACTCTGTATTATTGTAAGTATTTTCATGGTGAAAGGATTTTACTAGGCTGTAGATTATACACACAAACACATAAAATGACTCGAGTGAAACTTCCATGTTGCATTACTATTATTCAATGCATTACCAGTGAAGTAAACTCCGAATATGATATGTAAAGGCATTAAGTCGTTGAAAAAGTTACGGATTGAGTTACAATTCCTCTTCTCAGTTAAGAATTCGCGGATTTCTCGTGTTATAGCGAAAATTTTTCAACCGCTTAAGGTGTGTCGTGTACTTGTCATATTGGATTCCACTTGCTTAATATTAACCTATGGAAAAAATAAAATTTCTGCCGACTAAGAATTCTTTAACACTAGATTTACGGATTAAAAATTTGATCACTGTATATATATAAAACTTTAGTATCACTTTTCAAAAACATACGTTGGTTTTTAGTTAAGTAATAAAATATATGTAAACTTTCATTCCTCTTCCCCGCAGACCCCTTCATTTCGCATTATCCAATGGGGTATACCTATTTTCACGGTTGTGAACCAATTTGACTTATAGAATGTATATGAAAATAATTAAATATAGTAATAAATATAGTATAAAGTAGATATAAAGTATATTATAAAGTAAATATAGAGAAGAAGTCGAGAATACTTCCAGTGATAGAAAATCATGCTACTGACGCACGGAAGAATTGTCAAGTTCAAAAATCATGCAAAAGAAACAGATGTAGAAACCATTGTGCTAAATGTAACAGAAATGTTTGCGGAAAATGTGTTTCAAAAACAGATTTTATATGTAAAAAATGTTTTCCATGAATTTTTTGATAATGAACATTTCATTTAAACTAATTTGGAACTATTGGCTCACTTCAGTAAAAATAGGTATATGATCAACATCCGTAAATCTAGCGTTAAAAATATACCTCGTGATAGAACAGTATACTCTGTAGAGTACTACCTTTTATTTATTTATTTTTTTGAAATTTTTGTCAGTTAAATGTTCCAATTTTCGTTTGAAAAAGAGTATACCGAAGTATTTCACAAATAATTCTGAATTTAACCCTTTTTTTTTTTAAAAAAAAAAAAGGAAAAGGTTACATAGATTTTTCTGTTCAGTAAGTTAACATGGGGCGAGATGAAACCAACATAGCAGGTACAGACCCACTTTAGACCTTATAACATGGCAGCGTAAACCAGTTGAAAATTTATCGCTATCACACGAGAAATTTAAGCATTGTTCATCGAGGAAAGGAATCGTAAACTGAATCCACTGTTTTTCAAACGATATTGGCTGGCGTATGATAAGGTCTTTACATTGCATATTTCAGTTCTTGTTTCTCTCAGAATTATTCCAAGTTAGTCCGATACTCTGAAATATTTATGTCACAATCGCTGATCCCACAATGATTGTCGTCATTCAACGGATGCACCTGCTCCTTAGCTATACTGAATGTAATACCGTCGTCGTGTTTTTTACTGGGAATTGACCTTTTAGAGCTGAAGTTTATTCAGTTTTTCGCACATTTATCTCTCGGTTAGATCAGTGAGGTAGCCAATTTGCCTGAGGTAAGAAACCTTTTTTACCAGTTGAGATAACGTTTAAATTACGTAGTTTTAACACTAGAATGCCCGTTGGAGTTATTTCGACTCCAAGGCACCAAATGTTTATATATATATATATATATATATATATATATATGTGTGTGTGTGTGTGTGTGTATGTATATATACCTACATACACACCACACACACTTTATATATTAATACTTAATTACGTTTTTGATAACTTGGAGGGTATAACATTAAAAAATAAAAAAGAAATGAATAACATTTATACACAGTCACACACAAACAAATAGCAAGGTTTCGTGCTTAGTTTGTCCATCTCTTGTCTTATACCATATTCTCTGTGATAACTTCCATCAGTTATTCATCTAATAGGCAAACATCTAGTAGATCTAAAATATTCAGCTTTTAATTTAGTAAGTTTTTGAAAAAAAGCAGGCACTATTCATTTTCTATCATAAAAAAATTACTTAAGAGTGATTTGTGGAAAAGCTATTTGACCCCATTAGGCTAAATTCATTTGGATTACAATCTTATTAAACGGCATAGTCTTATAAGTTATTTTGCTTTTGTGCATTTTTAAGTATAAGGACACGCTAAAATGATTTGGTAGTTTTTGTAATAAAATAAAATCACATTTGGCAGAATGCCTTTTAAGAATATGAACATTGCTCTAGTTTTGCGATCAACAACCTTGAAGCGAGGCCATACATTTGGCACTACTGACTAGTATGAATATTTAGCTCAGCCGTGCTCTTTAGAGTACGTCGTTTAAGATAAGTTATTCTTATCTGATTAATATTAAATAGATTTTCTTTTGTTTTTGTGAGATTAGTTTGGGTTTTTTTCTTTAATAAAGATTCTTTGATAAAATATCATCAGCATCCGAATTGGCTAGAATTTTTTGGAGACTTTACATGATGGCTTATTCTTAATCCTTGGTCTTCGGTTCTTTTAATAAATAGATGAAAAGTCAGATTCTACCTAATCAGCCCATCTCAGTTGTGGTCTGCCTCGTTTTGACTTACACGGAGAAGCCTTCTAATATTATTTTTCACTGTCATTCGTGCCAATTGGTTAGGTCTATTCCTTCCATAAATTTGCAGGTATACATGTATACAGTCAAACCTGCCTATCTCGAATCTCTTGGGAGTAAATAAAAAATTCGAGATACACAGGTTTTATGAAAATAGACTAAGAAAATTTCTTTACACAATACAAAAGATTTAAAATATGAAATACTTTTATTTACATACCTTACATAAAGTAATCCGTTTACGAGTTTTTGATGCAAAACTTTTTTAGACTGGACAATTTTTTTGTTATTTTGACACAGCGGCAAAACAATCCTGGTCAATATTTTCTTGTGATTCAAGAAAAATTCTTAGTGTTTCAATGACTTTTTCTAATTTTTTTTGGCGTAGCAACTGTTTCTACATCGATGTTGTCCTCTTTGTCATGATCCTCTTCATCATCATAAGTTCCCCGAACGTTTTCCAAAATTTTGGAATCAGTTAATAATGTTCCGCTCGTTACCACTGATTCATCTACTTCTATAAAATCTTTAAATGAAGTGTCAGTATTCAGTTTCTCTCTGATAATCATCCATTCCTTTGGGTTTTCATCAGTTTCCTCGGCCGGTTGCTCTTCGGTTTCTTTTAGATGATGTTCTCTGACTGTGCATTTTTAGTACAATTCCCACCCAGTCCCTGACCATATAACCCCCCTAGAGAGAAAACTAGAAGTGTATTTCCTGACAATGGGAACTTGTGAGGTTGTCAATGCAATAAGGCTCTAAACTAGAACGTTGTGTTTCTTTCGAAAATTCGAGATATACAGGTTTGGGAAAAAAATAATTTGAGATAGGTTTGGAAAATACGTTAAATTTTTATTGAAAATGTAGGGAAATTGAAAAAAATCGACATAGACAGGTTTTCGAGATAAGCAGGTTTCGAGATAGACAGCTTTGACTGTATATCACTAATCATACTGCTGCTTATGGGCTGAGTTCAAACAATAAATAAACAATGTGTCTTAATTTCATTACCTTTTAGTTGATTTTCTGTTATATATTTCCTATTCCTTCTGCTTTATATCGGTCTCCTGTTGTTTTAATTAATAGATGAAATATCAGACTCTACTGAATCAGATCATCTCAGTAGTGATATTTCTCTTCTTTTAGGTCTATTAAGCTTAAATTGCAGAATTTCTGAAACAGTATAGTTAGCATTTAATCGCACCAAATGTCGCATACAATTCATTCCATTAATTTGCGAGCGTGTTTGTGTATGAATGTATGTATGTATATATATATATACACACACTTATATATATATATTTATGTATATATCCCTAATCGTGCTACTATCTATGAACCGAATTAAAAAATAAATAAATAAACCGTATGGCTTATGTTTGTCAGCTTTTGGTTGATTTTATATTGTTTGTATTTTTTAATAAAAAGGATCGATCAAAGATGATTTTAAAATTTCAGTATTTTATGTATGGCTTTCGGAAATGTTAAATTTTATTTTTATTTCTTTTTTGAATAGCAACACCCCCTTTTTTTTACTATGGAATAGTTGTTAATATTGTTCGTGTCTCGGGTGAAGGTTCTGGCCACACAAAGAAGTTTTTAAGGTATCCGTCTACGTTCGGAGAACTTTTTTCTTTAAACATAGAAACTAGTTCATGTTTTTACATTTTTAGATTTATTTTTATATTATCATAGAGAATTGCACTTAAAAATTTATTCCTGGAGAAGTTTTTTATAAAATTTCTAATAAATGAAGAAAATTTAGTAAAAAAATCGGGTTTTTTCAAAAGGTCTAATTTTTTAATAAATTAAATTATTTCAATATTTTTTGATGCAACACATTTCTTATACACTGGACTAGTGGATCACATAAAATCTTTGCTTAACTTACATTTGGTAAAAAAAATGTTGGTCCTTCAAAATCATACACGTTGAATTTTTAACGAATTTTCATTAATTTTATATCTAACTATGAGTGTAACATCATTAACAATTATCATAACAATTTAAAGCTTTTAGGTCATTCACTAGTAAATACTATCAAAAACATTAATAATAATTTTCAACAAAATATTTTAAGAACTTTTTGAGAAATCACATTTCAAGTTTCAACATTTTATTAAAAATACCGAAAAATGTATGAGAAAAACGTATTTGAAGTTTATGAAAGCAACTTTTGCTATTAAAAAATTAAAATACATGTTTAAAATTCCCCACACTTTCTTGCTTCAAAACTTTCTAATTGCCAAGTTGCTAATTATTAAAAATACTAGAAAAATGTTTAAACTAATTTTCATGAAAATTTAAAAAGTTTTGTCCAAAAAAAGCTCTTTAAAAGGCTTTAAATTCACAACTTCTGGTTCCGAAGTCGCTACTTCCGTTTTGTTTTGACAGCTGTCACTGATGTTTAAACAGATGTAACTTTTCTTTAAAATGCCGTAGAGACAAAACGAAAACAGATTTAGAAGCCTAAAAGTTGAAATTTTACAATAGAGAAATACAAAAAAATATGATTTTTGGCGAAAAAAAAAATCACTTTTTCAACGTAGACGGATACCTTAAGCCCAAATTGGAGTTCCAATTCTAAAACAGTACCAGTGAATATAGTATCCATTCCTTTATCCCGTTTTTCTGCTTTAAGACATCATGTTCAATTTTTAATGTAGATTTGAATAAAAGACTAAGACAGCTAGGCGAGTATTATTTAGTTATTCTTAAACTTGATAAGTTTGATATTTAAGCAAACCCTGTAAAGTTTTTTAATTTCTAACACATGTGAATTCTGGTGATAACCAATTATACACGTCCGTACTTGATTTTGAATAAAATATACATTTGCCTTTTAGATTTGTTTATTATTATTATTATTTTACGTTTTATTATTTAGATGATTTAATTTTATAATGACATTTATTTCCTTTCCTCAGACGCCATACTACATTTATAATTATTAGCTTGCATTGTTTTGTTATCGGTAAATCTAAAAGATGAGTAGAATACAAATCCTTAAGAAAAACCGTTCGATTTATCACAACTCTTGATCATGGAGGTTTTATTTTTAACCAAATATCCGTTCATCTGTACTGACTGTTTCTGCACTTTAATTTTTAACGTACTGTAAATATTTAAAGACTTTTGTACATTTATCAAGAAACCTTATTAAAAAATTCATACTAGTTGCTGAGTTATAGTACTTTTTATATGGTTGTATATTTCCCACTCTCATTGATATTGATTTTTTAAAATTGGATTAATTTTAAAAGTTACGACATTGTTACCTAAACGCTAGATATTGTACATTTCTAAAATTTTAACCACATATTTGTCTCTCTACATTCTGCATGCTAAAATCGTAAATAATAATAATAATGTTTTATCTATAACGTTTTTACAGTTGAAAAATGTGAACATAATTTAAGTGTTTTTATAAAATTTTGAATCATTTTCCTCATTTTTTTAATTTATATATAACTTTTTGTGCACAACTTGGTTTTAATTTAAAGGTAATGTTATATTAATTTATTCTGACCGCATTTTTCATATTCAAGCACGTGATTTAATTTTATAATGAGCGCTATGTTTAATTTTTTATTTGTTGTAGTATATTTATAGCCTTTAAATCTAATAGTGTTTGTTACATAAATTTCAATTTTCCATATATTATAAGATAAAGTATATAATTTAAATATGTATAATTAAATATGTAAATTATATAAAAGGTTCTTAAATTCATTTTATTAGAAATATTGAAATTAGAATCATATTTATCGATCATTTTCTCGAGTTACAGAGTAGTGTAATACGGCAAAATAACGAAAAGTGTATTTTAAAAAACTACACGAATATAAATACACTAAAGCCTTGTTATAACAATATCAGATATACCGATAACCTCCTCTTTAATAATTATGTTTTACTGTTTTGTTGAATTTGCATACAATATAAATATTATTGCGACCTCTATTTAACGACAGTCTATAGCAATAAACCACTGTAAAACGATATTTTTCTCTCGTTGGACCGTTATTTCCTATCCTTTTGCATCAATAGTTTAGTTTTTATATAGAGAGGGAAAAGTATTGTGTGCCCCAAACTGTATGCATACTTTGTAAGTAGATTTAACTGTGGAAAAGTTAATAAGCAAACAAGAGTAATCTTCTTTATTGGCATTAGAACCCAGGATGGGCCTTAGCCTACCGCACAATGTTGTTTCTCCAGACAGCTCTATCCTTGACTTTAATTTTCTAATCGAAGATCTTGAAAGTTTGAAGTCCATCAAGACATCATCCATCCACCTTTTCTGGTGTTTACCTCTTTGTGTATTGCACATTATCTCCAATGCATGATGTTTATTGTTCGGTTGTCAGGCAATCTCTCAATGTGCCTATGTCATGAGAGTCTTTGTGCCTTGATGAATTTTACTGTTTTTATTGATAGAACAGCAATAGTGAACGTAATATAACAACAAATTCCTTAAAATACCATATTTTCCTTTAAATATGTGTGTGTGTGTGTGTGTGTGTGTGTGTGTGTGTGTGTGTGTGTGATAAAACAACATTGAGAGAGAGAGAGAGAGAGAGAGAGAGAGAGAGAGAGAGAGAGTAAAGCACAAAAACAATTAAACGATTAGATACAATCATCATGAAATTTAACATCATAAACACTTAACATCGTCGTTTTCGATTTCAGTTTAAAGCCAACGCGTTGTTGTACATCATTCTGTCTGTCTCTAACGGCTGTCGCGCGAGCTTCTTTGCCGTTGCCACTCACAGTTTGTAAAAGTCATGGAGTTGTGTTCTGCTAATGCTGCGCCTTGACATATATATATATATATATATATATATATATATATATATATGTGTGTGTGTGTGTGTATACACATATATATGTGTGTGTTACATGTTCGTATTTGCGTTTGGGAAAGAGTATACCAAAATTTCTCGCAAGTAATTTAAAATGAAATATTTCCCTGGGTGTTTTCAAAAAAGTAAAGGATAACATACTGGAGAATTTACTTTTCAATCACATGGCTTAATTTATTTTTATAAAGAATTCTTTAACTGTGATTCGATATTAGTGAAATTTTATTTTTCCCATATGTTAACATTATGCGACATGAAACCAATGCGGGAAGTACTTAACCTTCGTGTAGCGAAAAACTAACTGTAACATACCTCACCTAACAAAATATGTATTGCGTTGCATTTAATAATTTATATTTAGCAAATACAATTTGATAAAAAAAAAATGTATAATCTTCATAGTTTTAGCAGCATTTTTTTTAATCATTTTATTTGAAGGGGGGGGGGGGTACTTTGCCCTCTCAATATTCTGCGTTTAATCAGTTTATCTCGAAATATACAATGAATAGTACTTAAATATGTTCTCTAAAATTTTACGCTATGCATTAGAAAGAAATTTCGTCCTAGTTAAAAAAAAAAAAATCTTATAAAAGAAACTGACAAACCTACTGCGGAAATATCACTTAGCAGTACGGATATTGGCTTGATGGGAAAATTGGGCACCCAGTTCATTCTCACCAGATAGAAGAAATATGCCTATATATTCTATAATAGTTCTGTGAAAGAAAAATGTATTTCTAAAAAGTATTCTTCGGTCTTATGAAACGCCGGAAATATACTTATTGTGCTTACAGGATTCATCTAGGTTCTGAAATCAATATACAAAAAATATATGAGCTGAAATTTCTAGCAGAATTACTGCTGCTAACCGATGTTTTTTTGGTTTAAAGAAATACTTAAAGTCCACTTTTATTAATAGAATGATTAAATTAATAATATGTAAGTATTTTATAAGACCTGTTTTAACCTATTCAGCAGAAACATGGACAATCCCATAAAAATATAAAGAATTCCTAACAGTTTTTGAAAAAATAAAATAAGAATTATTTTGAGGGATATCTAGGTAAATAATGGTGTACGGAAAAGAAAGACAAGTATTGAATTATACAGAATCTATAAAAATCCATGTATAGTTAATTTTCTGTGTAAGATGGGCTGGACGCTTAAACAGAGTGAATGACTACAGATCGACAAAATCTTTCCATGGCTAAACAAATAGACACCAATGGCCGAAAATCAGATGGTTGGACTCTGTTGAGAATAACTTTAAAGACTTTTATTTATTGGAAGTTGAGGGCCAAAGATTGGACTGTCTGGTATCGAATTCTGGAGAAGGCTAGACCCATCCAGAGCTGTCATTGCCACTGCAAAAGTAAAAGCTTACAGTGTTCATAAACATGCTTAAACGGGCTTTAAAGCTACTTTTTTGTTGTCTTTTCCATAATAGTATTAATACTAAAGTCATTTGATAATTTTAACACTTTCCTCATTTTCAAACTGGAATGCATACATCTAAATTATTATAACAAAGTGACATATGTATATATTCATATACCAAGTGAAAGTAAATGGCCAACTTCCTTCTCCAGGATATGATTTTGATTCATATATGCGTATGTTCTGTAATCGGAAGTCGCAGTTTCCGTTTTCTCGCGAATAAATTCATTTAATACGGAGTAATTAACTATCTTTGCGTTTTACAAACAGACACCGGGAGTTGTTGTCACGTGCGTAAATGACAGCACTTTCTGAAAATTGTTGTACTACAAAAATTACTTGATTTAAAAGCAATTATATATTTTATCCAGAATGAGTTTTTTTTTATATTTCAGGATTGATCGATATGCGCTTATAATGGTTTAATAAAATGTGTACCATTTTATAAAAAATATTTTTGAAATAAGTTTTGGTGTTTAAAAACTGTGAGGAGGTTACCACTAGGGTAAACTGAGAAATCAAGGAATTGTCAGAGTTCTTTGTGATTCTGTGAAATATGAGAGTACTATTCAAAAATTCGCAAAAATCAAGGAAGTTTCCAAAATTTCAATTTTTTTTTTTTAATTACCAAGGTGCGATTACTGCGTCCAAAATGATTCCTGTTATCCTTTTCGTTTAAGTTATTTTCATTTTGAGCTGATGTATTTTTTAACATCCATTATGTATGTTAAATTATTTAGAATTTTTTTTTACCGCAAATCTAGTTTCAGAAAAACTTTTCATCACTTTTAGTTCTATTATTCATGTATCCATCAATTTAGATTATTTGGGTAAAAAAAATTACAAGTTTAAAAAAATTCACCTAACTACCTCTCTTTTTCTTTTTCCTTAAACATGCTTTAAGCCTTTTTCTTTTAAACCCTAAAAACCCATAAAAATTCCTTTAAACCCCTAATTGCCTAAAAATACGCAGATTTTGTGTAACATTTTACTATGGGAACACCATACCATTAAATGAATCAGATGGGAAAATAGTACAGCATATACTTAAAATTAGATTTTTTTAATTGCAAAATAATAATAATAATAATAATAATAATAATAACAACAACAACAACGAACCCCACTCCTATTGGGACGCTGGATAAAAATTAAACTCATTTGCAAAAAAATTTGCTTAATTTCGATGTCTAAAAATTTTGAGAAAAATATCTAGAAATAATCACTGTACTCTTTTTTCTGGGGGGAGGGGGCACCCTTTATGTTTGGGATACAAAATTCTTTAAAGCAATTTTTTTTGCATAAATTATCTTATCAATTCATCTGTGTGTGAATCTAAAAAATCTTTATCTTCTAAATGTCTAAATTAAGGTCAAAATAAAAGTAAAAAATATTTCAGAGCACTTTGCGATGTGAGAATACTCTTCCCTGACCCCCAAAGAGTGACAAACATAATTTGAAATTCAAGATAAATTTTGCGCGGATGTTAAAGTGTTGTCTATGTATGACTTAGTCGTATTACACGCGAAAGTCGTTACCCCCGTCAAAACCGAGAGTAAAATCGGAAAACTTACAAAAGTATCGCATTTTTCATACATAACCAATCTTTATTTCAGATCTAATTCAACAAAAATAATTTAAAATAATTGTTGGTAAATATCTGAAATGTGTAATAAGTTATTCTTTTGATATCATTCTTTATATTACATTTTTTGATAAAACGTATTTTGTTCTAAAAGTCTACTGAATACCCAAGTATTGAAAGTGAATGATGTATGGATGTATATCAACTTGCATCTTGACATAATTTAATAACTTGTATAGGCAAAGGTTGAATAAGAAATCGAACTTTTTCAAACTAGGTGCTTTTTCAACAAAACAGGATTTAAATTTCTAGAGGTATCGAGAAATATTCTTTGCTGGAAAATATATTGAATTTCTCAAATAGTGCGCAATTCGGTTGTATGCGAGCGAAGAGGGAAAAGGAAGTTTAGTAAAGAATTTCGATTTATTTCATTGAACGTCTGCAAAGGTCACTGGGATTTTTTTCTATTTATTCTATAACAAATTCACATTGCTACGATGTACCATTTTAACCATTTTTACTAATGAGTAGATGTTTTACTAATTTCGATTATCGAATAAGACTTGAATATATTGCGCTGTTCTCTCATAGTGTGTAATGAGGATTGTATATATGGTGTTCCCATATTAATATAGTTAACAAGTTCGCTGATTGTTTGGGAGAATAAGACAAGTGTCCCCGCATGTATCAAAATTTTCTTCATTCATAGAAAGCATCTAGTTTACTTAACCCTTTGACTAGTTGGTATCGTTGTTCCTTTCATGGGTCACTGAAGATTTGACGAGTCTAACTCGCAAAAGTTGTTTTCATCGGATGTTTATTGCCGAATGTCCTGCTTCTAAGCTTTTACACATAACTTGAGCCAAATTAAAATATTTCTCGGAAGCCTCAAATTCTGTTTTATTTGTATGTCAAGGGATTAATGTACGTTATCCATACGTGTACTTTACTTTTCATGTGTAACAAATGGGTATTCCCTCCGGTAGATGAAATAATTCAAATAACATACACATGTTCATCATGGAAAGTGGCACCTTGTAAATCCCTATTATAAGCTTTACAGTTATTTTGTATTACAGACATGACCTTAGAGGAGCTTTGTGTTTTTCACGTTCTTTTTTTAAGTAGTGTTGCATTTCCTGAATAGTCCAGAATTCCATTTATACTGTTTTGTATACATTTGTTGGCAAAGATTAGAAAAATATCCGGTGTACATCAGTAATGTTGCTGTTATGTCACAGTTTCAAGGATAAATTGTTGCGCAATTGACTGCATGTTCGTCCCTTTTTTTTTCATAACTTTTTCTCTCCCCAAAACAAATTTTATTATAGTGGTAAATGTATTGTTTGCGTTTTAAAACGCATTACTTATACTAGTCAGTGATAAGCATTTTAAGTCGGTTTTTGTTCCCTTAAATTCATTTTTGTTTCAACATCATTAATTATTTTCCGACGCAAAATGCTTCAAAGGCTCTTTACCCACCATTGTCCTCTTCGTAAAAATTCGCTACAAACTTGATAAAAATTTTTTTATTCCACTTCTCCTTTTTACGCACGCATTATCATTTGTGTTCAAAAATGAAAAGTCCTTTCGTTGTACGCATCTAAACAAATAAAACCGTTAAATTGTGTTTCCTGTTGTATTTTGTTTCAACAGAAGTTCTAGCTTTAATCTTTCTGGGACCCATTTTCTCTTATATTTATAATGAACTTTCGTACTCGATTCCTACCAATATGCTTGTTCATTTTTTAAAAATATCTTTTGTAAAACCATTTTGAGCCTTTTTTTTCTGCTTCTGCAATCGCCTCATAACAGAGTATCCCAAATTTCAACTTCGAATTTTATCTTTTTATTCTAGTTCCACTTTCCTAATCTCTAGTTCCGCAACAATTGATGTTGATGTTGGTAATAATGGCAACGAATAACCGACCTTCATGCTCTGTTGCTCTATATAATGACAAACGATTCAAAAGAAATGTTCCAAAACGCTTCCCGCCATTTCCCCCAGCGATGTTTTCACTAGAATTTTTTTCTTTCTCTCTTCATTCTCTTCTCTTCATTTTTTTACGCCTACCTTGATAGGAAATGGCCAAGATAACTCTATTAAATACGTGTTTTAGAACAGATTGCAAACCGAAAGGCTATCAGCAATTTTTTAATTGGAGCGGTCACCATCGTCGTTTCGCGTCAAAGCTTTGGAGATAATTCTCCTTTGTTTAGGCGTCACGCAAAGGACTTGTTTCCTTTTCAGTTCTTTAATTTGAGTCTCCGTTGTTAAATAGCTGTTCATTTAATATAAGTGGTTTAATAAGATTGTGAGAATATTAACTGAAATTGGCTCTTTTCATTCATCGTTCATAAAACATGTCTTTTTCTTATTTCGTGCTTTACTTTTCAATTATTTCTAATATAATGTAACTTTGTTATGGTAGTAATTATATATGAATGTTCGAGACGTGAGCAATATTTTTAAATGGCCAATCTCTTTATCGTTGGTATATTTTCTCGCCTATTTAGTTTCGCTTGAAACTGGGTTTTGCATCAGATTAAGTTTCATGTAAACGAAATTAGATTTAAAAAGAAAAGATTAAACACCTACGTTCAGGTACTCTTGTTCTAAATTTGTATTCCATAAGTAATGCTTAATCGATTTATATTTCTTGTTTTAATCATTGCTTTGCTTTATTATGACATCATTTACTGTTTACTAAATTAACCGGGATTGTACCCTATACCAACATAATTAAATGGTTTCTGCAACTAAACTCCAGGCTTGATATTATATTTAAATTTTAGTAATGACTTAATAGATTGGATTAAACGGGAATTCTGTTTAGTCTTCCGAATAGCTTAAAAAGAAAAAAGAATATTTAAACTTTGTAGCATTTTAAGAATTAGACCTTTTCAACTATTAATAAGTAACCCAGTTTATATGTGGAGATGCATATATATATATATATATATATATATATATATATATATATATATATATATATATATATATATATATATACACTCACTCAGTCAAGAACCAAACCAGGCCCATATGGCCCTTTAGGCATTTCCCGGCGGCGGTGGGCAGATCGCAAGTACTGAGCCACTTCACTGCGCAGTCGGCCCTTCAAAGAACCCCTAGCGTATCCGTTGCGCCGCAGACTCCATTACGATCAAACGCAGAAAAGTAGCGTTATCGATAGAAGAGAATTTGGAAGACTACTGGATGCTTAGCAGACCTCTGGATGCCGAATACATACATACACCTTCACATTTACATGATTACGCAAATACGACTGACTTGTGCTCCTTTATGTAAAACACGTGAACAGTAATAGAATCAACCTTATATGCATATATATATATATATATATATATATATATATATATATATATATATATATATATATATATATTAGAAGTTGATAATGCGAAATGAAAACAAGATATAGAACTAAAATCAATATTGTCAATCATCTTATTACAATATAAGACTGTATTAGAAAGTTAATCAGGATAAGCATGTGAAAATTCTAAGTGATGTGCAGCAGAAAAATAACTATTCTGTAGTCTAACTAAACGCATATTTGGTAGCTTTAGATTTAACGAATAATTTATTAATAATTAAATAATTAGCATAATTTTTAAATATCTGAAATATAATGGTATATTATAATGAATAATAACATTGTTATAGATTAATTAATGCAATTAATGTAACTTATTTTATGCCTAATTTTTAGAATAATGGTTTAGTGCAATTGTATAATACTTACGTATTAGTATTTCTCCTATTACTGTCGTTTCTATCATTTTAACTTCCTGGTTTAATTTTTTTCAATCTATTGACAGTACTAGTGGTTAACTTCTCTGTTATCTTGTCTAGCTCATCTTTACTTAACATTGTATAATGAGATGTTGCTATTTTTAGTTCTTTTTCTAATAAGGATTACGTAGTACTAATACATATTTATTGTATAGATTACAATATTTGTGTAGATTATATCTTTCAGAACTAATCCTTTTGTAAATTAATAAAATCCTATGTTTAAAATAGATAGATTTAAAATTACTAACTTAAATGAAAATTCTAGTTTGCACTCATTTCATTGTCGTACCATACCTAGAATGTGAAATCTAGTTATAATCCTCAAATTTCGCACTATATAAGACAATTTGTTGCAACGTCACGAACTACTATAATGCCCTTCCCATTCATTTTCATGTTTACAACAGCCAATAGACAAACAATAAACTGCCTTTCCGTTTGAAACTAAAGCCAGAATTGTCATAATTTGAGAATTTGCCCTACTGCGTGAAATCGCCTTATTCAGTGTATGCTAGGAACACAAGACTTGTCACTTCACTTCATTTCATGCATTGAGTTCTGAATTTTTTTCATGTCCTTAATTTTCCTGATATATATCGTTATAACGATTAGTGTATCCTCGGCAATTTACGTTTAGTGTCTTATATTGTTTTCGTTAATTATAATTACTGCTTATTGAAATTTGTATAATTTTTTACTGTGTAGGCTGTTTTAACCTTGGTGATTTATCTCCCTACCATTAAAGGTGTTTTCAAATATTTCTTACTGCCTACTATGCCTGGCAGTTTGCCATGCGGGTGGAGCATCTTCTTTTTTAATGTCTTTGATGACCTTCATAATTAGAAAATTTACATAATACATATATTGCTTTGAATCAGTAGTAATAACGCAGACGCCATAAGCAATCTAATTTTAATGTGCTTTCAAGAACAAAATTTTTAAAAGCTGGACCTACGAAAATATTATAGATGATTATCTCACCTAGATTACTTTAAATATTATTTGTCATAGTACAACTTACACTTAAATAATTTCTATTTCTATGTTATTAAGCAATTTTAAATAGCTGACTAATCAGCAAGAGAATAATATAATGTAATGTAGGACTGATCTTGATATAAATCATTATTAAAGAAATATTCCATGTCATGATTTGGCATTCTAAACACCAGTCTAACTTTAATAATTTCTATATTATTAAAAAATTTCAAGAGGTCAAGGTCAAGGTAATGGGTTTTTACGGAGTACCTAGCGGTGACGAAAGTCACCGCTAAAAAAAAAAAAAAAAAAAAAAAAAAAAAAAAAAAAAAAAAAAAAAATTTCAAGAGCCTGGTGATAGATACTTTAAATATTATATTATTTGGCATTCAAAATACAGATTACACAAATAATTTCTCTATTATTAAGCAGTTTTAAATAGCTGACTAATCAGTAAGAGAATAATATATATTAGAATTGACATAAACATAAATCATTAATTAATTAAATAATCATTATTAATTAAAGAAATATTCCATGCCGTGAACCTGACGATAGATAACTGTCTGAACTGGACTGTTACGTGCTTTCGTTTTCAATCAACAAACCTTTGTCATTTCGTGGCCTTAATTATCATTTCATTACTACTTTAAAAAATCAGATTTTGTTAGAAATTCTGAGTGCGGTTAGTAGATATAAAATTATATTTCATAACATACATCCTAATTTAGAACCCGAAATATGCTTTCAGCCTTAAACGGACTTTTGACATTACTAAATAGTATAAATCTGCAGTTTATCAATTAGAGCAACAATAAAAGATGCATGTAAAAACTAGCTAACTGAAAGATGTGTAATTGAAAAAAAAATAAAACCATAAAATCAAATATTCACCCATTTTTCGGTTTGGTTTCTTAAAAAGAATAATAAGGATAATTGTATTCCATCTCACTGCTTGATCCCAGGAAATGTAAAAGCGGATGAACTGGCAAAAAGGGATTGTCTTATCAACCAGACCCTAATTAATTTAGGTAGCTATAAGTATGTTTCATCGAAAATAAATCTAGTTATGAGGTTCACACATCAGTCACAATTAGAAAAACGAATAGAGGAAAAGTCATTGAAGGATAAAACTCGGCACCTCCCTGACTGTCCCAGAGATAGAGCTGTGGCTGCTTTTTGTTTGACTACTCAACATGACTGTCTCTCGTCCATCTGTATAGACTTTGTTTTGTGGGTAGCCCTGCCTGCCCCCTCAGACACAGAGGTGCATTGATGAGTGCTGAACACCTCCCCGTATGTCCAGCCCTTTCGAAGCCATGCATCTTTTCTCGTTATTGGGAAGTAAGAGACTTTCTGAGTAATTTGTGTTCATGATCATTTAATATTATTCTTTTGTTTTTGTTCAGTGATTTGTACATTTAATTATTGTCAACTATAAAACAGAAAAAGCTTTACAGTAATTTATAAAATGACATCTACATCTATTTCAAATAATTCTTGAGTCACTTTTACATTAATCATTTGCATTATGTCGTTACAAATCTATTTTATCTGGGATGACGTTGGTAAACTAAAAATTTGAATATTGAACAGTCAGAAACAGATTTGTTCTAATTAGATTGTTGATGAAACCACAGAATTTTTATCATTATTCTCAAACAATCGTTGTCAGAGAATATAATTAGTAGTAATTATAGTTGTGTATGTGGAAATAATGTGTTTTCGTTTTCGAATCAGACGCATTCGCTAATAAGCAGTACGTCGTCACGAATCCAAGTACAATAATTCCAATAGAGGAAAACAATTGTAGATTTTCAATAGTTAATGTTTATCGATACTAGTGTGCGCCCACTTCCCAGGAACTGTTTTCACAGCATGCTATAGACTTAGTTCAGTGTGTAAAACGATATATTAAAGATTATTAGACTCTGAATGTAAGAATGTTACCTACCTCACACATCTACACACCAACAAGATCGTTTAAGGTTATAGATGAACGCCTTTATTCATCTTCTAATTTTCACCAGTAATACTCATAAACCCATTGAAAGAAACAGGAAAATTTATATGTATGTATATATATAAAATGAAAAAAGCCCAATAAATTACTGTTTAAAACTTGAGCTTTAATGAGTTAGACTGTAATTTTTGTGATATTCTGGCACCAGCAGTCAAATACATTTGAAAATATTTATCTCTGCTACATATATTATATCTCATATTGCCAAAATTTCGCTGGCTGGTGATGTTTTCTAGCTATATTATTCTTCACTTTGCTTTCGTTTGAAGTGAGCCAGAAACTAAAAGCTGTAGTGAAACCAATTAATCAATCTCTATCATATAATTTGGCTTCAGCAGTTAGAAAAATGTTTAGCAGTTTTTTAAATCCTTCTGTTTCTTTCATACTCTCGTATTAAGGTTTTCATAAATGAATCAATATTTTGATCGGTTAGAAAATTTTATACCTTTGTCATGTTTAATTTATCTTTTATATGTCATTGAATTTCTTACTGAAGTAAAATTTTGTCTAACTTTTATTTTTTCTTTAATCTGTATAAAGTGACCGGGAAATTTACGTATATAAAATCCCATGGATTAAACAATATTCACTGTTTTTAACCTATGGTTAGTAGGTATACGAATACATATGCCTGTGGTCATAGGAATCACTGATATATTGATGTTGCAATTATCTCTTACTTCACAAGGTTGGTTAAAATATATATAACGCCACCAAAGAGTTGTATATTAATTCGCGACTTTCACGTCCAGATATGTAAACCTTACTCTTTGTATATAACTTATTTCAGAGTCGGTAGTTTAATTAGATCAGAGGTTCTTAAACTTCTGTAATTCAAAGACTCTCTCTTAAACAAATTTAGTTTTTTTTTTTATTAATAAATCTGTATCTTATTCTGGCCCTATTTTACGTCGGTGCTAAGACTTAATTCCTCGCTTTGTAATCTTATTAGGTACTACGTTATATAATTAATGTTTGTAAAAATGTATAGCTGATCGTTTTAATAAATGCTCTTGTGCATTTATAGAGTTAAAACTATTTATTAGGATGTAGAATAAGAATAGCAGTAAGTAAAATTTTTAAATTCATTAAATTCATAAAACACTTATTTGTTTATTTATTAATATTTTTTTGTCAAATACTGTGAAAAGTTGGAGGGTCTAAGGTTAATGTGAAAATTATTTTGCGGATCCCGGATACGGACTACAGTTTAAGAACCTATGTGTTACGTCGCCAACTAAGCTCTCGCATTTATTTTTTGTGTGTATTTTAATTTTAACATTTCGCGTGTCATTAAATTATTTGGCGTAATTTTTATGATTATTCGAAAGAGGATGTTTTTGTTCTACCAGTATCTATGTTTTATTCATTTATTTATTTATTTTTTGTTCAAGTTAATTTATGTTAATTCAGATGATTAAAATGGAATATCTAGTTAAAAAAAAATAAGCATTTTCGACATCTTCCTCCCTTTTGCTCTTAGTCGAGGTTCCAAGGCCACATAAGCTGCTCCCGATAATTTTGATCTGTGTGGAGAGAGTGCCATAGCTGAAAGAATCGCTCGTGATTGGTACACCAAGTTTAAAAATGGAAATTTTGTCCTACTTCATTCTGGCTTCACTGTTGAGTTTGATGAAGAGCGATTAAACCAACTTATGCACGAAAATTCGCTACAAACTACTAGGGAACTAACGGACAGAAAGAAAAGAAGGCTCTCAAACTGCTATAGAGAAGCATCTTCACTGGATGAGAAAGATTCTGAAGTGTAGATTATGGTTTCAGCTTGCTTTAAGTGACTACAACTAAAATCAATGCACAATTCGCGTTGGTTTCATTGCTCGTTACCGCTCAGTTTAGTTCAGCTCAGCTCATGGATGCAAGCAACGAGTTTTTGTGTTTGATGTTACTTTTTTAAACTGCATACCAATCACGAGCGATTCTTTCAGCTATGGCACCCTCTCCATACCCAACATAAATATCACAAGCAGCTTTTGTGGGCTTAGAACCTCAGTGAAAAGAAAAAAGAAGGACGTGTCAAAAATGCTCATTTTTTTTCAAGTTGACATTTCATTTTAATGATCGAAATATTAACATAAATGAACTCGGACAGAAAAACAAAACATAGATTTCGGTAGAACAAAACATGTGCAACGAACATCACACTCTTACAAATGATTATAAAAATTATGCCAAAAGCTTTTAATGGCATGAAGGAAATGACAATTTAAAAAGAAAAAATTGGTAGAAACTTTGTTTCCAACCTATATTTCATTTTATCTTTTTCATTTCGCTTTAGAAGTTTCATCCTGTCGGTCTCTAAAGTATCACACTGCTTAATTATAATTTAAATTTCAGTAGAGAATTTACATCCAGATTTTTAAATTGTATATTTTTCCCTTTAAAAAATGATTATTAATTACATAGTTCCATTCTGTATTGTAATATCCATTGTTTACACAAAATAGTTCTTAATAAGATGTTAAAACCTGATATTTTCTTCTAAACCTATCTATAATGCTATATAAAGCTGGCCTCTGCATTTAGAAGCATTATACTTTTCCTTTGTGTTTAGCAGTAACTGATTACGACTGTTGACTCCATAGCCTAGTTTATTATATAGGCTTCTCCAACTCTAAAACAAGTGACTTTATATCTAAGATATTCAAAAGATAGGGTTCACTGTGGTATTCCGTTTATCGTTTTGAATCTCTCTCGATCTTCCTTTTAGGCTGCTCGTCACGACTGAAATGCTGGAGAATATTCAACGTTTGATTTATTTTTTATTTTGTACTATATATTTTTATTTCATGTGACCACAATGAATTAAAAATATTATTTTTCTCTAAAAAGTGATTTGTTTAACACATTATTTCTGGAGTCATTTCTACTGAATATATATTGATGAATATCCTATATAATTTATTATGGACTTTTAAAACAATTTTGAAAATTATAGCCTATCTATTATGAGGACAGGCTATTGTTTTGAACTTCGTAAAATGTTATTTGTAAATAAAAAGGGGGGAAGGAAAGGTTCATAATAACAAATTTATTTGCTGTCTTGTGTTAACAGATTGTTCCAAAGTAAAATTTATTAATAGCCATAGCTGTTTGTCCTGTGTTGGATTCTTTTATGAAAATTAGTATATCCTTTCCTGAATTTTAAATACATAAACTACTAAACTAATTCAAGATTAGCTTACTAAACTCATAATTGTCTCTTGAAACTAAAATCAAAAGAATACTAGCTTGTATTAACACATTTTAATTTTTCGTTCTATGGAGCAACAACAAAAAATAAATAAATAAAATAAACTGCTGCCAGATTTCAAACAGTGAGTTATACTCAGTTATATTTTATATCATTTACAGTTACAATGCGGTAAATAGTTGGTTTATATTTTAGGTAAAAGAAAACAATTTTACGATATTACGTAACGTATAAATGTTTATGAAACAAAAATATGAAATATAAAGACATTTTCCCAACACCTTCATTCCAGTTGATGCATGTGCTGAAATAGTAAATTCATATGAGAATGCTGTCCCAAATGTCGAAAAATAGCAGATATTTGAAAATGTGGGTATTTATTTAAAGTGTTGCCTTCACTAGAGGAAAATATAAAAATAAAGTTATCGAAAAGCAAAAATTCTACATACTATTTTTCAACTATCCTATGTTATGCTTTTCCGTAAATTCTTATTTTTTAAAGTAGTAAATGATTTTACTTATAACTATGTAAATTAGTGATACATTTTTTTCGACTTCGTTATTCTTTCAAAATCAACTTAGATCTACTTATTTTTAAAATAATTATAATATTACCCCTTTTTGCTGAGAGAATATATAGTTTAATAGTGGGTAATGAATAGCTATTATTTGTCTTACTGATTGTCTTAAGTTTTGTAATCCATTGTATTCTGAGGTTGTATTTCACGATTAATGTATTAAGGATAATGTCGGAATTTTGATGAAAGCAGTTTCTGTGAACTTTGTTCTAAAGATGAGTGAAGGGTTTAACCTTGTAAATCTCACTATGTACATTTTCTTTCATTCTGATTTGATAATAATCATAATTTATAACTGTACGGTACCTCTGTATAGTAAAGTAGTAAATTTTATTCAAGTAGAACTGAGTCGTTCTATTTTCTGAATTAAATTGTTATCAGAGTGCTACTTTTTTTTGTATTTAAATTAATACCGTTTGCATGGAGCGTGTGCGAAATCCGATGCTTCTGCAGTTCCGCGTATTTGAAACGTGCGAATGAGTAGTGGACCCTAGTTTTCTTTACTACACGAGTCTCTCCGACTGCTGTAGCATCATCAGCGGAGCCTACGGCAGCGCTCACCCATCGGCCATGAGGTCATTCTAACTATTGTAGATTGGTGTTTCAATTAACGTGTGTCGTCCGAACCGACGTAAATTGAGTAATTTACTGCGTGATTTAATTATTCCTTTTCCTCCCATAAGAGAAGATCCTAACCCTATTCATATTTTCCAACCCCAATCTTGTTAACTTAAGAAAATAGAAAATACGCTTGAGTTGCATTGTAAACTGTTCTTTGGGAGAGGAAAAAAGGGCCCATATAAAAAAGGGTC
>CM063505.1:25441098-25443598 GCA_032207245.1 Pardosa pseudoannulata | reverse complement strand
TCAAGACCATGGCAGCCTCCCGTCGACTGCAGAGAGAGTTACAAGAACTCCAAAAAGCCAATTTGATTTGTTTTCGTGGCCACCGCATCCAGTTCCCTACAATGCGCGTTCCGCATCGAGATCGCCGAGTTCGTGCCGTGTTCCGTTTCAAGCCTCCAAACGAACTCTTCGGACAAGGATATATCAACCCACCAATTTTCCAGGACATGCTTCAAAATTAAAATTCTTATTCTCGGTAAAATTTTCAGTGACATTTAAAAATAATGTTTGGGAAATTTGAAAATTTAAAAGTTATTAAAGTACAAGCTGGATAAAATATGCAATGTTATTGGATAGGAAAAAACTACTGCTTGCACTAATTCTCGTCATTGAAGGTAAAATTTTGAAATTAAAATTTAATTGTATTTCTAGAACTTATAGTTCGAAATTTCTGTTCTTTAAAAAATATCAAAATTTGTTTAAATGAATAATATTTCTAGATATGTAATAATTCTTAAAAAAATGTTTATGATTGTTTCTCTCATTTGATTGATAATACTAAAGAAGTGATTTAAGAATTATTTTGTTTATTTTTATGTTAACAGTGTAAAAATTTAATAATTTTTGTTTATTTTGCTGTGCAAATTATGCGTAAACAAGAATCAAGAAACTTAATTTTGTGAACAATCAAACAGCAGGACTTTCAATTATTTTTTCTATTTACCGTTTCTAAGAGAAATTGTTTTAATAATTATTGATTGCATTTGATTTTAAAATTCATGTTGAAATTCATTGAAAATTTTGAAAAATATTTAAATTAGAAATTGATATTTATATTGTATTAGTGATTTACGATGTTCGGTGGTTTCATTTAAAAATTTTGTTTACATAAATTATTCTAAAATATAATAACATTTTTATTTTTAAATGTGGTTTGAAAATTTTGTGTGTTAAATCCCAGGTTAATTTAATAATTTGGTTAGGAATTTTAAAATTTTGATTTTAGGTGAATTTAAATAGTATTTTGTGATGTGCGATTTTTAAGAACGAAGTAAATAAAGTTATTAAAATTCGATAGCACGAGAGAATGAAAAACTTTCAGTCCAACGAATGGAGTGTCTGTGACCTTGATCAATAGAGAAATTGGAAAGCGAAAAAGCACTTGCACATTGAAAATTTTGATTGTGACCTCTAAATTATCATGACGTGGCAGTTTCGGTTCGACCTGAATTACAGGAGTTTTTAAAATGCTTTCATGTGATGTTGGGACGTAAAATGTAAGAGTTGTTTTGACTGTACAATTGCGAACGGGATTTATACAGTAGTAAACAGATGTGTCGACACTCGTGAGTTGAAGTGTTGTTTTGATACTTTTGTTGAGTGTGTTTTGGGATTACGGGTTTGATTTGAAGGACTGCTCTGATGATTACGAACTTGACGATTCTAGATATCTGTGTTTTTTATATTTTATTATAGTATTCACTTTTTATATTTAGCCAATTTGCAATTCATCGTTTTTGAGTTTTGCTTTTTATTAATTGCAGTGAATCTAAAAAATAATCAGTTTGAAATATTTTTATGACTTTCATATTTTACTATTATTTCTAAACATGTTTTTGAGAATCTTGATAATATAAATTTTGGACATAGTAACTTTGAGATCCTGCTTTCTAAAAGTGAATTGCAAAAAGTATTTGATTTAAAGTGTTCAAGTATTTTATATTTTTACATTTTTATATTCGTAGTTTCTCATAATAACTATAAATGTGTTTTTATTCTCTGAATTCATGGTGTGTTATTTCAAAAATAGTAAGTGAATGTTTACAATACAAGGAATATCTAATTTGATTAATTAAGAGAATTTTCATAGAATATGTAATGTTTTCATTTTAAGTATGAAAATTTGATTGAAATTTAAGAGATAATGCAGTTTTACGTCTAAATTCCTAATGTGAATTAAATACAGGATAGTTAAAACTTACAAATGAACAATGTTTCGAAGAGTAGTTCAGTTTGATTTTCAGTGTGGAATTTAAATTTTTCTAATATTTAACTCCGGAGAGGCCTCTGCAAAGTCAAGGGATAGCTTAGGCGAGTCCTTTGTCGTTTTGCTCTTCAGCTTTCTCTAGGTCATGAACGGTCATTCCGTCATCGCCTTCGAGGCAAGCCCCTTCCACTCTCCGAGATATTTTTGAAGTTCAATCTGAGTATTGTGTTTCTGTTTTTCCACACTGAAGATGAGTAACGTTTGTAGCTGATCAAGATGTGGGAAACTGTTACCCGCATACCTCTGATCTTTGGTAGAGAATAAAGAAATAAAAGGTTTCAAAATGTTGTTCACAAATGTCATAACGTTGGAGAGCCCTGTCACAAAAACAATAGGTAGTCGCCTCCCACAGAGGGATGAACCTTTTGTCGTTTTGTGTGAGCACCCTCGGGGTCACTAACAATTTTCACGTTGGTCACCACAGAGGACAGCCATTTTCCTTCTCCAAAGTTTATTTCAGTAAAATTTTAATAA
>CM063505.1:25433598-25438598 GCA_032207245.1 Pardosa pseudoannulata | reverse complement strand
TTACAGGAGTGTTGAGGGTTTAGGAAAGACAGGATGACTTAAAATCCACCGTTTTCTTTATTGCCGACTGGGGCAAGTAAAATATGTTCGTCATCTCAATGTCGTCCAACTTCATAAACGATACCTCTGGATAGGACAAGATAAGCCTGGCGGTCTTCTGTTTGGTCCCTGCCTATAAATTACGAGGACCAAGTAACGTGTCTGGGATCCTCGATTCTGTTTGAGTCTGGTTGTTGGAGGGGTAGGAGACACGAAGTACAGATCTAACAATAACAAACGATATATTCTCTAATAAAAAATATTATTTACAGAGTTTTCCATAGGAAAATCCAAAGGGCTTAGGATGACTAGGGAAAGGTAACTTGTAGGTCCGTGGTTCTTGACGAAGCTCAAAATAAATAGGAGGTCATATGCCCGCAAGATATGCATTTGAACAGGACGCAAAACCTCAACTCCCTCAAGTCTCTCAAAAAACTGGAGAGAGGCTCTCCAAAAAAACAACACGTTCACCGTTCCTTTCTCGCCGACCCTCTCGTCTTTTTTTTCTCCCTCCGGATCTCGGGCTGCCTGGCATCACCCCTCTTCAGTCCTGATTCACTTTTTCCTTCACGTGAAGCCGTCCTGCGAGGCTCTGATTCGTCTTTACGTTGGCTCTTCTCAGTCTCTGGTTTTTCTATGGCGTTTTACCTTCTAATTGCCATTGTCAAAAATGATTCCTAGTCCCCGAATGACTCCGGAGACAGATGGCAGAAACCCTCTACATTTGTTTACATTTTAGGGAAAGGTTGAACTGTCAAGAGAAAAGGGAGTACCGACGCCTGACGTTCTTGTATGAGACTCCTTAGCAATTTCACTGTTTAAGAGTCCTTGTTTATTTTTATTCTTTGTGTGCTTCATTAGTGTGTGTTGGTAAAATAAATGTTTGCCCTTGTAAAAACTGAAATCAATTTCGATAATAACTTATATCAGAAAATCCAGACTCTCCGCAATCCAGATGACAGCCTTGGACATCTCAAGGCATGCCGTAAGAAATTTCATTGTTTGTTAGTGTCAATTTCCTAGACTAGTTTGCTTCAACTCTAGTTCTTAACACAATATTTTTTCTGACGCTAATGCGGTCTTCGGTATGATATACCCACTGAGCTAAGACGTTTATTGAACATCGAGGTGCTCGTCTAACAAAAGGTGCACTTCTTCGCCTTAATCCGTGGGGACTCTAATTCAGTGGTTAGCTAGTCCAAATGGCATTTTTGACAACAATAAGGATTTTTTTAAGTCTACTGCTTCTGATAACTGTTTTTATTATTTTAAGAGAAATTTTATTAGTTGATGGTCCTGCTTATGGATTACATTTTGGTTGTCGATTTTAAAAACGGTGTATTTTTTTATGCTTGATATAGTTGTAATTTATGAATACTCTTTCTTTTTAAGTCTGTTGGAGTTTTTATTAAAATTTAATAAAATTTCTTGATTGTGAATTTCGTTTGAGGTCTATTCTGAGGAAATTTCTGTGGTTATTAAATAACTTTTCCTTTTTTTATCCTTTGTTATACTTTTTCACAATTCATGGAGTCTATTTTTAATGGCTTAGGAGTTTTATTAAATAATATCAGAGGGTATATTATAATTATATAGAAATTATTAAATTTTACCATGCATTTTTTCAGAAATTTTGGGTAGATTATGCATGTATTGACAATATTAATTACGAAAAACTTTAAGAAATATTAAAAATTTAATATATTAATCATTATTTTATAATTTATAATTATTTATTTATTAACTTTACTTCTAAAATTCGTAAAGATATGATTTTAGATTATTTTAAATACTGATATTTTATCTGAATATTCGTAAATATGTTTCTCAGATCATGAGTGCTTAGTGCTTAGTTATTACATAAATTTCGATATTCAGTGATCCTGCATTTAATTTTGGTGGATTTTTTATGTGAAGAACTTTTATAATTATACAAAACATCCCCTCTTTTTTCGGTTTTGTAAGTTCAAATATACTTTATATACGACCTCTACTTCAGATTACTGCTTCCTGGATAATTAATTTTTACATAGTAATCAATAATCTCTAACCATAAACGTTTGCTCAACTGCTGCAAGAAATCACTGGTTGTCTATAACTTTATAATTTATCATAAATTCTAAAAAAATATTTTTTTACTTTTAAGTTATTTGAAATACTTTATCGCTTATATATGTTGCAGAATCTAGACCATTTTAAAGTTACAATCGTAAACGATGCCCAACTAAGAAAACTATCTCTGCATTTTAAAATGTCATTAAAAATTGTAAATGACTATCATTAGTTTCTTTATTTAATGAACTCATTTTAATTTTACATCAATATAATTTCACATTCCACATAAATATATTTTATATTACAAATAGCGTGATCTAAATATCCAACCTACTAAAACGCATTCTGAATGTAAAATCCAGGTACCTAAATATATAAATGTTTCATCTATACCTCGACCTTTATCTCTGACATCATTTCACAAACGTTAAAGCGTAAAACTGTAATTTACGCCATTTGGAAATATTCGTCAGATCCGGCTTTCTCCCGGACTGTCAGATCACCATGGCAACATATTCAATAAAACCTGGGGTTCGAGAGTAACAAAGAGGAGACACAACTGGATACAATGTACACCTCCTGTAACGATATCTACGTCTTATGTATTTAGTTTAATAAGATGGAAGAGTACAATATATGTGCATTATTATAAAGATACATATTTCATGTAAAGGATACAGCTATGGTAAAGTCGTAGTAGGAACGCTTCAGAATTTGCTGAATATTTGATATGAAAATCGAAGTTGTTAATTTATAGCAAATATAAATGATGGTTTCTATATTTAAAGATTTGTTTCCAGCGGTGTTTTAAATACCGAATTAAAGTATTGAAAATTATACATTATATAATAAATAATATAGCCCACTCTAAATAATACTTCAATAAATGTAAGTAAAACATCGTAGAATTAGTCGTATTAAGATATATTTTATTAAGGGATATTATAAACGTTCTCATATTATGGAATCATTGAGAAATTATAACAAATTTGTTTTATGATTCCTTTTAAAACTAGAAAGGCCAAGTCGGTCATTTTGACCGGAAATTTTAATCTCGACATTTTAATCTCGTATACCTCTCTTTTGTTTTCACCTATCACTCCGAAAATTTTCGAATTTTCCTAAATATTCATTGGTAATAAACAAAACAAAATTTCATTCAAATATGTACGTTAGTTTTTTTAAAAAAACATTGAATACCTAGAACGGCTAGAAACGGTCAAAATAACTGCCGTCAGAAAACAATATAATTATTTTTCTAGTAAATGTGTTTTTTAGGCAAAGAATGCAAGTATTGGAGAGGAGGGTGCTGGAAAAATGGTTTTTTGAAGAACGCCTCGAAAAATGTTCTGTTGCTAAGTACATTGCATCAAAAGTTAAAAATATCAGACAATATTATTAAGATTGCCTAAGAAGAGTAAAATAATGTAAAATGCTTATTTTCTTAAATTCCTTTTTAAAATTTAATATGCTTATTTTGTAATGTTTCATTAAACTTATTTCCTGAAAAGGTGTTTTTAATATTATTTTAGTTTAAAATATATTTTTTAATATTTTGAAGACCACTCAAAATTACGGACGTTCTAGGTATATTGAAACCGCTGCCGTCGGTGTGTTAAAACAATAGTGATGAAAATTTTTCGGATAAACCTATTCTCAAAACTTTAAATATTTATACACAAATTATCTTATAGTTACAATATAATAGTATAAAACAGTGCGATTAATCGTTTTTATCAAATTATATCAGAGGATATATAGTAATTGTATATCAATTTTTAAATTTTCCCAAGTATTTTTTCTGATAATTTAGATAGATTATACGGGTGTCTAGTCAATAATAATCAGGGTAAATTTAAAATTTAGTATATTTTATATTTTAAATATTTAAAATATAAATATATATAATTTTAAATTTTGAAAAATATTTAAAATTTAGTAATTATTTTATTTAACATTATTTATTTTTTAATTTTAAATTTTGAATTCATAAAAGGTAACATTTCAGAGAACTTAAATATTGATAATTTTTAAGAATTTTCAGAAATATTTTTCTGAGACCATGGGTAGCATAGGTACGATATTTTAAATGTACATATATATATGTAATGAATGTTTATATATCGTGCTCACATATCTCAAAAATAAGTTTTAGTAATATTAGTTTTAAAAGTTTTAATAATATTAAATTCATAGTAACATTTTTCAAATATTCTAATATTTTACATGATTTGCGGCATTATAATAATATAATATATGTTATATAAATATGTATACAAATTATAGTTGTTTTAATATAAGTTACTATTGACTAGATAAAGTAACACAAAAAATATACAGGGTGTTTAAAAAATTTCCGGTATATTTGAAAATTCAATTAATGTAAAAATTCTTAAACGTACAAACATAGACATACACAGTTTATTGCAATATGTTTGGGACAAAATTAAAATTTTAGGCAGACAAACTTTCAAAATTAGTTACAATGTTCCACAACAGATGACGTTGCTGTCTGGAAAAACCTAAACTACGATATTTTCTAGATATTATGCAGAAATATGGCGTATTCTCAGAACGAAAATTATCAGAAACCCACGTAAACGTCTCAGGCGGGATGGCTTCGCATGCAGAACAGATATGCTATTCTAATTATTGAATTGTTTCTGGATAGTGGCGGTCATGTTTAGAGTAACAAATATCGCATTGAGATTTTTCCAGACAGCGTCATCTGTTGAATATTAAAATTTTTAAAAATTGAAAATTTACTATTGTCCAAGCATATTGCAATAAAAATATCTATCACTGTTCGTTTAGTTTTTATTCAATTTTAAATCTACCGGCCATTTTTGAAAACCCTGTATTATATTATTAAAGATGTTATCATTAGGCACAGGCTGTTATTTTAA
>CM063505.1:25426098-25428598 GCA_032207245.1 Pardosa pseudoannulata | reverse complement strand
AAGTGGTTAAAGAGTCATAACGTGGTCAACAGTGAGATCCCCTATATAGCCTAAGTTATCTGTCCGTCTCTCGTCGGATTTATGAAGCGTTGTAACTTTATTCTAGTTTGATTTTTAAAATCTCTAAGAATAATGATACGTGTTGCTAAATTAGAAAAAGTGAAAGTTTTACAAAAATTGCAAAATAACATCTACAATTGCTGAAACATCGTTACTGAAACAGCTAGAAATGTTCTATGTCTCTTAAAAGTCTCTTAAAACTTCTTAAACTTGCGTTGTATTGAATTGTCAAACCAATAACGTATTTTTATTATAAAACTATGCAATTTCACATGGAATTGAGAAATGTTGCTTCAAAAATATAAGTTTGGGATTATTTTTTGCAACATGATAGGTAATTACTCCTATTCCCTCTCCTTAACCCTTTCCGGTAAAATGACGAGTCTAGCTCGTCATTAGTTTTTCATTCCATACCGCACAATGACGAGCTACACTCGTCATGCGATTAAAGATACTGTTTAACATGATAATTAATTTAGTTTAACAGTAACGACTTAAAATTTATAGTGTACTGAATTTGGCAACACTTTTATCGCTTGTGAAAATCACAAGTCACTATTGCATATTGTTTACTTGGTACAAGTCATTGCCAAATTAATGAGTCAGAATAAAAGAAAACCTACTAAGAAATGCCGTGTGTGTTACAAGAATCAAATTAAAAGTGAGACTACTTGGCGGTGTAAACAATTAAGAATTCCTTTGCACTTTGTTTTGAAAAGTACCACTAGCTTGAAGACTATTATCTGTATACCTTATTAATGTTTTGCTTTGATATTTTCTTAATTTTACTGTTTCTGATATTATTTAACACTATGTAAAAAGTGGATTTTAATTAAGAATATGTAAGAATTGTAAAATGAAACAAGTTTTTTAAATAAAATTTAAATGGTTATTTCATGCACAGTTTTTCATTATTAAATCATACCGGAAGGGGTTAAACCGATTCTGAACAACTACGACCGTAATTGAAAAGAGCGGGATTTCAACTCGCGGTGACCGGTAACATTCAGCCATTGTCCTGCATACGGTCTCATGCAAAACATAATAAAAAATGTAGATTGAAAAGTGTGAAGATATTTAAGTAAATATTGGCATATTTATACAACATATGTCATTAATTCAGACAGAAACCATAAAATTGAAAACAGTCATGTATACAATATATTGAAAATTAAAAAGAAATTCTTTGATTAAATTAAAATTAAAAATTCATCTTACATTTTGATAATTATTCATGCAAAATATGTGAAAACATTAATAGAAATACATTTTGCATTTACTCTCTAAAATAATAAGCATAATAGAATAAATAGAATACCTTAGTGAAAACAAATTTTAGAGGTAATCTGCATCAGAAGAAAAATAAATGGTTGTTGCATAATGATAGTGTCTTTATTATATATTACGAAATTAAAGGAAAAAATTTGTGACTTATTTTAATATAATAATGTGTGATTTTATATTCTGCTTTATTAAACTTTATATTTCTTTTCTTTTTAGGTGAGTTCTGACATTGTTTGTTTAAATTTTTGTTGAACATACGATCCAAAGACTAAAAGGTATGCAGTTTCTGAAAAACATATAATTTTGGAATATTGTATTTTATTAATACACACACACAAACATATATATATATATAGATATATATATATAGATATATATATATATATATATATATATATATATATATATATAATATATATATATATATATATATATAAATATATATATATATATATATATATATATATATAATATATAATATATATATATATATATATATCTATATATTGACATTATATATTATATAATAATATATATATTTTATATATATATATATATATATATATATATAATTATATAATATATATATATATATATATACTTTGTATATATATATATTATATATATTATATATAATACTATATTTATTAAGATTTAAATAGATATATATTTCATTATATAGTTGAAGCATTTAATTAAGAGAATAGTTTATATATTGTCTAAAAGTATTAATCAAATCGTTATGTATAAATGAGACTGTACCATTATAGTTAGAAGAATTATGCTTGATAGCGTACGGAGATTCGAGCCCACATGTTCATTATTACAACTAGCAGCTATTACAGAGAAAGTTCAGTGCACTGCCTGAGTCAAAATGGCTGTGTATGGGCACGTATTAATGGGATGTACGCATTGGGATCGGTTGAATAACAGTCCCATTGTTTGGATTGACGTGCATATAAGGGAAGTGATATGTATTCTAAATATATTAACACTTCGAATATAAGCAGTAAGAATATTTAATAAATATAGATGTTTTATTTCTTTTATAAAAATATATCTATTTAAGGTAATATAATATTTGAACTGAAAATTCTTTACAGACTATTTTTGATCTAATATAAAATACACTATTTTGAACTGTTTAAGCTTTCAA
>CM063505.1:25331924-25425998 GCA_032207245.1 Pardosa pseudoannulata | reverse complement strand
GAAGACCCTTTAATTGAAATCGCTTAATCTTGGGAATTTTTATTAATATAATAATGTTTTTCCCTGTGTCAACCGTAATATAATACTCTAATAGCCATAATTTTTATTGTGATCGAAATTTTAAATTATAAATCCTTATTCATAAGATATATATATATATATATATATATATATATATATATATATATATATATATATATAGTCTGTCTAAAATGTTTGTTTTTACATGGCCGTTAGCTATGACTTCATTTGTCGTGGGTTTTTTTGGGGGAATTATTATTTCGATAATGTGTAAATGCTGCAACCTTTTTCCTGTCATTATTAATAAAAATATTAATAAAAATATTAATAAAAATATCTTAATATATTTACATGTATAATGATCATATAATTTTTTGGCTCGCCTGAAAAAATGTGACATCAGGATATCGTGTAACGAATTTTTTGCCTTTAACATTGTTTAAATTGATTTAGTTTTATTAAAAGCCTTTGAAAGACAGAAAATAAAAATTATAATGTTCTGGTGGTATGTGTGTGTGTGTGTGAGGGGGGGGATTAAAGGAGGCTCTCCGAGTTAAACATGTTTGTGTGTGCGATGTTGTCATTATGTTTAAAAATTGCTATATAGTTTTATCTTTTAATTATGGAAGCCAATATTTTAATTCATTGCTTAAAAAGATGTAATTTCGTTTCCCCTTTTCATTATGGAAGCTAATACTATAATTCACTACTTTTTTAAATGTTAAATATTTAAGAAAGGGCTTGTTTTTTAACATTCTGAAATAAGTTTAGAACTTCTCCCATTCTTTAATTATTTCAATTTTTCAAAATTCTTGCTTTCATTTTCATATTTTATTAAAGCGTGTCAGTGGCGCCATCTAAGAAATAACTATCTAACTAAGAGTTGTGGTTCACTTTCTACTTCAATTACCAAAAACCAGGGCTTCGAACCGTAATTTATTTCGTTCCGGTTCAACTAAAAAAATATATATCGGTTCAGTTCCAGTTTTCGATCCGTCAGAAATTTTGAATTTCGGTTTAGTTCTGAATAGTTATTTTATTATTTCATGTATATTCTTATTTGTACAAAAAATATAGTTCTATCATAAACAAACAAAATGTAATTCTATCAAAATTTAGAAGTTAAAAAAAAAAATTATTTTTATTGGTACTCTATGCGAATTAATACATTTAACCAGCATGTACGATACAAGTGGTCAGTAGAGAACGGCAAGCACTGGCATTGATATTCAAAATCGCATTTCACTACTAAACATTCATCTGAATTAAATTTACCTTCTACAAGTAGTTTCATGTGAAACTGAAACAGACAACTACTACTGAACATCAATACAGGAAATCGAGAAGCAATGTACATGTAATTTGGTTTGGTTTGGAGCGATATGGTCTACTTTTTTGCAACACGATGCTAATGAGACCGAGATCTACAGCTTAAACCGATTTTGGCTACGAAATTCCATGCCATTGTGGGACTCAAACGCACAAACTCCTGTACCGAAGATCAGCTCCTAACGTTTCGGCCATCGCTCGGCACAATGTACTTGTAATGATGATAATTATATGGTTGACGTTAAATTAAAAACTATTGATAAATCAGTTATAGTAATAAAATGACTGAAGATATATCGAACCGATGTAATCCAATATTCTTTTTCGGTTTAGTTCCGATCTTTGTTCCGGTTCAAACCCTTGCCAAAAAACAACTACTTTATTAGCAATCTGTCTATTCAGGATATACAAAACTTTACTAAATACCTTCTACGTTAATTTTAAATATAATAGCTTTGTTTATAAAATATTCGTATTTTAGTCTTTTTTAATTTAAGATTAAAAATTTTAGGGTTTTTTTAATGAAATTTTATTGAATTTATTCATTTACTTTATCTCATTATTTACATTTTTAAACAAGGCTGATGACTAATCTTTTTAATTTATTTTGCAGAGGACATAATAAATCATGATAATGATGCCCTAAGGGAAAGAGTATCTGACTTAGAAAAAAAAGTACAAGATCAAGCTGATGAAATAGTGTGTCTTCGAGGTACCTTAGCAGATGTTTTAAGACGAGTCACTCAACTTGAAGGACGAGGTCAGTTATTTTTTACTTCATTTAAATTTCTTTAGAAAGTATATTAATGAGATGATATAGTAGTTTCTGAACTTAAAGTTTTTATGTGATATCAAGCATTAAGAAATTAGTTTCTTCTTTAGCAACTTCAGTGGTGGTTTTAAGTTCTATTTTTATTATTCAAATGGCTTTGTTAATATAGTTTATTTAGTAAAATGATATCGTAAATTTAAAAGTACTCTAAAATTTGATTAGTTAGGGATGTTTCCATTAAGTTTATCATTTTATGTAGCATACGATTTTTTAATTGCTATATATATCATTTTTTCTTTTTTTTTTTGTTCTAAATAATTTTTTTTAAATAAAGTTCTTGATTTCAAAATTAATTAGAATTTTCATAAAGATAAAATAACTAAATTTCTTAAATAAGAAAATAAAATGTAATAAACAAAAGAATGAAATTATTTAATAGTTGTTTTAACCAATTTTTTAAACATTTGTTGTTTATTTGTGCTACAATTAACTTTTTCAATTTGCAGCTGTCATTATAACCAGTAACAACGTTCCTCCAGCAAAATCAACAGTTAGTAATAATGCTATCCCATACAGACCTTCAAATGTCAATTACCAGCGTCAAGCTACCTCACCTACAACAAACTCTAATTCTCACCATACCCCAACCACCCCACAGACACCTGGACATCCTGGGCGTCGATTATCACACTATCCATCTTCTGGATCCCTTCATAGTGAAGGGGGACACAGTTCAAGTTCTGCATCCCCCATTCCTTCTCCTTCGCCATCAGTGACGAATTCAAGGAGTTCGCCATCACCAAGACACACACCGTCTCCAAGTCGTCACATATCAATGTCAACATCTAATTTAAATGCAATGAAAAAATGGTCATCGAGTCAAGAATATTTAACTTCTCCTCATAATGCTAGGTAAGGAATCTTTAGTTGCATTTTGTTCAAACTAATAGTAGTAACTTTGGTTTATTAAAGACTAATTTTGTAAGATACTAAGTTGTACAAAAGTTTATAGATTTTTTCATGCCACTTTAACTGTTTAGCCTAAGGTAATTTATAAATGTGCACTCAAATATGTTTTTATGTGATCTTTTTTTTTCTTGTACTGTTTACAAAAATATTTCATCAAATGTATATTAGGAATAAAAAATAATTTTAACATGTAATTTATAAAGAAAACGGTAGATAGCTGTCAAAATAATATGTAATCAAAATTGAAAAAATCAGTTTGGAATCCACATAAGTAAATAAAATAGTTAAAATGTGGATTGCCATACTAATTTTACATGGTTTCCCTGTTTGCTTAGTTTTAATTTCTCGCTATGTGTTGAGTATTTTGGTGAGAAGTTAATTTTGTAAGTATTCATAATGCATTTGTTTCACCAAGATCACCAGTGACTCCAGTTGCACTATGAACAAACTCAGGGCCAGTCACCAACAACCTACATGGTATTCAGCGTGTAAAAAATGTTCCAGTACATAAAATCAATCTTGTTTGGAAAACTTGTAGTTACATTGAGAGAGAGGTTTAGATTAACATATTTTTTATGAGAGGCTCTCTTTACTTGTTCCCTATTTACTGCATAATTTTTTTTAAATGTGGTGCAAACAATATATTTTAATATAGCTACATAAGTCTTGGTATTTGATTTATTTTCTGTAGTTCCTATTCGCCATACAAAAACAGATTTGTTGAGTATATGTATGTTTCATTTCTGTGGTAGGTAATTACTGTCCTAATCCTGTTGCTAACACTGGGACATACTTGTTTCTTTGGCATTTTCAAATCGCTCTGAAGTGTAAAGATGCAGAGGATGTATATGAATTCATAACCCCTTTTCAGTTTTATTTTTTATTGCTATATCACTGGGGCATGTTAAACCAACTTAAGAACACCAATGGGGCAGATGCCACTGTCCTCTATACCCTAATTATTTATTATTTTTTCTAACTGATATTAATATTTCTATTTTAGGAGATTCATTAAAGTGCTTAATTTCTTTCACAGGAAAAATTGTAATAAAAGTCTACCATTTATTTGTATCGACTTTCTCTAAAAAGTGTCAAAATTAATACATTATGATTAATAATTATAAAAAAATACATTTTTAAAATGTAGTATTAGTTTATAGGTATTGCTTTATTGCATAATTATGGAATATTTATTAAATTCTATTTTTATTAATAAAACTATTTTCTTAGGTAAAATGAAAGGACATAGCAGAACAAAAATTTATAGAAAATCATTAAATTCCTAAAGTGTCTAACATTTTGAATAATTTTCTTGTTAATAACTTAAAAATCAAATTTTTTTCGTAAATTTGTTGCATTCTAATAATGAGATATATTCTACTGCCTAAATGACTGAATCATTTTATAAATCCCATGCACATAGAAATAATTGTATGTAGAAGTGTGTAGAATAATTTACTTGTGTAGCATTTAAGTGCTGAAAATTTTTACTGTTAATGTTTATTATATCTTTATTAACAGATAAGAAAATTGGAATTTGGCTCATTCCTTAAACACAGAGGTACAAAACAAAAAAGACCATACCTAATTTTTTTTTCTTTCTCTGCAACTACTAATTTAATCTTTTAAAATGCAAATGTTTGATCAAATTTTTAATTAGTAATATTTTATGTCACACAAGTATTTAAAAAATGACAAAAATAAAGCCATTAATGGTACCCTCAAAAGTATTAATTTCAAAATAGAAAACAAGAGTTATGCTTCAATGTACTTGATGATAAAAAAAGTTTAAAATAAATAAATCATCAGTGAGACAGTTTTTAGCAAAATATAAAATTTTTGCTAATTCAAACAGAAAATTTTTAAAATGACATAACAATAAGTGAAAGAGACTAATATTTGAAAAATTGGTTCATAAAATATTCAGAACTTAGTGGAGATTAAGATAAATTATCTGACAAAAGAATTCCTTCAAAAATCATGCAGTAACTATTAAATGAAGCAAGTTTAAAGAGCAGAAGACAGGTGAATAATCCATTATTATTAACAAAGAAGTAAGAAAACAAAACTTGAGTGGGCCAGCAAATTTTAAAAATGGTCAGTTAATAATTTGACTCTGGTTGTTTTGTCTGATGAGTCAAAGATCAATTTATATGGACCTCGGGATAAAAAGCTACTTCAACAATGAGTTAAAATTGGCTTAATAAAAATTTCACTTCTTTTAAATAATGAAGCACTCTTCTAACATTTTGAAATTTAAGTGCTTCACTTTTCAAGAAAATGTGTAAATTATTATGCTCAAAGGATAAATTAACTTTAAAAGTACACAAGTAGTATTATAAAAAGGATGTTTATCATATAATTTTAGAGGATTTCTCCTTCAAATTTTTTCACAGTCAGTTTTTCAATATGATAATGTACTTGTCATAAGGCATCTTGGATAATTTGATTTCCATTGCTAAAATTTTGTTCCCTATTTAAATCAGTAAGTAATTATTAGATTTTTTATTTTAGGCTAAATCTAATAAATAATATTTTGGGAATTCTTCATTACCTGGAAATAGTCCAGAATCTAATAGACAATATATTGTTTTTATTAGAGAAAAAAAATTCAAAATTTGAAGCCTATTGCTAGAATTAAAAATTATAAGTGAATTAAAAGTGAAATAATCCAGCCCTGAATATTTTTTTATCAAATAAAAAACATTACTTCATACATTAAGCATATTAGAATACTGAGTTATGCTTATATTATTATTATTTGTTGAACTTTATTTTTATTTAATTTATTGTAGACTATTTAGTGAAAGATAATGAAGAGAATGACAGAATAGCAAATGAACATACGGTTTTTTTTTTGGTTGTTGTTATACAAGTATATAAAATAAAAACTGTTTATTACTATGAGTAGAGTATATCATTATGTGCAGCAGTGTTTTGTTTCAACGTTTCATCTTAAAATTCATAAAAATAAAACAAGCAGTGTAAATTTTTCTGCACTGCAGCTTTTTCCCTTCTTAGTGTGTACATAGTTGAAAAAAAAGTTCTATGTAAATAGAAGATGAACAAATAGCTACCTTTTGGTACCAAGTTTGTGCTTTTGAACAATGTGTATTTGTTTGTATATATATATATATATATATATATATTATATATATATATATATATATATATATATATACCAGGGGTGATTGTATACCAGGGGTACCCCAGAATCTCAGTTTTTTTCAATTATTCTTCCAGGTTGAAAATTTCCAACATGGTAGTTTGAATTCAAAGAAGCATAAAATATTTTCCAATAAATTAAAAAGGCTTTGCATCAAACTTATTTTATCACTTGGGTTTTGTGTTCAGCTACAGAGCCAGTATTCTACTACAGTTAGCATTTCTGGTCATTGTAGGGGGTAAAAAAGAAGAGGTGATTTGTTGAACTATAAACATTGATGTTTGAATGGGTGTGGATTTACATAAGCATAGTGCTGCAAAGATGCATTTTAACGACTTGTATGAGTGTTTGTAAGGGGGGGGGGTAATAATTTAATCTAGTACTTATTATACTAGAAAAATATTTATCATAAATAAAATGTATTTGATATTCAAAATTTAAAAATTCAAATCTCAGAAGGCTAATTTGTTTAGCTTCTAAGGGTGAAATTCTCCAAGAGAAGTTTGGTAAGTTTTTTATTTTAATTGTTAAAATAAAGCAGTTACTGCTTTAATTTACTAACAGTTAAAATCACTGTGTGGAATTTATCAACATTACATTAAGTATAATATTAGTAACATACAATTATTTATTATATATAATTAACTTTTTTTAGTTTTGGGTTTTTGATTATGAATGATTTAAATTTCAGGGTATTTACTTAGAGGCACAATCACCCCTGATATATAAATTCAGTGCAGTGTGCTTCAGGGGGCAATCCTTCTATTCTTTTTATGTCTTTTCTCATATTCTGTATAAAAATGGAGGTTTAAATGAACTATATAGTTTTAAACCTTGTGTGAACATGTATATGCTTACAAATATATTTTTTAAAAGCTTGTTTTCCTTCACATTATTGTTATTCCATCTAAGGAAGCCAAGATGACTAAATTTTGTCACCAAATTTGACAACATTATTTCCTTGTCACATGACTCTCCTTTCCATTACAAATTACAAAATTTAGCTTAAAAATGACATAGTCATGAATATAATTTCTGTCGTTGAATGTTGCTTTTTTCATATTTAAAAAAGTAAAATTGAATTGAATAAAAATGAAAACATATATGTTTTTTCCAGTTTACTCATAATCAAGCCTTTATATGCAACATTTTATTTTTTATATAATCTTTAATAATCTTTTTTCTATAATCTTTCCAATATTTTTTTTTCATTTTATTTTAGCTATATATATGTGTATATATATTTCCTGTGATAAGCAGGCCATTTTTTATTCTGTGTTTATGTTCATAATTATACTGTTACTGTTTCACTGTAATGCTACATATATTTATGATCTATTCAAATATTATGTGACTCATTCCTCTCCAGGCGTATAACCAGTGGCTCTTTATTCAACTTGAACATGAGAAGTTCAACACCAAATCAGTCTAGGCATGGGTAAAAAAAATACAATTTTAGGGTTTTGTACTAGCTGGTGGTGGCCTTTCTTCTCAATGTGCTTCTCACTAATATTCAGCCTTTTTTTATTAGTTTCTAAAGTAGTACTGTGAAATAAAATAGTTCTGTATGTGCAATGGAATTTATCTATGCTTGTTCTTTAAATAATTGGAATAACTATCTTCATACAATTTGGCATTTTACAATCTACATGTTTTAACCCTGGCATGATAGTAGTGGTCAACTTTTCTAAGCATTAAATAGAGTAGAAATGGAATTTGTAATACCTCAGTATTAATGCATTTATATAGTGATTTTCTACATTTTATAGATTTATAGGATTTTTATTTTTCTTGTAGACATTCCTAATTTTCTGTGTTTTTTTAAACCATTCTGTGTTCTGGTTGTCAGAGAAATTATGCACATTCATTTGTCTGGTGCACATTTTCTTAATGCAAAGTTACTATTGTCTTCTGAAGTAATTGTAGCATAGATATTAAATTATATCATTGTGTATAATTATAGACATAGTTAATGCATAAGGAAATTTTTCATCTTATAACCTACCCTTTGGTTTGTAAGTAGAATTCCAAACCATGTAGTTCTATGATTATAAATTTTATTTATTTATGTTAATTTTTTTTCATGTTTATTAATGAACTGTATTTGCAATACTTTGTTTTAGAGGTGTATTAATTTTTTAGCCATGAATTTGTATCTTAAGAGGGTACAGAACATTTGAACTAGGGAAAAAGATCAATAAATATGATTTGATTCTAGTTTCTATATTTCTAATAAAATGAATTTGTCAAGTTTTTATGAAACTTTTAACATATTTGTATAAACATATCTAAATTAAATATTTTAATTCATAATACATTAAAAAGCACAATTTATGAGTTTAAAATTAAAATTAAAGCATTTATTTATATGTGAAAAATTGTTGTCAATATAAGTTAATAAAGCACCTTTAAATTAAAATAAAAATGTACACAAAAAGTCATGTATAAATTAAAAATGAGGATAAAGAGTAAAAAATTAAAAATATATTTAGATTATGTGTACTTATTTTCAATTGTAATGAAAACTATACATAAAAAAATATTTTTTTTTTGTTTTAGTTTGCAAAGTTTAAAGAGACAAATATGGGGTTGAAAATTTAGAAATGTAGCTAAATAAATGTTTAAATAACAGTATGCTTAAATTCTGCAGTTATGAACTTGAGAAAATCCAATTTAAGATGTCAGTATGAATTAGAATAGTATACAAACAGTCATATAAAAAAATGTTATAACTCTTTGACAAGTATGAAATTTTTTTAATGTAGTTTCTTGATAAATGTATACAAGTGTTTAAATATTTAGATTGTTAAAAAATTAATCAAACTTTTGAAGGTTTAAATGTCTTGTGCCCCCTTAGTTGAATAATCAGCTTAAATGCTTTATTTTAATCTTATTTAACTTCAATTTTTATTTGTTTATAAAAATAATGACAGCAAAACTAAAATTAATTTCTCAAAATAATAATTATACTCCTTTGAAAAAAAAATATCATGCATTAGAAATATTAATCAGATATAGGTATTAAAATTTATAGATAATGTTTAGAATGCCAGAATATATATCTGAAATTCTGTTTTGAAATGAATATTACCTCTATTTAAGTAAGGCTTTTTTAGTGGTCTTTAAGTTTAGCAATCTACTTGTATAAGTTTATTTTTTATCAGATTTGTTATAAGGATTTACTTGTAATTTCCAGTCGTATATTTAAGCAATTAAACATTTATTTATTTTTAAATCAAATAAGCAAATAATAATTAAATCTGTAGTTATTAAGTGGAGACTTTCAATATGTTCCCAGTTTAAAAATGCAATCTTTTTTTTATTGTGTATTAGTTTCTAAAAAGAATTGGGTTAAGGCAATGTAGTTACTCTAACACATAATCTGTTATAGTAGAGTAGCTTTTAATCTGAAACTTGAATAAAATAAATCACAGTACTTTCATGTATCTGGAAATTATTTGGTTAACATATAAAAAAAATCACTTTCATGGCAAAATTCAATTCCTTATATAACCATTCTTTCTGTAGTAATAATGATTAATTTAATTGTTTTATTATTGTAGCAGTAAATAACATTTTGTAGCATATAAAGTCAGACTTTGTTATAAGGTCATTTCTGTGGACATTAGAAAATTTATCTTTATGAGTAGGGTGTTCATGTATGCAAAAGTATAAATCAGTTTAAGGGGATAAACTTTTAACATATATCTGAAGTAATATTAAAACTAAATTAATGAACACAAAATAGTTTTGAAGAATAATTTAAAGTATTTAATTCTTTATAGTACTGTTAGCTATTTTAAACTTTAAAGGAAAATGTTCCTCGGCTGCTTTGGAGTATGTATGTAATCACCTTATATTTTGTGTTGCAAGAGCTTGCATATGCATCAGTGATTCTATTTTGTCATCACATTTAATTTTCATCAGTTTTAACATCATAAGTATTCAAAACTTCTAAAACAATTTCTGTAATAGAAACAGCAAAATTACTTGCTAAATTATTATCACTAGTTATGTATTCAATTTCATGTGCTACAAAACTATTGGATTATGGAATTCAAAAGATTTGAAATTTCTTAAATAAATAGCCATTGAAATCAAAAATTGAAATTATTATAAAAGTAATTTACATATGACTATATAAGTGGTAACAAAATATACAAAATTCCTATTAATTCAGCAAGGACTTTTCATAAATTTCTAGATATACCAAAGGGATTTTATAAGAGGGTGACCATATGATGTGGTCTGACTGTAGTTACTTTTGTGTGACATATGAATGATGTTTATTCATCTATTTGTTCGATATGGAAAGGAAACTCATATCATTGTAGGGGAATAAAGTTTATAAATTATCATAAGTTTAACAATATTAGTGTGATAGTATGTTATATATATATGATTAATGAAATAAATCTTAGTTTTTTTTTGGGGGGGGTTAGCTTTTTTCTTAAAGTAGTTTTTAAATTTAACATGTTGTGCAGTAATTTCCCTTTTTTATTGAATTGAAACATTTGTAGATTTGTTTAATTTGTTATATATTTCAGTTTATAGTATATCAGTAACATTGAATTTGTTTTTAATTTGGTGTTAGTTTTGACAAACTATTAAACTGTGTGTAATAATAAAGAGGTTTAATTTAATATGCAAGCTTATTATTGTTTGCTCGTATGATATGATCATGATGATTAATCTGTATAAAAATATGCTAAAATTGATTGTTTTCAAAAACATTCTTTTCATTGATGGTCAAAACTATATATTTTAATGTTAATCAGTGTTTTATTATGTAATAAATCTGAGTAATTTAAATTCAAGAAGTTTAAATTACTCAGATTTATTTTGTAAATGTAATATACTGTATATTTCTGAATATAAGCTGAGGGTTCGATTTTCCTTCAAAAATTTACCCAAAGATTCAAAACCTGTATATAAGTCGAAGTAAAAAAGACAATTGCTAGAATTTTCAAATATGTCGCCAAGAAGCTTAAAATAAGGCTAAGCAGGTAAAGTGGAAGCAATATATTCCGATCAATTTCCTTTAAATTTATATGGTAGACCAATATTTCTCAAACCTTTTCACCACAGCATCTAATTTAAATAATCTAGTTTACTGCCGTGGAGCATGATTTGATAATCATTTAGCAATATAAGTTTTAAAAAATAAAATGCTTTGTATGGCAATTTATCAATTACTTCTGGGTTATGTAGAATTGTGTTTATTAGAAGATTAGCCGATCCACTACTGTTATAGTTCTGTTGTTTTGGAGTGATTATAACACAAATAAGAGTCATTTAAAATTTTTCAAATTTTTATATTTTCTCATTTCAAAATTTTTACAAGCTTAATTTCCTTTTTGCTGTTATGCTTTTTTTACCCCTCTGTTTTGTTAATTTTTGCTGATTTGGCAACTTTTTGTTGCCAACAGCTACAAAACGAAAAAAAAATTACATCTGTTCTATGGATTCATATATAAGCCGACCCTCCCCCACTTTAGGTCTTTAAAAAGCCCCAAAAATTCTTGGCATATACACAGAAATATATGGTATTTATAGTTTTTTTCCTTTTTATTATCTTAAGTTTTTCCTTAAAAAAAAAAAAAAAACTGAGTATAATTATTTTTTTTTTCTTTACAGCACAAAAGAAGCAATCTTAATGCAAGGTATGACTGAATTTTACTTATTTTTACACTTGTTATAAATATTAATTATCAGAACTTTATAAGTTTTTAATTATCAAAAATGTTTCTAATTTTTTTTCTTGTTCTGATTTTAGAAGAAGGAATAGTTAAGTTATACCTCCGTGGTAGACCAATAGCTATTCATATACCAACAGACTATTTGCAAGATTACTGTTTAAACAAAGTTAACAGTCCACCTTCACAGAGATTAAAATTAGAATGGGTGTATCCTTTTGTTATTGATATCACAATAATGAGAGATGATTAGCTCTTTTCCTCTCTCAAAAAAGTAACAATATAATACTTTGTCTTTAGAATAGTATTTTTGAGATCTTTTATTTGTGTACTAACTGATTTATGTATATCTTCTCTCTATTCAAAATTAATGCAATAGTATGAAAAATGTAGTGTTAGACTCCATTATATTTTCAGCTTATCCTTTTTATTCATATGATATTGTTTGTAATTCTACATCAGATTAATATATCAATACATGAAAGCATTATTTTCAGTGCAGTGAAGTATTTTTTTAATTAACTAATTCTGCACATTATAAACAAATCTTGAAAAATAGTTTTTGGTATGGAAAAATGATATATTTCATGTAATTATTACCCATACCTTCCCTCAAATCTCGTATATTTTTTGAAAGTCCATTAAAAACTTTTATTTTTCTCCTTATTATTATCAAACAGGGAAAAAATCTTTAAAGCTGAATTTTTATATGAAACTATGTGAATGTGCTTTTCCCCTTGTGCATAATTATTATCACACATTGTAATACCGAAGTCATTTATAATAAATTGCAATTTATTTTCTACAGTATTTTTTTTTACAAATGTAATATGTTTTTTTACTTGATTGTTAATGTAATCTTTATTTTGATATAATATTAATGCGTAACCAACTTCATAGTATAAATATTTATTTTTAAAATTTATATTGTCTGCTCACATTATAATAAACTTAAACAGTAAAATTTGAAAGTCCACCAATAAGTGTATTGCAAAAGTGTACTTTGATAATGCTGCATCCTTTGATATATTTCTTAAAAATTATTTAGACTAATACCAATACAGAGTTGTAATATCTTAATCTGCATTACTATAATGTTGTGTTAGTGGGTGCTTTTTTTTTTACCCATAGTGCACAAAAACACTCAAGCCAATGAACCTTGTTAGCATCAATACTGTATCACATCGAATTTATATTTTTCCATGTGATAAATTTTAACTTTAATTGTTTATTTAATCACATAGGACAGCAAACATTTTTATGCAAACTATAAAATCTCAATCTGACAGAGTATATTTTGTTGTCTTTGTAGCTGTTATTTTCCAATTGACAAAGTTTAAAAGACCTGTGTTAACTTTTAACTATATATTTTTTACTCACAAATCCAGACACATTTTAGATGTATTTATGTTTACAAGCAAAGGTTTTCTGCTGTGAAGACAATGTGTGGATTGATTCATACATATAAGTATTCTAGTTTACTAAAAAAAATAAATAAATAAATAAAATAAAATAAAATAATAAATCTAAAATATATGCAAATTTTTTATTTCAAACTTATAAAGGTGAATTTTAATTGAAAAAAAAGTATGGATCAACAGGAGATTCAAAAAGATAAAATCTAAGTAATTGTTTGTTTATAGTTTAATTTTTATTATTTGGCCCGTAATCTGAAAAGGTTATCTGCCTCATTTGAATATTTCCTTTTAAGTACTTTTTTGCAGCATAATAATTTTTATGTATACATACATGTAAACAGTGAATTCTTAACATTATTTTAAAGTTATGGCTACAGGGGAAGAGATTGTCGATCAAATTTATATTTCCTTCCTACTGGAGAAATGGTATATTTCATAGCTTCAGTTGTTGTATTATATAATGTTGAAGATCAGATACAAAGACATTATCTTGGCCACACAGATGACATAAAATGGTAATTAATAATTTTGTAATTTTTTTTTAAATTCTGAATTTTACTCATGGATAAATATAAATCTTTAGTTTTTCTGTTTATTTCAATCATTTTTAATTGATCTTTTGTAAATTCATTGTCTAATAGAAGTATTTTTTAATATTATGACTAACAAATTCATCCTCTACAAAACTTGATAAATTTATTTCATTAATCTGAATAAATGGTTATTAAATATTTCACTCTATAAAATATTTTTCCACTGAAATAAATAGAAATAAAAATAAAAATGTATTTGTACTTTAATGTTTATTTATTTTTTAATGAAATGCATATATATATATATATATATATATATATATATATTATGATATTTTTATCGTAAAAATTAACCAATGTAATTATGGCTATCTTGAGTTAATTTTCGGTTTTGATTCTATCTTATCTGACATCTCTTTCTAGCAACCTTAACGAATGTCTTTTTTCCCCCTGTAGATTCTATCCAGTTTCATAAGTAACTAAAATATAGATTCTGATGCTTAAACTACATCATCAGCATGTCCACATGACTTTTAATTTCTGATTGGCTGGTACAGACAACTATTTAACCACAGTGCAAAGGTTTTGCCAATAGTCGTTCATGAGAGTTCATATCTGAATAAACTGTCAGTTTGAATGAAGTATTCCATTTTGTTTTCACTTGTTTAGAGTTCCACAACTGCAGGCTGACTTATCAGCTTGAAACTCCATTTGAGATGAGGCAAGAACTTCATATCATATATTGCATACCCAAAACGCAGGTCCAAGTTTCAATCCTAATTGAGCAAAGTTGACTCAGCCTTTCATCCCTTTAGTGGATTGACAAGCTGAGGACCAAGCATGGTTGGGAATTAAACACTAGGGGTTCCACGTAAAGTTAACTACCAAACCAGGACATATGCTTCTCACCCTAGGGCCCTTGGTCTTGAAAATGGAGTTGATATTATTGGCCATAACCCAACTTGGGCTGTAGTGCTGATGATATATATATATTAGGACTGGGATTGAGGACATTTGAAAACATTAGTTTTTAATTACTGATTGCTTCAAATATATTCTTAGCATTTTTTTTTTCTTCGTAGAAAGCATAAAATTGTTTTATGCCTTTCAAAAATATTAGTATATTAGCTTAGACCATATTATTTTTTAATACTTGTTAATGGGGTTGTTTTCTTAAATTTATAAGCTTTTAGGTAACATTGAGCATCATTTCACTTTAATGTAAAAATATTGCAGTTTTTTTAGTTTTATTTTATATATATATGCTAAATTTTTTTAAAACTAAAGCTGTATTATTGAAGTTGCTTTATAAATTTTAAGTCTTTTTTTACCTTTAATTACCTAAGAAATAAACTGAGAAATTTTCTTTTTGTCATTTTACATAATGCATATTGTATAATGATACTAAGGGGTTATTTACATATTCTTACAACTTGTGTCTATAGAACATGGAATATTTTTCTGAACATTAGGCGCTAATTACTGAAGACAAAAAGTATTTTAAATCCCTGAATATCTAAAATTTGTGTGTAAAAATTAGTTTTAAGGATTTTTTAATGATTTAAATTTTAATACGTTTATTTATCTATAATTTTTCAGATTTTAGATTCTTGCATTAAAGATACATTTCTTTATTTCCTTGTGTGTGTGTTGTATCAATTTAATTTTTTTCCAGTTTTCATTTAGTTGAGTATTATTTTATTATTCTCTTTCTAGCCTAGCTCTTCATCCTAATAAGTTACTCATAGCAACTGGTCAAGTAGCGAGTATAGATAAACGAGAACGGCGGGTAAGTGTTTTTTTAATGTATATATTTTTATTCTAACCATGCACTTATTTTGTTATCCAAATCACAATTTTAATTACATTATCCTATCTCCTACCAATATGTAGCCTGCATATAATTGGCTTTATTGCTGCACTTGATTGCATTAGTCCTCTTACACTTTTATTTATATTCTTTGTTACACATTAACTATGTATAGTTGTTTAATAGACTGTATTTTGTTTTCCACCAATTAAACCTACATAATTTCATATATTGTAGTTGGATTACTCTGTTATTTAATTCTTTTATTTGCTATCACTTATTGAAAAAATAACAATAAATATTATTTAGTAACTATATTTTTTTGCTCATTTATGTATATTTATATGTAGGAATAAACATTTAAACATTTTGATATTTATAAAATAAAACTATTAAATGAAATCCTATATTCTCATCATGCAAATACAGGCAAAAATATTTTCATTGATAATACAGGGCTCTCTTGGAAACTGTCATAATTGCAACTTTCCAGCATAGTATATTTTTCTTAGTGGTAACAGTGTCCATGCTAAACTATTCCTAATTTGAGTCCTAGAGACAAATGAAGATCCTGCAGTGCAAAAAATAAATAAATAAAAAGGAATCCCTTAAAATTCAAGCAAAAAAAATACTATTTAAGTAATAAAAAATATAATAAATAATACACATATTTAAAATATGAAAATATTTATTTTATTCTAAAATTTTCTGTTTGCATTGGAAAGAACCTCTCACTGTCCTCTTTTAATTTAGTTCTTATAATGAAATCATCATTAAATTTTCCAGTTTCTTTTCTGTAAGTCTACTTCTAGTACCAGTTTTAAATCTTAAAAAAAAAAAAAAAAAAAAAAAAAAAAATTCTTGATTTTTCTCAAATTTTTTTTTTGGTCCAAGATACCAAAAATTAGTAGAAGTTGTGTACCTCTGAAATTGTAAAATTTCTACCCTATTCCCCTTGGGTTGTTAAGTTCCAAATTACCCAAAATTTTTTCCCACTATTACAAATTTTTCGAGTCCATGAGACCTGAAATTTTGCCACTGTTGCATCCTTATATCACAAATTTGCATAAAAACCTGTAATAGTGCATAAACATGAACCCTGAGTTTGTTCTAACCTCAGCTAAACCAGTTGAAAAAGGTGTAGTTGGAAGGGGGCAGTCTTCACATGTAGTACAAACGTAGGTAGGTTCCCTTTTCATTGGAGTTCTCTTAGAAGATAGTCTTTTCATCAAAACAAATGTAATATTTACACCTTTTAGGATTAACTGCGGTAAATTGTTGTAGTACACTGTTGATTCACACAGTTAAACATTTATACTGGAAAACATAAGCAGTGATTTAGTAGTTTTTAATTTATATTAGTTAAGAATAGTAGTTAGTGACTTACTATGATTATTGCTATTTGTAACAGTATGATGTGAATAGGACTAAACAAATAATGACATAAACATTATGCAAAAATATTTTTAAAGTTAAAATATTTTTACTATAATACTATTTTGTAATGTATTTTCAGTCCAGTATATTGTTAATAATAATTAAATGTAGTATTATTGTTTGAATCATTTGCAATTAAAATGTTATGAATTTCTTTAAATTTCTATTTGCACTTTTTTCTTTTTTTCCATCTGCAGCCCAGAATTACAAGAAGGGTAAAATATCAATTTATGCTCTTGCATGATGAAATGTTATATGCATGATTTATATCTTACTAACCCCCTTTGCTATGCATCACTGTTTTGTCTTGATTTTTATTACAAATTTTTAAGTGTATAGTGGTTACTTTAAAACCTCCTTATAACAATGTTAGGATTTAAAGTCTGCAATTAATACATTAAATACTGTCAGAAAAGAAATGTGTTACAATTTTAAATGGGCACTAAGTTGAAAGAAGTTTTGAAGCAGCATGGCACAGACCTGGAAAACATAGTATTAGGTAACTGGAAAAACATATGAATAATCAGGAAAATATCACGGAATTCTTAAAAGATTCTAGGATTTTGTGATCCAATAATCATCAAATTATTTTTAAATTTTTAGAATGATCACCACTTTTGTTTCTTTTAACAAAGAAAATATCATGCTTTGAACCACAATTGTCAAGAGTTTCCTGGATTTTTGTTCATTTTTAAAATAAAAGTTCTAAAAATATTGTTATAAAGAGGTTTTGTATAAAGTGAATAGATATTTTTTCTTTCTATCTTAATTTTATTTTTATTTGCTTTTAGACTAAAAAGAAAATTTAAACTAGTATTGTGTGTGTTTGATTTAAAAGTTGTATAATTTATAAATAGCTTTTATAAATTTATGTAGATCTATTGTTTAGTATAAAATTTCAATTAAATGTAAAATGGAGGTTTTCTATGCATGTATATACATAACTATAGTTCTATTTTATATGTGATACTACTAATTTTTTTAAATAAGTGAGTATAATTGATACTTTTCACATTACAAACATTTGAAATAAATCTTAAAACTTTTATGATTTATTTACTTTTATTTTACTCTATTTGTGTGTGTCTATTCATATTTCTACTTATGTATTTATATGCCTTTATATTACCTTTACCTGCAATGGGAAGTGACTCAGCAATGTGGTTGTGGTCTGAGATAGCCAGCAGCCAAAACTCTTAGGTCTAACCTTTGCAACCTTGCAAAAAGGCCTAAAACCCCCAGGCCTTTTTTAAATAATTTCCTTTCAATCCTTAAATTTTAATTTTGTCTATTCCTTATCCTCCCAGAACTAAGGATATGAGGTTCTGGTGGGTATTTTCTAAGAAAGCTAGATCGCAAGAGTTCTGCAGAGTGAGGCAATAACTTTCAAGCAATGGTTTTGAGGCCCAAGTTTACATCTGTCGCATTACAAAATTTCTTGATCTGTCTTTTGGTCAAAATGATAATGTGTGGACATTGCAACTTGCACAGTTCTTTTCTGACTATGATTGTAGCCTCACTTTGACCTGCAATGTTCACACCACCATCATTAATTCTAGCATCATGGGTATAAAATCAGCTAGAACACCCAACTTTATTCTAAATTCTGTCCTCCCAATTGCAACCCTCTTGCAGTGCTTTGCTTGTTGCATTTATGGCTTGCCCAGCACTTGTTGTTTTCCAACTAATTCTGGGATAAGCTTTGTGAACCTCAAGGCCAAATAGGCCTAGATTGGTACATGAATAAATTCCTTTATACTATTATTTTGCTGATATAAAAATTTATGGGATAAGTAGTATTTTGCAAAAGATTTTAATTTAAAGCCAGTTCGAACAATTAATATTATGTTTCCAATGTTAATATATCTCTCTTTAAATAAATGATTTTGAACTTCTTCCTTTTTATGCAAAATACTAAAAATAAGATAAGTATGCTTAGAATTTTGTAATTTTTGGAAGTTTTTATATTAGTAGAAAGTTAATGCAATATATTTTTATAGAAATATAAAATTAAAAATATGTTGTTTAAAGGAAAAGTCATATCAAGAATCGATTATATATACAGTTCAACCCACTTAATAAGTTTTCATACTTAAAATATTGTATTCCTACTGTCCTGATTTCGACAATGTATTAATAGTTGTAAAATTACTTGTTTAAGAAGTTTTGCTGCTAAACATTTTCCCATTTAAGAAATTTGTTCTGCTCCAAATCTCCCTTTCAACTTAGTTTGAAGAAGTGGGTAATTTAAGTTTTCAGCCAATGGAAATCGGATATCCCATTCCCATGAAACAGAAATCAATAAAAAGGAGAGGAAAATACATTTGGGTAACAAAATCAGTTCTTGGGTTACATCATCAGGGTGTATTCCCAGGCTTTCGAGCCTCTTGTCTTAGACCTATCTGCAGGCATTAAATCGTACAAAAGAAAAGTGACCTCCCAATTAAAACTTACCCCACCGGCATGCAATTTCTGTGGTGGTAAATAATCAGAAACTTCTCATTCATGAATACATATGCAAAAATGTACATTTTCTCCTGAAAAAAAATTTTTTTCTCACATTTATTTCAGTTCAATATTCAATGTTACTGTGACCCGATAGAATTAGTTGAAGACCTCAATTAGATCCATTTTAACTGTGTATCACTTTGACCTAGAAACACATAGAATTTTGAAGGGCCATTAATAATTCATCAGAAAGTTCCCATTGCAAATTTACTGATTCATAGTTTTATTTTTTACTTAGTTTCTGCTTTGGGCTGTCTAGAGATTGGTTTAAATTAAATAATATCTTAAACATGCCAACACAAGAATTAAAGCACAAAGCTTTATCTATTGACCTGAAACTGAAAATGTTAAAAGAAGTAGAAATTGATTCCTAAATTGGAAAAAAGTTAGACTTGCCTGTGACAACACTTAACAGCATTGTTAAAGAAACATTAAATGAAGCCATATTAACATTTTTCATTACAATCTTTTAAGACAAAAATAAACTGATAATAAAGGAAGCGATGAAGACCTTTAAATAAACCTAATTTGTAGTTTTAAAAAGTGAGTTAAACATCCTTATATGCAATGTATTTTTCCTTATTTCGTGTTTAAAAAGCTTTAAATACTTGATTACTTGGAAAACTGTGGGTTCTACTGTATATTATTTATTTTGTATCCATTTAGAATTTGTTGTAAGTAGCAAATTTAGTCAGTTGAGAACTCTTTTTGCAAATTGACCTTATCTCAGTAAGACTAATGATTGCTAGAGTTATGATTTAGTATAAAACATTATAGTTTTATTTGAGGTGTAGTTTCATTAACTAATAACTCAATTTAACATGATCAGAAAAGAATAATTCTGTATATTTATTACTAAATATATTTTTTATGTAACATTTAGCCTCATGTTAGAATATGGGATTCAGTGAGCCTTAACACACTTCACATTATTGGTGCTGGGGACTTTGAGAGAGCTGTTTGTTGTGTTGCCTTTTCTCATGCAGTAAGTTATTACCTTTTGTTTTTCTGTTATTTTTCAGGAAATTATTTTACAGTGTTATATAACTTAAATTTAATAACAATTTTCATTTACAAATACACTTTTTTATCCTACATTAAATACTATAGTTTTTGTAAAAGTATGTGTGTGTAAACAAGTAATTTTTATCAACTAAAACTGTGTTTCCCTAAATATAGTACTGCAAATGGGTAGTGTGCTTCCTTTCAGTATCAGATTTTGTAGGTTTTGGGGTAACCATAGTGCTCCAAAAAACCCAACCAAACCAAAGTGTGGTACATGTATTATGAAGAATTTGGTGGAAGTACATTCAGCACCCGACTTTCACTTTGCTCTCTAAATTGGCATACTTAGTAGATATTTTTCCCTATTTTAAATGGTCTCAAATTATTTTTACAAGGCAAAGAGATGACGAAAGTTAGTAATGGAGAAGTGGACTCATTTCTCTCTCATGATTTTATAACAAATTCAGCTTTACCAGCTTAACTTGGGCTGAAATTGGTGCTGATGTTGTGAAATGTATAACATAGCATAGTAAGAATTTCGAAATAGGCCAAAAAAATTATTTTCTTTATTTAAACAAAAAGTATTTAGTAGATAAGGTATGCATTCAACATTAATACAACACCAACATCAAAAGTTTAATCACATATGGAAGAAGAACGGTTATTGGAATCAGTTTTGGACAGATTCTTTCAAAATAAACTTTTAGAGTGTATTTTAATGTAATTATGTTTATAAGTAAGTAAAACATGTGTACCCAGTTTTAACTGAAAAAGTTCTGAAATACTTTTTGCTTATTACAACTTTATATCTATGTGAAGCTGCTTTTTCAGAATTTGTAAGCATTGTGTCAAAAAAAAAAAAGGAACTGGCTTTTTTATGTTAAAACTGCTTATCCTGTTAAAATTAATAACTAGGGAATCAAATTATGAAACCAAGTCAGGATGATCTGTGATCATAAAATGCACAATTTCATTCTTATTCATTATAATTAGTGTCATTTATAATCCAACTTTTTTACTACTTTACATTTTGTTCTGACTGAATTTTATTTTTTGTTTAATGGTATTTTGTTAATATACTAAAACTTTTAAAAATATAGTTGTACTGTTATTAAAGTATATTCAAATTTTAAGGTACTGAGATATGGAAAGTAAGGGTAAACTAAGCTAAAATATTTAATTGCTTATACTATTTATTGTTTTAAAATCTTTTTCTAAAAATCATTGTTTGGGAGCTTGTAAATACTTATTTTATGCAAATTTCATAGTTAATTTTTTATAATATGTACTTTACAGTCATTTATATTGTTGGGATTTAATTTATAATAATTTAGGGGATTTTTAAGAGCTATTAATTTTATTGGTTAGAAGTTTTTTAATTTTCTCTAAATTGAGCCATTAATTCAGCTTAAATGTGAAATAGTTTAGGAGTAATTTTATTTGGTAGTAAAAACTGAATGTTGTTAATTACATTTTACCTGTGCATGCATATAATAAGCATATGCATTTATGCAATCAATAAGTGCCATATGTAAGTTTTTATGGTTTTACCTATTTTGATTTTATATGTATGTACACTTACATAAAAATACCTATTTTAAATTCAGAAGCACTGTAGCATTTTAAAATTTTTGTGTATTATCCCATATAGAATTATGCTTTTTTTGTGAAAAAAAATGGTTTATATTTTTCTTATTAATGCTTGTTTTGTATCCAGTCATATTTATGCAATTTTTCTATGAAATTTCATAATTTTATTTTAATTATCTTGAATCAATATAAAACAATTTTTTTTGCAAGGAATTCCATGAAAGAAGTTGCTGTTACAGGCATTATTTATTGCTTATTTTTTTATTGTTAGAATTAATATTTGAATGAATATCTATAAAATTTTTATGATTTTTTTAGGATGGTGGGGCTTTGCTGTGTGTCATAGATGAATCTGTGGAGCATACATTATCACTTTGGGATTGGCAAAAGGGAGAAAAGGGTCATAAAATAACAGAAACAAAGGTATTGGGGTTTTCATTTCTTTCATACTGCTCTTAAAAACTTCTTTTGTTTTAAGCACAATTTTGTTATCAATATTTTTTTAACTTCAAAAATAAATTTTTTTTTTTTTTTTTTGCCCAATTCATTTAAATTTTTGGTCTAACTTTGTCAACATATTATATTCTACTCTTGTATAATATTGGCCTTTCTGCATCTGGGTAATTTAGATTTCCAAATAAAGAATATATTCATTTCAATTTTTTAAATTAGTTTTAGATTATATTACCTGTCAGCAGTATAAACAAGTTATCGAATAAAGCCAAATAAAGTACTTTGAACACTCTTTGAATTTAAATCAGAGGATAACACACCCCATTATGCTATTAACTCTTGACAAACCTAGAGACACTAGGAAATAAGAAAGAACTCCACTCAGATGGCTTGATGATGTTGAGAAAGATTTGAAAACATTTAATGTTTCTTACTGGAGACATGTAGCATCTGATAGACTCTGCTTGCTCTGAGCTGTAGTGCCAAGGAGAAGTAGACACCAAGTATATTATTTTAAAGCACATTTTAAACACACCAGATGATGGCTGTAGAGTGCTGCCTTTTAGTAACATAGTCTGCATGTTTGAATTCTTATGCTTGCACAGGTGTCTCTAGTTATTTGTAATTAGCTTTAAACAGTAGGTCTCAGTCTCATTAGTCCTCATTAAGCAAAAGAATAGATTGTAGCACTACAAAATAGACCAAAATATTCAAAATACTATCTAATTTTTACTATCTGATTCTGCAAAATTTAGATCCATTAATGGATCTTTCATAAAATTGTACCTGTTTAAAAACTGATTTTTCATAAGTCTATTATCTTAAAAATTAACTTTTGAATAAATAATTGGAACCTTGAATGAATTTAATGCTTATTTATAAACTCATATATGTTTATATATACATGTAGTTTTTTTTTAATGAGACTTCCTCTAAAGTGGAACTTTAGCTTAGTAAAATTTCTTATTTGTAAATTTGTGAATTTTCACAAAAGCAGGGCCCTATTATCACAAAATCTTGAAACAAAACCCTTGCTGAAAGAACCAGATTTAATAGTAATTTCAGTTTCACAAAACTATATGTAGTATTTACACATTAATTAAAAAACAGGACTCTGAATGGTCTGTAAGACCCTTGCTTACAATATAATTGCCAAGCCTGATAAAGGGGGGGGGGATTTCTATCTTCCTAAATTTAAACTTTGATCAGTTTGACCTGTCTAAAGTTTTCCCAGGGCTTACCTGCTCCATCGTACAAAATTTCATAAAGTCATTTGGACTAAAAAGAAAGAAACAGAGAAACATTTATACATGCAGATAATTTTATATATATTAATTAGAATTTTTTAACTTATTGTGACATTGATCTAAGATGTTATTAAAGTATTTTGAATCACCTGTGTGAAGATGACACTTATAATTTAACTTTATGGTATTCTGTTTTTAATTCATAAATAACTCACTTAAATTAGCTTTATGAGAACATATGGTTGGTTTTAGATCTTTAATATCTGAATTAATTATTTGTAATCTAAATTGTTTGTAATCTAAATTGCATTATCTTGATTTTGGAATTTTTTCCTAACTACTTACTTACTCAAACTCTTCATCTACTCTCATTTAAGCACTATCCTCTTAGAAGAAATATTTTAGTTTTTAATGAAAATAGCTCTGAGAAGAAATGCTATCTAATTATCCTAACATTAAGTTAACACATTATATGTGGGCTTGGCGAATATGGTAATATGCGTGTAGCCGGGGAATACCAAGAAAAAATAGTGGTGATCTCCCTTTCCCGTCGATAACACACACTCTGCAAAAGGGAGATTACTTGCTCCCACAGATAACAATTGGCACGCCAAGTGGGTAATCACCCTGTTCCCACATGTAATGTGTTAATAAATATGGTTGTAATTACCTTATATTTTTAGATATTTAGACATAATACTGTATGTATTTTGTTTCTCATTTTTTTAGATTGAATTCTTAAGAACTCTCCATGTTATAAGAATATTAAGAAAAATTTAGGCATTATTAATACAATATTTGTTTTTCTGGCATTTAGAGATTTTTGTGATTTTCTTATTAAAAAAAAAGAGGGTGTTAATCTTATTTAATTGTTTGTTTTACCTAACATAATTGTATCAATTAGGTAAATTCATTACCATTGTATGAATGTTTCCCCCCCCCCCCCCCCCCCCCCCCCCCCCCCCCCCCCCCACACCCCCCCCCCCCCCCCCAACTTTTTTCCCCCCCCCCCCCCCCCCCCCCCCCCCCCCCCCCCCCCCCCCCCCCCCCCCCCCCCCCCCCACCCCCCCCCCCCCCCCCCCCCCCCCCCCCCCCCCCCCCCCCCCCCCAACCCCCCCCCCCCCCCCCCCCCATAGAAGTACATGTATTTAAAAAATATATAAAAAAATTTTTTAGACCATTAGAATTTTTCACTTTTGGGCTATGGTTTTGTAAATTAATGATTATATATTTTATGCTGTATAATTTCATACCCTTATTTCTGTTCTCTTCAAGAGTGCAACAGAGACTGTTCTTGCAGCTGAATTCCATCCAATGGACAGGCATACTCTAATAACAGTTGGCAAAAACCACATCCATTTTTGGGATACTGAAGGTGGAACACTTGTAAAAAAATTAGGTTTGTTTGAGGTAAATTGCTTTCTATTAAAATGCATTCTAAGGCAAATTATTATTTCAGTTATTATTCTATATGTATATTGCTTTTATTAGTGTAAATCTTTTTGTAATATTTTTTTAGAAAACATCAATATTGTAGAATCTTTTGATTATATTTTTGCAGATTTATTGTGTTAATTATAGATAAATTTAAATTGTTTTTTACTGAATACCACTAATTCAATTGTTACTATTTAAAATTATAAGATGCAATAGTCTCCTATGATTTAAAATATTCAAATTAAATTTTGCATAGTCTTATCAGTTATGAATGCAGCTTTTTTTCTGCTTTTGTGACATTAACTGTGCCTCCTAAAAATTGCAACTATAGGAATCAAAATTCACTGCAGTCTGTGTTTAGTAAAGTGTAGTACATATTGATAAGTTTAATAACTGAAACTAAATTTTTGTAATTTTATAGAACATTTAGATAATCACATGCATGAAAATTTACGTTTTTTTAAAATTTAATTAAAATTTAAAAAATATATTTATTTAAAAAGTTATTTATTTAAAAAATATTTATTTAAAAAATTATTTATTTAAAAAAAATATTTATTTTCCAGAAACAAGATAAACCAAGATATGTGTTGTGTATATCTTTTACTGAAACTGGTGAACTTTTAACTGGTGATTCTAATGGCAATATATTAGTTTGGTCTAGAGGTTAGTAGTTTTCATAAGTAATTATTCTCAGTAATTTATGTCAATTGAATTTTATTGTTTCATTTCAAATTTATTATGTTTACTATTGACTTGCACAGGGCTTCATATGAAGTCAGGGATGACTCTCTTGAAAAAAATCTTATTTTTCCCAAACCTTATTCCTATCTTACACATTTTACATCATTATTGAAACTTAATTTCTTATTAAATAACTTCATAGGCTCTATGTTATAATGAGTATTAATGAAAAACATATTGTTGGTTATTTTAATAGGCACATTTATTGCAATGAACATTTTTATTAAGATATAGAGTAAAAATAAATAAAAAAAATTGCTAAAAAACTTTTAAAAGTTACAAATAATTATACATTAAAACTTATAGAAACAAATATATGTCAAAATATATTTTGTTATGATGTTTTCTATAAATATTTACTGTAGTACTATTTAAAGTTTAATTGTTCTTCTCCTTTTTAGATTGCAATCTGCACTCTATATAACAAAGAATTTCAATATAATATATTTTAACACAATGGAGCATAACTCAAAAATGATTAGCCATAAAATGTTGAAATTTTGTATTTAGATCTGTTATGATGTCCATTTGTGTCCCTTTTACAGACTGAACTGTATGTAACAAAAAATTCCAATATAAAGTGCATCAACATTGTGGGGCATAACTCAAAATAATCAGTTGGATAATTTGAAAATTTAAGATTGCAGTAATGTCTAGTTGTGCATTTGTTTTTTTATTTGCAATTTGCACTCTGTATAATGAAAATTTTGAATGTAATGTTATTAACACTCTAGTACATAGCTCAATTTTTAGCTGTAAAATGTTGAAATATTGTATTTAAAACTTTTATAACATTTAGCTTTGCACCTCCCATTTTTTATTGCAATCCTAACTATTGAATGAAAAATTTCCATGTAACTGCCATAATTTTTACTTATTTATAACAATGCAGTTTAAATATAGTAACATATTCATATGCACTTGTGGCAGTGAAAAGTTAAAAAGGTTTTTAAAATTTCTTTTTAGGAAGAAAAAATATAAAAGTATGTTATTTGCAGAAAATAATTTTGAATTTTTACTGTTTATTGCTTCTTGGTACAGAGAAAAGAAAATATTGTAATTGCAGAAAATTTTATTCTATAATATTTATGCAATGAAATCTCAATACATCTAATATTAATGTTGCTGATCTGTGCCAGATAGTAGTATTTGAGCTGTACTCAGACAGCACGGTAGCTATGAGAAACAAAAGTTACTTTCAAACTTGAAATGGATGTGCTAATCATAATTCAAGGATGCATTATACAAAATAAATAAATATATATTTATGTAATGAAAGAGGCATACAAGGAAGTCATATATGATGTCCACATCAGAATTTTCATACTAAATTTGTGTCTTTTTATTATAAAAAATATGAAATCTTAATTTATTTTTATATCCAGTGATGACATTGGGAGCTATATTACTCTAATTAAAGCTGAAAAAGACCTTTGTGTAACTTAACGTTAACTTTTTGGTTTCTTTATGTAGTTTAAGACAATATAATAAAAATAATAGATTTAAACTTTAAAATGACAGCAAAGTCCATTTCGACTACTTCTTGGTACTTCATACACTCTATAAAGAATCTGTATTGTAAAATAGGGACGGCAGTTTAGTTAAAATATAAACATTATTAACCTTTAAGTATTATAACAGCTATTTTTATGATTTGTACTCTTTTTAATTTTCCATGATTTATTATATTTTTTTAAAAATTGTCTATGTATTCACTGCTGATAAATTAAGAATTTTCTACTTTCAAATTTCATCCTTTTAAAAATTGAAAACTTCTCAGAGATTTCTATTCCTCTTGATCAATAAAATTTCTCTCTTTTTTATAGAAGAGAGCGTTGAGCTTATGTCATCCTCCCCTCTGTTTTTTTTTTCTTAATATTTTAAAACAGAAAAGAAGATACATTTTTCAAGATAATCTGAGTTATATTTGACTACATAGTTTATATAGTTACATAGTGTAATAATACCCGAAGAAAATGTTTTATATAACTTGGTTCCTAACTTACAGTGCCTTTGCAGGACATACTCTGGCCTATGTAATGCATGACATATAATATAACCATAATTAAACAATTTTTATTAGCTGTATTTATTTTTCTTTATTAAGAATTGGAATTATATTCTGAAACTTTAGGATCAAATCGAGTGTCAAGAACTGTATATAATGCTCATGATGGAGGAGTCTTTTCAATATGTTCCATGAAAGATGGAACTTTCTTGTCCGGGGGAGGTAGAGACAGAAGAATTGTTGAGTGGGATCATACTCTCTCTCGTACTGGTAGAGAAGCTAAGGTACTACTTCATGTCTGTTTTAGATTTTTGTGTGAATTATTTCTAACACCAAAAATAGCAAATAAAGTGCTTTTACTTTTCTAGTATTTTAACTGGATTAGTAAATCAAAATTCACTTAATATTTCAAGTTCTAAAGACTCTTAAAACACAAGTTTCTGCTCTATATTGTATTAGCACTGGAGCTGAGGTAATAGTATTTATATAATTTATAGATTTTTGTATTACGTACCATCCAACTGGTGCATATTATCTGTAGTAATAGAGAAAATATGAAGTAATTACTAAATCAGTGCTAAAAAATGTGAATTTCGCCATTTTTGAAGTATATTTTATTGAAATAAATGTAACAGTATATTGAAAATCCATAAGTTTTCCTTATCTAATCTTGAATATCTTAAGTAATTAAAAAATTATAATCAGACCATTTGCTTTTGTACTTTAGAGAACTGTGTCAATATTTGCTTGTTATTACATACACACATATTCACATGTGTGTATGTGTGTGCTTGAAAATAAATTTTTGTGTAAACATAAAACTGAGGGGACTAAAATATTTTTTCATGTTAAAAATATCTCATGTTTAATGACATTGAAAAAAAAACATATATTCAGTAAAATTTAGGTTATTAGAGTGCATTTTATTTACATAGATATGTATATATGCATGCATTTAATAAAAATCAATGAAACAAAAACATTCACAAGAATTTAATGAAAGTTAATACAAAATTTTCAAGTTTTTAGGAAAACAAAATATTTTTAAATTGAATTTTAGGAAAATAATCCAACATTTTTCTTTGCATTGTCATTTTTTTTATCATTTGTAGCAATAAGATAAATTTTGAAAAATGAAGTGACTGCTAATTTTGTTAGAATTCTAAAAGTCATTGTTTATTTTTCAGTTACCTGAACAAGCTGGTGGTATTCGAGCATTGGCCCAAGGAAAGGGTAGTATGCTTCTTGTTGGAACAACCAAAAATTGTATCTTACAAGGTACTTTGTCTCTGAATTTTTCACTAATTGTTCAGGTATGTATTAGAAATTACAAAATTTGTATATATGAGAAATTTTTAAAAACTCAGTTATTTTGCCTTATCAGATTTGCATAACTTGTATTAGGAGTTCATAGTTGCATGAAAAAACAAGGCTCTCCTCCAAAATAGTCATAATGAGAACTTTGGAAAAAAAAAATGAGATCAGGTTTTATTTTGGAAGAAATACTTTTGAAGAAACTTGATAGTGTTATGTACTGTTTTGTCCATGTCATTTTATAAATTTTTATTTTGTATTGTTCACTACTGAAAATAAGAGTTATTTTTATGGTGACTAATGTAACATTAAGTAGAGGCAATAATTTTACAAATTATTACTTTAAAATTGCATATTTAAAGCTTTCTTTCACAGCTTTAGTATAATAGGTTTCTTTAATATTTTTTGGTAATTAATTGCTAATAGTTTATATAAAAATTAAAAAAATTAACTGCAGTAGCTCAATTAGCAAAGGCATCAATCTCATAACCAGAGGATTGTGAGTCAAACAAACCAAAGGTCTTCCATATTCATCAATGGCATCTGAGGCATGTAAATAGGTTTATTTCACATTGTCAAATGATACCTCTGGTAGTGGCAGGCCAATCCTGGAGGTGTCTGATTAATCCCTGATTCTAAATTGCAAGGATCTAGCAGAGGTAGTATTATTCCTGTCTGTAATATTCCTTAAGCTACACTTGTTTCTCAGGTGATGCTAAATGAGTTAAGGCTTTGCAGCTATGTTTGACATAAGCATATCTGTTGGAATTCCTAGCTGCTCTGGGGGAAAAAAAAGTTATAATGTATAAGTATATATTATATAAAAATTAAAAAGCGGGACTAACATTTTTTTCAATCTCATGAAAACTTATGTGCCAAAATTATTTCTCTGACACTTACAGTATGGTAAACTCCCATTTATGTGTTTTTGAATTTAAGAATTTGAAGATTAATTCTGAATAGGAAATAGGTGACAATTTCTTCTCAAATAGTAACTAATATAAAATATTAATTAAAACTGAGGTGATTAATGTAACATGCAAGTGTACAAATAGATAACATATTCACATAATGAAATAATTAATTAATAAATTTTTACATTTTTTTATACTTTTTTGTTTTCTTATCTCTTTCATTATCACTTATATAAAATGTTAAATCACCATTTAGCTGTGCAGGGTCATACTAAACAAATTTCTTTTCTTCAATATGACTATGCATAGACCACTTAATCCTGCATAGATTTTTTGCAAAATTTAAATTTTATAACTTTTCATATTTTCATCATGTGAGATAACATTGCCTATTTTAAAAGTAAAATATACATGAAATTCAGAAAAGTTTATAATTAAAATATAAATAAGCTCTTTTTATTTTTACATTTCCATGGTATGACTCTAAAGTTATATATCGGCCTTAGATAGTTTATATGTAATGTTAGGTATTTTATCTGTATTTAAATGTTAGTTTGCTTCATAGAAAATAATTATTTTTTAGGGTCACACAGAAGAAATCTGGGCTCTAGCCATACATCCAAGCCAAAGTCAATTTATTAGTGGTGGTCATGATCACTATATACATCTTTGGGATACTATGTCCCATTCTGTCGTATGGAGCAAAGATATAGGTGTAAGTACATTAATTCTGAAAGTTATTTCTTAGCCATAATCAATTTTATTGTTTATATGTCTTTTATACACTTATTAATTATTGTATAGTAATATAGCTCCTGATACAAAGTAAGGGAAGCTAAAATTTATATCTTGTGCAAGCTAATTTATGGAAGTTATGTACTGATTGTAAATTACTAAACTGTTTTTGAAAATTGTTAAATATATCAATTCTTCAGAGAAGATGAATATATTATTTAGGATCTATACAATATAAACTTTTGTGAAATTTATTTAAAATTTTCGGAAAAAAACCCTTTTATTTATATAGAACTTTTTAAAGCTTTCAAACTTACTTTCTTTAATAATTTCTAATTAAATATTAATTAATAGTAAATTTAAATAAGTTCTACATTATGAATGGCTCAGGCATGCTCAAGAGTACATGATTTTGTCCATCAATATCATAAATTGCATTTCATTTATATTGTATTTATATGAATTAGTTTTACACCCTTTACTTTAGGAAGCAGTTCAATCTGCTTGTTATTCTCCCGATGGAAGTGTTGTTGTTCTGGCAACCACCTCTGGCAGGTGGTCTGTTATGGATGCTAACACACGCCAAATAAGTTCCATGCATGCTGATGGAAATGAAGCCATTGATTGTATCAGATTTTCTCCAGGTAATTAATCAGAACTTTTTTTCTTATTTGAGTGAAAATGTAGTGTCAGTTTTTCCCTTGGGACTTTTATCTGCCATTTAAAACTTCAAGATACATTGAAATGCAATTTTCATTTTAGTGTTAAGAGGATTGTTTTCTTTTCCTAACTATATTTGACTATATAATTTGATGAATAAGCAAACTAATTGTGAAGGCTTAAATAATACTAATAGTTGAATTTGTGTACTCTTTAATATTTTTTATGTGTTTATTAATTTGTTTTCATTAAACTTTAAGGGACAGGTGGTCAGTATTTCGACCAAGTGTGGAAGTCTCAGTACAGGCGGCTTGGTTGAAAAATGCTAATTATTAAAAGCAAATTATTTGATGTTGTATTCCACACTGTCAGCATTTCGACCAAGTGTGCAAGTCTCAGTATAGGCTTGGTTGAAAAATGCTCATTATTAAAAGCAAATTATTCCACACTGTCAGTATTTCAACCAAGTGTGCAAGTCTCAGTACAGGCTTGGTTGAAAAATGCTCATTATTAAAAGCAAATTATTCCATGCTGTATTACACACTGTCAGTATTTCGACCAAGTGTGCAAGTCTCAGTACAGGCTTGGTTGAAAAATGCTCATTATTAAAAGCAAATTATTCCACACTGTGTACTATCATATGTGGTTGGGGATAGCCATCGTTTTCAGCTACTTTTACTGTTTGTCTTGTTTTCACAGTTATTTTTCACCCCACTATGAAAATGCTCTTTCTTTCCTCTTCTTATTGTTGTACAAAGTGTTAATATCAAAGAAATTTCATATTGGATGAAAGCACTAAATGTAAAACTCCTGTCTTTATCTGCACGAGTATGAAGAAATGTTGTGTCACGAAAAAAATTAATTAAGCTTTAATGCATTTCTAATTTCCTTTGCCATGTGCTTAAGAATTTTAAAAATATAAAGTGTAATGGCTGTAATTTGGTCAACTATTTTATTATTCAATGAAACACGTTTTGTATAAATATTCAAACAATTTGATTTTTGAAAAGTCTTACTATTTAACTTTTTAATTGTTGATTTGTGAAATATATACAGGTTTAATTCCAAAATCTTATTTAAGAAATTAATTGCAATAAAATATCCATCAGATTGCAAATTTTTTAATGCAGATTTATCATTAAAATCATTATTTTAATTATCATTAAAAAAGATATTGGGCAAAAATTCTACCATAAAAGTTAAATTTTTCACTTTATTCTCCCAAGTAATTGTATTGTTAATCATACAAGCTCTCTTTTTCTATTTACTTTAGATTAACTTTTATCCTTTATGTCCATATTCAACAGAACAACTATTCTACGAGAAACACCTAGCAATACAATATCTGTCTATATGGGGAAGGGGTTATGTTTAGGAGTAAATTTTGTGAGGAAGTAGTCTAAGGTTTTCACAACTGTCCAATTTTATCCATTAAAAAGTGATAAAAAATTTGAAGTTATTTTCTTTTGACTCAACCACAATACTACATGGAGGATAATAGGAAAATTATGACTACAATGTGGTTAGTTAATATAGAAGTAAAATGAATAGCAATAATATATAAATAATGGCATATTTAGTTAATGAAGAATCCTCTGTACACTAAATAAATGCATAGAATAGTGAATATTGCTGACATTCTAGAGTTGAAATAAGTTCAACTTTAGAAATCCTACAACAAGGCATGCTTAAATAAAGTACACATAAGAAGTTGTTGGTTTCAAAACTTACTCTGCGTAATACTAACTTTAGTGGCCAAGAACAATTCTATTATTTTGCAGAACACACACAGTTTACTGTTTTAAGTTTATTTATTAAAACGATCGTATTAATATAATTAATATTCTACCATTAATATTATTAGAAGTAATAGTAGTGTATTAAATGCTTAGTTATTTAAAACTTTATCAATATTAAACTGCAAGAATTGAGATTGAATATTTTTAACTTTTTCAAACATGAAGATGTTTTTTGAGTAGTGTATTAACTCCATTTTTATTGAATTTTGATCTACAGAGCCTTAAAGTCTGTTGCATGCTGAAAAATCTGCTTGTTTTCCTACTTATTTTTCCTAACTTGTCTGACTTATGGTGCCCTCTGTTGATACCAGAATTATGCTTGAGGTTTACCAATTTTAAAATAAGATAGAAATGCTTTGTATGAACATAAAAAAAACTGTTTTTTAACAAGGAGTTGTGCAATTATTCAAATGCAGCCTTCATAACTGAAATACATATTTTTTCTTTTTTTATTCCCACTCCCCAGAAAACTTGATACTGATATTAATGTTACAAAATATTAGAATAAAATTACTTATCACTCAATTAGGTACATTTATATTCACCCTGTAAACATATAAACATAGAATTGCAGAATTTTATATTGCTTAGAAACCTATTCTTTTGAATAGTTTATTATTTTCATATTTATTTGTACTTTTTTTTAGATGGCCGTTTCCTTGCTATTGGATCTCATGATAACTACATATATGTTTATCAGGTTGATGACGAATACAAGAAATACAACCGAATTGGCCGATGCATGGTAATTCCTTAATAACTTTATTCTGAAGATATTAATATGGAATATTAGAAATAGAATATCCTAATATTTCCTGTGTCTGATACTAGGAAATTACTAGGTTAAAAGCCGTCAACTAAATGAAGTTAATTGCTCAGCTCTACTTTTCTTTGTATTTTAATTTTTATATGAATATGTTGTAATGAGCCACAGTAGCTCAGTTGGCAAGGAAATTATTTTATAACTGGAGGGTTCAAGGCTTGAACAGGTTTATGACCTGATATGTTTGCTAATGGTAACTGGGACACATAAAGTATGTTCATGTTTGCAATGTTCTCAAAGTTCTCAAATGATACTTCTGGGGATGGCAAGCCAAACCTGGGGGGTCTTTTTCATAGTCCCTACTTCTAAATTATGAGGACACACTTGGGCTAAGACATTCTTTCACCCTAGCGGTGCTCACCAGATGAAAGACTCACCCCTTCACCTTAATTGTGTGTCTTCTAGACCATGTACATTGACCAACAACATGATTATAGCATAAAGTTTTAATATGGATTTTGTTGATATATGAAATTGTAATAAAATAAAATTGTATATATTGAGTTTTGTAATTTTCTGACATGCTATATATACAGGGAAACCTCTGTAAAAAGACCACCTACTAGACCATAAGAAATCAGTCTTTCAGGGAAGTGATCTCTCAATAGATGATAATTAGAAAATCAGAGTTACATGTAAACACATAAACAAATAAAAAAATTACATAAATTTATGTGTTTCAAGTTTTGAACATTGAATTGTGATTTGGGGTAAATTTGGCAGATCATGTGATACACTATATTGTGGCATGGATTGATTTTGTGGGCTTGTGCAACTTTAAGTAGGTATTGTAGTATTACAGAACTGATTAACTCCATGTTAGAATGCTCTCTTTTGTTAAGTACATTTAAATCCTAAAAGTGTGTCATTTTGGATAAAGTTTGATAAAGTGTAATTTTAATATGAATAGGTCAATCTGTTATTATCTATCAAGGAAGAACCCTGTCATATATATATGTGTGTGTGTGTGTGTGTTTCATGTTTGTAAAGATTTAAAGAAGGGATTAATATAAGTTTACTTTTATTTTAAAAATTTAAATTTTTTATTCAGTTAGAGGAAAAGAGCAAAGTGACATTTTTAGAGTGATGTATGAATGTTGATAGCTTGCAATACAAAAATTCTTTCTTTTATTCAGTTTGTAATCTTCATTGTTTGAAAATTGTATTATTTTGTTTTAGGATTATCTTCAAAATGATAAAAAAAATTTATTTATCAATTATTAAATATTATTTTATTTGTATTTAAAAATTTAATTATTTTATTGATGGTTTTTTGAGGTATTGTTTAACCCTTTGACTGTTGAGGCCTGAGACAGAATAATGTATATATTTTCTTTTTAATCTAATTAAGAATACCATCTTCTTCACTGGAACAAAATTAGCATACAGTACTTAAGTTCTAATATATTATTATTCAACCCCTGGTGTAGGGAGGCCTACACATGGCCCAGTAGACCCTGCTGTAATATGCCAATGGTCCATGTCTAAGGGTAATATGCAGCTTCACTTGAGCAAGGAACCACAAGAGCTAAAGACTGACTAAACCTCAAGAAGAGGTGTCAAATGTCTTATGTCCCCAAAGAAGTTCCCCAAAAAAATTTTTGGTGTGCCTAAGTTTTCTTTTAATTCAAAGACACCACCTTGATTTGTCCCGAAGGTACTGTTTAGAAATATGGTCACTGTAAATATTAAGAAAAAATTTATAATATATGCAATTCAAAATTACAATGTAAAAACTAAGGGTTTAAGCTTTTATCAACGAGAATAACATTAAGTGAGTTCATTTATGTACAAGTTCAACAGTCAGAGGGTTAAATGAACAATTCCAGGCTTTCTTCACAATTACTATAATTCTAAGTTTCATTCCAAAATTTTTGTATTCCCCACAGAAGTAAATACCACACTCTTTGAAAAGTTGGTCTTTCAGGGACTAAGATGGAAAAGTACTCAGAGGAAAATTAATGATGAACCTATAGTCAAAAAATATAAAACAGAAATAAACAGTTTTTTTTTTTTTAGAGGTAGTCTTTCCAAGAAGTTCACTGTATTTGTTTATTACAAAAGTTATCATTTTTTTTTTCTGCTTACTGTAAAACTATCAAAGGGTTTTCTAGTATTTCAAAATTTTCAGTAGTTGAAATCATGTTTAATATATGTTCTCTATTGTGAAAAAAAGATTTTTATTTTATAGGGTCATTCTAGTTTTATCACGCATCTCGATTGGTCTGAGGACAGTACCTATATACAGACGAATTCTGGAGATTATGAAATTCTTTACTGTAAGCTTGTTTTAAGAGTATTTATATGTGATTTTTTTTTAAAGCTTTACTAGCTAAATTTTTACCTTGCAATAAATTGATAACTGTCATTTTAGGGAATGCTGGAGTCTGTCGTCAAGTGAGTAATATGTCAATAGCTCGAGACATAAAATGGCAAAGTCAGACTTGCACCCTTGGCTTTAGTGTGTTAGGTAATTATTTAAAGTATTTTATTTCATTTTAATCTTTTGTATCTCAAATCATCCCCAATTAAAAATATTTTTTTAATTATAGGTTAAATTATTTCAAGCATGTAAAAAATAATTTTAAAAATTTAAAACATAAAAGATAGCAATTTATTGAAGCAAAAAGGTATATTTCTATAACCAGAAAAGTACATATTGCTCATAAATGTTATAAATTATGTAACAAAGAAGTTATGTGTACATAATATATTTGAAACTTTATATGTCTGATGCTTCTTCATTGCTTTTTAATTTGACATATCCAATGTTTATTGCATTGATAGTCAGTACAACTTTGTCATCTCATCCAGAATAGTACATATTATTCATAAATGCTATAAATTATGTAACAAAGAAGTTATGTGTACATAATATACTTGAAACTTTATATGTCTGATGCTTCTTCATTGCTTTTTAATTTGACAAATCCAAAGTTTATTGCATTGAAAATCAGTACAACTTTGTCATCTCAAATTATTGCTTGGCAACTATTTCAAGGCATAAATCTTTCATTGAAAGATCAGTTAACTTACTTATTCTAAGGAGACTATTCCAATCAGTCTCTGCCATCTGATCCTATTTGTTGCAATACCTTTTGAGTCTCCCTTACTTATGATTTTTAACTCATTTTCAACAGAGTCAAGCCACCTAATTGATGGTTTTCCTTGCTTTCTATTTCCCATAGCTATGGTAAATGTGAGTTTTTTTACTAGGCTGGTATTCTCAACTTTAAATAAATGTTCTGGCCACGAAATCCTGTGACTCTTTATGATCTTAATATTTTTGTGTTGCATATATTTTTTGGTAGATTTCAAAGTTAAAAATTGATCCTAATACCGTTTTTACTAATCATGCAAAATAATTTCTTTGGTATTGTGTGTTCGAATGTCAATAGTTTTTTCCATAGATTTAGTCATTGTTTAGCATTCATAGCTACACAATATTACTGGTCGCAATAGGGTTTTATGTATATTAATTTTGGTGCTAGGACTAATATATCAAGATTCAAATTGATTTTTAAGACCATTATAACATAATTTGCCTTATATTATTTATTTCAACAGTCAAATTATTGTTAAGTAACAGTTCCAAAATATTTGAACTGCTATACTTTTTCAAAGTTATAATTTTCAAGACTAATGGTAATTGGTTAAATGTATTTTAAGCAGTTTCTAAAAAATTTATTTAAGTCCAGTTTACTAGACTTGGTTTCTAGCAAATTGAATGACTCTATGACATACTTTCTGGATCTACCTACTAAAGCAATGAATGTCATCAGATAATGATGAAACTTGCAGTGTCCAGTAAACTTACTGTCACCGTTAAAAATTTGTAAAATAATGTTTGATATTCTTTTGTAACAAAACACACATTGTAATCGACTGTTTACCAATTTTGGATTTAGGGAATTTTAATTAAATACTGGTAATAAAGGCTTTAATCCTTAAATTTTATTTTGTTTGAAAAAATTTTTATTGCAAAATATTGAAATATAGTTTTTTTTTCTATTTATAAAAATGGGTGAAATTTTTATAGTTTTCATTTGATTAAGTTAGTATTACTGGTAACACATAGATGTTTCATTGTGGATTTATTCCATGTAGCAATTCACTCTTACATCTAAAAATGGTATTTATTTATATAGGCATTTGGCCTGAAAATGCAGATGGTTCAGATGTCAATGCATGTGCACGTTCCCATAATCAAAAAGTGTTAGCCTCTGGAGATGACTTTGGAAAAGTTAATATTTATAGTTACCCAGTTTGCCAACCAAAGGTAAAAAACTCTTATTATTTTTATTACTGTATTTCCGTTTTCTACTTTTGATTTTTGTTTTATAATTGGGAATTTAGAACTTTTCAGGCAAAATATAACCATGTATTTTATCCTTGCTAAACACATAATTAATTAGAAAATGATAATAGAATGAAAAAATTCTCTAGTTTGAAAAAACTATCATAAAAATTTTTCTGAAAGCAGATCTAATTTTATAGACTAAACTTTACATGAATGTAATCTGTGTTTTTTCCCCAAATTTTAAAATATATTTATGCTAGAAATGATACCGCCTTTAAGTCATGTAAAGAAAATAGCATAATTAGAAATTAAAATTTTAGATTTTATTGAGACATCCTCTCTTTGTTGCTCCCTGACCAAAACATTTTACATTTGGTTATATAATGGTGTGGAAGTGCCTATAAGCCAACCAATGAGTATTAATATTGATTACATAATGATATGTAAGAAGTGGAACTAAGTTATGCAAGAATAGTTGAGCTAAGTAATTAATTTTGAGCTAAGGAATTAATTTTGGTGTTTGAATAGGTTCCCTGGGCTGGGCAAGGTTGACTCAGCCTTTCATCCCTTCAGTGGGTAGAGAAATTGAGGACCAAGCATGCTTGGGAACTAAACACTGGGGGTTCCGCGTAAGATTGACCACCTAACCGGAACTTTGCACCCCAGGGTCTTTGGTCATGCAAACGGAGAGTGGCATCATAAGCCTTGGCCCCCTAGGGGCTCTTGCGCTTTTTTTTTTTTTTTTTAATATACATATATATATATATATATATATATATATATAAATTCCTATAATTCATTAAAAGAATTTATATGACTTCTGATGCTCTTAATAAATATCAGTTTATATGAATTTTTAAATTTCTTTTTTTAATGGGAATCTATTGATTTTGTAACTCAAGGTTTTTCAGTAGCATAAAATGTCATTTCTCTGTTCTACAATTTATTATTTTTTTTCTTAGATACTTTGATATTTAAATTGAGAAAATAGTTTTATAGCTATTAATTGTGCTGAACCCTGCATAAATAAAATGTTAAATAATTTTTATTTTGCAAACTATTATTTGTTGTTATTAGCATAATAGTTTGGCCTAGGTAAAAATGTTGAAATTGTGAAAGATTTATTCCAAATAAACATTAATATAATACTAATATGTATAGATATTTTGTTATTTTATATGTATTTTACTGAAATTCTTTTTCTTTTCAGTCTCCACATCACAGTTATGGTGGACACAGCAGTCATGTTACAAATGTTGATTTCATTCCTGATGATACACGTCTTATTTCTTTGGGTGGACGAGATTGTAGTATAATGCAGTGGGCTTTGACATGATCAGTGAATGGACTTTGCCTAACTTATCAATCATACTGGTGCAAATATGTTGATTATATGCTATGATAGGTTGATTCTCATGGCAGAGATTAGAAGCAAATGAAAATTTCAAAATTGCTTCTGTCCCAAATAATGCACAAAGAAGAATTTGCTACTCATTTCTTTGTCAATTAATGTTCTTGATTAAGCAAAAAAATTACACAATATGTATGAAAAAGTAACCATGATGGAAGGTTAGTGGAAAATTGAAAAAAAAATTATCAACATCTAAATTATACCAACTTAGTTTTATCTATAGAAAATAACATTATAACACATTAAGCTTATTCAAAAATTTCTGTATTAAAAGTACAGGAATGTCTCACTTAATAGTGTTAATCGATTGCTCTAAACTATTGCAAAGTGAAATATTATTTTTGTAGGAATATAAATAAGTTCCTATTAAATTTTGTTACTACAAAAGTTTGTATGTTTTGCTAAAATTAAGGAAAAATAACAAATGGGTGAACATTTTAAATAACAGAACATATTTATCATCTTAATGTTCATAAAATGAAAAAGAAAAACTTTTTTTTAAAACTAGAGACCCTTTTCTTTTTCATTTGGATTCTTTTCTTGAATCAATTTACATGCCCATCCAGCAAAGTTATTCAATGCAAAGTTTGTTTTCTGTTTGTATAACTTCTTTGATTTCTCCTATTTCTTCTTAAGTCTATTTTTCTGTTCTAATGAGAGATTCATCATCTAGAGGCTGAAAATTTGTCTTATACACTTCAAGTAATGGTGGATCTGTAGCGGCTAAGGCACAGGGCAGAAATCTTCCTGGGTATCCCTTATTAGAATGACCACTACACAAAATGTCAACAGCAATATAGAGTTATCATTTATCTACTTAAAATTAAATAGCTCTGATAAAATCTTAAGATTTAAAACAGAAAAATCCCCAAGACTTTAAAAATTAACTTCTAGCTAACAAACTATACCTAAAAAAAGCTATTAATATATTGGTTTTGATTTGAATGAGCTTTCAATTTATATGTCTGTAGAAAATAATAAAAGAGACACTGTAGACCTCCTAAACTTTAAGACTGCATACAGGAATCTGATGTTTTGAAATGACCCATATAGTTGTTAACATCACAAAATGTGTCCATGTAAGTTACTCAAGCCTGTGAGCCATTTTTTTTTCTACTAGCTTGTTGCTTTTCTTTTGGCATCTTTCCTTTTTCTACTTTCCAAAGCTTGCTCCTGATCAGGCCCAGGGCAGTCCACCCCACCCTTGACTGTGACTCGAAGCCTTTGGCAATGTCCAATGTGTCAAAACCTAAATTATGTCCAAGCTTCACAACATGTTTTGTGATTTTCCTGCTTTGGTGTAAAATCTACCCAGAATCCTTAATAGTAAATCAATCAGTATTAATTGAAATAAATATATTATTCAAATTACTAACTGTAATATAGCAGGGTTAGCACTGAGGGAGATATTCCTGTACCTTATTACTGAATGAAAGTACATCTTTTTTGCAGGTAGTAGCCTTGCAAACTGTTTTTCAATATGATTGAGACATTTTTTTTTAAATTTTGATCAATTATTGAAAGTTTTATGAATTGAATACAAATAGTTTGGTTTTAAAGGTTTGCAACTTCTATGACCAGTGCATAGAATTGTTTTAAATATGTTATGTGTATTTTTTTTTTTTTTTTATAGTTATACACTAACTAATCAGAATAAATCACTGAAACAAGTAACCATGCTTTTTTTAGCATACTTGTGTATTGTAAGAAACACATCTATAATGCAATTGAAACTATATCATAATATATTTCTAGCATTTATTCGACTCAATGACAATGTTTTAATGAATTTTTTATTTCTCTATAAAATAAGTTCACATGAAAATTGTTTATTTTTGCACATTTGATACTAAAAAGTAATATATGGGAATAATATGTATTTCAGACTTGTTAAGTGTTGAAAACTGTTTTATAGTGTTTAAATTCATTGTAAGTGGAATTTATTACATTTTTAATAGTCTATACGCTGTTTTGATTTTTTTTCTTTTTGAGTTTTTTTTTTATTTATTTAAGATTGACAAGGTGAATTCATTGTGTTTTAGTGTTATTGTGATTTGCAAAGGATTTTTATTAAATTTGTGTTTATTAAAGTTTTCAGAAAACAAAATTTTTTAGAATTAAATATAAAAATTCTGGTTCTGTTTTTGTTTCTACAACCTTCTTAAGTTTGTAATGTTTGTACTGTGTAAATAGTGTTGTGATTTCTATATTTACTGTGTTTGTTTTTGAGTGCAGTAGCTGTATTGTGAATTTGTTTTAATAGTTTTACAGAATAGAGTTATACACAATCTATTGCAAACGAATTTATATTTAAATATCCTGCAATGTTTCAGGCTAAATTATTTTCTTTTAGTTTGTAAGTGTATTAAATTTCATATACAAATTTGAATTGTTGAAATTATGAATTTTATATGGGACAAAATTGCATATTTTATATAAAAACAAACACTTTAAAATTATGATATAAAATTGTACTTTGTAAAAACAAATATCAAATGGAGATATTTACAGAGAAATGGTATTATTTATCCAGATTCAATATTTTATTATAGCAAAAAAATGTTCATATTTTACCAAAAATTTGTGAATGTTTCAAAATTAATCAGAAATTCAGCTTTATCTGAATCTATATAAAATTATTTTTCCATGAAAGTAAAATTTAAAATTTAAGAAATTATATTAACAAAAATCGCAAGTATGTGATAAGAGCTATAAATGCTATTGCACCAATTCATATTGCATAATTTTGGTGCATTTAAAAAAATAAAAGTTGTATCTCAATGATGTGCCTTCACACTATGTACATTATAGAATAGCTTTCTCTTTACTTCTCCATTGTAATATCTTTGTGATTGCTTTTAGACTCTTAGAAACTTTTAAAATCTCTTGCTATATCTTAGGATATAAAGGCATAAAATATAGCTTCCAAAATTTCAGTAAAATTATATAAAAGAAAAAGTCATAGTTGATGCTTCAACCTTTGCAGTTTCTGTAATAAGAAACATTGCTAATTTCAATTTATTATTAATGCATAAATAACTGATTAACAGCATCATTTATGCTGGCTGGTTGAGTGAAAATGATATAAAAAATAATTTTTAAAAAGTTAAATAATGTGTTGTTGCTTTAAAGATTATAAAATATAATCTTTATTATTATGTTTTTCAGACTTTTTCTCTAGTCTGTCGTAATAACTTTTCTCTGAATTATGTTAACGCAAAATGGATTTTTATTTTGAATCAGTTCTTAAAGCCAACAGTTTCCAAGCTGTGGTGGTACCAGGGGGGGGGGGCAAATGGTGGCCTGCAGGCCACATGAGACCTATCAGTAAAATTTTGTGAAACATGGAGGGATTCATGAAATTTATAATTGAAATAAATATTACATTAATTATAGTAAAATACATTATTATTTGGTTGATAGATTGCTTTTTATTATGATTGTTTATGTACTCTTATAATTTTTAACTGTTCAATTGTTAACTTATGAATAATCATAATAATAATTACAACTTATAAAATGATGTGCTGCTTTCATTTTCAACTCAAATATATATGTGTGTACATGCATACAGTATGATCTACGGGCGCATAAGAGGCACTTCCAATGTTACCTGTAGATTATTTTAGGCTGGCCAGGTCTACTTTAAGCTTAAACTTCCGTAAAAAGTGACATGTTTTTTCACACTTCCTCAACTTTGGCTTTATTTTTTTTCAATATATAGAGTTGGCTTGTTTTAAATAAAAAAATTATTTAAAAAAGCAGTAGAATGATAACCAAAGTTTAGCTTTAGTTTATATGCACATATTTACTACATATTTATTAATATATTGCATTGTCTTTAATAATTTAAACCACCTACATATATTGGACCAAACTTTAATGTGAGGGTTTTCATTTTCTATTAACACAAAGTTTGCAAAAGCTTAGGAGCAATGGGACAAGCGTTACTTGCATCTATTATCCAAATATTAATCTGGTTCAGCATTTAATTTTTGTTTTAGTAACCAGTGCTCAGAAGCATACCAGTGACCTTTTATGAATTATGTGTAAAATTTAGTTTTTGTTTTGTGGACTTGAGGATAGTTTGAAAGTTTTTACTGCTTTTGTGTCATTAAAATGAAAATTAGGGAAAAAGCAATGGATTTTTCACTTTAGTAATTTGTAGAAATTTTTAAAAATCTTTTAAATTTCGGCAGAAATTTTCATAATTGATAAAAAATGATGTATAAATATCCTTTTGTGGTATAATTATTCATTTGGCATGGCTCAAGTGACCACTGAAAACGACATTGCCAAGATATTTTATTTTGATTGAATATTTTTGCCAGTAGTTAATTGGAAATGATTTATAAAAATAAAAGATCACCCAAGTGAAAGTAAATTAATCTTTTTTAGTAAAATTTCAATAAGTATGATCAAAATCTGTATAAACAATAAGTATAATGATCTCTCTTTGCTTATATCTGATAGATGTTCAATTTGAAATAAATTAATTTTGTATTTTTCGAGAATCAAATTTAATTTTAAAAAATGAACTAATATTTTATTATATATATAATGTGTGTATAAAGATTTTATTAATTACTGTTAACTTAATTTTGTAAATAAAATTAAATTAACAGTAATTAATAGAATCTTTATGCACACATTTTATTTAATAAAATATTAGTTCATATTTTTCCTTAAGAAATAAGTTAATTTTGTGTTTTTCTAGAATCAAGTTTAATTTTAAAAAATGAACTAATGTTTTATTATATATAATGTGTGTATAAAGATTTTATTAATTACTGGTTTCCTGAGATCAGAAAAATACAATTAATTTCAATTACTTCTGCCACATAACATACGTGTACAGATGTGTAGAAGCTTGTTCCACATAAGATATCATTACAGATAGTAATTGCACATATTATGGTATATCAAAGTTAGATACTTCTTTTAGGTTTGCTAAAACTGCTAAAATTCAGCTTGATAAACTGAGGGGATGTGATTTAATGAATATGTGATTTACAGATATTATAAAAAATTACAAAACAAAGGCGATTAAAAGGATTTATTTTCTATTGTATAAAAATGAATTTTTATGAACTTATAACCTATTTGGAAACTGTTGTCTTAAAGTAGGCTTTTATTGTGATATAAAATAAAATTTTTAACTGATTTAAAAAATAATTCACTTTAATAAATTTGCACATTAAACCAGTGTATGTAATTAAAATGCACTTGTAGTGTCTTTCTAAGTACCAACAACTTGCAGAAACATGTTAATATATCTACCAACATCAAAGTGTTAAAACCAAATATTTGTTTATTATTATTACCATTATTTATGAGTAAATATTTTGATATATGAACTTTAGGCAGCTGAAAATATTTACATTATTGCAATTGTTTTAAGTATTGTCATGTTCTTAAATTATGAATTGTACCATACTTTTTACAAAAGCATACATTTTATATCTATAGTTTGAGGTGTAAAAACAAAAATATATGTGCAAAAATACAAAGGAATTGAAGCAAGTTAACCTTTATCATAACTGTACTTTTTCAATGTTTCTTTTTTTTTTTTTTTTTTTTTTTTTTTTTTTTTTTAAATAGCTAGAGTCATTTGAGGAAAGGCCCATTTTAAAATATTTATGAATAACTTTAGTTTTGTTTTTAAAGCTGCTTTAAGTGGCAGAGTTTGTTTTTGCAAGTTGTGCAGTGTTTGTGAATATGTTTTAGTATGTATTAGGTTCTATCAAACGCTTGTCATAAAGTTATAATTCCGTGTTTCATACTCTTGTATCTAATATTCTCTTTTGAACAAAAAAATAAATAAAAGTTCATGTTAGTTTAAATTGTATATGCATTTTATATACATTATACTGTTATCAGTTATAATCAAGTGTTCAAAATTCTTGTATTTAATATTCTCTTTTTTATAAAACAACTAAAAGTTCATATTAGTTTAAATTATAGATGTATTTTATATACATTGTAATATTATTGTAACTATACTAATATTCAGTATTAGTATATTTTACAGTTAGAATATATGTGGATTTATATTGAATCATCTAACTTAAAATCAATGCTAGTTCATCTCTCAAAATGTTTAATTTTTAGAGTGTGCTGGCTGTTTGTTACGATATTTTAGAAAATTAGATACTGAAGCAGATTCTCATGTTTTTTAATTTGTTCTATGAAAATGCTCAGTTAGGCAATTTAATTGTTTTTTATCAGAGTTTTCAATTTATTCATATTTGAAGTATATAACTGTTTCTTTATGATTAAAAAATTATTTAAAATGAGCTCACTTATATGAAGTTTTATGTATTGTAGATTCAAAACTGTCTGTTGTCATTTCTACATTCTTTAAAAAGACAATTATGATTGTCAGTTTATCACTAGAATGCATGCTGGCATTATTTTGAGTTTAAGCTCCGTATGTTGTGTTGTAAAATCAGGATATAAGCGTCTGCATATATATACACATATGTATGTATATGTAGTGTGTGTATGTATATGTATATAATCTACTGTTTTGGCCTGTTTAGCTATCTTTTCAAAGGCAATGTTGTAATAATTGATTACTCAAAGAAAACAGATTTTTAGAGCTATTTTAAAAAGTTATATTTATCCAGTGATTTTCATGGCTTTGGTTTTCCAGTCCAGTTTATAAGCAGAAAAGCCGTTGGTGAGACAGATGTGTTAGCCAATAAGGTGTAAAATTTTAGGTCATGACAGTAATCTATCATATATGGGATAGTTATAAAAATTGGTTTATAATTATTGTTGACTTATACAGAATTAAGATTAGCAACTTGGTGTCTTTATCTAGTTACTAAGAATTAAGGAAAATAATAGAAATTTCACCAAATGATGAAGGGTTGTATTTTAGGCTTAGAATTGCCAAAAATTCATTAAAAAATTTAATTGAAGCTTAAAATCAATCGTGTTAAAATGCCTAAAGTAAAAGTTACCATATTTTCTATCTCACTCTCACACATACAATAAATGACTTTAACGCCTATCCTTAAACAAAAAATATATGAGGACACATTTTCCTTCAAAGACTTATACCCCAAATCTGCCAGAATTACAAAGATTAATCTTATTACTATGCACAGAATGAAAAAGATATTAATTTTCTTATAAATGAAATTAGCATAACCGATCCCTTCTTTGCCATTGTAGCATTTGTTCTAGCAAATTGCTTTTCCGTCTGTAAAGAAAATTTTTTTTTGAAATGCATTGTTATATGTGATCTGAAGGTCTAATTTTTTGTCCCTCAAGTAGGGTAAAAACGGAATTTTCTCTTTGGGAGAAGAGGATAAACAAGGAAGTCTTTTTCATGGCAAAAAAGAACTTTCAAAATTGATCTCAAACAATAGCCTGTTGAAATATATATAATTTAAGTATATTAATAAAGCTATGGGTAATATTTTACTATATAAAGGCCCTAAATAAGGGCCTTCATACATAAAGGTCCTACATCATTACCTACATCTACCTACATAAAGGTCCTAACATCATTTCCTACATAACGGTCTTTTTTATAGAAAAGATGCTCTTTCAAAATTGATCTCAAACAATAGCTTGTTAAAATATATATAATTTAAGTATATTAATAAAGCTATGGGTAATATTTTACTACATAAAGGCACTAGTGTGCTTAATCTGAACAATTACTCACTTGATACCCAGATACATGTACTTACATGTTTACGTTTATAAATAAACATGTATATATGCATGTATATACACACATCTATTTGTGTATGTATATATATATGAATATATATATATATATTATTGCTGGTGTTCTTGGCAATATAAAGGTGCAGGGCATTCTAGTGTTAAATAAGAGTTTATTTTAATATAAAAGTACCAAATGTAATGAAATTGTTGTATATAATCAGGATGTATTTTTTTTCATTACATCTAATAAAAAGTTATTGATCAAAGCAGTATACTCAAGTCTTTCAAAGAATATTTTTATTTGTAGTAATTTGGAAAATTGCATATGTTGATTAATATTAGTGGTAGAGTGTCAAAATGAGCTGTATGCATTTAAATATATTTTGAAATTAAATTTTGTCAGAATCACTAAGTTAAATTTTCTTTCAATTTTAATATTTGTCATTGTTATGGTTTATTACACTATCTTGTTCTGTTTTTTGCTTCAAGTTATGTATGTAGATATTGTTTTCTCAATGGTTTTCTAAATATATTTTATATACAAGACACAGAATAATGCATTATTTTATTTAGGATTCTATTTACATATCACAAAAGTGAATAGAGTTGTGAAAATTATTGGAGATAAAGTAAATTTTGTGTACCTTGCAACCCTTTTTTATTATTATTCTGAGTATAAGATATACATTTGTATTAGGATTTAAATTTATATGTTTCTTAAAAATTATATTTAATTTTATGGATATTTTTGTTAAATGAATATTAACATTTAATAGCCAAATCCAAAATCATTTAAATTTAATTTTCTATTCTTTAAAAAGATGTAATTATTGAAATAATATTTTGTAAACCAGTTATTGTTGAAAAATTAATGTTTGCATGTATATAAGAATTACAGCTAATATAAATATGTGATAGATATGTGTCAAGTAAATTTTGAGGCATCATTTTGTGATACAATCCATCGGAGTTGTTTATATTTAATTAACTGGTTGATGCCATCGCAAGATGTCAGTGATCAAACTGTGCACAAGTAATTAACCAATCTTGTTATGGCCAATTCAAGAAATGTGAAGTTATTTCTATAGAAGCAGCTCTTCTTTGTTTATCAGATGAAATGTATAATTCTTGTACATAGAAACTCTGTCTGTGAATATATAATAAAATTTAATGAAATAATTTGGTATGTTTTTATTTTATTTGTAGATTTTTCACATTTAAACAGTGTTATTAAATAGGATACTGTTTAAATGTATGAAGTTTTTTCTTATAAGATTCTAGGTATTAAGGATTTGTTTCTCTGTCAATTAGATCAAAAGAGGAAACGACAAGGTTTGTCAACGTATATGCAATCATCAGTAATCAATAGGATCAATATTGTATCTAAAGCTGTAAAACAAATTTACCCTTCACCTCTTAAAAAAAAATTTTATTAACCCTTCTTCTTGGTCAGTCTAGTAATTTAATATACATCAAAGGCTCCAAAGTCGTATTAGCCGAACAATGGCTGAATGGTTAGAGTGCTGGCCTTTGGTATCGGAGTTCGTGGGTTTGAATCCCATTGAGGCATGGATGTTTGTAGCCGTTTGGAATCGGCTTTAAGCAGTAAGTCCAGGTCTCATTAGCCCTTGTGTTGCAAAAAGTAGACTGTAGCACTCCAAAGTCTTATTTATGTTTCTTCTACACATTATCTTCTCAAATGTTTATGAGACAACGTCGTGTGTTCATGGTTGGAGGAAGTCTGTTAATGTAGATAATGAAGTGTGTAATTAATTAATTTTCTTCAAACTCATTTTTTTCTCTCTCTTCCTAGAAGAGAACCAAAAAGGTAGATCACTACCGAGATTAGTGCATATGAATTCCATTTTTTTTTAGTATGGATAATTTTCTTTTAGCAGTACATCCTGGTCTAATTAGTTCTCTAGCAAAAAGTTGGTGGAAGTGCTCCGAATCAACAAACTAAATCTCACGAGACTTAGACTTTTATAAACCATTCCTGATACAGAAAGATTGTAACTATGTAGTTTCCTAATTGTACTTTTTTTTATGTGACCTTTCTAGCTTAATCTGTTTACAAATGTTTTCTTGTTTACTCTCCTCCCCTCTTCCTCTTTTTGTCTTATCCAAAGGTATCAAGCTGGCAGTCCATAGATTGATTGTATGGTTTGGAGTGCTATGGTCTACTTTTTTGCTTGGGATCCGAACCCACGAACTCCGGTATTGAAGGCCGGCACCCTAACCAATCGACCATCGTTTGGTATTCATTCTGAAAAGGAAATATGCAAATATGTCAGGTAACAGCCAATTACGTGGAAAAATATGCAAAGCAGGTAGTCATATAAGAAGCCGACATTAGGAAGGATTACAGGAGTTACATATGTAAGTTCTGATGAAAGGTATTTAGAGAAATAAAAGTCAAAGATACATAGAGTAAAAGTTCAAGATATGCGAAATAAATGTGGCTCAGATACCGAAAAGAAGGATGCCCTATCTATCATCACCCAAAAATTTTATTACCTAAAAATATTTTCAGAATTTTCACTTAACAAAAATAGTTTTATACAGTGTGTATATTATTTAAATCTTGATTTTTTAAAACATTAATTAAATCAAAATCTAACAAAAATATTTTAACTTTACAAATTAAATTCTTTATTCACTAATTAAAACTTTGCTTTCAGAAAAATGCCTTTAAAAAATTAAGATATTAAGGGAACTTCTGATTTGAATGTTTTTTATTAGGAGACTTGAATACTTGTTTATGTTATAAAAATTTAGTTTCTTGTATATTTCATATTTAGATACTCGTTTTTGCAGTATATAAATCAAAATAATATTTTTAATAGTTCCTTATTGAAAATATTCCTTATTTCTCCTCCCCCTTTTTTTTTCATTTTCCTCCCTTTTTTCCCTTGTTTTCTTCTCAAATAGTCTACTTCTGTATCTGGTTATAGTTTAATCTAGCGCTTATTGTACCAGAAAACAGATTTATCGTAAATAAAATGCATTTGATATTCAAGATTTAAAAATCCAATTCTAAGAAAGCTGAATTTTGCTTAACACTTAAGAGGGAGATTCTCAAAAAGAAATTTGGTAAGTTTTTCATTTTAATAGTTAAAATTATAGCAGTCACTTCCTTAATTTGCTAACAATTAAAATCACTGCTTGAAATTTACTTACAATTAGAGATTTAAAACACCCGGAATTTTTAAGAGGTGGAAATAAACCCAGAAACTTTGGGAAGAAATCTTTTTAACAATGTTTACATTTATTTTTTCAACAGTGGCTATTTAAGAACTAGCATATAATTTCTAAGATTTGTTTTTTTACTTTTGGGAATATATATATATATATATATATTCAAGAAATAATAGCAATGAGCATGTAAATGATTTTATAGTAATACTTATGTAATTAATTACCCTGTAGTCTTATCAAACACATAACTGGTTGCTTCAATTTTAATTGCTAATACAATAATTATATACATTATTTTTGATCATTATTTATTACGTAAATTGCTTTATGCTAATTTTATAATGTAAAAATAAATATCTTTAAATTTAAAATAACAGTTTATTATTTTTTGTAATGCATATATCATTTAAAGGTGTAATCAAATGACACTGTTGCTTTTTGTATCCAATTTCTACATTATATATATATATATATATATATATATATATATATATATATATAGAGAGAGAGAGAGAAAATGTTATCCAAGAAAAATAATGCTTTATGGGTTTTGTGACACTACAGATTATTGCCTAATATTTATGTAATAATAAAAATAATGGATATTTTCAAAGGAAAATATACTCATACTTTCATGCTAAACAGGATACCTTGTCAAATATAGTTAGTTAATAATTATTCAATTTTATTTCATAATATAATAGTTAAATTTTATGAAAATATCAACTTTGAGGTCTGTACAAAGACAGAAAAAAATGGTTATAGATTGGCGACTAAAATTATGTTTTGGAAATTTTCAAAATTAAAAAAAATAATGGATTTTTTTCATGCTCATAACTCATACTTTCATGCTAAACATATCACGCAGTTATTATATCAATATTTTTTTTATTACAATATAATAACTACAAATACATATTATCAAATTAAAACGCAAGACGATTTTTTATAAAAAAATCATAATTTCCTAGTTTTTTGAAATTTTTATCAAAATAGTTTTTCCAAAGAAGTTTAAATCTTTTTTTTAACTTACAACAGTTTACTACAAACTATTGTCATAATTAAATATCAATTTATCATTTTTTCCGGGTTTTTGATTACGATAATATAAATTTTTTTTTTAAGTAATTTTATACAAAGGTACATTACTGTATTTATATAAAAAAATTTTTTTTTCAAGCATTGGAATTTATCCGGTTTACCAATGTACTGTTGATTTGATATTACTGTATTAAAAATATTTTTATACCGTAAATAAAGTTTATATATGAAACACTGTTGAAACACGAAAAAATATTGAATACACTAGGTGTAAATCATCAATTTAGGTTTCCAAATTCTTTCGTGGTTTTGAAATTAACAGTTCTCTGACAAATGAAATTTTTTCTGTCAATGTACTTCGATACTGGCTTCGACATAACCTTTGGGAAGCATTCGCTCGCATAACTTTGGGGTTTGTCTCCAGTTTGATGGATCGTCTCGCAGGCTGGAAAAACACAGGTTTTGCAGAATGGTACTGGCATGCATGGACTTGCAAAAAAGCCACAGGATGACACTCAGACATCTATTGCAAAAAAGTTGATGACAATGTTACGGGTATTGTAAAACATTTTTGACCATTTTTAGTTATTCAGTTAAATCTCAATAGATCGAAAATTATTTAAATTTTTTAACCAACTTTTCGTATTTTATATTGAAATATATAAACAAATATATAAATAGAAATATGTAAATAACAACCATAAGATTTTTGTAAACAAAAATATATTTTTAGTGGATAAATTTATAATAGTATCGTAAATATGAAATATCAAATAGAAATAGTAGTATATAGTTTTAATTTTTTTCCGTTCTGTGGTTCTGCATCAACTGATGTAAAAACTAGGTTTTATTTGTCTAAATTTTTCTAGAATTTATGTAGTAGACAAGAACATTCGGCTTCGTTTTCCTGTCGTTATATTTGTACCCACAAACAATGTTGTTACACTAAAACTTACTAGTGCGTGACACGCACTCAAGTATCAATCGTCAGAAAATGTACTAGTATGTGTCCCACATACAATGTTTTAAAATGCAGCTTTGAGTTACATGTCATTTATTAGTATCATTATTTAATTTCGGTTTTTCATAAAAATTTTACAAAGAAAATCAGGAAAGTCGCGTAAGCTATTCAGTTAACAGAAATAAATATGAATTTAGATGATAGGGAAAAAGTTTTCCAAAACCTTTTCTCTGTCATTTAAACTTTGTCCACCGATATGACGAATACATGAATCTTCAAGGTGATTTATATCATAAAGTATCCATGTTTACACAAAACTTTTGGTAATAAATTAGTTTTCTTCTCTACTCTTGTCCCTTTGTTTTGTGCTCCGTAAGAAGTTGAAAAAATCAGTGGCTCTCGTATCATTGTAAAACTGTTTGGAAAAGTTTATCTCTCCGGACGGTAAGCAAAATAGGCAACTGTCTACGGCGGCAGAATTTAGGAGCGGTAAAACCACCTGAACTAGAGCTCAAAAATAAATAAATTAATTAATAAACACAATTAATAGTTACAAAAGCGCTTGCTCGAAGCTAGAAAATAAACCAATAGTAAAACAATGAAAAAGTTCTTTTAACTTGGAGGGCGGTATGTTTTGGATTTGCATACAGTGGCAAAATCACTTGCACCATTCTGCTCCCAGGAAAAGTCAATATTCAGACAATTTCATAACAGAAGTCACATTACAAAGTTAATTATGATACGATGAGTTGTCAATTCAAAGGATAAGTAACAAAAGATAAAAAAAAAAAAACCTCTAATACCGAAATAACTTAAAAATGCGTGCTGTTGTACCCTTATTGATCGATTCAACACAGTCATCAGAAACTTTTTTTAATTTCGAAAATTTATTAAAAAACATGCGTACTTTCCTTGAATAATGACTCATTTTAACCCTTTTGTGGGCTATTTATTTCTCACAACGTTCAAAACAGAAGTGCTAATTATATTCAATCGATCAAACAATAAGTGACAGTGCAAAACTGAAGCTGGAATCAGTCTTTCCATCGTTATAATAGCAATGCTAATGTATTATAATGGGTTTTGCACTTCCCACAGGTGTATTTTAGAAGATCATGTAGGTGGGAAGTAATCGTCCCACGGCCCCTTAAGTGGTTAATTAGATACTATAAAAGCAAAAAATTGAATGCAATTTCAAATTGAAGATATAAAATAGCTTACTAAAAGCCTTCTTTTTCATTACTCTTCCTTCCAGTTGGCATGTTTTGGATGTTTCGAAGTTGCTAGAATCCAAACAGACAAAACCGTTTCCGCAGTCTTTGTCTTGCTCGCAGGTCTGGAAAAACTTTTTTCCATACATAGGTAAACACGTTCCTGACACTGAAAAGAAAGATAAGAAGGGTTAATTGAGTAAGATATGAATAAGAGTGCTTTGCATGGTGCACGGAGAAGGTAGCAAACGTTTTATAGATGATGTTACTAAAGTAGAACCTCTTTTTAACGACCCCAAGATACAACGACCCCTTCGTTAGAAAGACCATTTTAAAAAGTCCCAATTATTTTACCATAGGAATAATGTTAATTTTGAATCATTACAACAACCCCAAGCGTATTATTTGGGATTCCTTTTCTATTGAATAACAGGCGGATTTCTCGTGTGATAGCGAACAATTTTCAACCTATTAAAAGCCTTACACATGTCAACCAGAACTGAAATAAATCGGTTAAAAAGTTTTTGCTGAAACACAAGAAATATGTGCATTTTTCACCAGTTAAAGTAATCATAAACATAGATATGTGAAAACACCTTAAGACTGCTAGAAAATGGATCGTTCTTGTTGTTTTTCTAATGCATTTTGTAAATGCATTCCATAAACAACTGTACTTTTTTTAAATTACTGCTACCAAGTAACATAAATCACGAAATCAGAATTTTTTTTTCTTTTAAATATCTGAAAGATGGAGGAACAAAAAAAAAAATAAGTGAAAATAAGCAGATTGTCTTGGAGAATTTCAAATAAACATTCACACAGAATAGCATTTCAAAGTGGATTAATAAAACTGCATATTTTGACCCCGAAGCCATGAATTCATTTATCTGTTTTACTAATATATTATCCCACTAGATAACTTTAATACTGAACGTCTTTTTCACAAAAGCGTCACGTTCCTCAAAGCTCCCTCTTACTGCCAAAAGTTTCTTCCATTTTTGTGCCCTGAGAAAACAATTGCACGTCATACATGCTGTCAGGGAAAAAAAATCTTCTTAACAAGTTTTTCGTGCCCCCAAGAGGAATTCGAAGGAGTCAGAATTTTTTTTTCTTTTGTTGCACGACTTAGCGTTCTCCTGAGGGAATAGGATCAGCATCTGGAAGGGTGGTATGCGGTTTATTATTTTTTTTCCATGAACGGCCCATCGCTTTTAACGGAAATAAAAATGGCATTATAACTCCAACGAAAGTTACAGCTTCTGATCTTGATATTTAATTGACGACTAAAATGTCTTTGTGGCAAAAATAGGCATTTTCTGTCGTATAGTCAGTTATTTATTGTGTTAGGAAGAAATTCCAGTACTCGAATTACTTTGGTTTAACACTAGATTTACAGATGTTGATCATACACCTATTTTTACTGAAGTGAGCCAATTTGACTCATACAAGAAAATTGAAGTTTTTTTGCAAAGAAAATAGTTCCAAATTAATTTAAATGAAACGTTTATTATCAAAAAATTCATGGAAAACATTTTTTACATATAAAATCTGTTTTTGAAACACATTTTCCTGCAAACATTTCTATTATATTTAGCACAATGGTTTCTACATCTGTTTCTTTTGCATGATTGTTGAACTTGACAGTTCTTCCGTGTGTCAGTAGCATGAATTTCTGTCATTGGAATGGAACTGTTCTCGACTTCTTCTCTATATTTACTTAGCTTTTCAGCCAATTGGAACATAAAATCTTTTCGTGAAATATTTACTTGGGTCGTCTCTTTATTCAGAATCCAAGCATTGATAGTATCGAAAACAAAAGAACGAAAGTGACAATGGCTACCACATACACACAAATATTGTATGTGAGGATTGCGAAATGAGAAGAAAAACAAATCACGTGTGACTTGACTGTTGCCCAGGCCTGATAGGACCAATAAATTTCATGTTATGCGATTAACTATTAAACCATTCTATGAGTCAAACTGGCTCACAACCGTGAAAATAGGTATACCACATTTGATAATGCTAAATGAAGGTGTCAGCGGGGAAGAGGAATGAAAGTTTACATATATTTTATTACTTAACTAAAAACCAACGTATGTTTTTGAAAAGTGATATTAAAGTTATATATATATATATATATATATATATATATATATATATAGTGATCAAATTTTTAATGAGTCAAATTGGCTCGGTCCGTAAATCTAGTGTTAATTAGACTCACGTAAGCCAAAAACAAAGTCTATATACCGAGCAATGTGTCAGTCACAGAAATGAATAAACTGCTTTTAAACATTTTTGTGCATATTTAAAAAGTTAATTAAACCAGGCATGTTTTATAATAAGTGTGAAGACTCCCCTTTGTCCGAGCACGCGCCAAAACAGCTGACCGGAGTACACCTGGTTACCTGGACAATAGCGTGGCGTCGCAGAGTCTGGGATCTTAACAATCGGACTGAATAGACGAATACGCCCCTGATGGATCTCGTTAATGAATGCTCGGATATTCCGTGACGGGACAGCCAGCGAATGAGAATTCAGCTAAAAAATGTAAATGTAAATTTAGCTGGAGTTCTCAAGTAACTGGGATCTTAACTGACCCAAAAAACAATTGGCAGAACCGTAACTGACCTCCCAGTTATAAAAAGCCTGCAATTTTGTGACTCAGGGCTTTTCGTCATTTTTTTACGTAGGTGTGTTGACCTCGTGTGGATGTTTTCGCGTTTGTTACTAGAGCCAGCTTGCTAGTTCGGGAGATTCGTAAAGTACGCTCATATAGGGAGCGGCAGAGTCTCGGATACCGAACTGGTAATAAATTGGGTTTAATAGCATTCTGAAAAGCCTCCCCATTTGTAACAGATTATTGAATCTCTAATTTTTCTTTCGACTGTGATCGTCGTGAGGAAGTTTTACCGGCAACCGTCCTTTGCAGTTCTACATGATTCAGGAATTAACATTCCTTTGTAAATAGCCATATTTAATCAAGAATAAAAGTAAATTTCCAATTTTATCTTTGACTGTGATCCATTATTCACGTTACCTCTGATTTGAGAATATTGAAGACGTCACAAAGTACCGTTTTGATATATACTTTTACACATTAGTATATTTTTTTTATCAGTTTTATTTTGACACGAAAGCGGTTCTTTAATCTTTTACCTCTACTGTAGATCAAATATTACATAATATACACATCTAATGCTTTATACGCTTGTATATCACATATAATACATAATGAACTCTATTATAAGAGGGTTAGACGTATGACCATGTTAAAAAAATCCCTGTTTCTCAGGATTTAAAAAAAATTAATTTAATTTTATCTTTATTTTACAGATTTTATCTTCATTTTAAGTGAAAATTTATTTAAATAATTTTAATTCTTTGTGTGTTAATTTATATATTTTTGATTTTGAATATGGATTATATTATATTAAATTATTGTTTTATGGAAAATAATCTCACTCCTGGCATGGATGTTCATAACCTTTCAGAATCGGTTTTAAGCAGTAGGCGCCAGTCTCATTAGCCCTCGTGTAGCAAAACAGTAGACCATAGCTCTCAAAAACCACTATATTTTTAAATGCTATATTGCGTGCTTATATTTTTAGTATCATATCTTATTTCATAAATTTAAGGAATGATATAAATTATCCTTATTTGACCATAAAATCGTACTTACGTACGATTTAATAGAAATACACACAAGTACAATACATAAAATATATCTTGGGTTGTTTTATGTACATGTAAAAATAGGTTTTTCCATTTCCTAGATAATTCCAGAGTAGTTATGGCCTTATATCATCCAACTACAAATAAGCGTAATTACGCATTTTATATGCTTGTTTCTGTAAGGACATAAAATCTTTCTTTTAACTTATCCTTTGTTCTCAGGAGTAATCAGGAGTTCTTCTGTAAGAAACTTCTTTATATTCAGACACGTTTGCTTTAGGGAACGGAAGTTTTTGTAATGGACGGTCCGTTATTATTACATAAACATGTTCCACTTTTAATAGAATAACTATGATGTTATTTTGCCCAAAGTTAGTGTTAGCTTTAACTTCTTTTCTGGATTAATTGATTAAAGTACATGTGAATGGGTAGAATAAATATTAGGATAGACAGCATATGAGACCTAGATAAGGAATTCAAGATGTTAAAAGTAGACTTAAAAATGCTTTATTTATCTTCTGATTATCAAATTTAAGGGAGTGGAGAATATTAAAAATGCTTTTATAAATTATTAACTTTAAGTTATAAAATAGAGCCGTGGTAATTCAGTCGGTAAAGGTGTCGATATCATAAATGGAAGGTTGTGAGTTTGATGTTCGAGCCGTCCAAAGATTCTTCCTGTTTATTAATGATGGGTAGATCACGTAAAATAGGTTCATGCCACTTAACACTTCTATTGCGGGCAACGTATTTTTACGTTTTTTGCAGTCTGTCACTGGAGAGCGGGTCACGTAAAAATACTTATTTTGTAAATTTGTGGTGGATACCCGCTAACCACCAGAAATCTACTATATACGTATAATTATATGTATGTGTGGCATTATATGCTTGTTGTTTGTATTGCTATGCAACACTTGGCATTTTTTCTTTCCACAAGTTATGATTGTCGAGTGACTCAGTCTTTTGTTGCGTTATTTCGTCTTCAATCGAATTCCTAGCTCCAGAACGCACAAGTAGTGTTTTATCAATTTGAAGAGTGGTTTTTTTTATTGTTGAATACAAAATTGATAATAAATAGTTCTATTTGTACTTGTCATGAAAAAATACTTTTGAATACATTGTAAAACTTTAAAAATCGTTTATTTTTTGTGATTTCGTAAAAATATTGTTTTTTTTTTGTTAAATAATCATACAGTATATATTAAAGTGTAAAATAAAAAAAGTTTCGTTCATAAAAACAAAGTAGTTTTCGATTGACTGCGATTTTCCTGAATAACTTAACTTTCGCGCGATTCACAAAAAACGCACGCTGCACGCGTAAGTTGGCGGTGAAGTGTACCGGTACCGTCGAGACGGGTATATATATATATATATATATATATATATATATATATATATATATATATATAGAGAGAGAGAGAGAGAGAGAGAGAGCGAGTATATATATATATGTATATATGTATATATATATATATATATACATATATATATACATATATATGTGTATATATACATATATATATATACATATATATACACAAATATACATATATATATATATATATATATATATATATATACATATATATACACATATATACATATATATATAATACATATATACATTATATATATATACATTATATATATATATATATATATATATATATATATTATATATATACATATATATATAATACATATACATACATATATATATATATAATACATATACATACATATACATACATACATATATATATAATACATATACATACATATACATACATACATATATATAACACACACACACACATACATACATACATACATACATATATACATATTTCACTACTCAGATTGGACTTTCGGGAGTAGGTTACTTTAAAAGAACACATTGCTTTAAGCTGAAAAAGGAACCCTCGAAATTCTAGAATTTGACCAGAAATATAGTGATTTTTTGTTCTAACAATATCAAGTTAAATACATGAGCCATTATTTAAAGACATAACATGTTTATTAACATGTTAAATAACATGTTTTTTTTTACTGCACTGAAACCTGTTATTTAGTTTAATTTTATTATTTTTTCTGTCATACATCTTATTTTAAACTTTTACAAAAAATATTTTTCAATTTGACAATTTTGTATTGAATTAGCGATTTTAAACTGCTTCAGGTTCATTCATTTTATGTATTCCCTTTTCAAAATTTTGCAGATTGTCTATTAATGTGTTTATTAGGAAAAGGGGTACGCTTTTTTAAAATAGTAAAGTATTTTCTTGAGTTACAGAGGATTTAATACCGTGAAACGGTTTGTAAAGGAATGCATAAATTGAAATAATTGTATTATTATTATTTATTAGATTTATTTGTGAGCTATGAGCTACAGCTAAGTGGTCGGTTTTATCGCTACAAAAATAACCAAAGAGGAAGTACACGAACGGTCACACGCTAATTGTCTAGCATGAAAGAAACAAACGCGGACATCAGACATTAAATACCTAAGAGAGGACAAAACCCACACTGGAAAAAAACAAGTACAAAAAAAAAAAACAGAGACAACATTCTAAACACCGAAAAACCTATTAAACAAAAAAAAAGTGTACCCCAACCAAGGGAGCGAAACGTAAAACACACCACGGCCAACCAAACAAAAATGATCTTCTATTGTAGCGTCTACATTATGGACAATCATTCACCACTTCAGTACTGGCCCTAATGGCGACTTTGGACAATGGTTCACGGGTTGCATCCACACACTGTACCACTAAATGAGCAAAGCGTGTGGATGCACCCATAGAGTTTACTGCGCATTTTGGTAGCGTATGCTGGCTGTCTTTGATCTTTGGAGAAAAACCACTTCCGAAGCCATCCTCCTCCAAGACCATTTTATCGGCAGCTTTCGTTGATCTTGATAAGCCATACTCCCCCAGACAGTGGTAATGGCTTGCAGTGGACCATAAAGTGGAGGGGATTTATAAATAGCAAACCAAATTGAGTATTGATTTTCAGTTTAATGTAACTGAAAATCGATACTCAGTTTGGTTTCTATATAAATTCTAAACGTAAGCTGAAAGCATAAAAACAACTGGTGAAGAAACATTTAAAATGTATTGTTACAGGAGTGAATTTGTATCAAACAATTTAGTATTGTAATGACAGTCTTTGCTAATAGTGTCTTGTGGGTTTCATATAATGGCATTGTATATTCTAATTACAAGAAAATATTTCAAAATTGAAAAATATTCAAAAGCTGAGAAACAACGTCCTTTATAACCTCAAATAAAACCAGTAAAAGCAACTCATGCCAGAATTCGTTGTAATATCACCACATATAAAATTAATATTATTGTTTAATAAGGCAAAACAGTAAAAATATTTTTAAGTATTTATTCCATGGCTACAAAGCGAAGAATTTTTTCCCCTACCTCTTTGTGTTGTACGAATTACTTTTAGACATCATATCTCTAATACAGTTTATTTTATCGTCAATTCACTAGACACAGAACTAAAAACAAACAGATTAAATAAAATTTCTCGCTATGGCAAACAGATGTTATCATGGTCTTGAAAATCAATTTAAATCTCGGTACATTAGGTCTAGCTCCAAAATTAATGTATATAAAATCCTATTGTGACCTGTGATACTTTGTGTCTGTGAATGCTGTCCGATGACTAAATCTATGAAAAACAAAGTATTGGTTTGCTTTTTGGAGCGCTACGGTCTACTTTTTGCAACACGAGGGCTGAGACCGGGACCTACTGCTGAAAGAAAAAACAAAGTATTGACCCTTGAGCTCAACATATTAAGAAAATATTTTGCAGAGTTTGTGACAACTGTGTATGGAATTCAATATTTAATTTTGAAATCTACGGAAAATATAGACAACCATACATCGTTAACATCATAAAATATCACAGGATTCGGTGGCTAGAATATTTATTTAGAGCTAAGAATACCAACCCATTAAAAAAGCTCACATTTACGAAACCCATGGCAACTAGAAAGTGGTAAAGACCAACAGTTAGGTGGTTTGACTCTGATGAAAACCATTTAAAAATCTGTGAGAGAGATTGGAAGGGCACTGCCTCAGATAAGACCAGTTTGCGGAGACTGGTTAGGACGGTCTTGGCTTGGATGGTAATGGGCTGTAGTGTCTTAGAAGATTAAATAAAATTCAATTCCATACCTCCCTCAATATCCACGCATACTGCACTCACACAACAGTCGTCGTTGCTCCTGCACTGTTTTCCGTAGCACCTGTTTTCTTCAGGATGCATCAGGGCTTCTAGCATCTCACCTCCCTTCTTATCAACCTGAAAGTAGAGGAAAGTTTCTGTTATAATCAATACGACAGATGAATATACAGTCGCTTTACAACAACTGATATTTCATAGGAAGAAGAATGAACATGATGAACTAATACTAGAATACCTGTTCTCGAGAAAAGTCATGTTCAGCTGTCAGATTTTAAGGAAAAAGAATGAACACAATGGACTAATACATGAGTACCAGTGATCCAGAAATTTCATGTTTCGACTAAAAGATTTCCCGAGCAAAGAATGAAGGGAATAAAGGATACTTAACACTAAACATACCAACACTTAATATATACCTATTTCTACCATAGCGGGTCAAATGACCGGACTTTATTTTTTTGATTATAAATGTATGAAATATGAAAATTGGAAGGGAATAGAGAAATAAGCTTTATTATTATTAAACAAATTCGTTTTTTGTCAATTTTTATGTATTGCAAACACAAAGAATAAGAATTTTTAATTCATTTCCCATCGCTTTTCTTACATTAACCTTTTGGGTCATTTGACCCGTTTTTGGTATGTTTAGTGTTAAATGCCTGTTCTCTGGAAACCTCATGTTCAGATATATTTCATTTGAAAAGAGTGAATACTATGAACTATTCCCTGAATACCCGTAATCGGGAAAGTTCCTGTCTCGACTATCAGATTTCATGGGTAACTAATGAACATGATGAACTGATACTTGAATACTTGTTCTTTGGAAAGGTCATGTTGAGCTATCAAAAGTCTCTAGTTTCCTTAGATTTGCTTTTATTTATATTTCTCAATAAGTACATTTTACAATCCAATGTTAGCCATTCCAAATCGACTTATAAGTCATTTTTTTTAAATTACTTTCATTACTATGGTATGGCCCTGTCTTTGATTCCATCTTAACTCCAGAATGCTATCTTTATGTTGATTGTTGTTACTGTTGTTAAGCCTGATAGACAATTAAAAAAATATTTTAAAGCAAGATAAGGTAATTAACTCGTACATTTTAATTTTTAAAAATATTTTATTTCCCAATAAAATTGTTCTTCAACTTGTAACTATTTATTATTTTATTTTACAAAATGTCCCCAAGATGCAAGAAGAGAATTCTAGAATTAAGTGTATTTGAAAGTTTCGAAAATTGAAATACAGGATGAGAGAGAGGTAAGTGGAACTTCTTTAATGATGAGAAGAATTTTGACTTGATGTTGAACTTAATGTTGTCTTATTCGACAAAATGGTAAAAATATTTTTTAAGTTACTTATTGCATGACTACAAATCTAAAGAATTTAAAGTAGAAATTACGTTAAATTAGTAACTAACATAAATATTTCTAATAATAACTTTAATAAAAGTATTATAGTAAATAGTTATGTTACACTAATAGTTACTACAATATAAACATTAGTAAATAAACCACACTGTGGATTAACTACTATGGTTTATTTCTAATTTAGAAATCCATAAATTCGCATGACTTAAAAATCGACTAACAAATTGCTTTTTTTTATATTTTGTTTGAAGGCTTTTTTTGATAAAAATCATAAAAAGTTGAGTTATATTGTTGCTGACAAAATAAAACAGAAATGTGGCGTGGGGAAGTATTTTGATTTTGAGTGCTACTTTTTTTCTGTACGGGAACTAAAAAGACATAGACCTACTGCTTAAAAGTGATTTCGGAGAGCTGTTGTTGAAAGATGGCCAAATGGGTTAGCCGCTGCTACTTGGTAGTAGAATTTATGGGTTCGAATCCCATTTCTGGTATAGATATTAACTGTTCCAAATCGGCTTTATGCAGTAGGTACCTGTCACATTAGCACTTGTGTAGTAAAACTACACTTGTGATCTTAGCGCTCTAAACCGACCAAAGGGTTATGGATATCCACTCCTGCAGCGGAGTTCGAACCCATGGACATCGGTTATGAAAAACAGTGCCCTAGCATTTAGGTAGGGCCATGGTTGGAAGGATATAACCTTTGATAGAATTTCAAGTTACAGAAATGGTTTTTTTCAGACTGATATTTGCTAGTCTTCATTCACTATTTTACAGAATACAGTCTACAACAAGTTTTAAATAAATTTTAAATACATTCTTTATATAAATCTCGAAAAGAATTTAATGGATTAGTTTTGAGAATGTAAAATTATAGCGTCAACAGAAAACTAAAAAAATGAATAGATCTCTTTTCCGTTTAAACTCGTTGGATTTGTTTTAAAAAGTTCCAGAATAAAATTTTTGAAATAAGTGATAGAGGAAACTCATGCACATTATTTTCCTTAAATCCATAGGAATATTTTTGCAACACTAGTATATAAATATTACACATTTATAAACCTTTGATGCTTTAGAAAACACTAAAAGGGTATTTTCTGAAAATACTGTTATAAGATATGACAGTTCGTGATAAACGATATATATTAAAAATACTGAATATCACTAATAAAATTTGAAAGGTGGATAATGTTGAATGATGATAAAAATTTCAGGAATACAAGCATTTGTATCCACCTGTCGTTTAAAATTTGGTTTTTAAAAACTAAAATTTAATGCGTAATACTTTAGACATTAAAAATATTTATGTGTATTTGACAGATGTTTTCTTAGCGTATAAGACACTATTAAAACTACAAAATTTACTGCTTTCGTTGAGTTCAGGAAAATTTATAAGTATTACATTGAGGTAATGAAACCACAGGCTCTAACATACATTATATATATATATATATATATATATATATATATATATATATATATATATATATATATATATGTGTGTGTGTGTGTGTGTGTGTGTGTGTGAAGGAGAGAGATTCAGGACACAAACTCGGATACAAACTCTTATTATAAAAATTAGTTTAATTAACATTTAAGGGAATTATATATACAAGGGGTCTAGGGATAAACTTAAGCATGGCTCGATAAATCATCTTATTCCTCTCTCCCACACATGTCACTCAGAACTCGGAACTGCATGCACATTCTTTCTCAAACCAACTGTTGTCAACTCCGGAAGTCGAACTGATGATGACTTGGCGATGGACTCTGCTGCTCTGGAGCTGTAGTACTTCGTTCAGCAGTGGGAAAAAGGAAGATGATCACACTCGGCTATCTTGACGGTGAGTCGCCTGACGATCTAATAAAGAAAAACAAAACAAAACAAAACGAAGGAAAAGAAGAAAAAAAAAGGAAGGGGTCGAAGATAAAGAAATCAAAGATGAAAAAAAAAGTTAAAAAAAATAGGTTAAAAAATCAAACAGGGTTAAAAAATGCACACAAAACAAAATTTTAAAAAAATGTACAAAACAAAGATAAAACTAAAAAAATGGAAAGGAGCGGAAACAAAAAGTTCTGTAATCTTGAAGTTAGGTGATATCGGATGTCCAAGGTTTCATGTGATCGGCAGAACTGGAGGTGACATTGGGACCTTCATGGGTGCCGATTTTCTCGACCTCGTAGCGGTCATGAGGCTTTATTTTTGTGATCTTGTAAGGGCCATGGAAGCGTTGACGAAGCTTCATTCCTGTACCATATTGAGTTCTAGCTATGGCAACCATGTCTCCCACCTGATATTGGAGAGCTTTTTTTCGATGTTTGTTGAAAGTACGTCGGTTAGTTTCTTGAATTTTAAGAATGTTTTCTTTCGCGATGTTGCGCAATGTGTTACGATGATCGATAAAAGAATGTAGATATTCCTTTTGAAGGATTTGGATGATTTGAGAGTCTTCTTTATGTCGCATGGGGACACCGATCAGGAGTTCAAAGGGGGACTTTTTCGTGGCTTTACTGATTGTGCTGTTTAGAGTTCGCTGAACTGCCTCGACGTGTTTGAACCATTTTAATGGATCATCAATTGATAACTTGGAAAGAACTGGGATAACCGTTTGTAGCATTCTTTCAATTTGACCATTCCCTCTGGCCAGTTGTAATGTGAATGAGTTCTATGTTTTGCTCTTTGCAGTACTCATGAAAGTCGGTTGAAGTAAATGCAGATCCGCGGTCTGTAATTATTCGCGAAGGATTGCCGAAAGTTGATTGTATGATTAATAATTTCTGGAGAACTTCTTTAGTTGAAGTAGATTTGACTGGAAATAACCACAAAAACTTAGTAAAAGCATCTACTACTGCAAAAATGTGATTATACTGTTTACTGGTGGACGGAAGTGGTCCAAGAAAATCAAGGTGAAAAGTACCACAGGGAATATCCTCTTTTGGAATCGGATGAAGGAAACCTTCTGCTTTACCTCGTTTTTTGTTAATCAATATGCATTCAACACAGTTTGCAATAACATTTTCTATACATTTTCGCATATTCGGGAAATAGAAGGATTGTTGTATTATATTCTCTGTTTTTTCTACGGAAAAGTGTCCCTGAAGATGTGCGTCTCGGACTATTTGTGTTTGCATGTGGTAGGGAACAACTAATAATTCTAATCCGTTGTGAAGTTTATAAAGTATATCATTTTTCACAAGAAAATCGGAATTAGTGTTCGATTGACATAGATTTTTTTTGTGAGAACTTGATCATCATTTGCTTGGGCAGTTGCTATTTTAGCAGTAACCTCGGAATTGGCAGTTATGAAGTAGACAGCATGACGGCTGAGAGCATCAACATGAGGCATGAATCGTCCAGGACGATGAACAATTTCGTATTGAAATTCATCTAAAATTGTAAACCAACGGGCAATTTTGGGAGTGACATCCTTTTTATGAATGGTTTTCTGAAAAGCCTGACAATCAGTTACTATAATAAATTTGGAACCCAAGAGATAAGTTCTGAACTTTTTGACGGATTCTACGATAGCTAATACTTCTAACTCGTAACTTGAAAGTTTCTCTTGTTGAGGAGATGTTTTACGGGACATATAATGAATGGGATAAAAATTTCCATCATCTTCTTGTTGTAAAAGAACACTGCCGAAACCTTGAGAACTGGCATCGGTGTGTAACTCAAGTTTTGCTCCTTGTCGGAAAATGTGTAGTACAGGAGATTGTGTCAAGATGTCTTTTAGTCGTTGAAATGATTGTTTGTGAATTTCTCCGAAATGAAAAGGTACATTGTTTCGTAGCAAGTCAGTTAAGGGCTTAGCAATAAGTGAATATTGCGAGATGAATTTTCGAAAATATCCGGTTAATCCGAGAAAACTTTGGAGGTGTTTCACATCACGGGGAAGTGGAAAATTTTGAACTGCTACCGTTTTAGCTGGGGAAGGTTGAATTATTCCATTCTGAATAACATAACCCAGGAATTCAATTTTTTTCTGTAGAAAAGAACATTTCGTGAAATTCAATTCAAGTCCGTGCTCGGATGCCACTTGGTAAACGATTTTAAGTTTATGAAGAGCTTCTATTTCAGTTTCCGCTAGAATCATAAAATCATCTAAGTATATTACCACTATGTTTTCTGCCATTAAGGGGCGAAAAATAGCATAAATGTATCTCTGGAAAATGTTTGGTGAAACACAAAGACCAAATGGAGCAAATAAGAATTCATACTGACCATTAGGAACAACAAATGACGTAAATTTTGTGCAACTGGGATGTATAGGAACGTGAAAAAATCCATTCTTCAAGTCTAATTTGGTGAAGATAGCAGAGTTTTCAAGACGATCAATAACATCATCTATGAGAGGAAGGGGAAATCTATCGCGTATAATTTTTTTATTAAGTTGTCGATAGTCGACACAAAGTCTATGAGAGCCATCTTTTTTTACATAGGACTACAGGGGAGCTATAATCAGAACAGCTAGGCTGTATAATACCTTTATCAAGCCACTCTTGAATTTGAGCATCGACGATTTTCTGTTCCATTAGAGGAAGACGACGAGGTCTGTGATGGACAGGGATATCATCAGACAAAACAATGTTCATCTGAACAGCAGGAGATTTTATTTTTGTGGGCTTGTATGTGGTAATTAATTGCATAAGTTCAGTTCGAATGGCAGTATCAGACACATGATCTAGATCAGGCAAAGTATTGTCTTGAACGACACCTGAGAATGTATCATTAGAGAAGGGTAAAGTGTCATCATAGAGATTTGGAGAATTAACTGAAATGCACAAATTGGCAGTAGAAGTATTTCTCTTAATAATGTCCGATTCAATGAGTTTAATACCTGTTTTATCTAATTTAAATTCAGCCTGTTGTAAAACACTATGGCCCAGAATAACATCAACTAAGAGTAAATGATCAGGAATGACGAAAAAGTCGGACTTAAATGTGGTGTTTTGTATTTTGAAATTCCTGTGAAAAAAGCCAATGGGATGAATCACAGTTGATCCAAGTCCCGTGAGAGTGAGGGAGGTACTCTTCAATTCAGGAGACCCTAATTTTTGGTAGATAGATTCACGAAGTAATGTATATTGACTTCCAGTGTCAGCAAGTGCAGAGAGACAGAGATCAGAGATACATATTGGTAGAGTCATTGATGGTAGAGGGGCGGTGTGAGAAGCAACTGGATGTGCTGAAGCGTCTGTTTGTGGAATCAGAGGACGAGTAGAATGCATGCTAGTCTTTTTTGGACGCGGAGATTTTATGGCCGAAATTTTTACAATAGAAGCAGCGAGTCTGTTGATACGTACAAGTAGAAGCTAAATGATTGTTTTTCTCCACATTGATAGCATTTAATTTTATTATTTGAAATAGTTGCGGGACTATTGAAATTAGATATGTTGTTCGGGGCTTTGTTTCTAGAAGAAGCCAAAGGTTGAGTAGCGCCAGGTTTATTATAACCAAAAACTCGTCTGGAAAAATCTTGCTTTGAAGCAGAGATGTTGTTGTGAATCCTAGGATGTGTACGAGTACCATTGTCATTTTGAAGTTGCTCAAAAATCAAAAGTTTTTGTTTTAATTCCTTAAAATTGTTGCAACCATATAAGAGGAGCTTATGGGGAGAATCTGGCAAACCCCTGATTACGTATTGGCAAACAGATTTTTCATCAATGGCGGCTTTATTAGCAATTTCTCTCATTTTTAGTAAATAATCTGTACAATTTTCATTTCTGCGCAAATGTCGTTCCGACAGCCTTTATGAATATCCGCTGATGTGTATTGCTGGTCAAATTCATCAAGAAAATAAAATTTAAAGGATTTCCAAGATGTAACAGTCGGAAGAGAGTTAAAGAAACGCTCTCGCAGTACCTGTAATACAGCGCTTAGCCACTGGTAAAGTCTGTATATCCGTTAAGTTGTATAACACTGAAATATTTTATATTGAATCAATAAAATGATCAATAGGGTACATCGAGGTACCATCAAAATTTTTAATTTCATCCGCGATGTCTTTGATGCTGAGTCCAACATTGAATCCTTGCTGCCCAGGTGGAACACTATGTTCAACAAAATTAGAATTAAGTGCTGTAGTGTTAGAATGAGGCACTGTTGGTGATAAAGCACTACTTTGTGATGTTTGATGAGTAGGAAATTGTTGTACGAAAGGCACAGTGTGCTCTTCTGTTTCGGAATTAACAACAGAAATTGCATTCTTTAACTCAGCAGTATTTCTGAGATACATAAATATAGAATCGCACAATGAATCGGTGTCTGTGCTAATTTCGATATGCAAAATATTTGCAACTTGCGCTAGATCTGCTAATGAGAAAGATTCTTTAACATTTTGAATCTTTTCCGTTAAATTAGTTTCGACAGGAAAACCCGTAAACTCGCGTAATTTCGCCCTTGTTGCTCTATCATGGGGTGTATCGAAAACAATACTGTTGAGTAATGTAATGGCCTTAGTGCTAGCAAATTTTAGAGAATGGGCAATCTGAGGGATGTCTACTAATCTGAGGGCTATTTTCTGAATAAAAACCAATATAAAATTGCAGTAAATATAAACAACAGTGGGAAATTTGCATAAAAAATTAAAGTCAGATGAACAAAGTAGTTAAATAATTCAATAGAATATACTGTAAACACATGAAAATAAGTACATATCTATAGAACTGAATTAGTCAAATCACTGTAAAATACTCAATTGGTATCGTTAAGTCAAATAATCATTCAGTCACTTTCTTCTGTAAATCAAAATCTCGAAATCGAAAGTAGGTCAACTGCAAAATTGTTCTCGAAAATGAAAATAATAAAATCATAACTTACCCGAATCCATGTCGAAAATATTAAATATCTCGGATAACAAGCATAGATGTAATAATTGTATCACATTCAGAATACTTCATCAAACATACTCTGTTGCACTGTAATGACGTACACACTCAAATTAAAAAAACAATGAAGAGAGAAAAAATTTTTTCTTTCGTATTTACTATATATTCTTGGAATTGACGAAACAGAACTTCACTGATGAATAAAATCAACGGCGACAAAAAGAATTTTCTGATGAAAAACACTGAGGAAAAAAAATAATCTTCGAACGTCGAAATCCAAATCAGAACACGTGCATTCGAGATGATTCTCACTTTTGGTTTCACTCGAATCAAAAGTGATGGCTCAGAATTCAGCAGAAGAAAATTATTACTCACAACGTAATTATTAACGACTTATAAACCACTTAAAATAAACTCAGATGGGGTTCAATGGACGAGACGAGCCCCCATTTTTTGTGAAGGAGAGAGATTCAGGACACAAACTCGGATACAAACTCTTATTATAAAAATTAGTTTAATTAACATTTAAGGGAATTATATATACAAGGGGTGTAGGGATAAACTTAAGCATGGCTCGATAAATCATCTTATTCCTCTCTCCCACACATGTCACTCAGAACTCGGAACTGCATGCACATTCTTTCTCAAACCAACTGTTGTCAACTCCGGAAGTCGAACTGATGATGACTTGGCGATGGACTCTGCTGCTCTGGAGCTGTAGTACTTCGTTCAGCAGTGGGAAAAAGGAAGATGTTCACACACACACACACACACACACACACACACACATATATATATATATTATATATATATATATGTGTGTGTGTGTGTGTGTGTGTGTGTGTATGTGTGCTGCATGCCTCGATTGGGAAGTCCCCTCCCCCCGCAGTACTTTATAGATCCTTTTGATATACTCTATAGAAAATACGGTTTTAATTGATTATGGACCTTTCTACAAAGTGAACTATATTTAATTACTATATTAGAGCCATATTTAACAGGCATATTTAGCATAATAAATACACGTTTTATATATTTTTTCTTTACTTTTACAGTACATTTTTTTTTGCCGATAGGTAACTACAGCAGACAATGATAAGGCCAAATTTGGTGACTTAACGATATTTGTGGCATTTATTCCCTGTCACGTGACCCTCACTTCCGCTTCATAAATTTTGTAATGCAATTGAGACTAAAAATGACATAGTCATTAATATATATATATATATATATATATATATATATATATATATATATATATATATATATATATATATATATATATATATATATATATATACCAATTCTCCAACGGTATTTGCAAACATAATATTCATTTTGATCCTTTTTTTCTGTTTTAAGACATAATGCTCAATTTTTAATGTAGTTTTAAATTTTGCTTTTAGTTATATAAATTTCTTATTCTTATTTTTCAAAATTTATCTCTCAGTCTCTTTTTTTGCTCTAATATGAGTGTATGCTTTGTTTGCACAAAGTAGAGAAATGTTTAAACATTTTACAAACACCAGGTCGCTTCTGACAAACGAGAAAACTCTATCTGCTGACTACTTACAGTAGCTCCGACAGAGTTCGAAGTAACAGGGCACTGACTTTCTGTTTCACAATCAACGGCTTCGATTCCTGAAGACAGCATGTCTGTAACTGTTTCGAATAACTTTCAAGATGTAGATCCTGGTTTCATTAGGCCTTGTGTAGCAAAACAGTTAACCGCAGCTCTCGTAGCCAAACCAAATCAACCCTTTACATCGAAGAGCTCCTCGGAGTACAGTGTTAAAGTCATCTGCATTCCTTCATTCATTAGTGTTCCTTCATTGTGTGAACTAAGTCGTTTATGATTGTGTATATGCTACATAGTGGTTCCTGAAAGGTTACTATTTAAGTAGGTAACTCTACACAAGAGCCAATTGGTATTTTTGTAAAACTACGTGAAGAAGTCAGCTCAGCCAGATTTTACACAGAGGAACGTTTCGGTAAGCAATTTTTATTTTAAGGTAATTGTATTCTGACCGCAAGCAAGCCTTTTGAGTTGCATGTTTTTGATATATCTATAGAATCTAGATTAGTATTAAAAATGATTTACCTGCACTTTTAAATCTCAATTATTTTAATTATTAGCATAAACCTTTTGCATTATCGTATTGTAGATATGCAACATACCCAATTTGTGTCATTTACACAATGAGCTTTGAAAGAGGGTTTTGATAATTGTTACTATTCTATAACGCTATAAAACACAATTTCTTTGTAGAATCCGTACCAAATGGCAATACTAAATTTCTTTTGCTAACCGAATTTTCATTCAGTGTGTAATTGGATGCACATGATTATTTCTGGAATAAACTTTTGGATTGGTAAAATTTAAAAATAATGGGACGTGGTTTCTCACAAAGATAGTTTCAAAATCGTTATGTAAAGATATTTTTGTGCAAAACCAATTTATCTCATTTATTAGAAATGTCTTTCTTTCTTTCTAGAAATTACACTTTTTCCTAAAGCATTTTTTGTGAGGGTGATTATATTCTGATATTAATCAAGCATTTTGAGTTCTTCATTTTTGATTAATCTATAAAATCTGTCTCGTATCAAAAATGATTTACCTGCACTTTTAACTTGTAATTGTTTTAATTATTAGCATTAGTCATTTGTATTACCGTATTGAAGATATGTAACATACCCAATTAGTGTCATTTACACAATGAGTTTTGAAAGAGGGTTTTGATAATTGTTACTATTCTATAACCATACAAAACACAATTTCTTTGTAGAATCCGTACCAAATGGGAATACTAAATTTAATTTGCTAACTGAATATTCGTTCAGTGTTTAATCGGATGCACGTGATTGTTTCTGGAATAAACTTTTGGATTGGTAAAATTTAAAAATAATGGGATGTGGTTTCTCAAAAAGATAGTTTCAAAATCGTTATGTAAAGATATTTTTGTGCAAAAACAACCTATTTATTAGAAATGTCTTTTTTCGTTTCTAGAAATTATACTTTTTCCCAATGCATTTTTCTGTGAGGGCAATTATATTCTGACCGTAATCAAGCATTTTGAGTTCTTTATTTTTGATTAATCTATAAAATTTGTCTCGTATCAAAAAGGATTTACTTGCCCTTTTAACTTGTAATAGTTTTAATTATTAGCATTAGTCATTTGTATTACCGTTGAAGATATGTAACATACCCAATTAGTGTCATTTACACAATGAGCTTTGAGAGAGGGTTTTGATAATTATTACTATTCTATAACGCTATAAAACACAATTTCTTAGTAGAATCCGTACCAAATGGCAATACTAAATTTCTTTTGCTAACCGAATTTTCATTCAGTGTGTAATTGGATGCACATGATTATTTCTGGAATAAACTTTTGGATTGGTAAAATTTAAAAATAATGGGAAGTGGTATCTCACAAAGATAGTTTCAAATTCGTTATGTAAAGATATTTTTGTGCAAAACCAATTTTTCTCATTTATTAGACATTCTTTCTTTCCAGAAATTACAATTTTTCCCAAACCATTTTTGTGAGGATGATTATATTCTGATCTTAAGCCAGCATTTTGAGTTCTTCATTTTTGATTAATCTATAAAATCTTTCTCGTATCAAAAAGGATTTACCTGTACTTTTAACTTGCAATTGTTTTAACTATTAGCATTAGCCTTTTGTATTACCGTATTGAAGATATGTAACATACCCAATTAGTGTCATTTACACAATGAGTTTCGAAAGAGGGTTTTAATAATTGTTACTATTCTATAATGCTACAAAACACAATTTCCTTGTAGAATCTGTACTGAAGGGCGATACTAAATTTAATTTTCGTATCAAAGTTCAATCAGATTTTGATCGGATGCATATGATTATTAGTGGATTAAACTTTGAGTTAGTGAAATTTTAAAATAATGTGAAGTGATTTATCACAAAGATAGTTTCGCATTTTTTATCTAAAGATACAAAAATACAATTTTGCACAAAAATTAATTATGATATAAGAAATGTCTTTTTTTTTTTTTGTTAGAAAAAAAAATTTTTTTGCTTACAAATTTTTATGATTTAAATTTTTAAAATTATTTTATGTTTAATATAATGCATTCTGGCACTTTAGTAAACAGTTATTAACTCAGGATTATTGGATATACAAAGAAGCTTTATTGTTACTATCCTGACGGAAGAGTTATATTGCACCTTCTTGGTAACAAAAATTTGGAATATAATAAATATTATCAAAATTTTCTGGTAAAATTTAACAGATAAATATTAAAACTAATTTATAAAACCTTATTTCTTATTTAAAACCATGATAGATTTTCTTCAAGTTTCCTTATTAATAATAATTGAAATTTTTTTAGTTCTAATACTGCGAGACACATCTCTAATTTAAGAAGAATATCCTGCTGTTGTAGAAATTTGTTATTATTCTTACGCTTGCAAACAAACTTTCTAAAAATATATTTTATAGTAGGGAAAGGAAAGTTAAAGTTATTTTCAGTCTGTAACTATTTATTATTTTAACCCCTTACGGTAAAATGACGAGTCTAGCTCGTAATTAGTTTTTTCATTCCATACCGCATACTGACGAGCTACACTCGTCATGCGATTAAAGTTACTGTTAAATATGATAATTAATTTAGTTTAAAATTTCTAGTGTACTGAATTTGGCAACACTTTTATCACTTGTGAAAATCACAAGTCACTATTGCATATTGTTTACTTAGAATTTCTTGGTACAAGTCATTGCCAAATTAATGAGTCCGAATAAAAGAAAACCTACTAAGAAATGCCGTGTGTGTTACAAGAATCAAATTAAAAGTGAGACTACTTGGCGGTGTAAACAATTAAGAATTCCTTTGCACTTTGTTTTGAAAAGTACCCCTAGCTTGAAGACTATTATCCGTATACCTTATTAATGTTTTGCTTTGATATTTTCTTAATTTTACTGTTTCTGATATTATTTAAAACTATGTAAAAAGTGGATTTTAATTAATATGTAAGAATTGTAAAATGAAACAAGTTTTTTAAATAAAAATTAAATGGTTATTTCATGCACAGTTTTTCATTAATAAATCATACCGAAAGGGGTTAATTTAAGAAAAGGCTCCAAGAAGTAAGAGTAGCATTTTAGGGCTAAGGGCTCTTGAAAAATTTCGAAAACTGAAAAATAGGAAGAGGTCACTATAATTCCCTTTATAATAAGAAAGATTTTGACTTAATCCCTTTAAAGTATCAATTAGCGTAGTATTAAATAAACCACGCTGTTGACTAGCAACTATGGTTTATTTCTAACTTAGGAATACATAAAATCACATCACCCGACTTAAGTAAAAGCCGACATTCAAATTGCTGCTTTTATATTTTGTATTAATATTTTTTGTATAAGTTATAAAAAGTTGATTTACTTTAATGTTGATAAAGTAAAGTAAAATTGGAAGGTATGGGAACATATTTTGATTAGGAGAGCTATGATCTACTTTTTTCTGAGCAAGTGCTATTAGGCAGTACTGCTTACAGCCAAATACGGAAGCCTACGAACATCCATGACTGCAGCGTATTTTAATGTTGTAAATATGAAACAGAAAAGTATTAACGAGGACTTAAAAGATTTAATCAAAATATGTAAAAGAATTAATTGGATTTAATTAAATTTCTGTAGATATTCACTGCAAAGGATCGGCCTATCATTTTGCATGTAGTAAAAGGCAAACTGTGCACACTTATTTAATTGTTTTAATAATTAAGAATTACAATACAACTTAAAAATTTAATTGGAGATCTGATTCTACTGTTTTACAGGTTATTTAGTGTAAATCTAATTTAATGAAATTGCATTTCCTGTACAAGATAGGAAAAAAAATTTAGTTGTAAGTAATAACAATAGTTTTAGTAGTCTCGTTTCAAACAGACATTTATAAAAATTGTGTCATTTAAAATTATATATATATATACACATATGTGTGTGTGCATGTAATATATCAAAATTATTGCAACTAAATTATCTTCTTTTCCCTCCTCTCATTCTTTAATACCTGATTTCCCAACAATAAAATGTCAGATTTAAACGATTGTTCACCGACTCAAATTCTTTTTACCCGCCTCTCAAAACTAATGTTAGAATACAAGCTAATTGTCTGTCAACTGGCTACATTTTTCAGTTTTTCTAGGAAAATAGTTTCACTCCTCCAATAACTAAATTCCTACCTTTGTGGTTTTCGAGTTAATTTAAGTGATCAAGGTTCACTACTGACTCTCCAAAAAAGCTGAATACTCAAAGTCTCATGGGAATGAAATCACTTTATTAGCTCGCTCTGACAATAGCCACAAAGGGTATATTCTTGAGTGTTCGATGCAAGCTCTAGCCTTGTAAAGACTGACAGTTTTTATCCACAAAGTTCCACAACGTTGTAGTTCACTTTCTTCAATGGAGTCTCACCTGGATTATTATAAATATTCTTATTGCCCAGGAAGCCGAGGGAAATTCAAATAATAAGAGCTAATTTTCCTTGAAATCGATTAAAGATTATTTCCCTGGTTACACACACACACACACACATACATATATACATTATATATGTACATATTAATATGAAATCCATGCCTACAGCGGGATTCAAACCCGTAGTCTTCAGTTTTGAAACGCCCTATATTTACTCTATCGTTTGACTATGATGACGAGATAATTATTGAAATCATCAAAAGTTACAAAAATGGATTTTTAGGCTAATATTTATTGGTCTGCTTTTACTGTTTAGCAGAATATAGCCTACAGAAAATTGATGAACAAATGGCTGCTTGCAGGCAGTATGCGGTTCGTCGGTAAATTTTTGCAGCTGTGGCGGAAGTTAACGTTTACGAGTTTATTTTTATTGAAAATGACTGATCCGCAAAAGCCGCATTTTGAGGATTACGCCCATGTAACTTTCCAATAAAACAAACGATTCGTCAAAGCCAATATAATATATAATTTACTAAAGCATGGAAGGAAAGCTGCTTCATAAATGATTGGTTTGTAATTCCGAACATATTTTTTAATATCCTTCATGATTTTTTAATTTATTTACTGAAGAAAAAATATTACTTCACATCCGTTTCAGACGTCTAAAATATCATCATACAAGCTGTTAACACTTAAAATGGGGAATTAGCAATAACGTGAAAATTAATTAAAGCAAATATAAAGTAAACTCGAATATACGACGCATTTAACAAAATGCTATACACTTGAAGTATAAACAGATTTTAATTAAATACTTGTTTCTCTTAAAGAACTGTTTTTTAATTAATAAATAAACACTCATCATAAATAGTATATGGCACTGGGAATAAGGTGTTTTAATGATGTAAATATTAAACGGAAAATGATTAACGAGTACTTATACAGTTTAATCAAAATATGTAGAGAAATTAATTGGTTTTAATTAAATTTCTGCAGATACTCGTATATATATATTTTTTATTTTGCATAAATGTGTATAGGGAAATATCTGCAGCAATTATTTTATATTGTTTTATAATTAATGTGTATACAATATAGTGTAGAAATATTTATATTGTATATATATGTATTATTTATATGTTTATATATGTATATATTTATATATTGTTGAAATTGCATTTCAATACAAGATATATGGAAAATATCTATATGTTATAATAATCGATGATAGTAACAGTTTACTTTTCAAACGAAAATTAAAAAAAATATATATATGTATTCTTTTAATATATGTTTATATATATATTATATATATATATATATATATATATATATTATAAATATGGAAATATTGAGTATAATATATATAGCATGTAGAACTCCTTTATTTAACATACAACATCATTATATGTTTTATACCGTTGCCAACGGGTAACAACAAATAACATATGATATAATATATATGGTAAATGATTACAATATACATATGGATATAACATATACACATACACACATGCATGTATATATATATGTGTGTATACTTATATAAGTATATATATGTATGTATATGTGTATATATATATATATATATATATTTATATATGTGTATATGTGTATATATATTATATGTATATATGTATATGTATTGTATATATATATATTTTTTATATGTATATGTATATTATATGTATGTATATTATATATATGTATATATAATATATGTATATTGTATATATATATGTATATGTATATATATTTACATATATGTATATATGTATATGTATATATATATATTTATTTATATGTATATATGTGTATTATATATATATATATATATATATATTATATATATTTATATATATATATATATATATATATATATTATATATATATATTTTATATACACACACATATATGCTTGTATAAAACACGCAATTTTAAAACTTGACAATTCTTGTCTTTCGCACACGCGAAACTTGACAATTGTCTTTCGCGAAAAAAATTATACAAATTGTGTATAATCTCAAAATAATTGTTCGACAGCGAACATACTGGTACACAACAATAATTAAAAGTCATCTATAAGATTGATCCCGGAAAAAATTATCTCAATATTTAATTTATAAGCTCATATAAGTATTCAGGAAATGCATTTGCTACTCTACGATTAAGGAAACATTGTTAAGCTGAAAATTCTATAAGATTAATATTACTTTTGATGAGGATCCCATGATGGTTATCAATGTGTAAGACTATAATCTCTTTAAACATCATTCTCTCTTTTGTAAACTGTATTATCAACACAAATACGCCTAATTTAAGCGATTAATTAACCTTTTATCTTTGTAAATATCGCGGCATCTTCTTGACAGCATTCATGAATATTGATGCATGATAAAGAGCTGTTTGTCAAGATTTCAGCTTCGAAAAGAGGCTGAAAATTAGGTTGAAGCTTTCACGATGTGAGTACCTTGTAGATTGGCTGTCAGCTCCAAACACTAAACTGAATATTTATATGTTGCTTAGGATAGACTTAATTGGACTGAAAATTGGAGTGAAATATGTGATTGGATAGACCATGCATGTTTCTAAAATAGATTGCAGTCAACATGTTTATATCAGTTCAGATAATTGAGTTAATTAAGCAGTAGTAAAGACGACTCCAATAAAGTTAAGAATAAGTGGAAAATTTACAGACTTTACAGAGTTTTTTAATTTAACTGATACACACACATACATATATGTGTGTGTGTGTGTGTACATATACTTACATTTATATACAGATATATACATGTACTTATATGTGGACACAATCACATACTCCTTTACACCTATATATGCATGTATGCTGATATATGTATGCATTATACACTCACACACACATACACAGAAAAATTACAGACCTTATCTAGCATTGTTCTTTACCTTTATGTCAAAAAAGTATTTTTAAAGTATTATAATTTGCATTATCTTGAAATATTCGGAGAAATACTTTTAGGATTTTGTGATTGGTTACGGTTTTTGTCTTTTCATGCCTATTCTAAAATTAGTCCTTGATGTTAATTGATAAGTTTATACCGATGTATCAGATCTCATTTGAACAAGTAACATGCCTTTCTTGGACTACCATTTTTATTAACATTAGAATTTTATTTCCTTTCTGATTTGTGTTTATATTTGAATTGCATGTGGACTGTTCTTAATACTAATCGAGTAATGAATAACTGCAATTTCATCCTTTTTAAAGAAAGTTATTGCTGTTTCTATTCGCTACAATCTATTTTTTGTTGCACGAGGGTTAATGCAAACGGACCTACTGTTTAAAATTGATTTGATCGGCGGTTACAAACATCCATGCCTGCAGTTGGATTCGAATCGACGGACTCCTATGGTTTCAAAATTCACCAAATAGCAGTGCCCTAGCATTTGGAAATCTTTCGACAGGATTTATTGGGGAGATACAAATTTCTTTAGAATTTAATGTCTTTCTTTTTTGAAAATGTTATCTAAAAATATCTTTTTTACTCGATTTATTTAATTTCTTATAGAATACAATTAAATGTTAAAACAAACGTTTAAAGTTATTCGCAAGTTTTGTTAAATATATCTGTGATATATTTATAAGGTTTATTTTTAATCCTTTGCATGTCCTGTACACCCCATATGATATGCACATATAAAGCTTTATGTGCTTGTGTTCACATGTGATACACGTTGTTATAAAATATAAAATCTATATATGCTTGTATATAAAATGTAATTCATTGTGTGCACAGGCTTTATACAAACGTATAAAGCATTATATGTGTACCTCATATATGATGTGCAAGACAGAAAAATGATTAATGATAATTAAAATAATTATTTTAGAAAGTTAAATATTATTACTTCAGAATTTTTTTAAAAATGTTTCGTCTAAAACATAAAATGCTTAGATTTATGTACCCACGTTTGCTCTAAATGGCACATCCCACAGGTATGGGATTAGGTACAAGGGTCCACTGTTGCAATAAAATTTTACGAAACTTTTTTTTTTAAATTTCAGGTTAGTTTTAATTTATTTTTCAATATTAAAATGATTATAATTTTTTTTTTGCTTCTGGTAACAACTTTCTTTTTCCTGCTTCTATACACTTATTTTAAAATGGGCATTTTGCATTCGTATCAAAGTTGTATTTTCAAATTGAGATACAACTTCCATTCTTAGAAGATTATTTATTTTTGTTTCTAAATTTGTGTTTGAAATTTCTTTCATATTTCAATTTGTTTAATTTAATTATTTTATTTAATGTTAAAGTGATTACTATTTGTTTCTGACAACCTACTTTTACAAGCTTTATTTTACTTATTTTAAAACGTACGTTTTGTATTCGTATAAAAAATTGCATTTTGAAGTTTAATGCCAGCTTCCCTATTTAATGCTTATTTTTAGGTATTCGTACATTTTTAGTATTGTGTTCATTTTTGGTTTATTTAGTGAAACATTTATTTTTTATAAGGTTGTGTTAAGTTATTTTTAGTGCTAATTTCTATGTACTTAACTGATTGTAAGAATTTAAGCTTCAATTTGTAATTTAAAATTAATATTTACTACAAAATACTAATTTTGCTTACAAATTGACATTGAATTAGTATTTGAATCGACATTTTGAGTATGATACTGCACTTAACATTTTTATGTCACATAATTTTTTTTTTCAGTTAAGGTTCAGTCATTCACAAGATTTTCATAGTTCTTTTTTAATTTCTATTGCCTTACACTTTCGAGTTCCTGCTTGAATTATGTTAGCTTTATGTTGGCTATCATTTACGTTTTTCTAACTTTCATTGAAATATAATTGTTATTACATCTATTTGGAGCAGTTTAACATGGTAGAATATTGAGTAAAAGAATGCTTTTATTTCGTTGTTGTTCTTAAGCAACTCAGTCGAGCAATGACCAAATGGATAGGACGCTGCTCTTCAATACTGAAGTTTGTGGGTTTGAGTCTCATTGCTCGCAGGAATATTTGTAGCCATTCGAATTAGCTTTTAAGAAGTAGGTCCTGTTCTCATCATCTCCTGTGTAGCAAAAAAGTAGACTAGAGTGCTACAAACCAAAGGATTATGTCACTTGTCCGTGTGATGACCGAAAAGGTAGGACACTGCTCTTTGGTATCGGAGCTCGTAGGTTCAAAATCACCACTGGTATAGATATAAGTAGCCGTTTGGAATCGGCTTTAAGCAGACCGCAACAGTCCAATCAAATTAAAATTAATAAGTGAAATAAGTGAAAGTAAATATGGCTCAAAATTGAGGAAAATTGTATTATCTGAAAACACATTTTAAACGCTATCAGATGAATTAAGTTGCTGAAAAATTTTATTTTAGAGTATAATTAAAAGGACAATATATCAAATGGCATCAACATAAAGTTGTCAAACAAAATTTAGCTTTAAAAAGTGTTCTATCTCCATACCCGTTGACCTTTGAACAATTGCCTTACTTAAAACCCATTCAAAGTTGATCTGAATTACCATGCAAAACTTTGTGAAGACGTAGCTATTTAGGAATGCATAAGGAATATGTACACAAACATACAAATGATTTTATATCTATAGATTATGGGACTGCTGTTTGTATCCTATCAGTTTAAGACGGCTTACGAATCGAAGTCGTATCGATTCGGGTTACTATACTTTACTAATATATGGACATAATTTACATAGTGATCGTTTGATGAATACGGAAGATCGGTCTACTGTGTGGATACTTTTGGCTTTAAGTGTCTGATGGATTTGTCTATAAAACTCTATAAATTTCAATATTGTATTATTTTTTATGTTTTTATTTATCCACGTTTCAGCTCGTATTTTCATTGCAGCCTTTCGTGTTTAGAAAGTTTTCTCTCGGGCATCAAACTTTTATATAAACAAATTTGCCTTGGGCTTTCATTAAAATGCTAAAATGTTTTTGAAGAAAAACCTTTTTCTTTTAGTTACGAGGCACATCAATTTTTTAGTGAGATCTCCCCAATGTTTGAGGAATCTTGAATATGTGAGATTAAAAAAAGGAGAGTAAATTTATTTAGGGTTTGGTCTTTGGCTTGGAGGAATGCGGCCATTTTTTGCATTGAAGGCTAATAAGAAAGTACTATTATATTTAACCTTTTGTACCATCTTGCAGCATATTTTCGACATACCGCAAAATTGGTGGCATTTGCACAATGAGCTTTTAAAACTTTTAAAGTGCTTATTGTGATCCTGTAACACTATTTTTTGTCATACAATCCCCTATATAATAATAGCCTAAGTTATCTGTACGCCTGTCCTCGATTTTATGAAGCGGTTGGACCTGGAATGGATAGAGGCATCCATAGTTAGCAAAATTCAAAGAGAGTAATGTTTATCTTCTCCTAACCTATCGATCCGATTCTAAAATAAATTGGTATAAATAGGCTTCATATCGCAGCAAAAAATACTGCCTTCTTTAAAACGTTCGAAATCCACCCCTTCCCCTCTTTTCGAGCTTTTAAGGCCATTATTTCAACTCCTATTTTCCCCGGTTAAGAGCAGGCGATTAAATTTATCAATTTATCCCATAATAAATAGAAAAAAATGACATTTTTCTAGCATTATGACGTCATTCCTTTAACCATCTCATTGAATCATTTCTTATTTTAAATTACTTAAATTATGCCTTATTTTCATACGTTTTATCACTGAACTTAGATATTACGTAAATAATTTTCTTTTATATTTGGCTTAAATAATAGATTAGGTACATATGTGATAATTTTAAATGGAATTATCGATTAATGGAATTATTATTTTTGTTGCAAGATAATTCTCAGCCAAACAACAAATCATTTTTTTACCTGCCACATAAGGTACTTTTTAATTTTCCAAAATTCTAAATTTTACTGATCCCGTCATATGATGGGCTTCTATGCTAGTTTATTTGTATGATACAACAGTAGAGTACAAAATAGTCTACTTTTTTGATACGAGAACACAATATCATTGGAACTTTCTGCTTAAACCCGATTCCGAGCGGTTGCATACATCTGTGCCGGTACGGGAATCGAATCTACGAACTCGTTATCGAAGAGAAACGCTCTATTTATTCGGCAATGTTCAACATGATTCATCGGAATTTGCAGATCCAATTTTTGAACAATGCATGAAAAGGCCATAACAACAGTTTTCGCTTATATGCTCGGAAAAGGCTTTTAAGTAATTATTTAACACTTTGAAACTTAGTGTCTCTTTCTAGAGACAGCTAAAAAATTGATTGTAGAATATTTATGTTTTTTTTGGAATGAATTTTAATTTTCAATGAACGTGGATAGTAATCCTATAAACAGTCTACTTTCAAGTGTGCTATTTCGTCATTTTGATCGATATTTTATAATTTTTCTTTTAGTTTTTTGGCAAGTGCATCAACTGAAATCATGCCATATATAGCTTTATCCGTTGTAATTATTAACTTTACAATACTAATTTTACACGTGATTTTAAATTAAATCTCATATCACGAAATTTTTCTTTTTTTTATAAATGGTAACGTATGTTGTTTAAAATCACATCTGAATGATAATAAGGACAAACTGTTACAAAGTTGTTTCGGTTGTTTTATTCTGTTCTATCTATAATATCTTAGATTTAAAATATCCACCAATAGCTGTTTGAATTACCAGAAATGTTTGGTTTGATTTTGGAGAGGTAAGGTCTACTTTTTGCAACACGAGGGCTAATGAGACCGGGACCTACTGCTTAAAGCCGATTCCGAACGGCTACGAACATCCATGCCATAGTGGGATTCGAACCCACGAACTCCGGTTCCGAAGGCCAGCACCCTAACCATTCGGCCATCGTTCGGCGAATTACCAGAAATGATTCGGATGTTAATGGATTAACAAACATAGGGCTTTTGTTGTTGGAAAAACTACAGGGTTCATTTTAACCAAATAGGATGTAGGTGAGTTCTTCGGAATATTTTTTACTTTTAAATAAAATTTTAACTTAGAGTCCGAGAGACAGTCTTGGGACAAATGTCACTATATAATCCAATTCTGTATTCAGTTATTTTTTCTAGTTGAAAAACAAGGGCATTTTCATTGCTACGATACCATACTTTCAAATCATCAACACAATGAAAAAACTTTAAAAGAAAATGTCAAAAAAGTGAAATATTTTCTATCTGAAGTGTAGAAACTTAACTCTCTGTGGAAAGACCTAGGAATGTTGATAATTTCATTGACTTGAACTTTCAAGTACTCTAGTGAATACACTTTCTGCAATACTTTTAAGGGATCTCACTACTTTTCGCCGAACGCTGGCCGATTGGTTAGGGCGCTGATCGTCGGTACCGGAGTTCATGGGTTCGAATCCCACTATGGCATGGATGTTCGTAGCCTTTCGGAATCGGCTTTAAGCAGTAGGTCCCGGTCTCATTTGCAGCTTGTTCAAAACTGTATACTACACCGCTCCAAACCAAACCAAACTCACTACTTTTCAAACTTCAAAAAATTTGATTTTTTTAAAATATGTTATTTCTCTCCATTATTGAACATTTTAAAACAAAAGTTAGTAAACAACAAAGTAACTTTGTTTTATAATTAAAGCATTTCTGATTAGAGTTATATATTTTTCTCCAAATCATGCGCGTAAGTTAATTTGATATGCCGAGGAAGAAAAAGTGCATAAATAAATATTTCAAAATTAAATATTTTTATATAATTATGTAATATTACAGTTGTTTTACAAAATATATAATGTTTTATTTATTCATGTATATAAAAAGAATATATGTTGTGTAATAATATTATTAGATATAGCCAATCAAAAAACATGAAAAATTAGTATTTTATTGAAAGTTGAAAGGTAGTGTGACAACTTAAATTTTATTTCTAATCGCATTTTCATAACTCATTGTTACAAAACTTTTTACGCATAATAAGCATAAGAATCTAAGCCTTTTCTACGACAACTAAAAAGACAAGTTCCTCACATATGAAACTATAGTCTGTGGATTTACTTCTTTTAGCATAATACTTCATCCAGAAGCAGTTTGAAAAATTAGTTCTATGTTTCATTATCACTAGAATATAAAAAGTATAGGTTTTCAAAGAAAAACCCTGTCTAATGTTAATGAAAATTCATCTTTATTTCTTATCCCAAATAAGCATTAGCTATCATTTTTATGCATGTAGTACGTTCTAAGCTAATTCTTTTCGTCATCGTAACTACAATTTCGCAGTTCGGGAAAGAAACAAAATCCGCAAATCAAAGGAATTTTTATGCCTTATTTTAGTCTGATATTATTTCTAAATATTTTACAAAATAATTTAGCTATTGCAAATTAAGTATAGAAGAAAAAATATCAGAACATAAAAAGTCATTTTCAGAAACGTGCACATCTGTGAATTGCCTTAATTAAAACTGTATAAAATTAAATGTATGTAAAATTAAGAATTATTCTTTAAAAATGAATCTTTATTTAAATAATTACAATTTTAGGGAGAAATTAAACCATTTTAAGCTTCATCCAATGCGAAAAACATCGTTGTAAAAACTTAGAGTTTATTGATTTTTTTTCCACTGAAGATCTTATAGAAAGCCTTAGAGGAAGCAATTATCTTTCGAAATTCTATATCGTTTTTGTGAAATCCCATTAGCGTCTGAAAACTGGAGGGGCGAAAAACATAAATAACCAAAGAAAATGTGGGACGTTGCCGCATTTAATGAGCATAAAAACATAATTAATAATTGAGTGCAAACGTTTCATGGTTATTTTACTTGATAATGGAAACAAAGACATGGTGTAGGAATGAAACCGCAATTCAAATCTTTAGAAAAATTGAATGAAAATGGTTTCATACGATTGTTTTCTCCACGATCACTGAAAAGAAAACTAATTTTTGTCGAAGATAAATGTTTTTTTAAATAGCTTCAATGCACTGGAAAAAAATTAAAAAATATAGAGTTAAAATATTTTTAAAAATAAATTGAAACGGGTTTATTTAAAGAGCTATCAATGTAAATGTATTTAAGAATGTTTTAATACAGCAATAAATTTTCATACACTAGGTTTGGTTTGGTTTTGGAGCGCTACGGTCTACTGTTTTGCACACGAGGGCTAATGAGACCGGGACCTACAGTTTAAAGCCGATTCCGAACGGCTACAAACATCCATGCCAGTAGCGGGATTTAATACACTAGGATTCCCTATTTATGAATGAAAAAACCATACTTTTAACACATTGTGGGAGGGTACATTTCGCAGCTGAATTGTACCGGGCCATTTTGAGTATAAATTTAGTTATTCAGTTAAATCTCAATAGATCGAAAATTATTTAATTTTTTAACCAACTTTTCGTATTTTTTCGTTCTTCCTAAATATTTTATATTGAAATATATAAACAATTATATAAATAGACAAATAAACAATATATATATATATATATATATATATATATACATATATATAAAATCATTTTCTCAAGAATAAATAAAAAGCTGATTTTAAATCTGAATTGATTTTTTAATCAACCTTCCCGTTCTATGGTTCCGCATTGACTGATGTAAAAACTAGTTTTTATTTATCTAAATTTTTTCAGAATCTATGTAGTAGACAAGAATATTCGCTTCGTTTTCCTGTATATACCGTTATTTTTGTACCCACAAACAAACCATGTTGTTACACTAACCTGTACTAGTATGTGATCCGCGTTCAAGTATCAATCGTCAGAAAACGTACTAGTACGTGTCCAGCATACAATGTGTTAAGAAGCAGTAGTTATGTGGTGAAAATTTAAATTGTAACCTTTTAAATTGGTGTTAGGGTTAGTTTTACCCTTTTAGCTAGTCGTTAATTAAAAAAATTCAGAAATCTTTTTTAATTTTGTGCCATATATCAATAAAAATGTTTTAAAAAAATTAAATGATTTAACTATTATATTAAGTATTCTCACATACATGTCCCAAATTAATGTTTTGGTTTTGTTTGCAGCTCTATAGTGTAGTTTTGTTATGCTTGGACTAATGAGATCAAGAACTACTATTTTAAAGCCGATTTCCAACAATTAGGCTGGTTGTACACACTGCGAATTTTTTTTTTTACCGAGGGGAGAATTTACCGTCGCCGATCAACGAAATCAACGTTTACACACAGGGCGGGAAAATTTCCTTCTCCGTAGTCTTACACATTGTAAAACTTGTGCTGCTATAGAGCAGGACTCGCTCTTTAGGGACTATTAATCTCTACATTTGTCCGGCCGCTTCAAAATTCCGGCATTTTGGCTACGAGTGGAAGAAAAATATTGATATGTCAAATACCCAACTAATGGAAATTATTCATATCGATTTTTCTTTCGCTAAATATTTACAAATTGTATTTATACTGTTTATGTTTAAATTCTAAAAATATTTACAATCCTCAGTTCTATAGGAAACAGTTATGAAAAGCCGTATGTTTAATAAGCAGAAATACGAAACTTTTTATAGTCGCGCACTGTTCTGCAGACAATTTTTACGAGACCCAACTTCCGTTGCAGACTGTTAAAAAGTATTCTGCCACTGGGTGTATAATATATAATATGGTTACCAAAATCATTTCTCTTTCTTTTCCAATTGATCGAAATTGCTTCGAAATCCAAGGCAAACGTCATGCCAAGCTTTACGATTAGCGTTTTTGTCCTTAAAAATTTCTAGAGTTTTATCCCATAAAACAGATATCTCTTGTATTAATAAGGCAATTTATTCCAACGTCACTAACTACTATAATGCCCTTCCCATTCATTTTCATGTTTACAACAGCCAATAGACAAACAATAAACTGCCCTTCAGTTTGAAACTAAAGCCAGAATTGTCATAATTTGAGAATTTGCCCTACTGCGTGAAATCGCTTTATATAATCAGCCTTTCATTGTGAATAACGCTCGTGTTCACGGAATTATTTATATTCACAACTTAAGTCCAATGCAAATGGTAGAAAATGTTTTCAAACGTTCACTGAGTCGCATAGACTTCTAGTTTGAGAGGATGTATAAATTTCCGCTGAGCTCCAGTGGCACCAGACGGCTACAGAGCTAGCGTCGACGGTAAATTAACCGATCGCTTTTTTTCCGTCTAATGTGGAAGCTCAAGTTTATTTCGATGGACTACTATTGGAATGGCTGCGATGGTAAATTTTCCGCTCTGAAAAATCCGACGTGTGTGTAACCAGCCTTACGAACATCTGGACCGGAAGTTCAATTACTGGAGTTTGTGGGATTCCAACTCACGATCTCCGGTATCAAAGAGGAGCACTCTACTCATTCGGCCATTGTTCAAAATTCTTAAAAATTAATGGCATGGCTATATTTATGTGTAATAATATCACTTAGCTTTGTTGGAATAATTTACCCTGTTGAAAAGCAGAAATGTTACTTTAATAACTACTTTTAATTAAAAATCTGACGAAAAATCCCTTTTAGCTGCACGTGGTTAGAAGGCATTACAAAGGTCATCAAATCACTGTTCTACAAGCATATCAGATAACTGTATAGAAGTGTGTCTATTGCTGAACAAACAATCTACCGTACCTAACTGCTGTTTTATCAACAGCATACCTATCTAGCCAGACATACCGAAATGTTCATAAACATCATGAAACAATTGCTTTTTCTCATATTATCCATTGCGTTGCATCGTATTATCTGTCTACATAAGACACTGGAAGGTGTAAATAACTCTAAGAAAAATGTAATCAGTTTTACTTTCGTATATACATAAAGAAATAAGTACCTCCAATTATTGTAGAAGCAGCGATTTCGTCTTGAATGTCAACTCAAAAGAAAAATGAACTAGCCTCCAAGGAATTGAAATTAATGATCCCAATTTATTGTATGTGAAAGCCTTAAGCAGTTAATTCAAGTCCCATTAACCCTCGAGTAGGACAATTGTAGACCGTAGTGCTGTTCTACACAAAACTGTTATAATAGATACTATTTACGATGCTACCGTTTAAGAATTGTTTCTTAAACAAAAAAGTCATTACCTTTCAAAATTAAAACATCCTAAATCTTCTTACAAACTCCCTCAGCAGTTTATTCGAAGAATAATTTTTCTAAACTTTAACTTGGCATGTAAACTGTGAGTGTTGCTATTATTTGTTCAGGACGTGAGGAAGGAAGTATGGTAAAAACACGCAATAAATCGTTTAAACGTTAAATAAATAAAAAATAAGTCCAAAGTTTGGAAAATTGTTTTTATGAGCGTTTGGTCATGATTTGAAGTATTTTCCTCTCTTCCGTGCTATGCTTTCCATAGACAAACACTTCATTAATATAGGTAACCAAAATAGCAAAATATCCTTTAAATTAACTTTTCCTTTGGGGCAAACATTTTTTTTTTATCCAGCTAGTTGTAAGGACTACATTTATTGAGATTTTGTTGTATGCCTTTTTCCATTCAAGGTATAGGTAATTCATGTATAATACACTATATGGCCAGTGATGACCAGTCACTTGAAATTTTAGAAGTTTTGTTAAATATTTATGAACTCTTAGGTGTGTAAAGAGCAGGGTAGACTCATATATTTCTGCGGAAATGTTTACCCAAAACCTCATAGGGGACCATCGTGAAATTGAATAGAAAAGAGTATGTTTTGGATAATCTTGTAAATACTGTTAGGAAATTTAAAAAATATATATAGATTTCTTCCTTACAACGTCACCTTATTTTTAATTAATTATATTCATCCGATGCGTTTAACTTTCAGTCAGCTTTAACCGTGACTGAAATCTGCATGTAAATTTCCTACCGCATGTGTGTATTTAAGCCTGTTCAGCGTTGTTAGCGCGGAAGCATTTCTAGCTAACGCTGCAGGTGAATAGCTTGTTTAATTTACGTGTTAAGTCAATGCATGTTTAATTATCATAAATAAAATTTTAACTTAAAACATTCGAAGTGGAAATTTTATTGAAATCCTAATACTTCATCAATCCTCTGACGACTCTGCATATTTAGAAGTGTTTGAAAATTATATGAAACTTGATTAATTTTCCATCAAATACGAATGACTAAAAAGCGCTGCAAATTTAGCACATGATTATGATGCTTTCTGTAATAATCTGTGTACTTTTTAAGTGAAAATTAACGAGTGGAAAAATTAAGGTTCTTATACAAACAATACCAAATTTTACCATATGTTTTCCTTATAATTTGTTTTTGCAAAAATGCTGTGTGACATCCACCAAGTTAATATTATACAACCTGGTTAGAATTAAAATCCTAATTTCAAAATGCTGTAAAATATGACCTAAATTTTGAATTGAATATACAGGTAAAAGGAGGAAACGGTATGACATAAAGAAAGAGTTCTAAAGCGTAACAATCAATGGCGCTGTGAGAGGCATTCTATGCAAATTAAAAGCAGCTCATACGCAAGAAACATTTCATGTGTTATAAAATCGAGCGATATGTGGCTTTTTTCGTCAAACTACCAAAAGTTTCATTCTTCTTGAAGAGCATGGTTGGTTTACTGTGCAACGTAGTCCAAAACCACTGTATTTTGATTCAAAATTAGACTTCAACCGAATTCACTTTTATTATAGCGGTAACAATGCCATCTCCTAATACACTGGAATTTCTATCATCATGAACAGTATTAATCTTTCCAGTATATTCAATTCAAATTTGAAGTCATTCTGAGCTTTTTTTACAGCATTTAGAAAGTAGTACTTAAATTATAATCACCCTGTATTTAAAAGTTTGTTGAATGCCTTCTGCGTTAAAATTCTCTGTATAAATTATCTCCAAAAAGACGTGAAACCTAACACACTTTTGCTGAAATAAAACAAAAATGTTGCTAACAATACATTCACTTCAGAAACAAAAGAGTTTTCAACGAAAGAAATATCTGGGTTTTAAAATTTTAAAGTGATGTTGATTGTTCGGCAGTTTAGAAATTCCCCTGGGAATGGAGCTTGAAATAAGCCAATTTATTTTGCATTAGACTTAATAATCACAGCAATAGTCACAGCTTTGTTGAAGTAATTGATGAAAGTTTCAAGTGAGAAAGTTTAATTAAATGCATTTAAAACTAAGCCTTTCTTATTGGCATGCTTAAAATCCTCTTTTAAAATGTTTCACCGATTCAAACATGACAAATAATGCTGGCAAAGTAAGTCTCGACAGCTTTATCTAATAGCTTATAGCTTTTACTGTCTAACAAAAATGGGAATCAATTCTTTTTCGATTTCTCAAGAGACTAGTCACAGGAGAATAAGCTTTAGATAAAATCCCATTTTTTGATAAAGTATAAGTAACATATTTGAAGTTGGAACCTGTTTCTGAATGTCTTCCAGTATGCTTTTTAAAATTTGAAAATACGTTTTGAAAAGGAGTATTTGTTTATACGTAGAGCATTTATTTGAAATAATCTTCTAATGCATAAAATGCTTAGTTTGGATGTATGCAAACATGATAGCCCGTAAATGTATTTGCAAAGTAAATTTAAACATAGTAAAACTTAGAGCGCAAATTAAAAGACACTGCAGTTGGAAATGTAATTTTCAAGATACAAAAAAAATTACTTTCTGCGTTTACTGATACATTTATGTATGCAAGCAAAAGTATGAATTATATGTAAGAGTTAAGTACGTACTTTTATGTGTACTTCTTATGTGGGTATAATATTTTTGTTATGAGATTGAAAGTTCACTGTACTTAGAATTAAGACTTTGGAAACTACGAGCAAATGTCGCCTGAGATACACAAAGTCCAGTTGTATTAATGCAACCACAGCCTACTTTTGACGTCAACGTTAAATAACCAGTCACAAACTGCACGTGTCATCAGCTAATTTGGTAGATATACAAAGTGTGTTGTATGCATTCGGAAAGCATTTAACTTCTTGCTGTTATGCAGAAACAGATTTATTCGACATCAAAAGGGCATGTTCATTCGCTTTTGGGAAAAGTGTGGAAGCATTTCTGAAACATCTAATTTTGTAAACTATTCAGCAACGCCATGGTAAAAGTATATCGTACATGGCAAATTGGCAATACCCAAAATCAGCGACGTGGCAAATGTGGTGCACCACAAACCATAGATGGTAGAGGGGAATGACAGCTGCGGAGATGCATTCGGGCGAATAGACATGCAACCGTTGAGCAACTGACCTGCCAGGTAAACCAAGCGGCTACCATGTGTCTCCTTAACGACGGTTCAACGACATCGTTATAGTCGTTACGGCCCATACTCAGAAACATTTGTTTCTGTGTATGGGCCTCCGCAGCAGACGACTGGTTAATGCATCTATGCTAACTGTTGTTCACCAGCGACGATTTGCAAGCCAGTACCACAAATGGACTTCCCCTGAGTGGAAACAGGTGGTTTTTTCCGATGAATCAAGTTTTATGTTCCACAGAAGCATGTTGACGTATATGGAGTGAAACATCCGAAAGTAAATATCTTGCAACAATTTCCGGAAGGGTTCAAGCTGAGAAGAGGGAGCATTATGGTATGGGGAATGTTTTCGTTGTATTCTGTCTTCACTCATCATTGCCGAAGGCACGGTGGGTCAACACAAGTAGGCATCTATCCTTGCGAACCATGTTTACCCCTACAGGTGAATTGTTTTTCCTCAGGATGTTGGCATCTACCATCAGGGCACTTCGTGTCATAAAGCTCCAGTATACGTGAGTGGTTCGAAGAGCACCAAAATGAGTTTGTTGTAATTCCTTGGCCAGAAAATTCTTTAGATTTGAACCCAATCCAGAATCGGTGGAACCACCTTATTCGTGTTGTTCGCAATACTCTACCTCGTAACCTAGCACAGCTGGAAACGGCACTGGAGTTGGCATAGTTCAACATCCCAGTTAAAATAATAGATTAGGTACATATGTGAGAATTTTAAATTTAACCAAAGATTATTTTTTGTTGCAATGAAAATTTTATTGTTGGTATTAACAACAAATTCTATCTACCTCCAGGGTGTAGTGGAAATGATAGTTTCATTCCTTTACTTACATTAAATACTGTGGCAAAAAATTTAGGATCGATAATTTCGACGTAGTTAAGAAAACTTTGAATTATCCTACTAAATGAATTCAACGTGATTCTAAACTGCATTCCAGTATCGGAAGACTTTAGACGAGTATGAAGATAAACAAATTGAGCGTGTACTAGATAATTCTCAGCTGATAAACTATTTTTTTATCTGCCTGATAGGGTACTTTACAATTCTGGGAAATTAAAAATTTTATGGATTCCGTCATATGACGGGCTATATGCTAGTATATATATATTAAAAATCTATTTTAAAGGGTAATTTGACACATTAAAATATAATAAATATTAGGATTTTTTAATTGCA
>CM063505.1:25327775-25331824 GCA_032207245.1 Pardosa pseudoannulata | reverse complement strand
AGAATTTTTTAATTGCAGATAAGTAGTGGGTCTAAAGTGGGAAATGTAACATGTAGCCTCTGTTTGTTACCCGCTGAATTTCTCTTAAAATACTTCATTTCCATATTTTTTTGAAATACAAATTGGTAATAAGACTCATTACCAACAACTAAAGTTTTATAAAAGTGCCAGCATTTCATGACTTTAGCTACAGTTTGCTTTTCTAAGACAACGATGTGATGTTTTAAGTATTGTACGCAAATACAAACTAAAACGGATTGAACTAAGCAGCGTTCATAACCTAATACAGGTTTACTCACGTAATAGGTGAATCTATTTTAAAAATATACTTCCACAAAACACACAGATAAATAGCGCTATGTTCGCGAGAAGAATATCAGCATAAATTCTACAATCGAGAGGTAAATACTCGGGAAGAGTGACTGCTGTTATTTGCATAAAAATGCACCAACTGCACTGAGCATGCGCATGAGAATGCAATGTAAACTTTAATTGTAAATTTCTGCTAATAAATGCCAATTATTTTAATAAAAATGAGTGTTTACATATCTATAAACAAATATCTTTTATTTAACACCAAAATGGGAAATATCGATGCAGTATTTTCTTCTCACGGTTTGGTTTATGTTTTAAACATACATTATTATGTTTATAAATTTATTTAGTATCTGTATAGCAATTTTACAATTTGATCATATGTCTTTAGCTTTTAAACATTTGCTTTAATTAGCATGATGTATTAAAATTATTTTAACTTATTTAGTGTATTACAATATAGTTGATTAATTGTAAAGAAATTTAGTATTACAATAAATTAATTAATGAAGTTTTAACTCTGTTTATGTTACGTTGTACTTACATTTTTATTTTATATTTGTTCATCTTTTGATTTTCATGCTTAGCTTGACGTTTAATCATTCAGTAGCTTTTTAATTATTTATAAGCACGTACTTTCATGTTCATACTTGATTTGTGGTACTTTTATATACCATATATCTGCTCAATAAGATCATGTACATCAAATACATTAATATATTAAATACATTAGTATGCAAATTTGAGTTCAATTCGAGATTAAAAGTTATGGAGACTAAAGGGCAAAATCCCAGTTCAGGGAGCCCGCCGAACCATGGTCAGTAGTCACGCCAAGCGTGGGCAATGTCGCCAAATTCTAGAACCCAGTTTTCTGGCAAACCTTGCTCTATTTTTTATTTTCTATTTTTGTTTTAATTTGTATTTATCTTAACAAAATTTCAAACCTTTTTTTTTGTTTAAAATATGCTTTGAAATTGGGTAAAAACTTAATACAAAATGAAGCACTAATTGTAAACATCACTTGGCGACAATTTGGTGATCACTTGTACAAAAATAGGGACAAAAACATGGCGGCCGGCCCCCAGAACTGTGATTCTATCGATTAAAGTTTATGTTTATGTTTTGTTTCTATGTGACATGTTTAAAACTTTATTACGAAACAACCTGTACATCTTTAAACGGAACATCTTGATTCAATTTACGATTTTTACTTTAAATGTACCCAATTTCATGCAGAAATATCAAAAGAAATATTTGAGAGTTTTCAAATTTTTTCTGTTAACAATTTGTCTTTCAGAATTCGTTTTACTCGACTGAAAGAAAGCGTCTTATAAATTCCACATAATGGAATACTCCAAAACAAAATGACAAACACTTTAAATTCAAATTTGACATTATTGTAAGTAGTTGCAAATAACTGACTTAGTTGCCGGTGCGAGAAATTAAATTCTCTGATCTAATTAAATAAAAAGACACCATACAAATCAGAAAACTTTCATATATTACTGTAATAGCTTAGTGGTTATAGCATAGTTTTATATGTTATACAATGCGAAGTAGATGGATTCAGCTTTTAATGAATCCATATGAAATACTCTTTTGGACAAAACACATATAAAGAACAGACTAAAATCTTCTGAATTGTGAACATACCAACATAAATGGTGTGAGAGTGCAGCTATGTTTGACATAAGGTTTGCGAAACTGATTTGCTCGCCGCACTCACACGTTGTGGGTTGAATGCCCCAGTTTTTTTCGCGACTCCAGGAAGCGTGTGGTGAGGCCAGTGAAAATAATTGCACTTAAACTTCACCAAATTTTGGAGAATTGTGATTGGTCTCCAGGAGGTAATTGAGGACTATCCTTGGAGTCCTGGTCCTTCTGGGCAGAGCCGGGAAAGGACGCATTGTAAATAGGACAATGGAACAACGAACACATCAGCACAGGATAATGGAAAAAGTATAGGGTTGCTTGAGTAGAAAGAAGGAAGGAAAAGAGTGCAGCGTTCTCTTGGACATTGGCAATTTTTTTTGAGGCGTAGCACGTGGAGTGCTTTTTTTTAATTATATATATATATATATATATATATATATATATATATATATATTATATATATATATTGCATATTTCCTTGTCATTTGTTCTATATTTGAACATTGTAATATAAATCAGTGGTATTATACTATAATTAAAGACGATATAAAGCAACTTTGGGTTATAAATGACTTTGAAATAACAACAGCAATGTACTACACCACAACAAATGGTTTCAAGTTAACTTAATTAAAGAACTTTCATGTTTTATTTTTTACGAGACAGAACCTAAAAAAAAGAATAACCTAAGAAAGAAAAAATGTGAGCAATAACGCCTTAATGTGTTATAACTATTTTGTTTTAAAAATTGTCATAGAATTTAATATCTAGGGAAAACAAGGTGTCTTAATATAATTATTTTAATTAAGGCTTTCGCACTCACTGGAACCTACTGTCATATATGAAAATAAGGAGTACAGATGTTGTCAGAGTGATGAATAGTTTTCATACTGATAATGTGGAAACAAATTTTGCTTGGGATAAAATTAAATCATAACTTATATTTCCAACTATTTTTGGTTAAAAAATGATACTAAATGCACCAGGATGTTTTACTATTTGTGAAAATATGCGAGATTTTAACCAAACTGTTAAAATTTGAAGATTTATGTGGCGAATAGAGTAAAATCTGTTGTTTTATTTTTAAGCTTTGTATCACCATGTTGATGATCTGTAACATATAGAATAATTAATGTCATTTGTATGGCTTTAAAAGAAGTTTTTTTATTGTTGCTATCCATCAAAACTACAATGAAGTCAATTTACTCGAACAATTCTTATGAAATAAGAAAATAAAGTTCAAAATTCATATTAAAGTTTCACATTTATCATCTGATATTATGTACATGATTCTTATTGAAATAAACTTTGAACTTGATAAATTTTTAAAAAATGGAAAGGCAACTAAAGTATATTTCTTACAAAAATAGTTACAAATTCTTTATATAGTTAAGGAAAATGAATTAGAAAATATTTACGACTTAAATAGAAGTTTAGTAAAAATATAAAACTTACGATTTTTGGTATTTTGATTTATGTTAAGTGGATTTTACTAAATTATATGAAATTTAGATTTCTAAAATATTTTAACTCTAGACAAACATAATATTTTTTAGAAGTATCAAACTCTCTCTTTTTTACGAGCATCAATATAATCATGATAGTAAAATATTTAAACATATTTTTATAAAAATTTATTAAATGTATTAAATTTAGAACTATGTTATACTTAAAACAAGTAAATTATTAGATATTTATCTATATTTTTATACAGATATATAAAGCGAAATATTGAACAAGTAGATGTTTTCAAGTCGCTATCTACAAATATTAATGCATGTTATTAGAAAGGAGAAGAAACTAAAACGTACTAGTTTACATAAATAACATTGTTTTCTCTAATAATTTCATTATTATATCGTTTTTTTTTCTAAAAATACTACCATATTTTTTTGAAAAAATAAAGATATTTTCTTTTTTTTTTTAAAAAATATACATATTTTATATATGAAAACAGCTATTAGGACTAAATAAAGCATAAATATATAATTTTTTAGAAGTATAGCTATTAAATGCATATCATAAAATTACTTGAATATAATATACACATGTTAAAAATGATTCAAGGTTTTTATATTAAA
>CM063505.1:25302775-25322775 GCA_032207245.1 Pardosa pseudoannulata | reverse complement strand
AGACAATGGCACATTGATATTTTTAAAGGCATAAATGCTGATATTTTAGATCATACTAACTAGAATTGATTTAGTTAATTCTGAATGAGAGATATCTCCCTCGAGTACATGATCGTCGTATTACGTACCAATGACTTATACCAGGTCATGCTGAGATAAAACAAAGAATTAAGACACCAGATACAAATGAGCGAAGACTTACCATTTTGCAGACTTTTTTATTTATAAATTTATTCTTTCACAATCTGGTGATGAAAATAAAATATATTCAATCTCAATATGGAGACGCCGTAAACCGCTGAAATATGGAAGCAACTCCCGCTGATGACGCTATCTTCAGATGGACAAAATAAAGTTGAGCGTTCCCTGCTTCTGCTGAAATTCTCTTCGCTTCGCCTATCCTCCGAAGGGGCCTTCAATCTGCTGAGCAAAAAATCCAAAAGCTGCTGTTGCCAAGGCCAAAGACGACTGACCCGTGTTAGCCACCCCTCTTGTCCAATGGGGTCGAAGAGGGGGGGTCACTGACATCTCCCTCATCCCTTGGTCAGACTCCCGCGCTGGCGTTGTCCAGCAGTGTAACTCATTGTTACACGTCAAACGATGACTCTGTTTGTAAGATGCTGCCATTCAGTACCGGAGATAATGAGTTTGAATTCCCCTGTTGGCATTGTTATTCATATTAGTTCGAAAATTTAAGTAGTAGATCCCTGTCTCATTATCTCTCGTGAACTAAAACGGCCATAAACTTTACAATCATACACAAGGCCATAACTAGGTCATTTAGCACCCGTGGCCAAAAACTGGCCTGCGCCCATAACACCGAATATAGGGAGAAAATATGTTTAAATAAAATATGTTTAAACATTTTTTTTTTCTATATCATATATTTTGAATGAACTCAAAACATTTTGTTAATTCTTAAAATATTCCTAGCATATTAACTTTTAATTTTTCTTCTATTTTAACTTTATTAATACTTATAAATATTTTTTAACGTTTTGGGGGATGTTATTTTGCTCATATACTGAAAAGAAGGGAATTATTAGAGGGGAATATTTTTTATTTAGAAGTTGTATTTTCCTAAAAATTTGGAGGAATTTCTAAATTTAAATTTAGTTTTAATAACTTTAATAAATTCAAAATTTAAAATGGATACCCAAATTTATATTAAAGCATATTAGGGGTGCTTGGTAAACATCTTGTAAGAATCTATAGCAAGTTTAGTCTCTAGAAGCATTTTAAAAAATAAGAAAATTCATTAAAAATTAATTTATAAACGTACTGGATTTTATAATTAAAAAAAATTTATTTTTCAACTTTTCCTTATTTCTACTCGGGACGAATCGTCCTCTTTTGGACCCCATTTTCCTCACAGTGCGGCACCCCTAAGGCTGATGCACCCGTGGCAAATGCCATCTATGCCACGCCCTATTAATTGCCCTTATCATACATACCAAGTACATTATCTTTACATGTTCTCATCTTTCTCATGCTTTTATTCAACAAAATTTTCGTATTATTATTATCATTATTATAAATATATCAATACCACTTATCCTTTATATATATAAATAAAATATCAAAACCTTATAACTATATAAACGTTTCATATTTTATAGATATCTAATACTGTTCAAAAGATTGTAAATAATTCTTAAGCAATATTAAAAATGCTTAAGAGAATTTCAAAATGTTCTACTTTGCTAGAAAATGGAAAAACTAAAACGCAATATAAGACACTAAAGCAAAAGAAAAAAAAAAGACATTTTCTTGGGAATAGGTTTGTTCTTTTATATTTAAGAGCAAGTATTTTATAAAAAATCCTACTGAATTTTGAAAATAGGAGATATTTTTTGTGGAAATATTATAGCATGAAATGATATAAATAAATATATTTTCTTTTGATATTAAAGTCATAAGACGAAGTAAGAACTTCGGAGAAGTTGTTACTTCGGCAAAATATTACAAAATATTTATGAACATAAATATCTGTGAACATTAGTAAATTACGATAGATAATATTAAATCTGTCTGAATATAATAGATACAAAAGTATTATGTAGTAGAAAGTCTATATTAATCTATTTATAGCAGAAAATATTACTAAATTGACATATAATTGATATCTAATAATATATTTATCTACCTGAATTCTATAATTCTTATGATAAACAAGTCTTCATTATGTCTTGTTTGAATTTTCTAAAGATGATTATACATACTTTTTTATAGTTGGATTGTTGGAAGAAAATAAGTGTTAAATAAAATTATTGCTATAAAATTTATTTAAAGATTTTTCTTTTCGTAGCCGTTCGGAATCGTCTTTAAGCAGTAGGTACCGGTCTCATTATCCCTCGTGAGCTAAACAGTAAACCGTAGCGTTCCAAGCCAAATCAAGCTGTATGATGGCCGAACGGTTAGGGCGCTGATCTTCGGTACAGGAGTTTGTGGTTTCTAATCTCACTAATGCATCTATGTTCGTAGCCGTTCGGAATAGTCTTTTAATGGTAGGTTCCGCTCTCATAAGCTGCAAAAAGTAGACCGCAGGACTTCAAACTAAATCAAACCAAATTATTTAAAGAGACAAAATATATACTTAACTTGTCTCTTTGAATTTTTTAAAGATGATAATATATACTTTCTTCATAGTTGGATTGTTGGAAGAAAATAAGTATTAAATAAAATTATTGCTATTAAATTTATTTAAAGATAATAGATTTCAATTTTAATATTTGGTGCATCATATCTGTAAACCTCCCCACTCCGGGGGGGGGGGGCACGTATGTAAACCACGCCCACTTTCTGGTGCACTAATGATAGCGTGTGATTTGCTCGCCTACATTACTGGGCCCATGTTCATAGACCTTCGCTGGGATGCATATCCAAAGTAATTTCGCTAAAGCTTAGCTGGACAACACGAATTTATTTACAAGATTTATGAAACATTAGAGTAAAACAAAATGTCATATTTTGTTAATCAGAAAGGATGGCCTAACTTTCCATGTCAGCATAAAACCGACGTAGTATATATTTCACACCAGAGCTATGTCTCTCGATTTCAGGCTATGTCGACTCTCCAAATCCAACTGCCCTCTCTTGCAGATCGTCTCTCCTTCCTTCGGGGTGGACGGGGGGGGGGTCATCATTTTCGAAACTTGATCCCTTTGGAAAAGAGAAATCCTCCCTTCCAGATGTACTGCCGGCCTGCAAAAACACAAACAAGCGACACATCCGCAAAGCCTTATCAGCCCCTCTTAGCCGGCCAGCTCCTATTTCCCCAAGGAACGCCGGGTGGAAGGGGTCCATGGGGGTGATTTTGCAGATATCAAGTAGGGCACACGTGAAAACACTGGTCGTTGGGTCCAAATTCCTTACAGTATCCTTTATTCTCATCAAATATTAACTGTCAATGAATACAGATTTCTTTCTGTAATATGTAGGTTTTATTTAATCTGTAATATTAAGTAAATTTGTTTTAAATGTAAAATAAATTTTAAGTTTAATAAAATTTGTGATTAAGTTTAACAGATTAAAAAATATAAAATATATTGCTTGACAAACAATAAATACAAATTTCAAACTTGGTGCAGTTGCAAATTTGTTTTCTACATCCCTGATATACTTTCGGAGCCAAAAGATAAGTTTTCTTTTACTATTGCCATAGAAAATTCTTTCCAGCCTTTGGTTCATTGTTTAGACCTTAACAACTGTTGAAAAGCAACGTTCGAAAACCACCCCTTCTCCCCTTTTCGAGCGTTTAATGCTATCATTTCAAGCCCTATTTTCCCCGGTTAAGAGCAAACGATTAAATGTATCAATTTGTCATATTATAAGTAGATAAAAATAACATTTTTTGTCTATCATTATGACGTCATTTTTTTATTTTTCTCATTTAATCATTTCTTATTTTAAATTATATAAATATCATCTGCATTATTTTTATACGTGTTATCAATGAACTTAGATATGACGTAAATGCTTTTCTTTTATATTTGGCTTAAATAATAGATTAGGTACAAATGTGATAGTTTTAAATTTAATCATCGATTATTTTTTGTTGCAGTGAAACTTTTATCACCGATATTAACGACAAATTCTATCTACCTCCAGGGTGTATTGGAAATGATAGTTTCATTCCTTTACTTCCATTAATTACTGTGGCAAAAAAATTGGAAAGAACTTAAAGATAATTTCGACGTAACTAAGAAAACTTTGAATTATTTTTCTAAATGAATTCAACGTTATTCTAAACTGCATTCACAGTATCGGGAGACTTTAGAGGAGTATGAAGATAAACAAATTATTGAGCGTGTACTAGATAGTTCTCAATTGCAAAAGGGTACTTTACGGTTCTGGAAAATTAAAAATTTTACTGATCCCGTCATATGATGGGCTATATGCTAGTATTATATTAATTAAATATATTTTATTATATATTACATTTACAGGGTGTTTCAAAAACGACCTCTATATTTGAAAAATCCATAAAAAAAACGGGCAGTGATAGATATGCACCGTTTGTTGCAATATGCTTGGGACGACAGTAAATTTGCAAGCAGACAAATTTTCGAAAATAGTTACTATTTTCAACAACAGATGGCGCTGCAGACGATTTGAAAAATATAGTAGAAAACGCAGTCTATGAGTTTATAAGTCATTTATAAGTCGTCTTTCTGCTGTAAGCGTATCCTGCTCACAGATTGCAAGTTTGCTTTGAAAAAATAGTTTATTTCTTTGAACAGAATATTGCATGACCTGAGACGTTTACACGGGTTTCTGATAATTTCGTTCTGAGACTACCCCACATTGGTGGATATGTGGAAAGTATAGTAGATATATTCAGTTTGCAGCTCCATCTGTTGTGAAATATTGCAACTAATTCTGAAAATTTGTTTGCCTGAAAATTTACTGTTGTCCCAAGCATGTTGCAATAAACGGTGTATTTTTATCGCTGCTCGTTTAGTTTTTATTGATTTTTCAAATATAACGGTCATTTTTGAAACACCCTATATATATTATATATATTTACTTATACATTTATTTATAGCATGGGAATGCTATATCTATCTATATTTATATCTATATTTATATTCTGAATCATTTCAACGTGCTTGCTACAACAAGAATTTTCAAGCAACTAAGACAAACGAGTGAGATCTCCCAAAACCTCAAACTGAAACACAGTATTTCTTCATTTATTAGTAATATTATCTTTGCCATCAGAATCTCTGAACTCTGTTTCCTGTAGAGAGTCTCCATATTACACGTGGCACGAACTGTATTATTACATTTATGATTAAAATAAATATAAAGAATACCATTACTATTAAAGCTTGAACAATTCGAATATATTAGAAGCAGAAACATGACTAGTCTACTACGTATACCTCGACACATGCAGATAATGAAGTAGCCTCACGTCTACAAAAATTAAAGCAGCCCATTAAAATGCAACAGAAGACTAATGATAGAGATGCAGCGAATTTTTTTCCTTACCTTATTTGCTATTCTGTTTCATTACTTTTTTGTTTTTGTACGCTCATGCTGGGAGAGAAAGGGCTGTAAACTTTTATACAGAAGGTGAAAGAAAAACAAAACAAATCCCGTTCTTTATTTTACGTTGGCAAGCAGAATGAAAAACTTTACCGTTGTTTTTTCGAATAATAAAGGACTCCTGTCTCTAAGACGGCCGTGTAATGTTATAAAAGTTTAAAACGCAGTACAGACCGAACATATAAAATTCGCTAAGAAAATGCATCAAGTGAGAGAGGATAGAACGTCCATGAAAAAATTACATGTATAAAAAAGGAAATGGAATGTTTGATAGAACACAATCCTACCATGAGAAAGAAGCGTTAACTAAAAAAAAAGTTGAGAATTTCCTATTAGTATTTTATAGTAGGAGGGACTATATAAAAAATACATCTTGTATAACACAAGATTGAATGTTTACTGTTAATTCAAAAATTTCCAAACGTAGGAACTTTTTTGTTGAAAGTTGAACAATGGTTGAAAAGTAGGGCGCTGATTGCACCGGAGTTCACGAGTTCGAATGTCGTTGCTGGCATGGATGTTCATAGCCGTTCGGTATCGACTTAGCAGTAGGTTCCGGACTCGTTAGACTTAATGTAGTAAAACAGTAGACCGTAACACTCCAAACCAAACCATTAATTAAATTAGTTATAAATGTTGCATACATGATACCCAGATCATAGCATACAATGAATTGAAACAGATTTTTTAATTCCTATGTCCGTTTTTCTCCTTAAATTTAGAGTTCGTGGGTTCGAATCCCACTGTGGCATGGATGTTCATAGCCGTTCGAAATCGGCTTTAAGCTGTAGGCCCCGGTCTCATTAGTCCTCGTGTTGTAAAATAGTAGACCATAGAACTCCAAACCAAACCTCCTTAAATTTTACTAACCCTTCCGTTTAATTTCGTCAGCGTTTATTTATTTGCATTCACTATCTAGATTCACCACTAGTTGAAAACGAAAATAAGCAAGATGAAAAACGAGATATCTGTAGTGTATTAGTTAGAAACTCTTTATATTCATCAATAAGATACGATGTTTTCACATGAGCTCAAGAAAGAAAGAATATTTTTTGGAAGAATAGTCTTATTTTTCTCTAAGCTTTGGTTAATTTTTCCTAATTTACTGGAGAGATGTATAAAATTAGAACCAAATATCTCATTTTATAACATACAATCTGTAAGCGCACCCCCTTTCTGGTGCGCTATGTTAGCGTGGGACCTGCCCGCCTACTGTACTGGGGCAGGTATGTTCGACCGTGGTCGCTGGGATGCATGTAATTAAAATAATTCCTCCGGAAAGCTTCGACGGATAAAACAAATTTATTTATTGACAAAACAAAGATTTACGAAAAATTAAAGGATAAAACAACATAAACATATTTCTGAGTCTCAGAGCCTGACAACAATCAAAATAATAACTGCATGACCAAGCGTTTCATGTCGGAGAAGAAGACAAAAGGAATAAAGTTATCTCCTTTAAAACTGAGGGATGTGTGTCGGTCGCCGGCTCGAATCCAACTCTCCAACTTAACTCCAACTGCCCTCTTGCAGATTTCTCCCTTTTTCGGGGGAGGGGGGAGATGTCTGGAAACTTGACCCCTTCCGAACAGATCACACCTTTTTCCGAGTCCCCTATAAAAACAAAACCAAGTGCCTCCGAAAAACGTTATCAGCCCCCTTTGCTAGCCGGCTTCTTATTTCCCCTACGGAATTCCGGGTGAAAGGGGTCAATGTGGCTGTTTATCCGATATCATCCAGAGCACGCATAAGTCGTGGGTGCAAATTCCTTACACAATCCAAGAAATATTTATGACTTATATTAATTCCATGATTAATACTTTGAAATACTGCTGAATTGCGAAAAATGCATTTTACTCTTTCAATATTAATTGCTTATATTCTGCCAATTCTATTTCTAACTATAATTCCGATGAGCTCGGATTTGATCAGAGAAAAAGGTTGGATGTCTTTGTGATGTTTCTCATAGTGTGCGACGTTTGTTGCCTATATTTCGTACTCCCGTAATACAATGTCATTCAAATCTGTGGTTTTGTACAGGAAAATGTAACATAAGTGTATATATTATAGACATTAAAACTAAATTTTATTTTTAAAGTTTAATTTCAAAAATAATTTTTCTTAATACCAGGTATATTTGGGCTAAAAAGACAATAAATCTTACATATAATTCTTTACGAGTTAAGTTATTCAAATTCATGGGTTTTAAGGATGGATTAAAATGGGTATGATCTTTACCGGTTACTATATTTCAAAACAAAAATAAATTATATAATATTATTTAGAGATATAATATTGTCTGAGAGGCTATATTACCATAGTTGAAAATTTTCAAGTTATCTTTCGTAATTACTACTAAAACTAGGTGAGATTAGGAGTATCGAACTGTACACTCAAGAGCCAAAACAGTATGACCACCTATCAATAACGAGTTGGCTCACCTTTGGCGAGCAACACAGCTTTAACCTGCCTTAGCATGGACGCCAAAAGTCATTGGTAGATGGCCGGAGACAGATTGTACCAGATGTTTAACCAACGGTTTCGCAAATCCGAGATATTGCGAATGGATGGTCTTTGAACTCTGAGCTGCCGTCCCATGACATCGCAAATATGTTCTATCGGTTTGAGATCTGGTGATTTATGATGCCAGGACATTGGAATTCATCACCATGTTCCTGGAACCACTCCAACACAAATTTAGTCTTGTGACACGGGGCGTTATCCTGTTGGAACATTCCATTTGCAGCTGGAAAAACATAGGACATATAAGGGTGCAATTGGTCCGCAATGATGTTCAGATACCCTGTAGCATTCATGGTCTGCTCTACCACAACCATGGGTCACAGAGACGCCCCCAAAGGATAGTACCGCCACCACCGGCCTGTGTATGACCTACTGTACATTGAGGGAGCAACTGTTCGCCTGGAAGATGGCGTATCCTGACAAGGCCATCGGCGTGATGAATGATAAACCGTGATTCATCTAACCAGGCAACTCTCTCCCACTGATTCATGGACCAGTCGCGATGCTCCCAAGCCCAACGTAAGCGCAGTTGGCAATGACGCTTGGTTAGCAAAGACACACGAGTGGGACGGTTGCTGCGTAGCCCCATATCCAACAGTGTGCTCCGTATTCTACTTGGCCTTACATTGTATTGGGTTGTCAGCTGAGCCACTGTCTGGCTCAGGTTTTGCTTCACCACGCGAGACAGTCTCCAACGACCTTTTTCTTTGATATGTCCAACACCATGTCGTCTACTGCTGGTTACACCGTCATTCATCCACTTTGCATAAGTACTAACAACTGTAGATAGCGAACAACCCACGAGTCGTACAGTTTCGGAAATGCTTGATCCGAGCCTTCGAGCCGTTACAATATGCCCTCTATCAAAATCGCTTAGATCCGCAGCCTTTCCCATGACACACAGAAGTAAGTGAAAGAATGATTCTTCAGACTTTCCAGCAGCAGTTAAATACCACTTCCACCTGATCATGTGTCTTCCACGTCATCTAGGCGAGTTCATTGCAAAATGTAGGAGTGGTCATATTGTTTTGGCTCTTGAGTGTAGTGTTGATTCTGCAACCATATCATTTTAGTGTTTTAGTTCATGCTCAAATTTAAAGTTATAACTTTGTAAAAGAAACCCAAAACCCTTTTTTTAAGAAGTAAAGAACAAGATATTGACTCTATAAAATACACAAATAAAGTAATGAAATAAATGTAGATAGCTGTCTTAATGTTTTTACTTATGTATTTCTCCAGCTGAAGTATGCATAGTACTCACTTCAGATGCTGCAAAAATAAGCAATGTTACTCGACTATATAAGACAAGGCATTCATGACTAGCCAGATGTATAAACAACAAGAGAAATGCGTAGTACATGGACACCAATAGAATTATAAAGAAAAAATTATCAATCTTATACTAGAGGGTTTTGAGTTCAAGACTCGAATTAGCTAAAGATCCGACATATCAATTTTAATTGAATTAAACAAATGGGAAAAGTACTTCTTCAATTTCACAACAATGTCGAGTCACATTGGATGTTGGGCCGAACCATGGCCAAACGGGTAGGGCGCTGCTCTTTGGTTCTGGAATTCTCGGGTTCGAAACCCACTCAAACATGGAGTTTCGTAGTCGTTCGGTATAGTTTTAAGCACTAGGTACCAGTCTTATTATCCCTCATGTAGCAAAACTGTAGATTGTTGTGCTCCACACCAAACAAAACAAACGACGCTGAAAAAAAAATCATTTTGAATCAGGTTTCGTCAGGCTTTGGAGTGCTACGGTCTACTTTTCAACACGAGGGCTAATGAGACCGGGACCTACAGCTTAAAGCCGATTTCGAATGGATACAAACATCCATGGCACTGTGGAATTCGAACCCACGAACTCCGGTACAGAAGGTCAGCCCTCTAACCAATCGGCCATCGTTCGGCCCATTTTGAGTCAGACTTCAGATTGGAATACAAATGGTTAAAATTATCTATCATTCTTTATGCACCAAAAAGAAAGTTGCAGTTGCTTATTTTATTTACTTTTCTTTGTTTTGCAATTTTTGGCGAGCTAAAGTTTTAACTTGAACATTTTTACTTTATTGATACCATAGTCTATTTTTCTTCGTACGAATTATTTCCATTTCTTTTTATTATTTGAAATTTTCGAGAAAGAACTAGAAAGTATCTTGCCTTAACACAAAGAACAAAGTGGTTTTTTTTAGCCAAATGAATCCAGATCACGGCCGAACTTAAATTTCAATTCCTGAGAAACTCTTCAATAAAACATTCCCCGAGAAAGTTTTCTCGCTTTCCCATTGCTATGACTGTTGTTTTAAACGTGTTATTGCAAAAATAATTTCTTTAACTATACAAATAGCAGTTTCGGAAGCATAACAAATGTAATTCGGACAGAATTGAAGTGATTGAATAGGTATTTTAAATTCTGGTTATGATGTTCTCGGAAGAAAACTGGAATATAATAGTACATACACAAAAAAGCGTGAAAATTGCATTTAAGATTTGTAGCGAATGAAAATGATTTTGTATTCATATGATGTTTAACGTGTCGCGTAAGAAAGTAGTTTAAACTGTAATCTAGTTCTTGATGTAGAAAAGAATTGTTCTGAGATGTTTCCTCGTAAGCTTCGGATATGCAAATGTCAAAGGTGCCATAAATTCTCATGTTTTGGTACCTACGAAAAATTCGAGCTTAATTTATATTTATGAGCATATTTGTTTCGTAAAGAAATATTTAAAAACTCGGCTCCATTCTCTAAATCAAGATAAGCATGGATTAAAATATTTCTACAAAGAGTTATATCGTGTTCCTGAAAAAGTTAGGCTTTTGCATTTTTAGGTCTACTTTTTAATCACAGAAAAAACTGTAATAAGCATGAAATCAGGCAGAACAGATCTTTATCTATTCAATTAAGCTTGAATCTTTCATACTGATGAAACAAATGTATATTTGCTACCCGTGCATTCTACCAAAGATAGAATACATATGCTATAAAAGTTTTATTAAAGTCAACATGTACATGTTGTAAAAGCAGATTCAGTTTAGGATTGCTTTTCTCACAGAACAATACCCGAATTTCTCATGTAAGAGCGAAAAATTTAAAACCAATTCAAAACAGTTTTACATGTTACCGTAACCAAAATAAATGGGTTGAAATTTTTTTTGCTCCTTCACAAGAAATATGCAGAAAAATGTTCGGATTTCTTGTGTTATAGCAAATAATTTTCAAAATATTTATTTTATTTCAAATTGACAACTCTTAAAAATTTAGGGCAATGGTTAGCACCATGGATGCAAAAAAGTTATAGAATTAATATGCAAAAAACTTACTCCTTCCTTTAAAGATTTAGTCCGACAGAAATTATCCAGGATAAGATGAAAAGGAACTCAGTTTTGTTTCCAACTTTAGTCATCACTCCCCTTCACAAATTATTATACAAATAATTAAAAAATACAATGAATTTGTTACACAGTACATTTACGCTGACTTAGCTGGTCACTTAATTTCACTTGTTAATTAACAAATTTCACGAATAAGAGGAATTTTAACATAGGCACATCTTAATTGACATAACTAGTCAATTTCACAATTACATTCATAAATGTTCATGAACAAGTTGAAATTTAACACAGGCGCTTTTATACTAATATATTGGGTCTTCCAACCTCACAAGTTATTTTTTCTATACCACGTACGGAGCGAAGTTCTAGCACAGTTCTAGCAGTTCTGAATAATTATCACATTCCAAGATTCGAAATATTCTCGATCATTTTTGGTTGGAAACATTATTAGGATACATTTTTCTTAAAATCAATGGTTTCGCAATGACATTAATAGATAGAATTCGATGGTTCCCAAAGAAACAAAATGTGAAATCGGAGGAGTCCTATCCCAAAATCCTTAATCAACCACCTATTAGCTTGACCTCTGGAAGAAGATTGGACATTTTGATCTTTGTAGCAGTTGGATCTTTATTACCTCCTCCCTTCCTAAAGGAATAGATAGAATCCGCTTGCGGAGTCGAACCATTTTTGATCCGGCTTCGAAACTCCGAACGATTTCGAAAAGAACTTCCGAAATTTTTTTTGAAATATTGTGATGCTTCGTCACAACATATCAAAAGGCCTTTTAATCGTTTGAAAATATTTCACTCTCACGAAAAATCTTCCTATTTCTTTAACGATAAAAGGCAACCTAAACTGATTCTGTTGTTTTTTCAACGACTTTATGTTGACTTGGGATAAGTTCCTTTACACTGATCTCTAAGGTTTCATCCTATTTTGTGGTGCAACAGATGTAGGCAGGATGTAATTATATGCTACGTTCTCAGTTATCTTGCAGTAACAAAAGTCCTCTTCTAGGTTAATATTTAACACTAGATTTACGGATGTTGATCATATACCTATTTTTACTAAAGTGAACCAATTTGACTCATACACGAAAACTGGATTTTTTTTTGAGAAGAAAATAGTCCCAAATTAATTTAAAGGAAATGTTTATTATCAAAAAATTCACGGAAAACATTTTTTACATATAAAATCTGTTTTTGAAACACATTTTCCGGAAACATTACTATTACATTTACCACAATGGTTTCTACATCTGTTTCTTTTGCATGATTGTTAAACATGACAATTCTTCCGTGCGTCAGTAGCATGAATTTCTGTCATGAGAATGGAAGTGTTCTCGACTTCTTCTCTATATTTACTTTATACTATACTTTATATAATTTATACTATATTTATTTTTATATACATTCTATGAGTCAAATTGGCTCACAACCGGGAAAATAGGTATACCACATTTGATAATGCGAAATGAAGGGGTCTGAGGGGAGGAGGAATGTAAGTTTACATATATATATTGTGTTTTTTTTGTTTTGTGTTATTATTATATATATATATATATATATATATGTGTGTTATATGTGTGTTTTGTGTGTGTGTTGTGTGTGTGTGTGTGTGTGTGTATATGTGTGTGTATGTGTTTGTGTGTGTGTGTGTGTGTTATGTGTGTGTGTGTGTGTGTGTGTGTGTGTGTGTGTGTGTGTGTGTGTGTATTTTTTTGTTTTTTTTTTTGTGTGTTATTTTTTTTTTTTTTGTTTGTGTGTGTGTTATTTTTTTTTTTTTTTTTTTTTTTTTTTGTTTTGTTTGTGTTTTGTGTGTGTGTGTGTGTGTGTGTTTTTTTTTTTTTTTTTTTGTGTGTTTGTGTGTGTGTGTTGTGTTTTTTTGTGTTTTTTCTTTTTTTTGTTTTTGTTTGTGTGTTGTTTTTGTGTTTCTTTTTTTATTTTTTTTTTTTTTTATTTATATTTGTTTTTTTTTTTTTTTTTTTTTTTTGTGTGTTTTTTTTTTTTTTTTTTGTATTTTTTTTTTTATTGTTTTTGTGTGTGTAATTTTTGTTTTGTTTTTGTTTTTTTTTTTTTTTTTTTTTTAAGAGAAAAAAAGAGATTGATTAAACTATATACTATAGGACAAATATGACCAATACGTTAAAAATTATATATTAGTGCTTTATAAGTTTTTTTGTAATGATATAACAATAGAATGTAAAAATAAAGTGCCTATGATATATTTATTTTTTTATATTATAAACTTGCACATATATGAACACACATCATGCAATATATAATGTATTTCCTTTGTATTTAAACCACTTTAAGGTTAGCTGTTCCATGAATTTTTTTTAATTTCGACAAAGGTGCCTCAGCGAGAAAGTTTAAGAATCATTGATTTAAAAAGTCCAGGAAGCGAGCCGACGTCTGTGTTCAATTTTTTTACAGCCATATTATATATGAGATAATACTTTCCTTCAATAGATAATCAGTTAACGTATAAATAAAGTAATGATATAACAAATTCCGTCCTAAACAAGTGTATTTTACATGTATCTCTTTCCCCTTATTCTTCAACAAAACGCGTGAACTAATGGTTTCGGCAAACAATAAGCAAACATCGTCTTTTTTATAGAGAGATAATTTAAACATCTATCAATATATATCATTACTTTTGAATATAAAAAGGGTATTTTTTACTCTGAGCACATACATCTTAAGATATTCGCAAGGATTTTACAGCGAAAGAGTGTTTTCGATAATCGCGAATTTCCATCTCTGCAATTTCGTTTTGCATAATAACGTTTGAACAGTGTAAACCACTTCTAACGCAAATATAAAATCCTTCGCCGCTCTTTATTTCTCCCCGAGATAAGAGTATATATGCATATATTTTATAAATTTATGAAATAATAATTAAAAAATTTCAAATGTATAATAAAATTTAAAATTAAATTTTTAATATTTTTTTATCTCTTTTACAAAAAGTATTCTTTTATTTCTTCTTTTTTTTTTATCAACTTTTTTTATGGATTTTTTTTTTCTTAGATATACAAAAAAAGGAATGATTGTAAATCAATAAAAAAAAAAAAAACAAGAAAATAAAATAAAAAATTAAAAAAAAAAAGCAATAAATTAAAAAAATTAAAAAAAATATATAATAGAAAAATAAGATTAATAATCATCTTAGTACTTTAAAATATTCTCTCCGCACACAGAGATTTAAAAGTATTTCTCACGTTTATTTCCCTTTCTCTTGAATTATGCCAAAATTCTTATATTACTTTTTTTCTTGGATGGATACAAATGCAATGAATGTAATCCTCGGAATCAACCAAAAAAGGAATTTTTTCTTGGCTCTATCGAGCACAGTATTTTGTATGCACACAAAGCTTTAAAGTTCCATATAAATGAAGCCTTGTTCTTCATTTGTTATTTTTATTACACGTATTCGAAAAAAATTTGAATAGTTCGTAAACGAATTTCAGGTCTTATGAAGGGTTTTATCTTTTAGTATCAGTTTAGTGTTTATGTTTATAAAACTCAAGAATACATTTCACTTAGATTAAAAAACTGCTATGTTAATCGTTTTTGCTTAATATAACTAAGCTAACATACGATATATTCAGTATAAATCAAAATTGAGACATTATCTGTAATATACCACAGGTATTAAGAGCGTTACTCTTACGCTTTTTTAATTAAAATAGTAAACTGTTAACAGCTAAAAATAACTTTAATGTGAGTTATATGAGTTTTAAAATGAAATCGCATCTATTGTCTTTTAATGTGTCAAAACAAATTTTCTAAGCGTTGTCTTGCAGATATAACAATAGTTAACTACTCTAATAAAAAACAGAAGAATGTTTTAGGAAGAAATAAATAAGTAGTGTTATAGAATTCAATACAAAATAAAATCTATAATAAAATTACTTTTCTGTATTTATAAGTAAAGGTTCAACATATATTGTTAATCATGCAAGGTATGTCTCGAAAATAACGAGAAATTTTTTCCTATGTACTTCTCACAAATCACCAAGGAAAGCAGGTGGCTTAGAAATGTTTATTGGAATGTTAGCGATTCATTCCAATAGTTCGAAAGCTGTTCTTAATTATTAGGGCATGCCCAATGTCTTAAGATAGGCCCGTTGTGAGCATAGTTCGTTATGTTTAAGATGCAATGATGAATTGAGTTACGCTATGAAATAAAATTTTAACTTAAATTTAGTAAAACTGTAAATGAAACCTTGAAATTTTTAAAAGAAGGTTTACACAGATTACATTTTGTCACAATCGCAAATCTACAAGGGGCCCACTGACAAACGGTGAATGACAAACGGTGATTAATCTCACAAGGCAACTCTCTCCCACTCCACCAGTCGCGATGTTTCCGGGTCCAGCTTAGGCGCAGTTTGCTATGACGCTTGGTCAGCAAAGGCCCACGAGTGGGACGTTTATAGCGTAGGCCCATATCCAACAGTGTCCATTGAACAGTGCGCTTCGATGCTATTCTACTTGGCCCTGCATTGTATTGGGTTGTCAGCTGAGCCACTGTCTGTCTCCAGTTTTGCTTCACCATGCGAGACAGTCTCCGACGACCTTTATCTTTGACGTCCAACACCCTGTTATGTACTGCTGGTTTCACTGTCATTCATCCACTTTGCATAAGTAATAACAACTGTAGATCGCGAACAACCCACGATCGTGCAGTTTCGGAAATACTTATTCCGAGCCTTTACAATCTGAACTCTATCAAAATCGCTTAGATCGGCAGCCTTTCCCATTACACACAGATGTTAGTGAAAGAAGGATTCTTCAGACTCTCCAGCAGAAATTAAATACCACTTCCACCTGATCACGTGCCTTCCACTACCTGAATAAAACCAAAATTTATTTATGTTTTGGCTCTTTTTTCTAAATATACTAAGCACTGCTTTTCCGATATCGTGGGTTAACTCAACATAAAATAGCTGTTTTTTAAAAACAAAAATATAAATACTACCTGAATAAAACCAAAATTTATTTATTTTGGGCGCTTTTTTAATTATTACTAAGCCGTTTCCAATCTACGAAATTTAAAAATAGCTGTTTTTTAAAAGTAAAAACATATTATTTATGTAATAATGTTACATTTCTATACATATTACAGCTATAAAGGTAATTATGATATATACGTAAGCTACTAATGATATTATTTAAATCACATTTTAATGTGTATAATATTCTAATTGCAAGTAATTATTTGAATTTTTTTTTGTGATACGCCATAAAAAGAATTGCTTCATTTTAAAAAATAAAGCATTTAAAATTATACATCATATTTGTATTCTAAATATTTTAATTTGAAATTAAAAGATTCTCTTTTAAAAATAAAAAAATACATGACCTTAAATTGGAAAGTCGCGTAATTTTTTTTCAGGGAAAACTGAAACGAAAAATACATGCAAATTAGTGGAACCTATTCAATGCAAGGTGATTAAGAAGTAAAAAAGAAGTAATTTATAAAAATTCCAATTATCTTCCTTCGCAGAAGTTTTCTTAGTCCATTCTTAAAATCACGAAAAATATCTTTGTTTCCAGAAAATAAATTCACTTCTTTCCCAGCTTCGAAAAGTTCTTTTTATGTATCTTTGAGACAAAACAGAGATAAGTCTCATTTTTTTAAAGTGGATTTTATAGTAGTTTTTCCTCTGGAATTGAACAACTCTTTATAAAGTTATAAAAAATTACCTCTGTCCACTGTACAGAAATTGTGCAGCAAATTTTTGTAGAAATATAGCGAAAGATAAAGAAACATAATGCGAAAAGCTCCCGCTTTAAACTATTCAGAAAGAAAACGGTTTGTTTATATATAATTTCTGTAGATATGGTTTTTAAAAAATGGCGTTTTTCGACAAAATAGCTTAAATTTTTCCACCGGGTTACACATTCTTAGTTCAAACTATTAAATACACTGCGTGATGAAATCATAAAATCCTCAACTAGTCTCTTTAATTCGTGGGTCATTAGAAAATTACATTTATATGAGATTGGCAATATTTTTATTTTATAACTAGCATATAGCCCGTCATATCGACGGGAGCAGTAAATTTTTAATTTTCCAGAATTGTAAAGTACCCTATGAGGCAGGTAAAAAAAATGGTTTGCTTTTTGGCTGAGAATTATCTAATACAAGCTCAATAATTTGTTTATCTTCATACTCCTCTAAAGTTTCCCGATACTGTGAATGCAGTTTAGAATCACGTTGAATTCATTTAGAAAGATAATTCAAAAGTTTCTTAGCTAAGTCAAAATTATCGTTAATTTCTTCCTAATTTTTTTGCTATTGTAATTAATGGAAGTTAAGGAACGAAACTATCTTTTCCACTACACCATGGAATTAGATAGAATTTGTTGTTAAAACCGGTGATAAAATTTTCATTTCACCAAAAAAGAATCGATCATCAAATTTAAAATTATTACATATGAACCTAATCTATTATTTAAGCCAAATATAACAGAAAATAAAATTATTTACGTAATATCAAAGTTCAGCGATAAAACGTATGAAAATAATGCAGATGATATTTAAATAATTTAAAATAATAAATGATTAAATGAGATGGTTAAAGGAAAGGCATCATAATGCTAGAAAAAAAATGTTATTTTTATAATTTATTATGTGACAAATTGATAAACTTAATCGCTTGCTCCTAACCGGGGAAAATATTTCTTGGAATAATGCATTAAATACTAGAAAAGGGGGGAAGGGGGATTTCGAACGTTTCTAACTCATCAAAAATCCAATATGGATGCCTCTATCCATTCCAGATCCAACAGCTTTATAAATTCGAGGATAGACGGAGAGATAACTTAGGCTATTATTATATAGGGCATAGCATAAAAGAAATTTTAAAAAAGTTGAGAGCGGCACAGGTTTGTTATTAAGAGACAAAAAACAAAACCACAGTGTCCTTGGAAATAAAAACAATTGCTTTTAATTATATACATCTGCATAAAATTGATTGATCATTCTTTCGATTTTTAAGAAATTAAATTTAAAAGTCTGCAGAAAAAAATTGACACAAAACCAATTCGAAAAAATTAGAGTTATTATTCTATGCATGATTTAACGCGAAATTTGCTGCAACCGAATTTAGAACAGAGTTCGTACTCTCTTTTTAATATATTAAAGTAAAGGAAAAACTAGTTGTTTCGTTATACTTAAAAACTAGTTGTTTCATTATACTTAAAGGAAAAACTAGTTGTTTCATTATACTTAAATAGTTGTTTTTATAAGGAAAAAATAGTTGTTTCATTATACATTAACTAAGTTTAACGAATTTTATAACAAATGAATGGATGCGATGAAAATAGTCGTTTCATATTATACTTAAAGTCTAGTGTTCGAATATAGAGCGCTGCTCGTCTACTAGTTTCGCTTAGGATCCCGCAGCTGGCATGGTGTTTGTAGACGTTCGGAATCGGCTTTATTTTAAATTCTAATGGGTGGAATGCTGACTTAGCCCCTGCGTTACGCATTGTTGCCGACGGTCAGACCTAACCCGTAATTCAACACCCTACAGATTTTTTCCAGAATCCATGTAGTAGACAAAACATTCGGCTTGTTTCCTGTATATACCGTTATTTTTGTAACAAACAAACCATGTTGTTACACTAACCATTACTATTATATAACGTACCGCGCTTTAATATCAATCGCCTGAAAAAATAGTACGTTTTCCTCTACAAAAAGTAAGCTATTAAACTACTAAGTGACCGTAGTAAAAAAATAAATCTGTAATACTGCAGAACCAATGAAGTAGGTAAAAAATCGACTAAGAGCATCGCATATTTTTGCTGCTTTGAAAAGCTCTTTTCTAAACAGGTAAAATACTGTGTCGATTTTTTATATTTATTATTGACCAGACATTTAGTTGCTTTTTCTAAAAAAAATTAATTCGATCGGCATGTTTGTACTGTAGAGTTCCGCAGTCTGCCAACAGTTTCAATCTACTTTAATCTTAAAATAAGTATAGAAGGTTTGTAATTATGACGAAAATTATATATTACTGTATTTATTTAATTTCCAAATATCAATTCTGAATTTATTTTTTTAATTGAACATTAATTTTGAATTTATTTGTTCTGCTTCTTTATATAAGACATTTGTTCAACTTCATAGCACATGTTACTCCAAATGTTATCTATTAATTGATTTTTTTATAGCTCACAATAAATTCTAACCTTTCTAAATATTATACAAAATTTAAATTTGTACCTTATATATAAAAATTATATTACATAACTTCCTTTAAAATTTCATAGACATATAGTAAATTTTAAATTTTTTCTCCTATTTGTTTATTTAATTTCATACATTAACTCTATATATTATAAATTTCAACTATAATATATAAACTTTTATTTATAAAATGTATAGTGTTTATCTATCTAAATCATTTCTCTCTCTCTAAATATATAATATATATATATATATATATTACATACATATATACATACATATATACATACTATACATATATACATATATATAATACATATATCTGTAAAATATAAAATTATTTAACTTTAATATTTCTTAAAAGTATATTCCA
>CM063505.1:25287775-25295275 GCA_032207245.1 Pardosa pseudoannulata | reverse complement strand
CTCGTCTAATTAAGTGTGCTGTCTTCATAATTAGTACCGAGAACTATTACGCGAAGCTAACGAATTGTTTTCTTTCATCGGTTATCAAACCTTTCGGCAGAGTCATTTAGTATACGTCTCTACTCAGGCCTTCGTCTATTGTATTACATACTTGTGAACTTTAATTGTATTGTGTGTATATAAAAATGCTTATATAGCTGAAAGGTGTAAAAAAATCATTTAATCAAGAAACACCTGCTTCTTCATTGTATCACCTGAAACAAGGACCGGATACGTTACAATAGACATTAGTCCCCTTTCAGAATCGGCTTTAAGCAGCAGGTCTCGGTGTAATTAGCCCTCGTCTTGAAAAGAGTAACGCGTAGCTCTCCAGGCGAAAAAACAAATTGTCACAAGAGGCTAGAGGGTTGTATCTTTACCAATAGGTCGGTATTCTCGTAACTCTTGAAGCGTAGGAGTTTATCCAGTGATGAGCAAGAGGGTTATACTAAGTAGTTTTAAAATTTAAGTTTTCATAATAATTATATTTTCGAATGAATTATTTTTTAATTCTTATCGAAAATGCTATACTGGTAGGTATAAACATTTGTGTCTCAGCCATCAAAGGTGATCGTGGGTGAAAAATCATCTTGATTGTAAAAATCTATTTTATTCTCAAAAAGGAAAAGGTAGTTCTAACAAATATGAAAGCAACATTCTAAAGTAATATTCTAACAAATATGAAATGTATGACAGGGTAAAAAACTCTGTTCATTTTATGCATTATAATGATAATCCAAATTGGGTTTAGACGAAAGGTAACGAGTTTATTTCTTGATAAATGACACTTAGAGTTGGCAGCGTTTTCCCATCTGGCTTGGAACAGAAACGTGCGAGAGGAAAAGTAATTAAGTAAATGAATGAAAGGAGGCATAATTAAATTAAGGAGTAAAATTATATCTCGAAAATAACTTCTTCGGAAAAGTAGTAACGCGTTTGCTCACTGTACAATAGATTACTTCACCTGTGCAATATTTCGATTATCACCAAATAATTTCCTTTCAGAAATTTTTCCAAAATTTAGTGTTTTCTGGTGTTGAGGATGTCTGTTATTTTTCCACAGGATAGAGATTTGTGAGCATTCTTGTGATGTATGTTTTGTATTAGAGCAGTGTAAGGCTGGCACGTGTACTGCAGATTAGGGAAAGTTTGGAGTTACATTAGAACGTAACTAGGGCAAAGATGGCATTTGCCACAGGCGCATCAGTCTTAGGGGTACCCCACTGTGAGGAAAACGGGGTCCAAAATAGTATGATTCGCCCCGAGTAGAAATAAGGAAAATTTTAAAAACATTTTTTTAATTGTAAAAATCCAATGTGTTTAAAATTACTTTTTTTTATGAATTTTCTTATTTTTTAAAATGGTTCTAGAAACTAAACTTGCTATAGATTCTTGCAAAATGTTTACCAAACACCTCTAATATGCTTTAATATAAATCTGGTTATTCATTTTATATTTTGAATTCATTAAAATTATTAAAACTATATTTAAATTTAGAAATTCACAATTTTTTTTACGAAAATTCAACGTCGAAATAAAAGGTATTCACATCAAATAAACTATTCAGTTTATCAGCAAAATAATAACCCCAAAATGTTCAAAAATATCTGTAAGTATTAATAAGAAAATATAGCAGAAAAAATTAAAAAATTCGTGAGGAACATTTTAAGAATTAACAAAATATTTTGAGTTCCTTCTAAATATATGAGGAAAAAAACATGTTCATATATTTTCTCGCTATATTTGGAGGTAGGGCTCAGACCAGTGTTTTGCCACGGGCACTAAAAGATCTAGTTACGGCCCTGTATATCGTAATTAATAATCGCGATGAAAATGAGCAGATATTGATAACAGAATCAAAATGGTTAATATTTTTTTTTGACTGAGAGAACAATTGAGATTTAATCTTATCCATTGCAACACAAAAATAAAAATATATAGTTCACTAATTCAACCTGTTTTATTTTATACAAGTGAAACAAAGACCATCAAAAAGACACACGCCTACTGCACACGATATAACTTTGAGCTGTACATTCCTTATAGGCCACCACAAATAACGCAATTTAACAGCAGTAAAAAAAAGATCACTAGGTCATATTTTGAAAGTTTGGTAAGTAATTCCAGTAAGATCTTTATATTAAAATAAAAATTGGGATTTCGAGCTACGGGAAGACCACCAACTAGATGTTTTAGATAACAGATAACACTTTGATGTATACATCTTTCAAGAAATTTTTACTCCTCATAGCGAAGTTTTTGTAACAGTTTTAAGTATTTCAATACTCATAGTTTCGTCTTTTCGTTTTATTTTTCCTGCTTTTATAAAGTATGTACCCATATTTTCTCGTAAATTTCCAAAGGATTTAGGAAATTTTAAAAATTGTTCTCCATGCGTTTGCAAATTTAAAATTTGGTACAATATGTGTATAAATTCTATCTATATTGTGTTTTTTTCCTATTTATTACAGATAACACTTTGCAGATAACACTTAATACAGATAACACTTTGCTGTATACATATTTCAAGGCATTTTTACTCCTCATGACGAGAGTTTTTGTAAGAGTTATAAGTATTTGAATAATCATAGTTTAGGCTTTTTGTTTTATTTTTTCTGCTTTTATTTATAAAGTATGTACCCATATTTTCTCGTAAATTTCCATAGGATATAGAAAATTTTAAAAATTGTTCTTCATGCATTTGAAAATTTAAAATTGGGTACAATATGTGTATACACTTTACCTATACTGTTTTTTTTCCTAAGGAATTCAATGCAAAGCTCTTCCCTTGTAAAGTAAAAAAGAATTTTATTCTCAATAAATTTAAAGTTTTTCAACGTTGGATTTCGTCTTTTTTACTGGAGCCACGTCTGTACTACGATTAGTACTCCAATTGCGCAGTAAGCCTGGGAAATTCAAATAATAGGGGTAATCTCTTGTGTAATCGGTGAGAAAATTTCAAAGGTGATATACATATAAACATACATACATACACACACACACACATATATAATAAGACGGACTTCTCGATGGTTGGTTGCAGTCATGGCCCTAAAAGTGAAGCCGCTTTAGCTAAAAACTTTTATTTAGATAACGTTGAAGGACGGGTTCCCACTTCATCATAGGGACAGGTATTGTAAGAAAAATTCTCAGGGGTTTTTAAAACTTAAATCAAGGGCTAAAAATTCCCAAGTCATTTTGCATCGTCTTTTTTAACCCCTAACCTAAATTAACCACTGGGGCTACAGTTTACGCCCTCTGAGAAAGGGCCTGAACAATTATCTCTACATCTCCCTAGCGGACAATTTAGGAAATTTCCAAATAAAAAGGAGATGAAAGCTGTCGTTGGGCAGATATTTTCCCACAGATGTTGACCCAGGTGTTAAGGGTCTTGTACATATAACTTCATGCTAGCTGACCCTTCAGTTTGTCCTGTCCCTATGATGAAAAGAGAACCCGTACCCCATCGTTATCTTAATAAATGTCTTTAGCTAAAACGCTATCATTTTTATGTCCATGACTGCAACCACCCATCGAGAAGTCCGTCTCATTACACACACACACATATATATATATTTATATATATATTATATATATATATATATAAATATATATTATATATATATATATATATATATATATATTATATATTATATATATTATATATATATATATATATATATATATTATATTATATAAATGTTTATATATATATATATATATATATTATATATATTATATATATTATATATGTATATAATATATATATATATTATTATATTGTATATAATATATATATAAATATATATTATATAAGTATTCAAACTATATATATATATATAATATATATTATATCATATTTATAAATATATATATATATATATATATATATATATATATATATAAAAATTGATTGTATTTTATAAAACATGCACGCTTGGTGGTTTGGAGTTGAAAGGACTCCAATAGGCCTTCTAGTATTAACTTTGACAAAAACCTTCGTAACAGACTATTTTTATTTTAATTTTATAATTCTGTATACAAAGTTTCCAATTATAAATTGAGCTTGAGAAACTTCAATACATTAGTTTTAACTTCAGATAATAATTAATTATTCTCGTCTGTAATTTTGTGTGAAGTGTTACACAATTAATTTAATTTCGTCGTTACAAAGTACCGCGTATTAGAAACAACCAAGTCATCATCTCTCGGATTTAGGGTTGTATGCTCCGGAAGGTGGGAAAAGGAAAACCTCATTAAAATGGGATATACACTTTTCTCCTTTGATCAGCTATTCCTCGATCTTCTATGCTCAGGAACAATATGTATTTAATAGGAGATATCTCTAATTTTGAATAGATAACGTAATCCAGGGATTGAATATTGCTATTTTCATTTACTTTGCAAAAGCGTATAATTTATTTGGATATAAATATAAATAACGAAAACATCAATGCATATATTTCATTCCAAACAATATTTTACGTTTTCCATTGCCTCTATCAGTTGAATTGTTGTAGATCAGTAACTTTAACACTATATTTACTTACCGAAACAATTTGACTCATTAAAAATTTGATCACTATATATATAATATCATTTTTCAAAAACATACGTTGATTTTTAGTTAAATAATAAAATATGTGTAAACTTTCATTCCTCTTCCCCGCAGACCCCTACATTTCGCATTATCAAAGGTGGTATACCAATTTTCATTGTTGTGAGCCCATTTGACTCATAGAATGTGTATGAAAATAAATAAATAAATAAATATAGTAATAAATATAGTATAAAGTAAATATAGAGAAAAAGTCGAGAACACTTCCATTCCAATGACAGAAATTCATGCTACTGACGCACAGAAGAATTGTCAAGTTCAACAATCATGCAAAAGAAACAGATGTAGAAATCATTGTGCTAAATGTAATAGAAATGTTTGCGGAAAATGTGTTTCAAAAACAGATTTTATATGTAAAAAATGTTTTCCATGACTTTTAAATGAAATTATTATTATAAAAATTAATTTGGAACTATTTTCTTTGCAAAAAACTTCAATTTTCTTGTACGAGTCAAATTGGCTCACTTCAGTAAAAATAGGTATCTGATCAACATACGTAAATCTAGTGTTGATGATCATATTGCATAATTTTAATGATGATATTGGATTATATTGGTATTTGTTATTATATAAAGGACGGATTGCAATTAAAACGGAGGTGCAAAACTAGATATCATAACAATTTTAAATGAAATTATGTAGAACTGTGGGTGATCCACTGCATTTTGTTAAGGTCAGGTTTATTTTTTAACGTGAATTAATGCAAAAAAAAAACGCTGTAGGTGGATTGTCAAGCCTGCATCTCAAGAACAAGGGATGGTGTTAATTAAGAAAATTAGCAAATATAATTTATAATAAGTTGAAAAAACATTCTTTTATTTTGCCAATTTTGCAGTTCGATTGATAGTTATTTTGGGCTTCATTGCCGTTTAAGGGACCTGGATTTTGATTCCTTATTTATATTTATCATTGCTAAATATGGGGCATATTTAGCAATGATAAATATAAATTACTATTAATTATTCTCATATTGGGCTTTCGTGCTTTTCGGGCTGTATTTGCGTTGTATACAGTTTTAAACATTGGAATACTCATAGTTCAGGCTTTTATTTTCATTCTCATTGCTTTTATAAAATACGTACTATATTTTTTCATAAATTCCCATGTGATTTAGAAAATTTTAAAAACTGTTCTCCATGTGTTTGCAAATTTAAAACTTGGTACAGGCTTTGTAAAAATTTTATGTGTTTTTTGCTATTTTAATACTTATAGTTTATGATTTTTATTGCATTTGTATTGCTCTTATGGATATTTATCACCACCATCTTAAATGGCATGTCAGCCTTATTTGAGCTAAAAAATATCGCCAATGGAACAAGGGGAGCCCTAAACTGCATTTTCACATTATTTTGTTTCTGGATATGTTTTTTATATGACTCGAAAGACATAGGTTGTTTTGTTTATGAATTAACTAGTAATAATCAAAAATATTGATTAAATAGTTGGTGTTACATCGCATTTTTTGTTATAAATATGAATCTCTAGTTATTTTACAAAAATTGTTTTTTTTTAATGTTGTTCATTTGCCCATCTTGTAACAATAGAACTCTATGTAAACAACAATAAAAAATTGTTGCTTAGTTCAAGTCAAAGTCTTCGAACTCGGCTGTTTTGCTTCACGGTATTGCTTGGCTGGAGTTTCAATGGGATTGTAGATTTGGTTTACTCAGCCCTTTCTTTTTCTGTTTGGCAGCTTAAAGCTTTCTTGGTGGTTTTGCTATGTTGGCGGAGTGTGTGAGATGTTATTAGTAATAAATACAAAATTTCAACATTTTAAGGATATTCATTTTAGAGTTATGCCGTACAGTGTTATATAGACATATACGTTATATAGAAATTTTTTTTTCATGGAGAAAGGAGATTGCAATCAAAAGGGGTATAAAAGTAATGTCACGTTGGTCTAGTTTTTGAGAAAAAAGAAATTAATACTCATTAACAAACACATGGGCAAATAAGTCTTGATGAAATGATTTTATAAAATTAAATGTCTAAGGAATACAACTGTAATCAACTTATCATTTGTAGATATCGAAAACTGCTCTCGAGTCGGCGCCTGCTCTAAAAATCAATATGGTGATGATTTTCCTCAAAAGGTCTATCCCTCAAGCCACGGATGCCAGCAGTATTCACATTCTACTCTTCTCTGGTCACAACCTTGTCCTCTAAAAAATCAGACTGCCTCGCGGAGAAAAAACAGGGGTCCACTCCAGTACGGCGGGGGGTCAGAATTCACCAAACCCACGGACTTTTCTGTTTGGGAAAATCCGAAGTTTCTTTCTAGTGCAAACCGGTCCTGTTCTGGTATGTCTTTGACGATGACTCATGGGAAGAGGTAAAAAGAGCTGAACCGAATGTAACTTATTGTTACAAAGGGAGAAAAAACAAAAATATATTACAAAGTCCTAAATTGAAATTTCAACATTTTCCGGCTATACGTTTTTGTGTTATACTCCACAGCTTTAACTTATGCTGTATTACTTTTTTCCGTTATTCAGTATATTTAATTATATTCCAACTCTTAATTAATATTTAATTACATAAATTGAAAAAATTGAAAATAGTATTTTTTACTATGTTTGCTATTAATAACATCATATTCTTATTTTTCTATTGTATTTCTTTAAAGTGTAATAAATTTATTAAAAATATTTCTTCATTATTTTTATTTGTAGTAGTATTTAAATATGTAGTTTATTAATAAAATTAAACAATGTTATAGCAAGTTTATACTCTCGTGTGACAACAAAAATATTTTATGATACACCTTTTTATGTGGAATAATAAATAAATGACCTATTTTTTTATTATTTCTGTGTAATAAAAGAAATAAGTAAAACGATACT
>CM063505.1:25265275-25282775 GCA_032207245.1 Pardosa pseudoannulata | reverse complement strand
AATATATATATATGTGTATATATATATGTATGTATGTATGTATTTATGTGTATATATATATGTATATACGTATTTGTGTGTATGTGTGTGTGCAATAGATGTTTTGATCCAAAGTTTAAATGGTATGCATGCTGGATAATGCAATCATTAAACAATAAAAGAAAACATCAAAATTTGAGTTAATCAGGAAATCCATCCTAGACGTTTTCCTACCGAATCGTCTTACATTCGCTTATATAGCGCTGTGAGGGCGCAAGTGATCTAGCAAATGAGAGTGCAAAACATTTTGTCCCTAGGGAAAGGCTAGAATCGAAACTAAGTTACATAGAGGAGCTATATAAGAACAGCTGATCTAAGCAAAATTTAATTTTGGTTTTCTCGCAGTAACCACAGTTTGCCGCAGTTAGAGTAGTAAAAGACGAATTTTGTCATAGGTTTTAATTATATAGATAGAATTATTTTAGAATAATTATTAAGTTGGTTAACTATGGTTAAAATATTACTACATTTGTAAAATTTTACCTATCTACAGGATTTTTTTAATCCCATTATAAGTTATATTTCATTTAACTTGTATATAAGAACTTATTACAGTTTCTAAACATTTTTACACATTTCTCAAAATTTAATTAAAAATCACATTTTAATGGAAAGTGAAAATGTAATGTTAAAGAGATGATTGCATTATATTTATTTTTTCTCTTTAATTTAGGATAATGCGGATTTAACAAACATGATATTTTAAGATAAAATTTTGATAAGTGTCTTAATTTTTTTTGATGATGCAGTTATACACGCCATGTGGAAAGGAGTATTAAAGTTCTCACTATTCTATATCAAATAAAAATGCGAGAGAAAGGAAGAAAATATTTCTTTTCTGTCAAACAATTTTTTTCTTCTCTAATGCTTTTCAAGTTGATTATTTTAAAACTTCTATAAGATTTATAAGTCATATCATATTTAAAGTTTATTTTTGCCTTATTTGGTTTTGGGGATTTAACATTAATCTTTCAGAACTGTTTAAATTAATTTTTTATTCCATTGATTAATAAGTTGGTGAATTCTAATATAAAAGCTTTATTTGGATTTCATGTATTCTAATTAATGGGACAAGGTACCTTCAAAATGACAAAATTAATGGTTTTAATGTTTAGAAAAATTTACTCTGTTTGGATATTTCATAATATAGTTAAGTTTTTACATTCAAATGATTAATTTGCTTCATTTAAACATGCGTTTTCTCGTATATTCTCGTTTTAAAACAATTTTTATTTTACAGTTTGATTATTTTGTTCTTTATTAGTATTTTGTAATTGTGCCGGGTACATTAAATTTTTCTTAATCTCTTTTAAATTTTGAATTATCTTTATTATTTTGTTTGCTATACTGGGTGTGTTTTACCGAAGTGTTCATTTATTTGTCGACTTAGAGTATTTAATATTATAAAACAATAAAAAAGTATTAAAGTATTTTACTGGATTGTATCTGTTTTACTGGATTTACTTAACGAAAAAAAATTAAACCCAATTTTGTATGTATAAAAGTCCCCAAAGTACAGTAAAAATCTGAAATCAATTGGCTAATATATAGTGCACTATGGATATTTTTAATGGTTAATCTTAATTTATTCCTTTTTTTATGAAAATGTTATGCATTTTCATCAAAATTCTTTCTCTCTAGGTTTTAATTTCTTAGGTATTTTATTTAACAATGCTATTCATAATCTTGGAATTAATATTGTGAAAATTTGTTATTTTAACAAAAAATTTTTAAGGTCTTCTTAGATGACAATTTAAAAGGATGTGTTAGTAATCCTTTGAAAGTTCATCAAGTTTCGATACCATACTTTGTAGGCCTCTGAAATTTCCCTTCGTATATGGATATTCTTAGCTTTTCCTAATCGGGGCTTTAAACACTAAATTCTTATTCTCTTTTTTAGGGACACTTAAAGTTTAAAATATTTTATAGAATTTATTATGCTTTATAGCAACGAAATTTTCTTTTTAATAAAACCAGGTGGCATTCTTGTAAACCAGGGTCATTCTTGACCTTCCTCAAAACTCAATTGCAAATCGTCCTCTTCGTGACTAGGATGTTCCAGTTGGTTACACTGATAGCTTTCAGGTCAGTTTCCAGGCAGCCTATCCACGAAAGGTTTGGTTTTCGTTTTCGAGAACTAAACTCTTTGTCCAAAAAGAACTATTTGATGGAATCTCATCAGGTGTACTGTCTTTTTGAGCTTCTGTATTGTAATGAATTTACTCTGACTCATTAAATAATTTATTGTTGTTGTTGTTGACAATGCCACTTGGACAATCCAAGCACGTGGATCAGAGGCCATATGAATTAAGGTAAAGTTGTGCACCTTTCGTTTGACGATCACCGCTCAGATGAAAGAATGTCTTAGTTCAGAGGATTCTCGTAATTTAGAAGCAGGGACTAAGCAGAAGAGCCCTCCAGGCTCGGCCTGTCACCCCCACAAGTATTGTTTGAGGACTTGAAAAGCATTCTGACCAAGAACATATTTTATGTTCCCCACTCACCATTAACAAACTGTTGGAATTTTTACCCCGAACCCGCAACTCTTCAGTTACGAGATCGTTGACTATGCCGACTAAGCTACCGTGGCTCAAATGATTTAATACTTTAAGAATCAGTTCTTCCATTTCAAAAATTTATTACAATTGATTTCTCTAAAAATGGTTAAAATTTTGCTTTTAAATAAAGCACGAGTTGCATATGTTTTTTTTATTTTTTTATTTTGTTACATAGGCTTAGTTACTTAGTTGGTCTCTTAGTATGAATACACATGGTTTATGTTATGTAATAAAATATATTTTCAATATTGTGTACGTTATGGAGTCAATATTGTTCCAGGAGAGATGAAAATAGCGAGAGATGTATGAACAAAAATCGGTATTACTATACATATTGAGACGTTGGAGATTGTATCTCATGCTTTGAAATGTACCACACAAGAAAAAAAATTACTAATATTTACTTTTGCTATGTGTAACAAAGAGTTACAGTTGAATAAAGCCAGAGCGAAACCGACCTAGATGTGAAAGCGGAGTGACCCTCCTTCGACTCCATTGGTCAAGAGGGGTTGCTAACCGCGAAGTAGCCCACTTCGGCCCAGCAACGCTGCCCAACGAACTTTTTTTGAGAGAGATCCGCATCCTCGGAGAGAGAGCAAAGGAGAAGGAGCTAGGAGCACTGGATCTTCTGAAAGAGTTCGAGCACCATTTTTTTCATCAAGACGCCATGTTTGATAGATCTTCGATCGAGTGTGAAAATTTTGGCATCATAGCCTAAAAATCATTTTACATTTTATATCCTATTAACATTTCTATTAAAATTATAATAAACAAAAATTCAGCAGGAAGAATTCTTTTTTTCTTTTTTTCCAATTTGCACTATACGCGCGGCTGGGCTTGACTCTCTATCGGCCTCATCTTAACATCAATAATGACCCATTGATGTTAGCAACCCCTCTTGACCCATGGGGTCGAAGGAGGGTCACTCCGCTTTCACCTCTAGGTCGGTTTCGCTCTGGTTTTGTTCAACTGTAACTCTAACACTATGCATACATTTTAATAAAGTTAACTTTTAATATTTAAAACATTTTTTTTTCAATTTCCTTGGTTTGCTAGTATACCAACATTGTCATAATTTTAATAAAAAATTAAACTTCTTTAATTTCAAATTAAAAGTATCCAAAAGTTGAAAATGGATACATGCATTGTACATACACCTATTTTTAAATAATTTTTATTAAAAAACAGGCACTTTTAGGGCCTTTTACATGAAAATTATTTGATTGTTATGGGGCTGAAAATGGAAAGAAAAGTAAACAATTTCGCACCCAAGTGTAAAATAACCCCATTATACATCTGAAGGTTAAACCAGACTCTCTCTCTCTCTCTCTCTCTCTCTCTCTCTCTCTCTCTCTCTCTATCTATCTTTCTATATATCTCTCTCTATATATATCTCTATATCTATATATATATCTCTATCTCTCTCTCTCTCTCTCTCTCTCTGTATATATATATATATATATATATATATATATATATATATATATATATTATATATATATATATCTATCTATCTCTATCTCTCTCTCTCTCTCTATCTCTCTATCTCTATATATATATATATATATATATATATATATATATATATATATATATATATATATATATATATATATATATATATATATATATATATATATCTCAGGAAAAAAAGATTTCTCTAATCAAACTAGACATGGTTAAACAAACTCAATTGTTGCAGCCTCAGAAATCAAAGAAAAAATTCAATTAATAGTTAAACCACCAATGAAAAATCGAATTCTCAGCTGAAAAAAAATTTATCATTATTCGCTGTTTACAGTGGTTTTGTACTAAAATTTTCTATATTTATTAATTCCTTGTGTTTGATTAATGAGCCTTCATTTTCTCCCCAGTTATAATTTCAGGAGGAGGCAAATAAGATTCCATACATTTTTTTCCTTTATGTTCAATATATATTTTTTAATACTTGAATTAGTTTCGTTTTTTTACTTCAATCTTTTGATTTTCGTGGCTTCATTATTATTTAATGATGTAGACTGATGATAAAATTTTCCTTTACGTAAATTGTAATATTTTTATTGATTTTTCTTTCCATTGGGCTGCTCATCTTTTCTTTATTTTAAAGAAAAATCATCCATCAACGGGGAATTTGTTGAATATTGCTTTAACATTACAAGTTTATGAGGTTTAAAATATACTTTATGCATTGATAAAGGATAGGGCTGGCTAAATCTTCGAGGCTTAGATACTATATTGGTCCTTTATGGAAATATTAGCAATTTTTAAAGAAAAAAGCTGAATTTTCTGGTTTATATTGAAACTGGATAAAATAATTAAATATCACTTACCTGAGCATCGTATAATGTTCCTAATTTAAATAATAAAAATACTTTAAAATAATTCTTTAACGAACCTTAATCTTCCGTGACACTTTGTTTGTATCTACCCCTATGCACTTTGAAAAGCTTATGTCTCAGGTTTGTTGCAAAAGTGAATACAGAAACACAAAACAATTTGTTTAGGTTTCACTTTTGCTCGTTACTAATAATAGTTTTCGAAATACTATTTATATAAAATGTTAGTATAAGTATAATAGTTTTTTTTTATTTAAATGGACTGTGTGCTCTGTTTAATTTTTCTGTTTTATTTAATTTACTCTCCACCCCTCCAGACTTTTTTTTTTTTGCTTAGGTTTAAAGCACTGCGGTCTACTGTTTTGTTGCATGAGGACTAATGGGTGAGGGACCTACTGCTTAAAGCAAATTTCAAATAGCTACAAACATCTATATCAATATTTGTGTCAAAATAAAATTGATCGCATCACTGCAAACTCAAGCAATCGACTCCCCTCCCTAGCTATGAAAGCATCTTATAAGACCCTTTGAATATTACATTACAGGATCGTGCTGAACAAACTACTTTCCTGCTACATAATGTAGCCTATTATTTTAAGCATACGAATTCACAGTATAGTTTTTAGTTTACTGTACATAGTAAAGAAAGAACTGTAATCGAAAAAATTTTCAGCGATCAGATTTCAACTGAAACATTCATTTTGACCTTATCTCAATTCCTTTTGACTAGTTTTGGTGTACTTTCCTATATATGCACGATTAGCTTTAAATATTCATTTTGACCATCCCGTATTGGTTTGGGTTTGGAGAGCTACAGTCTGCTATTTTACTACGAGTGTTAATGAGACTAGGACATGCTGCTTACAGCCGATTTCGTACACCATAAACTCCGGTACCGTAACGCCCCACCCTATCCATTCGGCCATTGTTCGTCTAAGACTGATATAAAAGAATAAGGAAAGGATTAACTTGTTAATTGGTGATTGCGGACCATTTAAAGTAGCCATTTGGCTCATTTTCATGCACTAAAAATATCAAAATAAAAACAAACAGACAGTTATAAAGAAGTAATCATAAATTTAAGTGAATGGGTAGGACAGGCGCTGTTCTTCAGTGTTGTATTCCATGACTTCGAATCTCACACTGGCATGGATACTCTTAGCCTTTTAGAATAGACTTCATCCTGTATGTTCCGGACTCCTTAACTCTACTATAGCAAAAAAGTGGACCTTACCGCTCCAAACCAATTTAAGCTGTTAGTCAAAAGGTAGTCATTAGCCATTAGGTCATTTGCTTTTAAGTTTTTAAAATTTGTGAATAAATTTGAGAAAAAATTAATAACATTTTTTTCTTAAACAAAGCATAGCTACAACTCTTAGTTCCTATTTTTATACACACGTATGTGTATTTATCAAATTATTCAGATATAGAGCTTCCCGAAAGTTAGAACTGATTCCTAGCCACTGGAAAGTACATATATATTCTAGTATTATCCTCTCACAGTAAAACAAAATAAAGATTTATCTTTCCGAAAAGCAAACATATCTTTCGAAAGCAAACCATAAAAATTATTAAACTTATAACAAATCAATCGTCTTTGATTCCAAACTTCAAGCACAAGATAAAACAGACGTCGAACCATGTAAAAATCTGACCGCTCCAAAGGAAATGAAAAGATATTACATCGAGATATTAAAGTAACAAGATTTCTCAGCTGGTTTCAGATTCATAGAAATAGACAGGGTTAGAAGAAATAGCTATAAAATTTACAATGAAAAATGCCAACGAAAGACAGAAACAATAATAAAAGTTAGATCTCTAGCGATAGTTCCAACTTAGATTTTTTATATTTTTCTCAAAATTCTATTGGTTCTGGACGTTTTGCAGAGTTGTAAATGGAAAAAGAACAGAAAAAAAATGCAATTTTCTAAAAGCAGAATTTGACTCAAATTTAAGAAATTCCGCTATTTTTGAGGAATGAGGATAAATTCAATTCAAATGAAAGAATTGAAAGAATGGCGTTTGAATTCAGTGGTCACTTTTTATATCTGATGGTGTATAGAAATAAATAGTTGATAATTTTGATAAATATTTCTGAGTAAATAGCAGTTTTGAGGTGCACAGATACGAGTTCAGATATGTATTTTAACAAAACGAAGTAGCCTGTCAGCATTTGAAAAATCGTAGCACCAAAATCAAGAAACCAAAGAGTAAGAAACTTGAGTAAACATTTAAAAAAATTTCAAATTTCGATAATTTTTTTAAATGCTTAAGTGTTTTTGAAAAGGATTTGTTTATTTAGAACAAGCAAAATTACAATCATTTTCTATAAATAAAAACAAATCTTAGAAAATTTTCTTTCTCCTAAATATTTTGGGAATTTTTAAGATATTTTAAAATTTTAAAAATAAAATTAGAATGCGCTTGTTTTTTGGTCTGAAACAAAAGATTGGCTTTAAATCGGGGCAGTGGAAATATATGAATAAATATTTTTCTTTTGATAGTCATATGTAGGAGTTTTAAACTAATTATAGTTTTACAAATTAATTATTAGTTATTATAGAAGCCTTTCCTGGGTAAAGTTGCGAAAGGTAGATATCTGTTGTAGAAAAATATTGTATGAATTAACCCTTTCGTGGACCATTTATTTGTCACGTTTCCAAACTTTCAAAACAGGACTGCTAATTTCATTCAGTTGATCAAACAATAGATGACAGTGAAAACCCCAAGCGGGAATTAGTCTTCCCGTCATTCCAATAGTAATACCAATATATTAGACTGGGTTTTGCGCTCAATATAGTTATGTTTTGTAAGATCGTGTAGGTGGGAAGAAATCTTCCTACAGCACACGAAAGGGTTAAATCAAAAAATTCTTCTAAAAAACTATTATGCCACAAAGAAATGACAATTTGTGAAATTATACCATAAAAATTGTCATTTGGAAAAGGTGGTATTAGAGACAGAAAAATTTAACAGATATAAGAACTATTTAAGAGCCGTAGATTGCAATATATTCTTATATTTTTAAAATTATTAGTGATGTAAATTAAATTCCGTTGAGAGCCACCGTAGCGTCATATATATATATATATATATATATATATATATATATATATATATATATATATATATATATATATATATATATATATATATATATATATATATATATATCAGTAAACCAGAGATCTATAAAAAGTAGAATTAATTTCGGAATATTATCGAAATGAATTTAAAAAAGTTAACAATAAGTATAAAAGCAGATAGATGGGAAAAATTACGGAAGCATAAGGAAATTAAGTGTAATGTGTGACATATAGAGTAATTATATGTAGTTCAGATTTTAGCAGCGAAGATTTTATTCTATTCGTGTTCCAATGTGTTGCTGGTACAAAAATATTTCATAAATATAATAGAAAAGAATATTTTGTTTCCCAGCCTAAAGTAGACCTAATTTTAAATTTATATCTCGTCATTTTATTCCTTTCTGCTCTCCCTATGTGTTCCACTTATCCTTCTGAATCTTCAGACTAAACTTTATTGCTCCTGATTTACAATTTTTGTTTTAACAGCAGCTTATTGTTCCGGATGATAAATATAAAAACTCCATTTCTTCAGATGCAGTTCATAACAACCGGAGAGAGAGAAAACCCATTGGCCCAATATTTACGGCGAATCATTCGAAAGGAACAAGATCCGTTTGTGGTGGATAACTTTCTTTTTTATAGTCCATAAACGCAAAGCGTGACTTAATTTCTCTCGGTTTTCCAACTGACATGCTCTTTACATTAGTGAAAATCGTAGCCAACGGGTTGGCTTTCGAGACATTTTTCTTCTACATTCATTTCTGACTTTTTCATATGTTTCTAGACAAAATAGTATTTTCTTATTCATATAAAGAATTGGAAGATTCATATAAATAATCAAACAAACAATATCAAAAATTTATTATTTTTTTACTTGACAGATTTTATAATTAATCTACAGTAATGAGAATTACATATCTTTCAACATGCAATTAACAATAGAATGTCCAGAACCTTTCTTTTTTATCTTCTAAAAATGTAGACTACGAATATATATATATATATATATATATATATATATATATATATATATATATATATACCCGTATATATATATATATATATATATATATATATATGTAAATGTTATGTATTTCCTATTTATATTTCTGTGTTATATCCAGTTTATCAGAAACTAATAAAGTATTAATATAGTAATTTAAATAAGAACGTATATGTACTAAATAATTGTTCCTACAGTGTGTATGTATATAGACATATGCGTGTATGTATATATATTTATATATATGAACAAACATATGTATATATATATATATATATATATATATATATATATATATGTGTGTGTGTGTGTGTGTGTGTATGTATATATATATGTGTGTGTATGTTTGTATGTAAATATTTATACCCGCACATACAAACATATATATATATATATATACATATATACATATATACATATATACATATATACATATATACATATGTTTGTATGTATGTATGCATATGTATATTACATGATTATACAAAACAATGTACATGGTTAAAAGTCAAAATAACTCCAACGGACTTTGTAGTGTCAAATCAATATTTCCCATTTATTTGGCATCATAACATGCATTTACACAGGTTTGAAATTGTAACAGAGGATACTTACACATTCTGTAGTTCTATTTTAATCACTGATCTCGCCAAAGTAAACAATAGAGATTTTGTTCTCGAAAACGCGTAATGCATTTTGAACATTCTTTAATAATACATTATAAATAATCATGAATTCAATTAGTTTTGTGTGCAATATTTATATAGTTATACTAATTAAACAGGAAGTGTTCAGATCTCTGTGTACAGAAAACTACTTGGCCATTTTCACTGAAATTTAGGCTGAGTGATTGTCCGATGGGTAGAGAGCTGCTAATCGTTATAGTGAGTTTGTAACGCACCCTCTTTTCTATCGGTGCGTTACGGTTTTAGCGTGAGACCTGCCCGCCTACTTTACTGGGGCAGGTACGTTCTTAAACTGTCGCTGGGATGCATTACTTCTAAAATAATTCTTCGGAAACCTCTTACAGACGAAACAACATTTTTTATTTACATAAAATTAAGAAAAAAATGATTAAAGAAAATTACATATCAAAATTGAGTCTCAGAGCCAGTCCTAGCTAAATATTTTAAAGTCACCGAGCATTGTCCTTTCTTTCCACATCAGCGCAGAGAGATGTGTTCTCGCTGGCGGCCCAATCTCGACTCTCTCAATCTCTCTTCTCTGCTGAACCCAACAGCCCCCATCCTTCTTCGGGGGGGGGGGGTTGTCTGGAAACTTGAGCCCTGCCGAAAAGGGCATACACTCCTCCTCCGAGAACCTGCAAAAACATCCACCAGTGCCTCCGAAAAACGTTATCAGCCCCCTTTGCCGGCCGGTTTCTTATTTCTCCTAAGAAAAGCCGCGTGGAAGGGGTCAAAATGGGGCGATTCTCCCAATGTCATTTCAGAGCACACAAAGTCGTGGGTGCACATTCCTTACATGCCCCCCCTGGCTTGAAATTAGCGCTCAAAAAGGGGCCTAATTTCAACACCACCCACGATCAAAACGGTGGCAGCAGAACCGAAACTCTGTTTTCCCCGCCCTTCTCATGATAAGGTGCAAAGGTAAAAACTTAGATCTGCCAAGAAGTATTAAACACAAAAAAGGACTTAAACCTAATCAAAATTAAATTTCAATACATACATGCACATAAGAAAAAAAATAAAAACCAATATCGAAACACTTTTAGAAAATTAAAACACACTAAGCAAATACAATAGTGACAAAAAAAATATTAAAGAAACCGGTGAGGAAGCACACATACTAAGATAAATAAAAGCTTTTTTTTATATATATAAAAAAAATTAAAACACTAAACAATAGTTATAACTAAGCTTCACTCACCACCCGAGACATGGCACTCGCCGCGAGATGTTGTGCATCTGGCTTATGAGAGAATAATCAATTCAGCTTCATCTTGAATTTGGCTTTCCCCCACCATGTCAAAATCTCCTTAAAATCCAACGTTTGGTTCCAAACGTTGCCCCTTATCCAAATATTCACTGGGTACCGAACCACGAAACCTTTAACCCTTTTCAAAATTCTAGACCTGCGTTGGCAAAAGCAAACAGGATCCCTTTGACACTTGACGAGCATCTTTGTCATCCGAAAATTCCCAAGCGCTACTCTTGCCGTATCCCCCGCCTTTTCCTCAAACGCAAAGTCTTTAGATCCCTCAATTTCAACGGAAAATCCGCCCTCTGAACAATTCCGATCCACATGTCTGTTTCTGACTTCGGACCCCGTAACCATTTCTCCGTTCAACTCCAAATCCAATCCTTTCCATTTTTCCGCCCCGTTCCTTGCAACTCGCTCCTCGTTGCTCTCTAATTCTTGGGTCACCCCCTTAACCACGGAGCTTCCCTCGTGACGAAACGAACACTCCGAGGAGCTTCCATCCCCCTCCTCATTCGGCGCGAAGTTCACTAAGAGGTATATTTTCCCCCTTAGCCCCCCAACTTGTTCGTTCTCGCGAGCGATGCCTATCCGAAAGGGAATTTGATGTTCTCCTTCTTCTAAGGCCTTTAAGTCAGTAACCTGGGGGTGGGTTTTTTCCCCGCTGACCGAACCGAGTAGCAGCATTATCTGGCTATTCTTTCTCCTACTCTCCTTTCTTTCCCTAATTAACAGATCGACTTGGGAAAGAATTTCTCCATGCTTTTCCCCCTCGATTTCGACTTGCGCTATAGGAAAACAACTCAGTTTTGAAACCAACGGTTGTTTCATCCGCGCGATCTGTTCTGTCGACACCTCTTCCGGACCATGCATTTTGCACCTTAAACCTGTGGAATATCCCTTACTTGAAGAGATATTTAACGGTGAATCGCAGGTGTTCTTAACCGTTAAACTTCCTAAAGTCATTTCTTGCGCCCATCTGGTATGTTGGTCCACCAACCACAATACATATTTATGGTCTCTAGTGTTAGGAAGATCAATGGGTTTGAAAATATTGCCACTTTCCCGCTCATACAAAACCTCCGACCTCGCCAATATACTCTTAAACCCCCCATGTACTCCGAACATGGAATTAAGTGTGAGTCCCAATACTTCGATCTGTATTGAACCAAGATGAACTAGTTGACCAACGTCCTCTTTCACTTTCCCTTTAGGGTACCGAAACCTTTCCGAAAAGAGAAAATTCCCCTTTCGAAAATCTCCCAAGTTCCAAAATTTCGGCGGCTCCGCGCACCTCTCTTGGTCCTTGAAATTTTCCTCCGATGCGATGAGTTCGCCTTTCACCGGCGCCTTTTCCCCCGTGCAACCCCCGGGCATTTTTTCTCCCTCAGAGAGCGAAACCAGGCTTTCCTCCCCCCTCGGAGTGACCCTCGGCTCACTAGTTAGGGAAAAACTAGGTCTTGCCAATCCCGTCTCCTCCGAGAAATCCCTACGGATATCCTTGCTCCCACTGGGGCGAGCCCTTGGGATAGCCTTTTCGCTGTTCCCCGTTTCTTGAGAAAAATCCCTGTTCGGTTGCATTTCCGCGATTCTCCGGGTATCGGGTTCCTGCCTCGCTTCGCATATGAAGGGGGGAGACTTCGAATGAGCCGTTCCTCCGCACCCTTCCCCCCGAGGAAAACCCCTATTAACCTTTCCTTCCCTCGTTTCCTTGCCCTTACTGGGTTGAGTTTTTCTGTAAACTGCATCGTTCTCTCCTGTTTTCTTCGCACAAACCCTAGCTTGCTGTCTTTCCTCAGTTTTTCTTGAGAGCGCCGATTCTCCCTGATAGCCTGCTAACCAACCCCTCAGCATTTTCCCTTGTTGAGAAGGCAACCGGGCCTCTTCGCACAAATCCTTATCGGTTATTTTACCGTGATTTGGTCCTGCGTCGCCCAACAGAGATCTCTGACCTACGCCCTCAACGTTCCTCCGCAGCCTATCTTTCTCGGCCTCCAAGCTTTCAAGCTTTTGGCGTAAATATGCCAATTCCTGCTCTCTCATTTGTTCTCTGTGTATCTTGCGTTCCTCCTGCTCCCTTACATTCTCCCTTTGCGACAAAGCAATCTTTAATCGCAGTACTTCTAACTCCTGCAATCTTAAATTCTCCTGCTCTTTGCGTATCCTTAGTTCCTTCTCCTCCCTTTCTCCCACGATTCCTTCGAGCAAAACCTTGGCTGTTTTCTCGTCGAAATCCTGGGCTGCTCTTATGATTTTTATGAGCGGTAATTTGCCCATCTCCCCAGAAGCTTCAACTTCAAACTTTAATGCCAGCTGCACAAGATCTGCCTTTCTGGCCCTGATCAGAACATCCATTTTAATAATAAAATGCTTATCTACCCCGCAGCTATTTGAGAATAATTCTAAAGCTTCAACACGAGCAAATACCCTTAAAAAAATCACACAATACCTTCTGTAGCAGAATTAAACATTATACACAAGCAAAACAGGATATTGAAGAGCCTAGCATTTTATATATAGCATTAACACTAAATACATGCAAAACACACTGAAATAATGAACTGAGTAACGAAAATAAACACAACAATAGAAACACGAAGCCTATCCCAAACAAAACATTTCCTAATTCGCGCGCGACCCTTTGCACCGAATTAACTTAGCATGAGAAAAACAGGGAATAAAACGAGCACAGTTCATGCGCCTACCTTTTCTGACGGTCAACACTAGCAGAACCATATTTCCCTTCATCAGCACGCTTCCGGAGTACTCCACACAGCTCCAGCTCCGCAGCGGGATTGCTTCTCCTGTTCCCCGGGCGCTGCCGATTGCGTCTCCTGCATCCTGGGCGCTCCTTAGTCGATAACTCTGTACCCCGTTACCGCATCTAGGGGACTATCACGACGTTGCCGATGATTCACTCCTGGGACACTGTGTCGTTCTCGCAGTTGCCGATGATACCTCCAGTTTCTTGCCGTAGTCTCCAAATTTCCGACGTTTCCTTTTTCCGCATCCAGGTGACAGACCCCGCTATCTGACACCACGATATGTAACGCACCCTCTTTTCTATCGGTGCGTTACGGTTTTAGCGTGAGACCTGCCCGCCTACTTTACTGGGGCAGGTACGTTCTTAAACTGTCGCTGGGATGCATTACTTCCAAAATAATTCTTCGGAAACCTCTTACAGACGAAACAACATTTTTTATTTACATAAAATTAAGAAAAAATGATTAAAGAAAATTACATATCAAAATTGAGTCTCAGAGCCAGTCCTAGCTAAATATTTTAAAGTCACCGAGCATTGTCCTTTCTTTCCACATCAGCGCAGAGAGATGTGTTCTCGCTGGCGGCCCAATCTCGACTCTCTCAATCTCTCTTCTCTGCTGAACCCAACAGCCCCCATCCTTCTTCGGGGGGGGGGGGGTTGTCTGGAAACTTGAGCCCTGCCGAAAAGGGCATACACTCCTCCTCCGAGAACCTGCAAAAACATCCACCAGTGCCTCCGAAAAACGTTATCAGCCCCCTTTGCCGGCCGGTTTCTTATTTCTCCTAAGAAAAGCCGCGTGGAAGGGGTCAAAATGGGGCGATTCTCCCAATGTCATTTCAGAGCACACAAAGTCGTAGGTGCACATTCCTTACAGAGTTCATCGGTTCGAATCCTACTGTTTGAATGGATATTCATAACCATTTGTAATCGGATTTAAGCAGTATGTCTCGGATTTATTAGCCCTCGTGTAGCTACAAAGCAGACCATAACGCTTAGAGCTAACCAACTATTGAATTTTCGTATACATGCTCTCCTTAAGTATGTGATTTTTCTTTTTGGATGTGAAATTTAGTTTATGTTTCAGCCAGTAGAGATGGAAATGGCGCTGTGAAGTAAGTAATTTGCGTATTTATTACTGTGTGCAACATCTTCTTTCAATATAAGGAGTTGTAAGGTTTTTATCAACAGCAATGATTTATTTTGTGGTTCTTGTTGCTGTCGTTGTTATTACCAGAAAGAAAGTGCTATGTATGGGATATCTTGAACAAATAATGCTTCGGACATTTATCATAACGTACACCACTTTGGTAAAAAAACATTTAGAATTCACGTGGTATCACGCGTGCTATCTACTATACCAACTGTAACTTCTTCAAGTAGAGTCGCTTCATGGTCTCGCCCGTTTTGGTTTGGTTCGTAGTGCTACAGCCTACTGTTTTGCTCACGAGGGCTGATGAGACCGAAACCTACTGTTGTTGTGTCGTCCGTATTTAACTACTAATGTTTCGTTCACGTCAAAACTGAAGATAACTATTTTGGAATATTTGTATTTATCAGAGTCTTAACCTGCACATGCTTCAAATGAGACAGATGAGACTCTTTCAATACTCAGTTGTGTCAGCTCTACTAGTTGTTACATTCTAGCTTAACAATGTTGTACGGACTCTTCTTAGGATCCAATATATTTCATAAATACCTTTTATCCATTTAAATACAACTCTTTAAAGTAGAGGGTGCGGAAGCTGTATTGATAATTCGCAAATTGAGGACTGGGGGCAAGCAAGGAGCTTACTAAGGGAGGGACTACTTCCTCCTTCTCAATATGGGGACGATTTAACGGTTATCAGTAATATTTGTAATTATTCTTATTGTGATTCAAGATGGCAAACTACGTAGACCATAGTATGTTCACTATATATGTACGAAAGATTCAATATGACAGTCATTTCAGAAATCAGAAAAGAATACTAACATTGAAATATGTATTAAAATCTAAACGTTTCTTAGAAATTGAGGATTTATTTTAAAAGTATCACAGAGTTATTTCCGAATATAATAGTTATAGATTTACCACAGTTGAACGCAATCCTTCATTTCTAGGTTTACAATCAGAATCTAAGAATTAATAAAAAATACTAGATAAACATAACATGGCACACTACATTTTACACACTATGACGGCTTTTCACGAGTTCGAATCCTGAGGCTAGCTTGGAAACCTTTCAAAATCTTCTAAGCCAAAAGATAGACTGTAAAGTTCGAAACCGACAAAATAATTTGCTGCGCAGCTCTGTTAATTGGAAAAAAACCTCCTATTAACATTCAGGAAAAAATAAGGAATAAAATTTCAAATTTCAAGAAGCATTAGGATAGTTCCAGCGCTAGAGTCTACTCTTTTTCTACACAAGAGCTATTGCCCTTGGAGAAAAGGGTAACAAGAAGGGACATCAAATACTTTGTTTAAAATCGTTTTTACACTCATGTCCATAAATTAAGGATAATTCAGAATCACACAGAAATTGAGCTCTAAAATAAAAATTTCACCTGTAGAATTATCACACACATCTTGAAGAACAATATGCAAATTGCAGGAAACCACTAGATGGCGCGGATAGTACGTCACAATGACGAGAGTGTATGAAAGGGGTATATAAGGAATGGTAGCAAAGAAGTAAAATTGTTCACAAGCGCTTTAAAAGCCTTTCAGTGCAATAACCGCATAGTTATGGCCCAAAGGAAGCATTTGGATGATTTTTTACGTGGTAGAATTATCGGACGACTGGAATGTGGACGTACCCAGCTGGAAGTATCCGAGGAACTTGGAATCGCCCAGAGTGTCATCTCCAGGCTTTGGCAACGACTAAAACATGATGGTAATGTGAGTAGATGTTACAGCACAGGTTGCCCCCGAGTTACTACGCCGAATGATGACCAGTATTTGGCAGTTACTGCCAAAAGAAACAGACGGAGCACAGCATCAGACCTGTCTCGTCAGCTCTCTTCAGCTACCGGTACGACAGTTTCAAGGCAGACCGTGTACAGACGCTTAGGGAACATTGGTCTATATGCTCGTAGGCCTGTCAGATGTGTTCCCCTTACCGCAACTCACTGTCGCCTGCTATTATGCTGGGCTAGAGAGCATGCATTGTGGACACCACAACAGTGGTCTTGTGTGATGTTTTCCGACGATTCCAGGTTCAGTTTACATTCTGATTCTCGCCAGAATTTCATATGGAGAGCACCAGGTACCCGTTACCACCAAGAGAACACCATTGAACGACACCATTATGGTGGTGCAGGATGGCTCGTTTGGGGAGGAATTATTCTTGGTTCCAGAACTGACCTGCATGTTCAGAGTGTAACGATGACAGGCCACATCTATCGGGATGTCATTCTGGAACAACATGTACGTTTGTTTTGGGGCGCCATGGGTCCTGAATTTCTGTATAGGGAGGACAACGCCCGACCTCACCGTGCAAACATTGTAGCCGAATGCCTTCAATCGGAGGATATCACCCGTATGGATTGGCCAGCATACTCACCGGACTTGAATCCAATAGAGCATGTGTGGGACATACTTGGGTGACGAATTGCAGCCCGTCAACCCCCTCCCAACTGTCTATCGGAACTTCGGAGGGCATTTCTTGATGAGTGGTGTAATTTTCCCCAAGATCAAATTGATAATCTGATACTCAGCATGCGTAGGCGTTGTAATGCTTGTATTGCATCGTCCGGGAGACATACTCCTTATTAACCATCATACTAACCATGTTATA
>CM063505.1:25250275-25255275 GCA_032207245.1 Pardosa pseudoannulata | reverse complement strand
TAAACTTCAAACAGAGTTATACAGTGTGTTGTCGAATATCCGATATACGTGTAGACACAAAGAAAAGATCTTTGTTGAGCTACGCACTGAAAGGAAAAACACGTACTTCCATGTAACGAGCACGTACAAAGGATTGCAGAAAGACGAGGAGGATTTAATTCTTAGTTTATATATTTGTTAGATCTAACACTTGAGGAGTATGTTGCAACGTCGAAAAGAAATGTTAATTTGTCTTATTTCAAAATTTCTTATTCTGTCTTAAATCAGATTCAGTTTGTCAACGTCAAAATTTATAATTTTATGATAGCGTTGTTAATTTTTTAAATATTTAACTCTTCAATTTCATGGCAAAAGAAATTTACAGTAATATGACATGAGTAGCTTTTATAACAGTTGTATATTTCTCCCCCCCGAAATAATATATAAAACCTGGAATTGAAATTAAAATAATAGATCTTGAAAGAGTAAATAATACGATTATGCAATTTGTGTAAAATTCAAGCATTTGATTCATAACGTTAAGTAGACAATGGGGAGAATCGACAGAGAAGAATACAAGAATCAGGGAAAATTTTTCATATAAAGCAATTTCATATACTATCATATATTTCATATATTTCATATAGCAATTTATATACTATCAAATGCAGGTTAGTTAATGCTGATTTAGATTTAGGATCTAGAACCTTTTAACCCATGTAACAATAAGTTACATTCGGTTCAGCTTTTTTTTTTTACCTCTTCCCGTTCGTCCTCGTCAAAGGCATACCAGAACAGGACCGGTTTGAACTAGAAAGAAACTTCGGACTTCTCCCAACCAATAGAAGGGTCCGTTGGTTTGGGGAATTCTGACCCTCCCCCTCCGTTCTGGAGTGGACCCCTGTTTTTTTTTTCTCCGCGAGATAGTCTGATTTTTTTAGAGGATAAGGTTGTGACCAGAGGAGAGTAGAAGGAGAACGCTGCTGGCATCCGCAGCTTGCCGGATAGACCCTTTGAGAAAAATCATCGCCATATTTTTTTAGGGCCGGCGGCGACTCGAGAGCAGTCTCCGATATCCACAAATGATAAGTTGATTCCTTAGGCATTTATTTAATTGTATAAATTCATTTAATCAAAACATATTTGTCCATGTGTTTATTAATGAGTATTAATTTCTTCTTTCTCAAACACTAGGCCAAAGTAACATTATTTTTACAACCCATTAAACTTTTTTTGAGAAAGCACTATGATTCCACAAACCCTTTTTTTAGCTATCATTTAAAAAGGATTCTAAATATTAATGAGTTATGCTGAAAGTGTATTCATTTTTATAGGCCTCAAATCACTGAATAGTTAATAAAATTTCACAAAGATGTGTAATTATTCAAAATCTGTTTTAATTCTTATAAAATGATGAAACAATAAGTCATATATTTAAAATATATAATAATTGAACAATTAACGCCGAAACACATATACTATAACATGAATATGTTTTTATCTACGCTAACACTTTTTTTCTGAACCTAAATATAAATGCGTATTTAAATTGATTCAAGGTAAATAGTAGCTGGTAAACTGGAAGCAGAACTGCTAACTCCGATTGCCAAAAGTAAACCAAAAGTTACAGATAACTACAATTTTGCGATATTGAACGAAATTCAAAATTTGGTTTCTCTAAGTTAAAACGTACTTGAGTTACTGTTTTCGCATACACATTCGCGCAGACAAACAGACGTAATTCTAAAAATAATGGTTTCAGAGTCTAAAACGTGATCAGTCAAAATCTCGAGGTCTAATTTGCAGAGAATTAAAAGACTTACTCTGTACTACTTACGAGAGAAAGTAAAAAATATAAAGAGACGAAAATGAACTGTAAACATAAAATGTTTTAATGATCTATTACTTATTAGACACATCTGATATTTTCAGTATCATGCTACAACTGTTATCAACAAACAATCCAATTTGAAGCTATATATGAGACATACATGACAAACGGGGTTGGTTGGTTGGAAGCACTACAGTCTACTTTTTTGCAACAAGAAGGCTAATAAGACCGGGACCTACTGCTTAAAGCCAGGGGTTTATTTAAGCCAAATATAAAAGAAAATTATTTACGTAATATCTAAATTAAGTGATAAAAGTATGAAAATAATGCAGACGATATTTAAGTAATTTAAAATAAGAAATGATTAAATAAGATGATCAAAGGAATGACGTTATAATGCTAGAAAAAAATGTTGTTTTTGCCTTATGTGACAAATCGATAAATTTAATCGCCTGCTATTAACCGGGGAAAACAAGGCTTGAAATAATGGTATTAAATGCTGGAAAAGGGGGGAGGGGGGAATTTCGAATGTTGCTAACCCTAACTCATCAAGAATTCAATATGGATGCCTCTATCTATTCCAGGTTCAACCGCTTCAGAAATTCGAGGACAGACGGACAGATAACATAGGCTATTATTATATAGGGGATACTATGCATACGAAAAAGTTAAGACGGATTGAAATTTTCAATGGAAACAGCACTTAACTCAATGGAGAACTGTATTTACCAGTAGATAGTTTATTACGGTTGTGATTGATACACCGTGCTGTTAAAAAAATATGAGATGAATTGTAATTATTTTTTATTACACCAAGGCTTTGTTAATTATCACCTTACATACATACTTTTGTAATAACTAGAATGAATCATATTAACTTTCTTTCTTTGACAATTTCCGTGTAACAATCTAGTCTTGCGTTTTCTCTTAGTAAGGACAATGCTGAAATTACATAATGAGACATTTTTCTTAGTAAAGCGATAATCATTTCGTAATTTTTTGAATGTTCGGTGGAGAATGCATGGTATCAGATTTATTCAATTAACGGGACTCTAGACATTGCAAAGTGTTTATGAAGAATATAAACTGAGTTATGTAACTTTGTATGCGTATACATTCACGTAGAACTAAATCAGTTACACTTAAAAAAATTAAATCAGATAACTTTTATTAAAATATCATTTAACTGAAGTATTTTAAATATTTATTGAATTAGCAACTTTTCAAATATCTTTTGCACATTAAGTTTCTATTTTTTTCTTGTTATTACTTAAAAATATTTTGGTGTTATTCTGCTGATAGATTAGTTTATATATATGAAATAAATTTTTGCTTCTACACTTAATGTTATTTTAAGCTGAAAGATGGCAGAATGGTTAGAGTGCTGGCCTTCAGTACCAGAGTTCGTGGGATCGAATCTCACTGTGGTATGGATGCTCGTAGCTGTTCGAAATCGGTTTTAAGCTGTAGGTGCCAGTCTCATTAGCCATTGCATTGCAAAAAAGTAGACCCATGCACTCCGAACCAAATCAAGCTGAATGATGGCCGAACGGCTAGGGCACTGATCTTTCGGTATGGGAGCAATTTCGTGGTTTGGAATATCACTGATGCATCTATGTTCATAGTCTTTCGGAATCGGCTTTTAACGGTAGGGCCCGGTCACATTAGCCTCAAGTTGCAAAAAGTAGAATGTAGCACTCCAAACCAAACCAAACCAAATTATTTAAAGAGACAAAATATACTTAACAAGCCAGATTTCAGTTTTAATATTGGGGATCTCATCAAATATTAGCTGTCAATAAATACAGATTTTTTCTCTAATATATAGGTTTTATTTATACTCTGTAATATTAGGTAATTTTGTTTTAAATATGATTTTGATATTATAATTTTGATATTAGTTTTGGTATAAATTTAAACTTTTTCAAATTTGAATTGGGTTTTAATAATCTAATCAAACCCAAAATAAAAAAAAAACCCAGATTTATTTTAATGTATATTAGGAGTTATTAGTAAACATTTCGTAGAAATTAAGTCTCGAGAAGCATTTTAAAAAATTAATAAAAAATTATAAAATCTTTTATTTATTTAAAACACTTTGTCATCATATGTTTTCGTAGCCTCTGGACACGTATATGAAATTCGTTAGGATACATTTGTATGAATTCTATAATATTTTCAAATTTAATGAATTTTATTGGGTATATGTATTAAGATACTTATTCCAGTATATATAAAGGAGAATTTATGCCATTAAAGAAGAAATAAATCCACATAGAAGCCGACAGGCATATTACAGACTCCTAGACTTTTAGAAAAAGAATTTGTTAATACCGGTGATAAAATTTTCATTGCAATAAAAAATAATCAATGATTAAATTTAAAATTATCACTTAAATACTTAATCTATTATTTAATACAAATATGAAAGAAAATTATTTGCTTAATATGTAAGTTCAGTGATAAAACGTATGAAAATAATGCCCGCGATATTTAAATAATTTAAAACAAGAAATGATTATATGAGGTGGTTAAAGGAATGACGTCATAATGATAGAAAAATTGTAATTTTTACCTATTTACTATGTGGATAAATTTTTAAATTTAATCGCTGCCCTTAGTCAGGAATCCATTCCAGGTCCAACCGCTTCATAAATTGGTGGACAGACGGACAGATAACTTAGGCTATTATTATATAGAGGATTATTACTAGTGATAATGGTAATAACAACAATAAGGGTCCTACCTGCATGGTGTCCGCCGAAGGCCAGTTTCCTGCATCGGACGTTTCGGGGAAATTTTCCTCCCCTCTAGAGTAGAAAAGCAAAACTAGAAAAACGAAAAACGAGGCTCGAGAAATCATCTTCGGTCTATTTGGAATTTTTTTTATAAAATAAATATTAAATAAAAAGGTTCCGAGCTCGTATTCTACAAGGGTAAATAATTGCCTTGCAGCCGAGAGAGACAAGCGAGAGCCGGTTTGAAAACGCCAAAGAGAGCCGCGCCGGGGAATGCTTTTATATACCCGCCTCTCCGGATTCGAATGTGCCTTGCGCAGAAAGGGATGGAGAGCGATGGAGGATCGCGCATCGGCAATAAATAAATGAAAAAGATAATAAAAGAGGCGAACCGGTGGAACGGTGATTTGGAATTGAGACAGAGTAAATTTTAAACACTGTACGAAACATAC
>CM063505.1:25132775-25240275 GCA_032207245.1 Pardosa pseudoannulata | reverse complement strand
CCGAAAGCGACGTGTATACCACGTTGATAGTCATTTCGCGCAGAAACAAATGCGACGTGAATACCATGTTGATAGTCACTTCGCGCAGAAACAAATGCAACTTGTGCGTAGTACCTCGGCTAATCGTAAGAGTTCAGCCGTTCATTCTTCCAGCTACAGTTCCACAGTATTTTTTGAAGTATTTTTTAAAGTTATGTCGCGGAGCGCGGCGCGGCCACCGGCAGTTAAATCGTAGCGCAAGTGTTTAAATGATATTTCTGGAGGAGGCAGGTGAAGCCTGAGGTTTTTTCTGCTTGGTCTCAATTATGTCAACCCAGTGGAGACAATATTACTCTCCTTTGAAGCTTTCTTAACCCTTTAATGCAGGAGTCATTTCTGCGGATTACATATCAATGTAAATCTTAAAAATCAAATTATAATGGACTGCACAGAATACAATAAATATGAAATTTAAACAACTTTGGATACTACAGCAGGCCTTGTTAGTGATCGACTATAGTTTTAAACTTCATAGCATGTCATTTATGAAAAAAAGAAACACTTCGAGAAAAAAAGATTGATTTGGTATTACATGCAAAATAAGTACTATAAAATAGTTTTATAATAGGTAAATCAATTTGTCATGATAGGTTGGTTTGATTTCAAGGAAAATTCAAGAAATTTTGAATTATTCAAAACTTGAATTATCAAATTACTAAAAAGATACAAGGGACTACCTACATTTTTATGTAAATGCATTGTTCACGTAAAAGAAGTAATGAAAAAAAACTAAACGCTATCATTTTTCTTTATTTTAAATATTATTCACTTCTCTAATTCTTTATTAACTTTCATTTGCTTACCACTATATACGAAATCTATATAGTCACTTATAGAATACAATAAAAGAAAAACAATATATTTTATTTTATCTTGTGCTTTAGCAGATAATTTTATTTTTTTAAACATAATCTTCGCTTTCATTTAGTGTTATATGTTGTACCACGGTAGCTCAGTCGGCAGAGGTGATGATCTGGGTAAAGCCGGCCAAAGATTAATGGCGGATGGGGAACGTAAAATAGATTCTTGCTCGCAATATCTCTAAGTTCCCAAACAATATCTTTGTAGTTGGCAGGCCAAGACTGGGGGGGGGAGAAGAAGCTAGGTTCCTGCTTCTAAATTACACGGAACCACTTCAGCAAACTTCATTCTTTCACCGGGACTCTTCAAACGAAAGGTGGCCGAACGATGGCCGAATGGTTAGGGTGCTGGCCTTCGGAACCGGAGTTCGTGGGTTCGAATCCCACTATGGCACGGATGTTCGTAGCCGTTCGGAATCGGCTTTAAACCGTAGGTCAGGGTCTCATTAGCCCTCGGGTTGCAAAAAGTAGACCGTAGTGCTAAAAAAATCAAACGAAAGGTGGACTCCTTCTTAATTTGAGTAGCATCCGGCTCACGTGTGTAGCTTGCCGAAGTTGCAATAACAACAAAAATATTAGATCTTCTTTACACATATAGTGTTCACAAAGAAAACTACATGTTCTCTTTCAACACCCTCTTTCTTTCTCTGTCAGATAAATCAATATCTTTGTTCATTGCTTCGTCAATAATTTTTGTTTGAACAGTGTTCACAACGTCATCAAATTTGAAATAGGATTCGTAGATGAATTCAGTCACTATTGCATCCCAGTATTGAGAAAAAAACCCTATCAAACGATCAATCACTTGCATATATGAGAACAATGGGTAAAATAGATTTCTTCTAGATCAAAATTTAAAAATGATTTGTAGTTAACAGAGCCACAATTGTAGCCCATTATTCAAAAAAAAAACCTGTCAAAATATCAATCCCTTGTGTACGGAACAAAGGGAAGAGGATACAACTGTTAAGAAGCTAAAAGTCAATTTTGCGAAACAAGCGAATTTAAGGGAACTACTCAAGCTCTCGTCATTAGACTTCGTTAGATATCGTAAAACACGTTTCTAGACTATCCTACAATGTTTCATTAACGTACATTAAGTAGTTTCGTTAATATCGTCGAACTTGTATATTTGGCCTGTTAAGTGGCTAAAAGTCAATTTTAAAAAAACAAGCGAAATTAAGCGAACTACTCAAGCTCTTATCATTAGACTTGGTTAGAGAGCGCAAAACACGGTTTTAGACGATCCTACAACGTTTCATTATCGTACTTTAAGTAGTTTCGTTAATATTGTCGTACTTGTATATTTGGCCTGTTAAGAGGTTAAAGTCAATTTTGAGAAACAAGCGAAATTAAGCGAACTACTCAAGCTCTCGTCATTAGACTTGGTTAGATAGCGTAAAACACGGTTTTAGACTATCCTACAAAGTTTCATTAACGTACTTTAAGTAGTTTCGTTAATATCGTCGAACTTGTATATTTGGCCTGTTAAGAGGCTAATAGTCAATTTTGAGAAACAAGCGAAATTAAGGGAACTACTCAAGCTCTCGTCATTAGACTTGGTTAGATAGCGTAAAACACGGTTTTAGACTATCCTACAACGTTTCATTAACGTACTTTAAGTAGTTTCGTTAATATCGTCGAACTTGTATATTTGGCCTGTTAAGAGGCTAAAAGTCAATTTTGAGAAACAAGCGAAATTAAGGGAAGTACTCAAGCTCTCGTCATTAGACTTGGTTAGATAGCGTAAAACACGTTTCTAGACTATCCTACAAAGTTTCATTAACGTACTTTAAGTAGTTTCGTTAATATCGTCGAACTTGTATATTTGGCCTGTTAAGAGGCTAAAAGTCAATTTTGAGAAACAAGCGAAATTAAGCGAACTACTCAAGCTCTCGTCATTAGACTTGGTTAGATAGCGTAAAACACGGTTTTAGACGATACTACAAAGTTTCATTAACGTACTTTAAGTAGTTTCGTTAATATCGTCGAACTTGTATATTTGGCCTGTTTAGAGGCTAAAAGTCAATTTTGAGAAACAAGCGAAATTAAGCGAACTACTCAAGCTCTCGTCATTAGACTTGGTTAGAGAGCGTAAAATACGGTTTTAGACGATCCTACAACGTTTCATTAACGTACTTTAAGTAGTTTCGTTAATATTGTCGAACTTGTATATTTGGCCTGTTAAGAGGTTAAAGTCAATTTTGAGAAACAAGCGAAATTAAGCGAACTACTCAAGCTCTCGTCATTAGACTTCGTTAGATAGCGTAAAACACGTTTCTAGACTATCCTACAATGTTTCATTAACGTACATTAAGTAGTTTCGTTAATATCGTCGAACTTGTATATTTGGCCTGTTAAGAGGCTAAAAGTCAATTTTGAGAAACAAGCGAAATTAAGCGAACTATTCAAGCTCTAGTCATTAGACTTGGTTAGATAGCGTAAAACACGTTTCTAGACTATCCTACAATGTTTCATTAACGTACTTTAAGTAGTTTCGTTAATATCGTCGAACTTGTATATTTGGCCTGTTAGAGGCTAAAAGTCAATTTTGAGAAACAAGCGAAATTAAGCGAACTACTCAAGCTCTCGTCATTAGACTTCGTTAGATAGCGTAAAACACGTTTCTAGACTATCCTACAATGTTTCATTAACGTACATTAAGTAGTTTCGTTAATATCGTCGAACTTGTATATTTGGCCTGTTAGAGGCTAAAAGTCAATTTTGAGAAACAAGCGAAATTAAGCGAACTATTCAAGCTCTAGTCATTAGACTTGGTTAGATAGCGTAAAACACGGTTTTAGACTATCCTACAAAGTTTCATTAACGTACTTTAAGTAGTTTCGTTAATATCGTCGAACTTGTATATTTGGCCTGTTAAGAGGCTAAAAGTCAATTTTGAGAAACAAGCGAAATTAAGCGAACTACTCAAGCTCTCGTCATTAGACTTGGTTAGATAGCGTAAAACACGTTTCTAGACTATCCTACAATGTTTCATTAACGTACTTTAAGTAGTTTCGTTAATATCGTCGAACTTGTATATTTGGCCTGTTAAGAGGCTAAAAGTCAATTTTGAGAAACAAGCGAAATTAAGCGAACTACTCAAGCTCTCGTCAATAGACTTCGTTAGATAGCGTAAAACACGTTTCTAGACTATCCTACAACGTTTCATTAACGTACTTTAAGTAGTTTCATTAACATCGTCGTACTTGTATATTTGGCCTGTTTAGAGGCTAAAAGTCAATTTTGAGAAACAAGCGAAATTAAGCGAAGTACTCAAGCTCTCGTCATTAGACTTCGTTAGATATCGTAAAACACGTTTCTAGACTATCCTACAATGTTTCATTAACGTACATTAAGTAGTTTCGTTAATATCGTCGAACTTGTATATTTGGCCTGTTAAGAGGCTAAAAGTCAATTTTGAGAAACAAGCGAAATTAAGGGAAGTACTCAAGCTCTCGTCATTAGACTTGGTTAGATAGCGTAAAACAAGGTTTTAGACTATCCTACAAAGTTTTAATTAACGTACTTTAAGTAGTTTCGTTAATATCGTCGAACTTGTATATTTGGCCTATTAAGAGGCTAAAAGTCAATTTTGAGAAACAAGCGAATTTAAGGGAACTACTCAAGCTCTCGTCATTAGACTTCGATAGGTAGCGTAAAACACGGTTTTAGACTATCCTACAAAGTTTCATTAACGTACTTTAAGTAGTTTCGTTAATATCGTCGAACTTGTATATTTGGCCTGTTAAGAGGCTAAAAGTCAATTTTGAGAAACAAGCGAAATTAAGCGAACTACTCAAGCTCTCGTCATTAGACTTCGTTAGATATCGTAAAACACGTTTCTAGACTATCCTACAATGTTTCATTAACGTACATTAAGTAGTTTCGTTAATATCGTCGAACTTGTATATTTGGCCTGTTATGAGGCTAAAAGTCAATTTTGAGAAACAAGCGAAATTAAGCGAAGTACTCAAGCTCTCGTCATTAGACTTGGTTAGATAGCGTAAAACACGGTTTTAGACTATCCTACAAAGTTTCATTAACGTACTTTAAGTAGTTTCGTTAATATCGTCGAACTTGTATATTTGGCCTGTTAAGAGGCTAAAAGTCAATTTTGAGAAACAAGCGAAATTAAGCGAACTACTCAAGCTCTCGTCATTAGACTTCGTTAGATATCGTAAAACACGTTTCTAGACTATCCTACAATGTTTCATTAACGTACATTAAGTAGTTTCGTTAATATCGTCGAACTTGTATATTTGGCCTGTTAAGAGGCTAATAGTCAATTTTGAGAAACAAGCGAAATTAAGGGAACTACTCAAGCTCTCGTCATTAGACTTGGTTAGATAGCGTAAAACAAGGTTTTAGACTATCCTACAAAGTTTCATTAACGTACTTTAAGTAGTTTTGTTAATATCGTCGAACTTGTATATTTGGCCTGTTTAGAGGCTAAAAGTCAATTTTGAGAAACAAGCGAAATTAAGCGAACTACTCAAGCTCTCGTCATTAGACTTCGTTAGATAGCGTAAAACACGTTTCATTAACGTACTTTAAGTAGTTTCGTTAATATCGTCGAACTTGTATATTTGGCCTGTTAAGAGGCTAATAGTCAATTTTGAGAAACAAGCGAAATTAAGGGAACTACTCAAGCTCTCGTCATTAGACTTGGTTAGATAGCGTAAAACACGGTTTTAGACTATCCTACAAAGTTTCATTAACGTACTTTAAGTAGTTTCGTTAATATCGTCGAACTTGTATATTTGGCCTGTTAAGAGGCTAAAAGTCAATTTTGAGAAACAAGCGAAATTAAGCGAACTACTCAAGCTCTCGTCATTAGACTTGGTTAGATAGCGTAAAACACGGTTTTAGACTATCCTACAAAGTTTCATTAACGTACTTTAAGTAGTTTCGTTAATATCGTCGAACTTGTATATTTGGCCTGTTAAGAGGCTAAAAGTCAATTTTGAGAAACAAGCGAAATTAAGGGAACTACTCAAGCTCTCGTCATTAGACTTGGTTAGATAGCGTAAAACAAGGTTTTAGACTATCCTACAAAGTTTCATTAACGTACTTTAAGTAGTTTCGTTAATATCGTCGAACTTGTATATTTGGCCTGTTATGAGGCTAATAGTCAATTTTGAGAAACAAGCGAAATTAAGGGAACTACTCAAGCTCTCGTCATTAGACTTGGTTAGATAGCGTAAAACACGGTTTTAGACTATCCTACAAAGTTTCATTAACGTACTTTAAGTAGTTTCGTTAATATCGTCGAACTTGTATATTTGGCCTGTTAAGAGGCTAAAAGTCAATTTTGAGAAACAAGCGAAATTAAGGGAACTACTCAAGCTCTCGTCATTAGACTTGGTTAGATAGCGTAAAACACGGTTTTAGACTATCCTACAAAGTTTCATTAACGTACTTTAAGTAGTTTCGTTAATATCGTCGAACTTGTATATTTGGCCTGTTAGAGGCTAAAAGTCAATTTTGAGAAACAAGCGAAATTAAGGGAACTACTCAAGCTCTCGTCATTAGACTTGGTTAGATAGCGTAAAACACGGTTTTAGACTATCCTACAAAGTTTCATTAACGTACTTTAAGTAGTTTCGTTAATATCGTCGAACTTGTATATTTGGCCTGTTAAGAGACGAAAAGTCAATTTTGAGAAACAAGCGAAATTAAGGGAACTACTCAAGCTCTCGTCATTAGACTTGGTTAGATAGCGTAAAACACGGTTTTAGACTATCCTACAAAGTTTCATTAACGTACTTTAAGTAGTTTCGTTAATATCGTCGAACTTGTATATTTGGCCTGTTAAGAGGCTAAAAGTCAATTTTGAGAAACAAGCGAAATTAAGGGAACTACTCAAGCTCTCGTCATTAGACTTGGTTAGATAGCGTAAAACACGGTTTTAGACTATCCTACAAAGTTTCATTAACGTACTTTAAGTAGTTTCGTTAATATCGTCGAACTTGTATATTTGGCCTGTTAGAGGCTAATAGTCAATTTTGAGAAACAAGCGAAATTAAGCGAACTACTCAAGCTCTCGTCATTAGACTTGGTTAGATAGCGTAAAACACGGTTTTAGACTATCCTACAAAGTTTCATTAACGTACTTTAAGTAGTTTCGTTAATATCGTCGAACTTGTATATTTGGCCTGTTTAGAGGCTAAAAGTCAATTTTGAGAAACAAGCGAAATTAAGCGAACTACTCAAGCTCTCGTCATTAGACTTGGTTAGATAGCGTAAAATACGGTTTTAGACGATCCTACAACGTTTCATTAACGTACTTTAAGTAGTTTCGTTAATATCGTCGAACTTGTATATTTGGCCTGTTAGAGGCTAAAAGTCAATTTTGAGAAACAAGCGAAATTAAGCGAACTGCTCAAGCTCTCGTCATTAGACTTGGTTAGATAGCGTAAAACACGGTTTTAGACTATCCTACAAAGTTTCATTAACGTACTTTAAGTAGTTTCGTTAATATCGTCGAACTTGTATATTTGGCCTGTTAAGAGGCTAATAGTCAATTTTGAGAAACAAGCGAAATTAAGGGAACTACTCAAGCTCTCGTCATTAGACTTCGATAGGTAGCGTAAAACAAGCTTTTAGACTATCCTACAAAGTTTTAATTAACGTACTATAAGTAGTTTCGTTAATATCGTCGAACTTGTATATTTGGCCTGTTAAGAGGCTAAAAGTCAATTTTGAGAAACAAGCGAAATTAAGGGAAGTACTCAAGCTCTCGTCATTAGACTTGGTTAGATAGCGTAAAAAAATTTTTTAGACTATCCTACAAAGTTTCATTAACGTACTTTAAGTAGTTTCGTTAATATCGTCGAACTTGTATATTTGGCCTGTTAAGAGGCTAAAAGTCAATTTTGAGAAACAAGCGAAATTAAGCGAAGTACTCAAGCTCTCGTCATTAGACTTGGTTAGATAGCGTAAAACACGGTTTTAGACTATCCTACAAAGTTTCATTAACGTACTTTAAGTAGTTTCGTTAATATCGTCGAACTTGTATATTTGGCCTGTTAGAGGCTAAAAGTCAATTTTGAGAAACAAGCGAAATTAAGCGAACTACTCAAGCTCTCGTCATTAGACTTGGTTAGATAGCGTAAAACACGGTTTTAGACTATCCTACAAAGTTTCATTAACGTACTTTAAGTAGTTTCGTTAATATCGTCGAACTTGTATATTTGGCCTGTTTAGAGGCTAAAAGTCAATTTTGAGAAACAAGCGAAATTAAGCGAACTACTCAAGCTCTCGTCATTAGACTTGGTTAGATAGCGTAAAACACGGTTTTAGACTATCCTACAAAGTTTCATTAACGTACTTTAAGTAGTTTCGTTAATATCGTCGAACTTGTATATTTGGCCTGTTAGAGGCTAAAAGTCAATTTTGAGAAACAAGCGAAATTAAGCGAACTACTCAAGCTCTCGTCATTAGACTTGGTTAGATAGCGTAAAACACGGTTTTAGACTATCCTACAAAGTTTCATTAACGTACTTTAAGTAGTTTCGTTAATATCGTCGAACTTGTATATTTGGCCTGTTAGAGGCTAAAAGTCAATTTTGAGAAACAAGCGAAATTAAGGGAACTACTCAAGCTCTCGTCATTAGACTTGGTTAGATAGCGTAAAACACGGTTTTAGACTATCCTACAAAGTTTCATTAACGTACTTTAAGTAGTTTCGTTAATATCGTCGAACTTGTATATTTGGCCTGTTAAGAGGCTAAAAGTCAATTTTGAGAAACAAGCGAAATTAAGCGAACTACTCAAGCTCTCGTCATTAGACTTGGTTAGATAGCGTAAAACACGGTTTTAGACTATCCTACAAAGTTTCATTAACGTACTTTAAGTAGTTTCGTTAATATCGTCGAACTTGTATATTTGGCCTGTTTAGAGGCTAAAAGTCAATTTTGAGAAACAAGCGAAATTAAGCGAACTACTCAAGCTCTCGTCATTAGACTTGGTTAGATAGCGTAAAACACGGTTTTAGACTATCCTACAAAGTTTCATTAACGTACTTTAAGTAGTTTCGTTAATATCGTCGAACTTGTATATTTGGCCTGTTTAGAGGCTAAAAGTCAATTTTGAGAAACAAGCGAAATTAAGCGAACTACTCAAGCTCTCGTCATTAGACTTGGTTAGATAGCGTAAAACACGGTTTTAGACTATCCTACAAAGTTTCATTAACGTACTTTAAGTAGTTTCGTTAATATCGTCGAACTTGTATATTTGGCCTGTTAGAGGCTAAAAGTCAATTTTGAGAAACAAGCGAAATTAAGCGAACTACTCAAGCTCTCGTCATTAGACTTGGTTAGATAGCGTAAAACAAGGTTTTAGACTATCCTACAAAGTTTCATTAACGTACTTTAAGTAGTTTCGTTAATATCGTCGAACTTGTATATTTGGCCTGTTATGAGGCTAATAGTCAATTTTGAGAAACAAGCGAAATTAAGGGAACTACTCAAGCTCTCGTCATTAGACTTGGTTAGATAGCGTAAAACACGGTTTTAGACTATCCTACAAAGTTTCATTAACGTACTTTAAGTAGTTTCGTTAATATCGTCGAACTTGTATATTTGGCCTGTTAAGAGGCTAAAAGTCAATTTTGAGAAACAAGCGAAATTAAGCGAAGTACTCAAGCTCTCGTCATTAGACTTGGTTAGATAGCGTAAAACACGGTTTTAGACTATCCTACAAAGTTTCATTAACGTACTTTAAGTAGTTTCGTTAAATATCGTCGAACTTGTATATTTGGCCTGTTTAGAGGCTAAAAGTCAATTTTGAGAAACAAGCGAAATTAAGCGAACTACTCAAGCTCTCGTCATTAAACTTGGTTAGATAGCGTAAAACACGGTTTTAGACTATCCTACAAAGTTTCATTAACGTACTTTAAGTAGTTTCGTTAATATCGTCGAACTTGTATATTTGGCCTGTTTAGAGGCTAAAAGTCAATTTTGAGAAACAAGCGAAATTAAGCGAACTACTCAAGCTCTCGTCATTAGACTTGGTTAGATAGCGTAAAACACGGTTTTAGACTATCCTACAAAGTTTCATTAACGTACTTTAAGTAGTTTCGTTAATATCGTCGAACTTGTATATTTGGCCTGTTTAGAGGCTAAAAGTCAATTTTGAGAAACAAGCGAAATTAAGCGAACTACTCAAGCTCTCGTCATTAGACTTGGTTAGATAGCGTAAAACACGGTTTTAGACTATCCTACAAAGTTTCATTAACGTACTTTAAGTAGTTTCGTTAATATCGTCGAACTTGTATATTTGGCCTGTTAGAGGCTAAAAGTCAATTTTGAGAAACAAGCGAAATTAAGCGAACTGCTCAAGCTCTCGTCATTAGACTTGGTTAGAGAGCGTAAAATACGGTTTTAGACGATCCTACAACGTTTCATTAACGTACTTTAAGTAGTTTCGTTAATATCGTCGAACTTGTATATTTGGCCTGTTAAGAGGCTAAAAGTCAATTTTGAGAAACAAGCGAAATTAAGCGAACTACTCAAGCTCTCGTCATTAGACTTCGTTAGATAGCGTAAAACACGTTTCTAGACTATCCTACAAAGTTTCATTAACGTACTTTAAGTAGTTTCGTTAATATCGTCGAACTTGTATATTTGGCCTGTTAGAGGCTAAAAGTCAATTTTGAGAAACAAGCGAAATTAAGCGAACTACTCAAGCTCTCGTCATTAGACTTGGTTAGATAGCGTAAAACACGGTTTTAGACTATCCTACAAAGTTTCATTAACGTACTTTAAGTAGTTTCGTTAATATCGTCGAACTTGTATATTTGGCCTGTTAGAGGCTAAAAGTCAATTTTGAGAAACAAGCGAAATTAAGCGAACTACTCAAGCTCTCGTCATTAGACTTGGTTAGATAGCGTAAAACACGGTTTTAGACTATCCTACAAAGTTTCATTAACGTACTTTAAGTAGTTTCGTTAATATCGTCGAACTTGTATATTTGGCCTGTTAGAGGCTAAAAGTCAATTTTGAGAAACAAGCGAAATTAAGCGAACTACTCAAGCTCTCGTCATTAGACTTGGTTAGATAGCGTAAAACACGGTTTTAGACTATCCTACAAAGTTTCATTAACGTACTTTAAGTAGTTTCGTTAATATCGTCGAACTTGTATATTTGGCCTGTTAGAGGCTAAAAGTCAATTTTGAGAAACAAGCGAAATTAAGCGAACTACTCAAGCTCTCGTCATTAGACTTGGTTAGATAGCGTAAAACACGGTTTTAGACTATCCTACAATGTTTCATTAACGTACTTTAAGTAGTTTCGTTAATATCGTCGAACTTGTATATTTGGCCTGTTAGAGGCTAAAAGTCAATTTTGAGAAACAAGCGAAATTAAGCGAACTACTCAAGCTCTCGTCATTAGACTTGGTTAGATAGCGTAAAACACGGTTTTAGACTATCCTACAAAGTTTCATTAACGTACTTTAAGTAGTTTCGTTAACATCGTCGTACTTGTATATTTGGCCTGTTTAGAGGCTAAAAGTCAATTTTGAGAAACAAGCGAAATTAAGCGAACTACTCAAGCTCTGGTCATTAGACTTCGTTACATAGCGTAAAACAGGGTTTTAGACTATCCTACAACGTCTTATTAACGTACTTTAAGTAGTTTCGTTAATATCGTCGTAGTTGTATATTTGGCCTGTTTAGAGGCTAAAAGTCAATTTTGAGAAACAAGCGAAATTAAGCGAACTACTCAAGCTCTCGTCATTAGACTTGGTTAGATAGCGTAAAACACGGTTTTAGACTATCCTACAAAGTTTCATTAACGTACTTTAAGTAGTTTCGTTAATATCGTCGAACTTGTATATTTGGCCTGTTAGAGGCTAAAAGTCAATTTTGAGAAACAAGCGAAATTAAGCGAACTGCTCAAGCTCTCGTCATTAGACTTGGTTAGATAGCGTAAAACACGATTTTAGACTATCCTACAAAGTTTCATTAACGTACTTTAAGTAGTTTCGTTAATATCGTCGAACTTGTATATTTGGCCTGTTAAGAGGCTAAAAGTCAATTTTGAGAAACAAGCGAAATTAAGCGAACTACTCAAGCTCTCGTCATTAGACTTGGTTAGATAGCGTAAAACACGGTTTTAGACTATCCTACAACGTTTCATTAACGTACTTTAAGTAGTTTCGTTAATATCGTCGAACTTGTATATTTGGCCTGTTTAGAGGCTAAAAGTCAATTTTGAGAAACAAGCGAAATTAAGCGAACTACTCAAGCTCTCGTCATTAGACTTGGTTAGATAGCGTAAAACACGGTTTTAGACTATCCTACAAAGTTTCATTAACGTACTTTAAGTAGTTTCGTTAATATCGTCGAACTTGTATATTTGGCCTGTTTAGAGGCTAAAAGTCAATTTTGAGAAACAAGCGAAATTAAGCGAACTACTCAAGCTCTCGTCAATAGACGTCGTTAGATAGCGTAAAACACGTTTCTAGACTATCCTACAACGTTTCATTAACGTACTTTAAGTAGTTTCGTTAATATCGTCGAACTTGTATATTTGGCCTGTTAGAGGCTAAAAGTCAATTTTGAGAAACAAGCGAAATTAAGCGAACTACTCAAGCTCTCGTCATTAGACTTGGTTAGATAGCGTAAAACACGGTTTTAGACTATCCTACAAAGTTTCATTAACGTACTTTAAGTAGTTTCGTTAATATCGTCGAACTTGTATATTTGGCCTGTTTAGAGGCTAAAAGTCAATTTTGAGAAACAAGCGAAATTAAGCGAACTACTCAAGCTCTCGTCATTAGACTTGGTTAGATAGCGTAAAACACGGTTTTAGACTATCCTACAAAGTTTCATTAACGTACTTTAAGTAGTTTCGTTAATATCGTCGAACTTGTATATTTGGCCTGTTTAGAGGCTAAAAGTCAATTTTGAGAAACAAGCGAAATTAAGCGAACTACTCAAGCTCTCGTCATTAGACTTCGTTAGATAGCGTAAAACACGGTTTTAGACTATCCTACAAAGTTTCATTAACGTACTTTAAGTAGTTTCGTTAATATCGTCGAACTTGTATATTTGGCCTGTTAGAGGCTAAAAGTCAATTTTGAGAAACAAGCGAAATTAAGCGAACTACTCAAGCTCTCGTCATTAGACTTGGTTAGATAGCGTAAAACACGGTTTTAGACTATCCTACAAAGTTTCATTAACGTACTTTAAGTAGTTTCGTTAATATCGTCGAACTTGTATATTTGGCCTGTTTAGAGGCTAAAAGTCAATTTTGAGAAACAAGCGAAATTAAGCGAACTACTCAAGCTCTCGTCATTAGACTTCGTTAGATAGCGTAAAACACGGTTTTAGACTATCCTACAAAGTTTCATTAACGTACTTTAAGTAGTTTCGTTAATATCGTCGAACTTGTATATTTGGCCTGTTTAGAGGCTAAAAGTCAATTTTGAGAAACAAGCGAAATTAAGCGAACTACTCAAGCTCTCGTCATTAGACTTGGTTAGATAGCGTAAAACACGGTTTTAGACTATCCTACAAAGTTTCATTAACGTACTTTAAGTAGTTTCGTTAATATCGTCGAACTTGTATATTTGGCCTGTTTAGAGGCTAAAAGTCAATTTTGAGAAACAAGCGAAATTAAGCGAACTACTCAAGCTCTCGTCATTAGACTTGGTTAGATAGCGTAAAACACGGTTTTAGACTATCCTACAACGTTTCATTAACGTACTTTAAGTAGTTTCGTTAATATCGTCGAACTTGTATATTTGGCCTGTTTAGAGGCTAAAAGTCAATTTTGAGAAACAAGCGAAATTAAGCGAACTACTCAAGCTCTCGTCATTAGACTTGGTTAGATAGCGTAAAACACGGTTTTAGACTATCCTACAAAGTTTCATTAACGTACTTTAAGTAGTTTCGTTAATATCGTCGAACTTGTATATTTGGCCTGTTTAGAGGCTAAAAGTCAATTTTGAGAAACAAGCGAAATTAAGCGAACTACTCAAGCTCTCGTCATTAGACTTGGTTAGATAGCGTAAAACACGGTTTTAGACTATCCTACAAAGTTTCATTAACGTACTTTAAGTAGTTTCGTTAATATCGTCGAACTTGTATATTTGGCCTGTTAAGAGGCTAAAAGTCAATTTTGAGAAACAAGCGAAATTAAGCGAACTACTCAAGCTCTCGTCATTAGACTTGGTTAGATAGCGTAAAACACGGTTTTAGACTATCCTACAAAGTTTCATTAACGTACTTTAAGTAGTTTCGTTAATATCGTCGAACTTGTATATTTGGCCTGTTTAGAGGCTAAAAGTCAATTTTGAGAAACAAGCGAAATTAAGCGAACTACTCAAGCTCTCGTCATTAGACTTGGTTAGATAGCGTAAAACACGGTTTTAGACTATCCTACAAAGTTTCATTAACGTACTTTAAGTAGTTTCGTTAATATCGTCGAACTTGTATATTTGGCCTGTTAGAGGCTAAAAGTCAATTTTGAGAAACAAGCGAAATTAAGCGAACTACTCAAGCTCTCGTCATTAGACTTGGTTAGATAGCGTAAAACACGGTTTTAGACTATCCTACAAAGTTTCATTAACGTACTTTAAGTAGTTTCGTTAATATCGTCGAACTTGTATATTTGGCCTGTTTAGAGGCTAAAAGTCAATTTTGAGAAACAAGCGAAATTAAGCGAACTACTCAAGCTCTCGTCATTAGACTTGGTTAGATAGCGTAAAACACGGTTTTAGACTATCCTACAAAGTTTCATTAACGTACTTTAAGTAGTTTCGTTAATATCGTCGAACTTGTATATTTGGCCTGTTAGAGGCTAAAAGTCAAATTTTGAGAACAAGCGAAATTAAGCGAAACTACTCACCAGCTCCTCGTCATTAGACTTGGTTAGATAGCGTAAAACACGGTTTTAGACTATCCTACTAAAAGTCATTAACGTACTTTAAGTAGTTTCGTTAATATCGTCGTACTTGTATATTTGGCCTGTTTAGAGGCTAAAAGTCAATTTTGAGAAACAAGCGAAATTAAGCGAACTACTCAAGCTCTCGTCATTAGACTTCGTTAGATATCGTAAAACACGTTTCTAGACTATCCTACAATGTTTCATTAACGTACATTAAGTAGTTTCGTTAATATCGTCGAACTTGTATATTTGGCCTGTTAGAGGCTAAAAGTCAATTTTGAGAAACAAGCGAAATTAAGCGAACTACTCAAGCTCTCGTCATTAGACTTCGTTAGATAGCGTAAAACACGTTTCTAGACTATCCTACAATGTTTCATTAACGTACATTAAGTAGTTTCGTTAATATCGTCGAACTTGTATATTTGGCCTGTTAGAGGCTAAAAGTCAATTTTGAGAAACAAGCGAAATTAAGCGAACTACTCAAGCTCTCGTCATTAGACTTGGTTAGATAGCGTAAAACACGGTTTTAGACTATCCTACAAAGTTTCATTAACGTACTTTAAGTATTTGGCCTGTTAGAGGCTAAAAGTCAATTTTGAGAAACAAGCGAAATTAAGCGAACTACTCAAGCTCTCGTCATTAGACTTGGTTAGATAGCGTAAAACACGGTTTTAGACTATCCTACAAAGTTTCATTAACGTACTTTAAGTAGTTTCGTTAATATCGTCGAACTTGTATATTTGGCCTGTTAAGAGGCTAAAAGTCAATTTTGAGAAACAAGCGAAATTAAGGGAACTACTCAAGCTCTCGTCATTAGACTTCAATAGGTAGCGTAAAACACGGTTTTAGACTATCCTACAAAGTTTCATTAACGTACTTTAAGTAGTTTCGTTAATATCGTCGAACTTGTATATTTGGCCTGTTCAGAGGCTAAAACACAATTTTGAGAAACAAGCGAAATTAAGCGAACTGCTCAAGCTCTCGTCATTAGATTCAGTTAGATAGCGTAAAATACGGTTTTAGACTATGCTACAAAGTTTCATTAATGTACTTTAAGTAGTTTCGTTAATATCGTCGAACTTGTATATTTGGCCTGTTAAGAGGCTAAAAGTCAATTTTGAGAAACAAGCGAAATTAAGCGAACTACTCAAGCTCTCGTCATTAGACTTCGATAGCGTAAAACACGGTTTTAGACTATCCTACAAAGTTTCATTAACGTACTTTAAGTAGTTTCGTTAATATCGTCGAACTTATATTTGGCCTGTTTAGAGGATAAAAGTCAATTTTGAGAAACAAGCGAAATTAAGCGAACTACTCAAGCTCTCGTCATTAGACTTGGTTAGATAGCGTAAAACACGATTTTAGACTATCCTACAACGTTTCATTAACGTACTTTAAGTAGTTTCGTTAATATCGTCGAACTTGTATATTTGGCCTGTTAAGAGGCTAAAAGTCAATTTTGAGAAACAAGCGAAATTAAGGGAACTACTCAAGCTCTCGTCATTAGACTTGTTTAGATAGCGTAAAACACGGTTTTAGACTATACAAATTTCATTAACGTACTTTAAGTAGTTTAAACTGGAAATATTGTATACTTTTTCCTGGTTATTCTTTACAAAGTCGAAACAGCGAATAATCTATTCGAAATATAAATATTGAAATTTTTTTTAATTTTTTTAAAAATTGTGTACCTTACTAGATTCTACTGCAAAAACTGAGATTGTTTTCAACCAAGAAAAGAGTAACATTTCTTTGCAATAGAAGTAGTCAGAAGAGTTTGACAAATTTATCATTATATTCAGGGCATATACAAGGTATCTGCCAAAATAAAATTTTTCAAATCCATGACTTTCCCTGATTTAACAGATCATTTTCCAGGACTTTAAAAATCTTTCGTTAAAGTATATATAAATAAAACTTCTGATGTACATACAAATAAAATATATGCTTTTAGAAAAATTACAGGAATTTTATCAAAATAAAACTATAAAATTACTTATAATTTAATAAACTCACATACATAAAAAAAATTTGTTGTATCTACATACCTGTTTCTCATATAGCAATTTTTTTTCAATCAAAATTTTTTAATTTGAATAATTGTATTATTCAGTGACCATGAATAATAGCAAATATAACTATGTTTATATACAATATCCCTAGAGATAAACTGATATTTTGTGCAAAAATCTTAACTAATTTTTATTAAAAAATAATTATTATATTAATAAAATTTTAATCTGCAATTTAAGAAAAAATCAGAATAATATACATTTACCCACCCATTAAGCTTTTTTGCTTTGAGTTTCCTTGGCGTACAAATTTTACTTGGCAATAGGGTCAATAGGATAATACATAAATACCAAATTCAGTAACTTCAGATAAATGACAAGTAAAAATAGAATTAAACAATTCAATGCATTTTTTTTAATCGGTAGTTTAGCGGATCCATAACTTTTACTCATTTTATTTGAAAAATCAAGACTTTCCATGAAAACATTAATCCATTGTCTAAATCCATGATTTTCCATGACTTTCATGGTCCGCGGAAACCGAGCATATACTCAACAATATAAAGGTAGATAAAGGTTTGAACAAGCTGGCCAGAAAAATTAATTTATTATTATAAAAACTGCAGTTTATAAATTACTGGTTATGGCAATATTTTATTTCGAATCTTGTTGTAATACTTAAAAGGGCATGTCATAATTCCTTTATCAATATTTTTTTTTTAATTTTCCTAGTCATTCCTTATATTACTTTAAATTTATCTGATAAATACTGGAATGTAAATTAAATATATTCCAGTATTTACCAGGCAAATTTAAACCTTGTAAAAATTAAGAGCCTAAATTAAAAGATACAATGTAATTGCAAACATACATTTCACGATACTATGAATATCCCGAACAGTGTTGCTGATCCATCTTTTGGTGTATTTATGCTAAACTATGGATAGATGCATAAAACTTGTGTATGTATAATGAATTTTTTTTTACAATATTGAAAGCTTAGTATTTTGGATTAAGACTAACACTTTAAACCCACCTAACAAAAAAATCTGGCTATGTGACTAATTCTTTGTATGATGAATAGAAAAAGACAACGAAAATTTGATGTAGATTAAAACATCAATTTCAATTGCATTAGAACAAAATAAAGGTGTGATTCTGACAAAACTTTGAGAATTCTAGGAAGAAAAAAAGACATTTTTCAAAATTTGCAAATTTTTCCAAATTTGAATTAACTAAACATTTTTAATTTTTTCTTAACCAATATATTAACCAATCTTATCTTAACCATAATTAACCAATAATTTTAACATTACATTCATCAAGATTTTAACAAAATTTTCAATCAAGATTTTTGATAGAAACAAATTTTAATTTTAATTTTATTTAGACTGACTTACCACATTATATTATATATATATATATATATATATATATATATATATATATATATATATATATATATATATATATATATATATATATGTTTAGAAGTTGCAGCCGAATCGGCACCTTCCGTAACTTTCGGTGAATCCCGGCAATTTGTCTTAGTTCGTTTATTTATTTAAGTCAAATGAGGCAGGAGATTTGACAGCCACCTTAATCGCCAGTTAGATTGTTTTTGTTAAGGAAGCTGACTCTCGCAGTTATTTTGTTCGTGACGTCTGCACGGCAGACGCTAATGTGGCTTCAACTCTCACTCGGCGGCTACGATCTGTGTAATTTTGTGATTGGCTGAGTGGGGGGAGGAAGCCGCATGATTATGCTAATTAGCATGATATACCTGCTACTGGATATATAAGGCTGACAAGCAGGAGGCAAGGTATCCTGTTTTGGTTAGCTGTGAGGGTAGCAGTATCAGATTAGAAAATCCCTTTTTCTACTTTGTATTTTTTAATGGTATTAGGTTAAATGTTTTTCTGTAATAGGTGATTGTTAAATTGATTATGTTTATTTTGTTAACTTTTATTTGAAAAACTTTTAGAACTTAAATAAAAATGTTTAGTTCAAGTACTCGATTTTTTATTTCTTGTCATTCTGCACAAGTCATGCTAGCTTCCACTTTAAATATCTTTTGTATCAGAGATGTCCAGCACTATTAGGTAGCTGGTCATCAATAAGGTTATGGGCCCTGAATTAAAGTGGCAGACTTGTTTGCAGTTAGAGTGACTTGAAGCTTTTACCAGACAGTTCTAAAAGGGGGGGGGGCTGTTCGAAATTTTTTTTGTTACTTAAAAATATTTTTATTGTTGTTAGATATGGCTACCGCTCAGTATAGTATTGAGAAGTTAAACGCACTGAATTACGTTAATTGGGCTGCGGAAGTTAAGCATTTGTTGCTTGAGAAGAATGCGTGGAATATAGTAAACGGTAGTGAAACACTCCCTGTAATGATAAAGGAAGGATCGGGAATTACACAAAAAGACGTGGCGGATTTTCATGCTCGCTCGAGGTCAGCAAGGGCTATAATTTATTTAAACATCGAGCCCGAGTATAGAAAAATTATTGAGAATGAGGAAAATGTTGTTGAAACTTGGAAAAAGTTAAAGTTGCATTTTCAACCAGATAACAGATCTAGACATATGACTCTATTTTCGGAATTATGTGCATGTAAGATAAAATCTGGTGAAAACATTGATTTGTACGCGTCACGATTAAGGCGGATTTCAGAACAATTTAGTTCCATAAACCAACCTATTAAAGAGGTGTATATCTCATTCCAAATGTTAAGATACTTACCCTCACAGTTTGACAGTATAGTTCAATCTATTTTACGCTGGCCGGAAGAAAAATTCATTTTCAAAGATATAGTAATCGAGCTCATCACAGAAGAAACAAGGCTGAAGTTAAAAGACAGTGATCTTTTTGAACCAGTGGCTAGTATGGTTCAACATAAACCCAGCATGAAGTGCTACAAATGCCGGAAAACAGGTCATCGACGAATAGATTGCCGACCATCGCCAGAAGAATCGAGGAAAACCCAACAAGTTGACTCTCGGGGGAGAGCCTGGCAACCTAGAAGGAGGACAGCCCTACAGCCGTATAGAGACAATTCAAAAAATTCACCAGTCCAAACTTCCCGTTCATCGTCGCCAAGTTCCAGTTCCAGTTGCAGTAATCCTGACTATCATCACAAAACTTGGAAGCAAAGGAGTACTAAGGACAGCGTCAGTCAACGGAACAAAAGTAATGTTTGTTCTTTTGTTTATGCCTTTTTAAATGAATCTCGTAGTGAAAGTGAACATTTCATTTTTGACACTGCCGCTTCTCACCATTTTTGTAAAAGTAAAAATATGTTCATTGAATTTGCTCCCATAAAGGGTGAGAGGATTGCCATTGCTATTGATGGGGTAACATTTCCAATTGAGGGAAGAGGAATGTTAAAACTAAAGTTTGGACAGAGAATTTTTTATTTTAAAGATGTATTGTATACACCTAAACTTAGACGCAATCTTATTTCAGGGCCTAAACTTGACGTAAATGATGTCACTTATAAAGGTGAACAGGGAATTGTAAAAATGTATCAAGATGGGGAACATATATTTTCGGCATTTTTAAAAGATGGAGTTTATCAAATGTATCCAAAAATATTAGAGGAGAAGGTTAAGCATGTAAGATTTGATGCTTGTACTGTTAACTTACAAAGTATGGAGCTATGGCATCGACGATATGCCCACATAAACACACGTAGCATTAAGAGGACATGTCGTAACAAAGGTGCAAGGGGTATCCCTAACTTAAAACGAAATGGTTATAGTTGTGAAACCTGTAAACTTAACAAATTTAGGCGAGTTTCATTTAAAACCATTGGTCAAACACGATCAAATAAACCGCTGGAGTTACTCCACATGGACGTGTGGGGACCTGCTGAGGTAACAGGGCGTGATGGAGAGAGATATTTTCTAAGTATAATAGATGACTATTCCAATAAGACATCCCTATACCCATTAACAGAAAAATCTAAGGCGTTTGAAGTTTTTAAACGACATGTAACACAGGCAGAACGTACTCTTGATTGTCGCGTTAAATCCATTACAACGGACAATGGACGTGAATTTGATAACGCAAGATTTAATGTATTTTGCAAAGAACACGGCATTAGACATGAATTCACGAATACATACACACCAGAGCAGAATGGAGTAGCCGAACGCTACAACCAGACAGTGTTAAATGGGACTAGAACCATTCTTGATGAAAGTGGTTTAGGGAGAGAGTTTTGGCCTGAAGCAGCCCTGTATTTCACCTATACATGGAACAGAGTTTGCCATAAACATCAGCAGGAAACTGCTTGTGAGCTGTATAGAGGTACAAGACCGTCAGTAAACCATTTGAGATCTTTTGGTGTAAAGACGTACGTAGGTATCCCAAGGCAATGTCGAACAAAGTTAGATGCTAAAGCCAAAGTGGGATATCTAGTAGGATATGCCTTTAAGACTAGGGGATATAGGGTATGGATTCCTGAAACAGATCAAATTATTGAGACAATAAATGTATCATTTGATGAAAGCAGTGGAGCAGTGATGGGTCCCAAACCATCTGAGGATAACAAAGAGGGACAAAAGAGGGGTCCCAGTTTTCAGTCTACTTACGAACCGCTGACAAGCGACGATGATGATGACATCCAAGATGACTCACCCGATATCGCTCATGAGAGGGTCACCAAAGAATACGGAGAAACATCAAGCGAAGAGGAGAGTGATGAAGGTCAGACACCATTAAGGGAAGTGACATGGATAAGGAGACCATCTAAAAGACCTGACGGATCCCGGACGGACATATATTACTACGAGAAGGATAAGCCTACCCGACTCCGCTCGTTAAATGATATAAAGAACTACTGTGAAAAGTATCGTATCTGTTTTACCCCAGAAATCTTTAGTTTTAAAGGTAAAAATGATTATGAAGGAGAGGTATCAGCTCAAGGAACTTCCGATGCCAGTTTGAGTCATTCCACATGACTAGACCAGGTAAAAGTGCCTAGAACGTACAAACAGTCCTTAAAAACTCCAGAAAGTACTCTCTGGCAGGAAGCCATGGAAGAGGAAATCGACACAATGAAAGAAAGGGGGTATGGCAATTAGTTAATTTGCCGGAAGGCGTAACACCAGTCGGTTGTAGGTGGGTTTACACCATAAAACGTAATGAAACCGGACAAGTTGCGAAATACAAAGCCAGGTTGGTGGCACAGGGGTTTAAGCAAATAAAGGGAGAATCTTATGCAGAAACCTTTAGCCCTGTTGTTAATTTCGGCGTCATTAGGTTCTTTTTCGCTTTACTGGTTTCATATTTGAAGTGGTCCCATCTGCAATGCGATGTTAAAGGTGCTTATTTGTATGCTCCTTTGAAAGAGCGAGTTTATATGTCGCAACCTCCTGGTTTTGTAGTGAAAGGGAAGGAACATCTTGTTTGTAAACTGGAGAAGGCACTTTATGGGTTGCACCAGAGTGGCAGGATGTGGTACTTTGAGGTGGATAAAGTTTTAATTGAAATTGGTTTTTATAAATTTAATAGATGTAACTGTGTTTATACATATAAAAATGAAATTGTATTGTTACTCTATGTGGACGACATTGTCATTTTTGGTGTAAATAATCAAGTTATTGATCAAGCCGTTTCAACCTTGAGTAAATCTTTTGATCTAAAGATTTTGGGAAGAACTTGTAAGCTTTTAGGTGTTGAGTTCGAGGAGAAGGATGAACTTAAGATCCACCAAATGTCATATATTGACGAGGTGTGTGAAAGGTTTAAGATCTTTAAGTATCCCATTTCCTCTCTTCCCATAAGTAAAGGAACTGTTTACTCAAAAACACAGTGTCCAGGGTCTGACGAGGAGATTCAAAAAATGACAAGTTACTCTTATAGGAGTTTATTAGGTTGTCTTTCTTTTATAGCGAATCGAACCCGTCCTGACATTAGTTATGCGGCAAATATTTTTAGCCAATTTCAGAATAACCCGGGATTACCACATTGGGACGGACTTTTAAAACTTCTAGGGTATATCTCGTATACTAAAGAACTCAAACTTAACCTGTCATGTCAAAATCCCATTTTAAATGTTTATACCGATGCCGATTTTGCGGCAAATAGGGACGACAGAACCTCCATAGGGGGGCAGTTAGTTCTATTAGGAGGAGCTCCAATTGCCTGGCGGACATTTAAGGAACGCTGCGTTAGTTTGTCGACGATGGAATCGGAGTTCGTCGCACTAACAGAGGCAACCAAGGAGTTGTTATATTTCGATAGGATCCTAGAAGAATGTATTAGTAAAAGGATCATTAAATATAAAAAGAAAAGGTCCGTACTGTACGCCGATAATATCGCCACTATAGACTTCATGAAATCGCCCATAGAAAATTACCGAACGAAACACATAGATGTAAAGTTATTCTTTGTAAGAAATCTTATTTACAATGACACTTTTGAGATTAAATACGTTAAAAGTAAGGAAAATCTGGCAGACGTTTTCACAAAGCCGTTAGTTAAAGTTGCATTGTTAAAATTTAAAGAACATGTGTTTACAACTAAGTAACTAGATTTTTTTTGGTAAATATTTATTGTACATTTTTTTTACTGTATCAGAAATGGGTGTTTATACTATATAATGGTATCAGAAATTAATGTATTGTGTTGATAGTTTTTTTGCGTTGTCATTATACCTTCAAACCTTTTTTTTTTTAATTTTATGTAACTATACACTAATTACGTTCTCAAATTTTTTATACAAGTATCTAGTGTTGTAAATATGTAAATATATATATAGTAGTGATAGGGTTTGTTACGATAGGTTTGTGTAAAGTTTTGGGCCCTTGTATGTGTTGCATGAATGTCTTGTGAATTTGTATTGTTATAAAATTTGTATTTAATAGATACCTGTATTATCTGAATTCATCTGCTTTTTTTTGTCTTTAACAGAGTTTCTGTAACAAATTTTGTTTTAAGTCTATTTACGTATAAAGAACTTTTCTCGCGTATCAAGAACGCTTTTGTAAAAAAAAAAAAAATTGTAGTCGCACCAACTTGGTGTGATGAGGTAAATTAGTATCAAGAACTTTTGTAAACTGTTGATCACACATCTGTGAAGAAATTATTTTTGTATCAAGGATTCTTTTCATCTGTGAAATTTTACAAGTCTTGTAATGTATATGTATTGAAATTTTTCTTATGTAATATTTGAGAGTCAGTTACCAGGTTAAAGGTGGACATAAATTTTTTTGAAGAAGCTCGTTTCATGGGATTGCCGTGAGGGGGTGGGGGGCAATGTTAGAAGTTGCAGCCGAATCGGCACCTTCCGTAACTTTCGGTGAATCCCGGCAATTTGTCTTAGTTCGTTTATTTATTTAAGTCAAATGAGGCAGGAGATTTGACAGCCACCTTAATCGCCAGTTAGATTGTTTTTGTTAAGGAAGCTGACTCTCGCAGTTATTTTGTTCGTGACGTCTGCACGGCAGACGCTAATGTGGCTTCAACTCTCACTGGGCGGCTACGATCTGTGTAATTTTGTGATTGGCTGAGTGGGGGGAGGAAGCCGCATGATTATGCTAATTGGCATGATATACCTGCTACTGGATATATAAGGCTGACAAGCAGGAGGCAAGGTATCCTGTTTTGGTTAGCTGTGAGGGTAGCAGTATCAGATTAGAAAATCCCTTTTTCTACTTTGTATTTTTTAATGGTATTAGGTTAAATGTTTTTCTGTAATAGGTGATTGTTAAATTGATTATGTTTATTTTGTTAACTTTTATTTGAAAAACTTTTAGAACTTAAATAAAAATGTTTAGTTCAAGTACTCGATTTTTTATTTCTTGTCATTCTGCACAAGTCATGCTAGCTTCCACTTTAAATATCTTTTGTATCAGAGATGTCCAGCACTATTAGGTAGCTGGTCATCAATATGTATATGACGTGATCCAGTGTTAAGGCGAATGGAATAATTAGTCCTTAGTAAAAACACTTTATTTAATATGGGGTTTCCGTTTCAGGCATCGCTTGCACCATTTTCGTTTATTCGTGGCAAAGCTAAGCGTGGAATGTGTTGACAGCTCCATGTCCATGCACTGGTTCTTCTCGCTTGATTAGTCATCAACTTCCTGCGAAATATCTCTGCACCTGACTGCATTACTCCAAAAGGTTACGCAAGCGTAGGTCTTTTACATTTATTTTACTATTATAAAAGAGTTCCCTTTTTAAAATCGTTTATAATTCACGTAATTTACAACTACCCCCTTTTTAGACCTGACATATATATACATAAACTAAAAATTTAAATATTTTCTATATTTTTTTGTCTAAACATCCCACTCAGTAGCCTCTAAATTGTGGACAAAATTGTTCTCAAGATTTCCTCTATTTAAAGACTTCACTGTATATATATAGTTTAACATTAAGAATGAAACCAACAAATATGAGAAAATGTTTATTTACTGGTTTGCATAGTACATTTCGATTGTCGCACACACAGTTGCAATTTCCTATTTATATGTTTAAGCGCAACAGGGACGACACACTATCTATGGCTAAGAAATATACATATGACAGATAAATAACAAATTGAATATTCACACATATTAGGTACATGGTAAATAGTCCTATATACACAGCACATGGAAATGAGGATATGCTGAACACACAAATGTAAATTAAAAACACACATTGCATAAATTTTGAGTAGGTCTAATCATAGTGCATCATGACACATGCATTTAAAATCAATTTTCAGATTTTATTCATGTCACCAGCATTCAAAATTACATTCGAGTATGCTCAATTTTATTGTATTCAAAAGCTGACAGCGACAATAATTTACAATGAAACACGGGTAACTATGAGTTATTTATTACTATAATATGATGAGGTATTTGAAATGTATTATGAATTGGTTTGCCTAAGTAGACAATTTTATATACAATGACAATAAATAATGATCAGTTAAAATATAAATACATGAAGTGACATTTTCTTTTTTAAAATTAAGGCTTAATTTTGCATAGCATGAGTTGTATGAATTTACAGTTGTAAAACTATTTAGCATTTGACTTTGTAACATGAGACATTCACAATAAAATAAAACAATGGAATGCTACAGAACTTATCTTCTTGTTATCAGATAAATGTTACAATACACCTTCCCCTAATAGACATAAAAATAAATATTGCTTATTTTAAACAGTATTCTCTTAAAATTCAATTATTCGATGTATGAGATAATACTGAAAGATAATTTTGGATCAGATTTATACATAATATATAACATCCATTTCATTAAATGAATATATGAAAGAAAATAACCAGCTGCTAGTCAAGTAAAATCCTTTAAGAGACTGTAAGAAAGCTAGACTGACATATATGGCTGCAGTTCTCAAACTGGGTGTTACAAAAGTATACTAATGGTGTTCCAGCATAAATCAAGAAAAATTATGAAATTATTAGAAAAAAAGCATAAAAATGCTTAAATTTTATTTTGTTTTTCCTCAAAACATACTAAGAACTGTCCTTTCATTTACCTTGAAGTGAGTGTAGCTGATTCTCTACCTCAGAGGTTCTCAAACTGGGATGCCTCAATCATATGGCGCAGATTTCATTGTTTAAATTTTTTTTTTCTGTATAAATTTTCATTGCAGATAGAAAACACACACAACGAAAAAATAAAAATAAAATGAATTCAAAAATAAATTTCGAGGAAATATTACAAATCTTCAATTTGATATTTCACTAGGCATTATTACATTTGTTGCAAATTTTTCCTTGGTTTCATTAAGCAGAAATTTAATGAAAGGTCATCATATTAACATTTTTGTATTTTATTTGTGAAATATATTCTTAAATTTAAACTTTAAAATACCTTGAATAAAAATATTTTTAATTTTAAATATGACATATTTTTTCTTGCAGAGAAAAAAGTTTGAGAACTACATACATATGGAAGTCAAAGAGTTAAAGCTTTAAAAGAACTATTTCATGTCATTTGCCCTTATTTCCTCTGCAAGATTTTAAAAAATATCTAAAATTTTGTCCTATTTCTAATTCTATAAGTAAAAATCTTCCACAAAATTATTCAGTATTTTCTGCTATTTGCATTAGTCACTGAGAAACAAATTCATTTTCTGAAGAAACCTCTTGGTTCTAATTAAAACAGTGAGGACATTAGTAAGTCACTTATTTAGTAGTACTTCTACATTTTACAATTGAAATAACATAACTATATAACATTCAAAACCAAAAGCATGCTTTTATCCAGTGTTCATATATGATAGTCATAATTCCTTCTCATTACTTATTTTTACTATCTACATATCAAAGAACACTTGAAGAACTAAAAATTATACAAACCATAAATGAAAAGACTTTTTGATAAAATTTATTAGAATATGCCAATAAGAAAGGCATACAACCCCACCATGTTTTCACATTTCAACATGAAAGAAATTAAATTTTTAGTTAATTCAACAATATAATCTAAATTCTTCCAAATTTAAACATAAAAATAGATCAAATGAAGTGAAAATCTTACCCCAAAACTAAAGAAAATCTACTTTTATATTGAAAAAAGAATCAAAATCAAAATGAGAAAGTAACTTTAAAAAGATTAAAAGAAATACATTAATTAAATTCACTTTTTCAGTATTTCCATACCTAGCAAAAATTGGTTTACTAAATCACACCAATTTCCTAAATATAGGGTGGTCCAAAATTACTGAGCACATTTAATGTTTGAAAATAAAAGTAACAAAACAAGGTACATACATGTTGGAAAAACAATTTAAAACAGTTTTATATAACACAATTTTAAACATTAAATAACTTCCATGTAAGTTCCATTTTGTGGCATGGACAAAATCCAGCTGATATTCAATACCCCAGCCAGTATTCTGCAGTGTTTCAATTGGTATCCCTGCATGACTTCAATAATTGATTATTTAAGTTATACTTTAATAATTATATCTGGATTTGGAATTGGGCATACTCAGTCTTTAACATACCCCCAAAAGAAAAAGTCATGATATGGGGATCTTGAGGGCCATGATATCAGTTACCCATAACTTATTAAAAAACAGGAAATAATTTTGTCCATTTTCTAAGGAAACAAGAAAAATGTTCATACCTCATTTCAATCTTTATTTTTAAACATGAAATGAGCACAATAATTTTGGATAACCCAGTATAGAAATGGTGAAAAAGATATAACATATATATATATATATATATATATCTTAAAAAAATTCCTAAAAATATGAACAAAAAGAAAATTTAATTAGATCAATAGTATATGTTGTCTAACAATTTGCATCTGACAAATTTAAATTACAACTCACATAAATCATCTATATTAGATGTTCTCCTTTTATTATTATTATTATTCACAGAACAGCTTTGAAATTGGAAATTCAACACAAAACACTAAATCTTATCTCACAACTATGAATTAAATTTAGTAAATATACTAAAAACAAATATCATTTATTAAGCAAAGTAATTTTGACATTTAAGCAAACAGCACAATAAATTTCACCCTTTTAATTTTTTTTCTGCACTAATTTTACACTGCAGATAGAAAACACACACAGGAAAAATAAAATTTAAAAAAAAAAAAAAAAAAAAAAATGGGGGTAAATATTGCAGATTTACAATTTGATACTTTATAATTTGGCATTATTATATTTGTTACATATTTTTGCTTTGTTTTGTTTAACAAAACTTTATGCTGCTCTTCCATACTGGAATTATTGGGTTATAAACCCACTGCTGGCATGGATGTCCATAGCCGTTCTGAATTGGCTCTAAGCAATAGGTCTCAGTCTCATTAGTTCATATAATAAAACAGTAGATCTTAAAGCTATAAACCAAACCATAGTTAAACAGAAATTTAAATTAATGAATAGTCATAATTTTAAAACGTTTGTCCCATTTTGTTCGTGAAAAACACTCTTAAATTTAAACCATAAAATACTGTTATAGAATATTTTTAATTTTAAATATGACTATCTTCTTTGTCAAACACTAGGAATCATTTTATGGTGCACTAAGGTTTGGAGTGCTACACTCTACTATTTTGTTTCAGGGACTAATGAGGTTAGGACCTACAGCTTAAAGCTGATTCTGAACAACTATGGACATCCATGTCAGCAATGGGATTTAAAGCCACAGACTCCAGTACTGAAAAGCAGTACCCTACCATCCAGGGACCATTAAGCTTTGAACATAGTTTGAGAAACTCTGATCTATATTATTATGAAAACAATTGAAATTTACGGTATTAATAAGAGAATTAACAAAAATAATCTATCATGATACAAATTAAGAAACTTTCAAAAATTAATAATGAGAACATTAGTTAATAAATAACTTTAAATGGTTAAAAATGCATCTATGCATCATCATTTATTTAAAGATGTACGCTTATGTTTAACGTTAAAAAGAAATTTGTATAAACATGTAACATAAATTTAAAAAAATATATTTATAAATTTAAAATATATTAAAACATACAGAACAAAAGTCTAATAAAAAAGAATATAACAAAATTTGAGATCATTACATGGTTCCTTTGAACCTCCAATAAGTCTTAATATATTTTAACACAGAACCTAAAATCTGAACTGAAAAGCAGCATATCATGTGAAGTACTTTCATATTATACATTTACAGTTATTAATTTCTTTAAAATCATCTGCAATGTAAATCATTTTTTAAAACAATGAGATAATTTCTGCTGACTATATATTGGAAAATATCTACCACAGTAGCTACTATGGACACCTCACAGTAAAACAAAGTATGGAATTTAAAAAACAAATTTTAATATTACAAATCTCCATTATTGTTGATCTGTCATTTAAACCATGATAGGATGTCATTAGAAAAGAAAATGAAAGAAAAAAAAAGAGAGCATTGTGATCAGAGATTATTTGCTATCATATGTAAACACAGCTCTGTACAAAGACATTTTATAGATTTTTTTTCAATGCAGCTGGCAATATGACAAACATGTGTGCTAAGATGTTATTCCACCTGGGGAGCATGCATAGCTTAAGAAATACTACAGGCACATGTAACATTATCCCCATTGGATCCTCAAAATTTAGAGGCAGAAGACCCCCTCTCCTCCCAGATTAGCTTGTCACCTTCAGAAGCATCGTTTAAACTTGAAGAACATTGTGACCATGATCCTATTGCACAGCTGCCATTAATTAATACAGTAGATATTTAGCCAGCTTGAGCCTTAAACTCACAACCCTCCAATTATGAAAATGATGCCTTTGTCAAATCAGCTACCACAGCTTGAAAGTTTTATAATACATTTGCAAATCTTGAAAATAGCAAAATGTCAAACCAAATTACAAATTATAAATAGTTACAGCAATAATTGAAAATTTGGTGAATTATTTGTAGGATTTCTATCTGTATTCTTTAAAAAAGAATAATTGTTTCAAGAAAATAAAAAAATTTTCAAACTTTTTTAGACTCTTCTCAAATAAGGATGCTGGGCATTAATGGGTTACTGCGTAAACAAGAAAAAACATCTCGGAAAGAAAAGAGGATTTCTATATCAAATTTATTACATTTATACTGGGTATATTGAACGTAAGAAGTCCAGTGGCTTTGGGAAAGCACATCACGCTCTCAAGACAAACGTCCAATGTTCGATCCCTGGGCTGGATAAGGGAGACTCATCCTTTCATCCCTTCAGTGGGTAGATAAACTGAGGACCAAGCATGCTTGGGAACAAAACAATGGCAGTTTTGGGTAAGATTGACCACCTAACTGGAACATATCCTTTGCAATCCCAGGGCCCTTGGTCTCAGAAATGTAGATTGGCAAAATCAGCCCTAGCCCCCTAGGGGTTGTTGCAGAAAGGAGTTTAGGTTTATATTGAACATAAAAAGGTAATAGTACATATAGAAGAAAAAATAGTAATAAAGTATTATGTACTTTCACTTAATATCTACCAGTCATTAAAAAATATTTCTTGTAATGTAAATTTTTTTTAATTTGTCATATAAATTATTATAGAACAAAAAACAATTCTATTTTAGGTCTATTAAAATATTAAAAACCTAATGTGAATGTACAAGAAGAGAAAACTAAATGATTAATGAATGATTATCAAATCAAATCATTCAGTTACACACTTTTTTTTTTTTTTTTTTTTTTTTGTCAACTGGACAGTGAAGCAGCATATGGTCAAGAGGCTTAAGGTAAACATCTGATAGAAACAAAAAGAAATATATATATATACAGTCAACGAGACAATCTTGCATAGATATGAGTTCTTATATGAATGTTTCTTACAAAAAAATATGCATTAAAAAGCATAATTTACAAACCGTGATACAAAAAATTAATAAATTTGCTAACATATCTAGGAATTAAACAGTTATTGTAGTTTAAGCAACATCTTATACTGTGTTCCTTAGATAAAGACAAAAAAATTAAACATAGAGCCACTCCTAAACATTCCTTCCCTTTCAAAATGCTATATTATTCAAAAGTATTACAAGTGTAACTAAGAGTTGTACATGTAAAGTTGATATACCTGCCAACTTTTAAAATCAGATATCAGTAAAAACTTTCCAGTTGATAGTTTGTTGACATTTAGTGGATTAAGTAATTGTAATTAATAAAAGTTAATTGAATTTTTCCTATCCAAAGAAAATTGTAACTAATTAAATCTTTATGCAATCATTACATATAATTAAACAATAATTAATTTTGTTCAACTAAATTCAATTCTAGAAAAACACAAAGTTAACTCATTTCAAACTGAATAACTATCAGATAAGAGCAGAGAGAGATCACTATACCGATTATTAATACCAGTTTTGATCATACTTAATGAATTTTTAATAATTAAGATTAATTGTTTTCATTTATGAGGTCCTTTATTTTTTAAAATCCTTTACAGTTTATTACTGGTATAAATATTCATTCAAAATACAATATTCAGACAATGATGCATTTGGCGGTCACAACAGCTATACCAACAGTATAATTATAATCTAGATATTTATACAACTTTTTATCTGTTATCTAAATTTCTGCTAAAATTAAAAAAAAATTCTAATTTTCACAAATTATTAAAGTGAAAAATTTATTGTTTGTTTTTAAAATTTTTTAATTTCATTTTCATGGTATCAAAAACTGTTAAAATTCTCAGTCTAGCCACAAGCCCATTAAATGAAACTAATAACTGTAAATTATACGGATAATTCATAAAAGTTGACAAGTATGGAGTTGTATATGAAAATAGCTGCAAACTCACGAAGTTTGTATCGTGTTTACCAGGTAGCCTTAATTCAAACTCATTGATATTTGAATGATAAAACCTGCAATGATCCTTGTTTTGTTCCCTAGGTCCCACTGGGGAGTCGATACAGGAGATCAAATGCAATGTCTCTTGTTAAAGAACAGACATTTATTTTGTGGTTGCTTTTCAGTTACAGCAATTTTCACTGCCGGGATTTTCTCATTATTCATATACCTTTTATCAAAAATCTTATGACAGTGAAACCTTTCATCACTTTTTGGCTCAGTTGTAACACTTGATTATCCCTCTTTAATGACAATGACATGTCAGTTGTTTATCAGGAGATCAAATTTATAACAACTGGATTTCTCAGCTCAATTTGAGCTGACTGACTTTGCCCTCTCCAGAGTACCTTATTTAAAATATTGTGACTTATTTATTTGGGGGCACTTTAAGTACTTTGTTTCTGTACCCGCTCAATCCAAAATATTAGAATACCTCAGGGAACAAATCAATGCTGCAGTGATGACCATTGACATACTGGCTTGTTCTCTAGCCCAATCCAAGTCACCTTATTTAGCATCTAATGATTTCTTTCTGTAAGGGCACTTTAAGTACCTTGTTTATGTATCCACATAACCAAAAATAATAGAAGACTTTAAGAAACAAATGAATGCTACAGAGTTGATCATTCACAGGATGTCATTACAAAATGTGTAGAAAAAGATCAACTACTGCCTTGACATGTACTGTATGAACATAGAACATTTGTAAAGTGTGCACAAAACTTGGGGAGTTTACAGTTATTTTTATATATCAATCAAAATTGTATATTTAATACTTTTAAAAATTTAGCATTTTGAAAATGAGTGACTCTTATAGTAGTTTTATATTAGCACTGCCAATTTCATTTACTGATTTCATAAGCTAAGCTATGTCGACTTAAGAATACTATATAAATATTTAACTTTCCAAGTTGTGTAATATTCAAGAATCTGCAAGCATTACTCAATCTCTCATCTAACCAATTTTTATAATGGGTTAAGTGTTCTAGATTTATTAAAAAAAAAATTAAGATTTATAAGGTGGAAAAACTAAACTCACAGAACTTCACAATATTTAGCAAAAAATGACAATATTTCTACATCTAAACTGCATGTGCTGGAAGACATGTTATTAAATGCCTTTTGAATTTGGATATGCAGCAGGGGAATAAAAAAAAAGTTTGTACTATGTTAAAATGTCTTGGATGTTGCTTAAAAAAAGTTTTGATAGTCTAGAAAAAATAATTATAGGACTACAACATTTGCTATAAATTTTCAGACACCTTAGCTAACAATTAAAATAATTCTACCACATTAAGAGATACTTTTTGCAACTCACATTATATAAATATCCATTTAGCATCTTTATTAATTACCTAGACTTAAAAAAAAATTAAACTTAACAAAACTATTTGTTCAAAATATTCAAGCACTTTAAAAAACAAAAATTTTTACAATTTCTAATTCAAACCTTGATAAAATTGATTGTGAAAACCTAAACTATTCCTTTAAAAAACAAAAATTTTATGACAATAATTCATAATTCCAATAACACACTCAATAGTAAATTGCTTCAATTGTAATGATAAGTTATGAATAAAAGCATTTAGAAATATTAGAACATATATTTAGAAACACAATTTTATGTAAAGTGTTTTACTCTTCATATAATTAGATATAAATGCAAACTCCAGCAATTAAATGTGCAGAAATAAATTAAAAAATACATATAATAAATATAAAATTAATGAGTGAAAAGGAAAAAAAACCATTGGTATCACTCCGAATAAAGAAAATGTTTTGACATTTTAAATAATTTTACATTTTTTAGATTTCAATATATTAAACAGCTTAAAAGTGCAACCATGAGCAAAGATGGTATATTTGGTACAATGTCTGAAAAGAAGTTAAAGTAATAAAACTTTTCAGATTTGAAAAGGTTAATAATTTTAAGAGTAATGTAGCCAAAAGTTGTCTTTTTTCATTTTTAAAATTTTTAAGTGTTTATGATTTTGTCATGCTATTATAAGCCATACACTTTGAATACCCTTCTATCCAAATACTGCTTAGTGTATTTATACAAATGATAACTGATCAAAAGCTTCTGAAGCTGTTTAATATATAATTATTGAAAAATCACACAAGCGACTGAAAAATGTCTTCTCACAACTATATACAAGAGATTTGATATAAAATTATCATGAATTAAATGAATGCTTTAATATATTTTCTGAAGTCTGGTGTGATATATCTGTAACAACAGTATTGAATGGTAAAGAAGAATTAAGGGAAAAATTGGAAAAGTTTGTTTTTGTTTCGTCTTTTCTAAGCACAGTTTGTAAACATTCTGATGAACTAACAGGATCACCTACACCAGCATTCTTCAAAAAATAAGTCCTAAGACATGTTAAAGAATGTTTCATAAGATCTCCAATGTCAGTAAATGTCCTGTGACATTTTGTGCATTCATTATTTTGGGGTGAGTTATGCACATGATCAATCTTTTGGTGCCTTAAAAGCTCTATTTCTGAAGCAGTTATTTTTGAACACAACAAACATTTAAATATTCCAGACTTTTGTGGAGGTGAAATATTTATTTTTTTATCAGGGCTATTACCTGTGACACTGGTTTTATTTTGATTTTCCACAAATGCCAGTGACTGGAAAGTACTTTTAGCTTTGTACTGACTTATGTCTGTATTAGGTGATTGTTCAGATGAGCATTTTCCAGCACATTTATGATTAACTTGTTCACTGCGGTCTTCCATAAAAAGACTACAACTTTCACACTTGACAGAACTGTTGACACCTGTAGAGTCATAATTTGCCATGTCTGTGCAATCTGGAGTATGAACCTCTTCTCTCATATCAAGACTGTTATGTAACAAATTTTGTTTGGAAGTTGTGGCATATGAAAATAAATTATCATCAGATGGACTAGAATTTCCAAATGAATGGTGTATTAAATCAGAAAAATCTAAAATTGTATTTTGGGGAGGGCAAGATTTAAAGATATTTTCATTCTTATCTATTTCTGTACAGTTCTGAGTTTTCTGACTTGATGTACTCAAATTCTCTGAAAATTCACTACGAGATTGATTTACATCAAATTTAAGGCATGTATTAATACTTTGATTATTATCTTGTATAAGAGGCATTTTATAATTAATTTCATTACTAGCAACATCAACTTGTTTAGGTGTTTCAAAATTACTCTTTGACACTGTATTGGCTGTATCTAAATTTGGGCTCTGGGGATTTGAAAGTTTTGTTTTATCAAAGGTGAAATCAGAGGTATCTAACTGTGAGAAGGGATACATAGATATCTTATTTTCAGATGAATTTTGAGAATTTGAGTTCTGCAGTAAATATCTCAGTTGGGAAAAACTTTCACTCTGATTATCATCAACACTGTTTCCTTCAAATTTCATTTCAGATATACAATTTTCTTTCATTGGAGTTTGAACTTCTGATAAATTAGTCTCACATGAATTTAATACTTCTTTCTCTTCAATTTCAGGTTCATTATCAACATCAGCATTCTCTAAAGTAATTGGATCACTCTGTTCTGGTAAAACTGCAGTTTTATTTGGTGAGCTATCATTTTCAGTATTTGTATCAGGGCACGAATCTGAACTTTCTTGTGTTTCATCAATTTTTTCTGACTGAAGTTCTGTAGTGTCATTTTTATCTGCATTTTGAACATGTTCCTCATTACTGCATGGATATACACCATATTCTCTTAGTGGGGGTAATTCATCATAAGATGCTGTATCCATATTTTCAATTAAAGAAGAATCTTGTTCTTTGCTAAGGGTACTAGTATCATTAACATTCTTCCTTGAATCTTCAACTTGTAAAGCTATTATATTTTCATAATCTTTGCTATTATTTACAACAAAAGATCCAACTTTATACATGTGCATGAACATATGGTTTAACATTTCTTGTTTTGGTCCACAGGCAGTACAAACTAAACATTGATACCAATCAACAATTCTGTGGGGAGTTTTCTTATGTACTTCATACAGTTTTTTATCAGAAAATTTTTTTGAGCACAGTTTACATATTACAGAATCAGACATTTCTGTATTTTGACTTTGCTCCTCAATATCAGAAAACTCATTGCTGACATCCTCATTAATTCTTTTATCATTTTCGTCTCCAGTTTGTTCTGAAGGAACAACAGGGCTAATAGATGTAGCAACATCGGAATTGTTACTTGATGCCTTCAATTCAATAGTACTTTTAATTTTTTTAGGGGTGAAAGTTTCAACTTCCCGTGAAAGCTTTTTTGCATTTTTAACAGAAGACTTAATAACACTGTTGACTTTTTTAGGGCTTGGTGTATAGTTCCCATGTGTCTGCATATGGGTTTCAATATCACCTGCATTTTCAAAACTTTGTAAACATATACTACACTTAAATGATGAAAGTTGTGTTATAGCAGTTTCAGAAGAAGTGTTTTTCTTTAGTGCAGTATTAGCTTTAGGTTCAATAGATTTCTTTTTAACAATTTCACTGTGTTTTTCTTCAGGTTCTTGTTTTATTTTAATATCTGGTTTAGTAACATGTTCCCCACTGTTCTTTCCAGATAACTTATGCTTTATAGGCAGAAATGCAGAACCTTTATGCATTGCAACAACATGATCTTTTAGCAAGGACGACTCATTAAAACAGAGTTTACAATAGTAACAACAAAAAACAGTTTTTGAACTTTTTTTATGAACATTTTCCTCATGACGAATATAAACATCTTTACGGAAGAAAAATTTACCACAATATTGACAAATATACCATGGATTACCAGAATGCATTCTTTTATGCCTCAATAATGTAGATTTACTACAGAAAGTAAAATCACAATAATTGCATAGAAATGAATTATTTGGATTTTTAGATTGCCTACCTTTCCGGCATTTTGGCTTAATAAGCAATCTTGGCTTTTTCTGAATTTTAATTTTTAAAATTTTAGGCTTTTTAATAATATCTTCATCATCCAAAAATGAACTCCTCCTACGAACTAATCGTGCACTACGTCGTGTGTTATTATCAGTATTTGGTGACCTCTTTTCCATTCCATCACTCTGATCAGAAAGGATTTTATTATTCTGCAAACTTCGGCCTGCTTCAGCTGCATTGCCACGGTGTGATGTGACAATTTTTTCAACAGGTCTATTTACCATTTCTGCTAAGCACTGCCTTTCATGTTCTTCATGCTCAGCTTTAGAGCTACATACAATTTCACATACACAACAGGCTAACTTACTTTTAGCAGCTATAGATTCCTTGAGCTTTTTCTTGGTTTTAATAGGTTTTTTCGTGGCATGCTTCTGCTTTTCATTAACTTTACATGTTAATAAATGGTCATCAAAACTTTTCTTTTCTTGAAATTTTGACTGACACTTTTCACAGGTGTAAACCACACTTTCTTTTCCACAGGTCTTTAAATGAAAATTCAATTCCTTTTTGGTTTTACCTTGAAACACAGAACATTTGTTGCATTTTAATTCTTCCCTTAGCTTTCTACGCTTTTTGCACTGTTCACGATGAGCATCAAGCTGTTTCTTTGACATTGCTTTATATTTACAATATGAACATATAAAGGGTGTTTCAGAATGGCTTTGTATATGATTACGATATTCTTCAACTGTTGTAGATATATGTCCACAATAAGCACACTTATATTCACTCTTTTTAATAATAGCTGAACAGTTATGACTATCATATTTTGATTTACTGCTAAAATTTAATTTACATTTATCACACTGAAATGAAGATTTAGGGTGAGAAAAAATATTGAACTGAATGTTTGAAAAATCAGCTTTGCTCTTGGCATATATTTTTTCTAATTCTTTTCCTTTACTTCCAGAATGCTTTAAATAATGAGTCATTAAAGCAGAAAATGATGCAGTTTGATGGTTACATAAATGGCATATATGAGAGGGTTTACTACCATGTTCAGCACTATGCTGTCGTAACTGTTCAACAGAATGGTAGCGACGGCAACAATATTTGCAAATGTATGTCTTAGGATATGCTGATTTAAACTTATTTTGTCTTTTAGATCCAGTACTTTCAGTAGTGGTTTGGGTTCCATCTACTGAAGAATCAAGCCTGATTTTTTTGCGATAGGAATTATTCCCCTTATCATCTTTCCTTTTATCGGGATGTTTGCTTTGAGCCTGCATCTGATGTGAAATGCAATTTGACTGTTGGTTTGATTTGGATTCAGAACTTTTATCAGTATTCTTTAAATTAAAATCAGCTGAGCTTAATTTGGGCTTTATATTTTTTAGAACCATTCCAATTATGTTATCATTTCTATCTGTGGATTTCACAGAAGTAGAATTTTTTAAAGAATTAGAAATTTTATCTTGGTACTTTTTACTTGCTAATGAGTGGTTTTTAAAGCTATTCATTATATGTGTTTTACTAACTCCAAATCACTGCATACTGCAGTATGAAAACTAGAATCTTTAAAATAAACATTTTCAAAAAAACTCAATAGGCTTACATGCATTTTTCTAAGCAACAGATTTTGAACAAATCTAGGTATTATAAGTTCTTGGTGTGGAAATCTTTTATTGCTACTTTAAATTAAAGGGGATCCAGAAAAATAAAACTCCAGAAATACTATAGTCACACATAGCAGAAACTATATATATAAATATATAAATCCCATAATCTGTTTTTAAGTTCTTATATTTACAATTAGAAAACGTAGCTTCACTAATGATTATAGAACTGGGTCACAAATTATGTTCCTAGATTAATATTTTCACTTTGCTTTAAAAAATTTCTTCTTAATAGTAAGTAAGAGTCAAAAGATTAAGTTTATTGTTGAAGCACTTGCTTAGATTTAAAGAGTATATCCATTTACTGATTAAAACACAACGGCACTCTCACAGTTTAATTGAATTGACTTGATTCATGAATTGAAGTGCATACCAAAGATATCACGGATACACAAATTGAGTGTATTCTTTAACAACAGAGTATACGGGTTAATAATTTCACATATCCGTCAAATCCTAGTAAAGGGACTCTTTCAATAACTTGCATAATAAACACCAACATTAACAAGACTCTGTCAAGTCACAGTGATGAACACAGTTAAGGGAAGTTTATGTTATTCTCTTCGCAGTCTTTACTCTCTCTCTGAGTCAAAACTTAGAACAAGACAAATTCAGGTTGTTATATGTAAATATTTTTGTTTTTAAAAACAATTTTAATGGTATCTTTTAAGTTTTTCAGATGAATATTTATTATTATAATATGTAGATATTAAAATCATTCTAAAGCATTTAAAATGTTAAACGTACTGGAAAAAGTAACTAAAGCATAAACTTATTAGTTTGAAAAAAAGTTCTATAAATAAAAAAGTTCTCTTTGTCATTTTTGTCGTCTGCTTTGTGTTGAAAGTCATATACAACACAACACTTTGTTCACTACACGTGAAACCCCCATTCAATGTTTGTATGTGAAAAATGAATCCGCATGATATTACTTGGCCCAAGATTGTACTTTTCGGTGATTCACTGACACAGGTTATTTTAAATAAATTCTATTTTATTTACTTTAATGAGTATTAGGTTTATTAAAACAATCTTGAAATGTGTTTTTATTGTTTACTTAATTGTAAAATGTATACCGTACATAATTATATTACCGGCCGAGTCTTTGTGTACAATTTGTAATATTTACATTTCCTGAATTCAAAGCAAACTAATCATCGCAAAATCTTATAAAGTACTATGTTGTAAATAAATTTATCCGAAATCTTACGTTTTGAATCGGAAGCAATCTAAAAAATTTGTTTTAGACTGTTTGCTAAATGTGAAATGTGATGTTTATCTTAAGTGTATGGCGGTTGGTCGTATAATTATGTAAGTATAAAATATATGTGTATACAATATCTAAGAATTACGTTTCCAGAAATTAAAGTAAGTTATACATAGTACAATATTATGTTGCCCAAAGATTCCCACAATAAAATACATCTCTTGTTTGTGTTTGTGTGTCACAAATAATTACTCTTTATATCTCTCAGGAAATTTATCAAATAACTGCTAATGTAGATTAAGCTCATTGGTGTTGGTGTTGCACTCCATGCTCCCAAGGTTCAATCCTTTCACTTGGCTAAGATTGACTCAGCCTTTTTTCCCTTCAGTGACCAGGCAAATTAGGACCAAGCATGCTTGGGAACTAAACATTAGAGGTTCTGCTTAAGGACACCACACAACCATAACATATGCTTTGTGTTCCAAGGTCCTTGATCTTAAAAATGGAGATTGGCACCCCAGATGTACAGATGCAATATTTATGCTCTTGCTTTTGTTGCCAAATTTGCCAGTTTTTTCGAGCGTTTTTCTGGGTGATGTCTGTTTAGCTTTTACTACCCTGACATTGGAGCTTTGTGTTGGTATTGTGTTGTGTTGTTTGGCCAGCTGGTTCATTCTTTAAGCCCCATTGGTGCATGTGACCACCCAGAGCCTTTTTGAATAATTTCTCTGGATTTTTCTAATTATACTGGATTTGTCTAGTTTGGATGAGGTTGCTGGTCAGATTGCACTTTTTTTTTTATAGTTAGTACTTGTTGTGCACCACAAGGCTTTCAAGAAACCAAAGATATTTCTTTAGCCTTTTCGTCTATACTCCTTTTTGAATAATTTCTAGAAAGCTCTTTGCGGTTTAGCTCTAGTAGTTCGGACGTGCTCGCATAGTGAAGTCGCTGAGCAGGTTGTACCATTTTTTTAAAGTCATTTTTGTTAGTACTAGTATGCATTTACTGTACACTTTCTTTTTTTAATGTTTATTAAAATATGTGTTAAAATGTGCATTTTTATGTATTTTTAGTTGTAACAACATGTGGGGCTTGAGGGGTTTCCCCCCCTCACAAATTTTAAATTTGTATGTCCTTATTTTTTTTAATGTTTATTAAAATGTGTGTATGTTTTATGCATTTATAGTTGTAACAATATGAGGGGTGAAGGGGGATTCCCAATCACAAATTTTAAATTTGTTTTAAATTTCTTTTTCCGTGAGCTCAACAGTCTGCAGTATATTTTTTTTATCCGTCCATGTTTTTTTTTTTGTTGTTGTTGATCATTCAGAAATCACCATTTTTGCTTGGCGACTTTCAAAAATGGGGTTTTTTGCCAAGATTGTCAAGAAAAAAACATCACTTTTTGTTTAGGCATAATGCTTTCTACTATATTTAATACTATTTAGTAACAATATAAGTTTTCACAAGTTAGTCAGTATTAGATCTGTTATATTTACTTTTGTTGTTGAAAGATTTATAAGTATACAATTAGTAATATAAAATTTTTATTTCATAATTTTAAATTACTGACATTGAATTTTTAATTAATTTCTTAGCGTTCTTTTGAACCTCAAAATGGCTTGTGGGGATCATTATTAGCAGATAGACTTCAGAGGTAAGCTATTTTTTATTTTTTAGGAACTTTAATTTTTTTATATTTTCTAAATTTAAGTTCATTTATTGTATAAATTAATGGATTACTATTCATGATTAATAATGACTTGCAATGACTTATCTCAAACATACCAGAAATATATTTGTAATATTTTAACCCATCACACTAAGTCTTTTTTGACCCAGCTATTAAAACATTTTTAAGAATCTCAGAACGTCTACAGGTTATACTTCATGGGCATCCATCTAGAAAAGAAATACAAAACACATAAAATGAAAAATGTTTTAATTTTAGTGTGTTTAGATCAGAATGATCTGGTGTTTGTGCTAGTATTTTAGAGTTATTTTACACTGTGAAACTGATTCAGTATGAGCATAATTGATAATTGCTGAGAAGCATCTCTATGGATAGTTAAATAGATTCTATTATAATATATAGTGGTATACACAGATTTCTTTCACGGGTGGAGCTTTAGGTGAAAACACCACATACAGATTAATTTTTGCGATACACCTGCCATTTTGTCAAATTATAATGTAATACAAAGGTGTATTTTATCATAATTTGACAAATATATAGTAGAAGTATCAAATTATAAGTACACAACTCACAGCATTACCTGTATGTTAAAAATTTTAAATTTATGAACATTTTTTTTTTTTCTGATAATTGGTCTACGGCAGAAGTTAAGCCCTAACTCTCCCTTGTGAAAAGGAAAATTTCAAAATTGAAATGTGTGTTCTTATATTTCCATTTAGTCAAAATTTTCAAATATTAACTTTACCAAAAATATCCATTTTATTATTTCAATATTTGCATTCAAGTTATATTTAATTTAAAAAAATAGATTTTTATACAATTTCAAAGTTTTTTTATTTAGAACATGAAGTGGGCAATAACCACTTATTTGAATTTCTTTTAACTGTTTAAATATACATGAATTATTAATTATTTTTATGCATTGAAAAATACTAATTTTACATTTGCAAAGAAGTTACTGTAGAAAATTCATGAATAAAAGTTGATTGTAAGAAATGTGAGAAAATCAAATAAAAATTATTTTGGACATATTTTACTCCATATTTGTTGTATGTGGATAACTACTCAAATTTGAAGTCTGACATAATTCTACCTTGTGATGTTATCAAAAAACTTAAATATTAGGCTCAAATTGATTCAGTATGTCATTTTGGGGGTATATATGCTTTAGTCTTAATCATATTTTAATTTTACAAGTATCTAGGAAAAATCCTTTAAGTTTAGATGCTTCTCAATTTATTCTCATTGAGTCTTTCATAAGTTAGCATGTAATAAATGTACAGTTAGTTGAGTCTAGTGATATTAATGTCTATGGTTCAGGAGGAATTTAACTCCATGGATACTCCAGAATTCCAGGTTTTTTTTTTTTTCAATTAACATTCCAGATTTGAAAATATTTCCTTCCAGATTGAAATATTCCACTATAAAGAGTTTTTAAATAAATTGAAAAGGCTTCTCATTAAACTTTTGTTATCGTATGTGCTTCATTTTTTAGCTGCAAAAAGAGCATATTCTACTATAGTTATCATGGAGTGTAAAAGAGGTGATTTGCTGAACTTTTAGCTTTGACCTTGGAATGGCTGTTGATTGATTTGCACAGTGTTGCAATGGTATATTCTCATGAGTCTTTATATACGAGGCGCATCCAGAAAGTAAGTTTCCCTATTTAACAGAAAAAGAACTCACACTTTCATGGATATATTTATTGACAACAAGTACAGCAATGTTTCAGCTATTTTTTAGCATAGCCACTACCAGAATTGAGACACTTGTATTGTGTGATCAACTTTTGTATATCTCTGTCGTAGAAATCTGCCACCTGTGAATGGAACCAGCCTTCCTGTCCCAGAACACTGTGCACATCCCTTTCCGTACTGACAGCGTCTGTTTGAATTTGGTCCTGACAGAAGATCCGCTATTATGCCAGTGCATTGACTGCTGCTTGGTTTCCGGGGTAAAGTGCAAAATCCCAAGTCTCATTGCCCGTGACGATCCTATCGAGGAACTTGTCGTCGTCATCTTACTCTAGCAGAAATATCAGTGCTGCTCCTAAGCATTGAATTTCATGCTCGGGTGTCAGTTTCGTCTCATAGACCTGACAGGCTGACTATGAATTTCAATTGGCTCAATGCTTTGTGCATTCAAGATCACCGACCGAACCTTGCAGGCTGAGGGAGATGGAATTAGAGTATCCATTTCAAACCACAGCTATCCCACTACTGGCACAAATTGGGGCTTGTCCATCTAGCATATGATTAATACGTCATAGATCTGTTAAGCATGCTCAATTGACATAGCTAATTACATTTACTTTGAGGGGGAAAACATCTGGAAATGTACTTTCTGGATGCACCTCGTATGTGTGTGTGTGTGGAAAAGTTTATCGAGAGTATATTTCAGTGGTCAGTGAAAGCAGAGATGAGATTGAATAAAGGGGAAATTTTCTGAATATATGGTATGGGATTGGCTATTTTGTTTCTAGGAAAAAAAGTGAGTTGAAAGAGAGAGTAAGATTAAAATCTATGCAGCCATCCTGGCTCTTTTTCAAGAAAATGGTTTGCTCTAGAAACATTCATTGGGTGTTTCCAGGGCAAGCCATTTTTTTCCCTTAGAACAAACAATGTTTTCTTGCCTCATTATTAAGTGTTCCTAGGTAAATCTAGCACTTATTGTACCAGAAAAAAAGATATGTCATAAATAAAATGTATTTGATATTCAAGATTTAAAAATCTAAATATAAGAATGTTAATTTGTTCAACACATAAGAGTGAGATTCATCAAAAGAAGTTTAGTAAGTTTGTCATTTTAAATCTTAAAGCAGAAATTTCTCTTCTTGAAATTTACTGATTATAAATTAAATCTAATATTTGTAACAAAAAATTATTTATTCTTAATTAAACTAATTTTTTCTAATTCAGAGTTTTTGATTAAGAAAGATACAAATCTCAGGGGTTTTTTTATTTTAGAAGCACAGTCACCCATATTGGTTGTAGCAATAACTTTTTTCTTTCAGTTTTCTATCATATTAAAAACTATTTTCTTTTATAATTTTAAGAAATTAAAGCTTTTTTCTAAAAGTCTTAATTCTGATATATAACTAGGAAATGAAACATGAGAAATTACTTTCTAATTTAAAGTAAAAACTTTTAAGTCTCTTTCTCTTTTGAATTTCATAAATTTATCATAGTAAAAAAAGTAAGCATGTTATAAAGTAAGATCATGTATATATACTTGTTTAAGATTGTAAGTCATTCATATGAATTATAAGAAGTAGATCAGAAATAAACCACTTTACATATTTCCAGTTTTAAATATTTTACTACTACTTATAATTTCCTCTAATCAAATTCTTAAAGTCCCACTGTTTTTTTAATAATTCCAAAAAATTTTACTACAATTTCAAAGGTATTTTATTTAGAAAATGAAGTCTGCAGTAACCACTTTCTTGAATTTTAATGAGTATTTTAATTGCTTTTAACTGCTCAAATAAATATATCCAAATTGTTAATTACTTTAATTCTTTATAAAATTACGTTTTTTTTTTTTTCTTGTGAGAGTTTAGATTTACCTATGGATTTTGCATGGCTGCATATTCTTTGAATTTAATAAGAAAATAACAGAACAAATTTTATCATCAACAAAATCTTGTGTAGTCATAATCAACTTTAGCAAAAGATTTAGACATGTTAGCCTATATTTAAATTTTTCCAGAATTAATGTAAAATATTTTCAGAGTTGCTATAGTGTGTAAATATGTTTACTTGTATGAGGTATTCATTTGTAACTGTTGCTACTTTTCTTTTTAAGAATTCTTTTTTTTTTTATTTATTAGTTTATAAATAATTTGCCTAAAGACTATCTAATCACAATTATTTTTTAATATATTAATTCTTCATGATTGTATAACTTTAGGGTCTGTGATGTAATTGGGAGAGGCTTTTCTGGCTACACAAGTCGTACCTGTCGTATTATTCTCCCTCGTCTGTTTTCTGCTTCTAATATTGCAAATATAAAAGCATTTGTTATATGTTTGGGAGCTAATGATTCTTCAGATATCAAGTCAGAAACTAAACAACATGTGCCTTTAGATGAGTACTGCCAGAATTTGGAAGAAATGGTTCAATATCTTATGGTATGTATTGTAATTTTCAGAATGTTTCTATATTTTAATTAGGTGTTTTATATTGTTAGAACTTGAATTGTTACAAAATAATGCTTATGTAGTCTACATGAAAAATTAACTTATAAAATTATGATATGGATAGAAAAAATTAGTTACTGGCATCAATTTTTAACTTGACTGCCTTTTTTAAAATACATTTTACATTAATTTGACACATTTTTCATTGTCATAATTTAGTGTTTTTAACTCTTTCTTTTAAATTTTTAAATTGAACTTTATTTTTAGTTACAAAATTATTTTTAGTTTAATTTTACATTTCATTTAAATAAGGTTAGTGTTTTAGACTTTACATAGTAAGATACAAAATAAACTTTTATAAAGCCTTACCTTTTCTTAACATATTGGATTCCTTATAGAAATTGCTAAAATCTACACCTGGACTTCATGTTACTTAAACCAACATAACTACACATCATAATACATTTTTAAGTATTGTTTTTCAATAATTATAACATTTTATTTAAAAAATCGAACTAAAATCTTAATGCTTTTTTTTAATGTGTTGTACTGCATAAACTTTTTGCTCTATAAAGAAAAAAACAAAATTTACATAACTATCTAGATTTGCTACAACTTTGTAGACTCTTGCAGGGATTATTTTTCCCTTGCTGAAATACTTATAGGTGAATACTGCTTCATATTACCTAACAATCTTTTATGTGCATTTTTACATGGTACTCCACATCATCTGCAATGCCATTAGCATTTTCAATCTCATTTGATACATAGGATAAATTATCATTAAACAGGCATGAAAATTTTCCGGTTTTTTGACAGCCTTTAGGACTGTTTCTGAGATCGATGCAAATCCATCAAGAAATTGTGATTTGAAAATGGGGGGGGGTTGCAATCCTAGTCGAAATCAGTATCTTCTACCGCGTGTTTTCGCTGAGGTGTACGCTGGTGGAGATATGACTACGCATACTGATTCACTTCCATTCCGATTGGCTCAATGTACTATAGCAATTACGTACTACAGTGAAACCTGTCTATCTCGAATCTCTTGGGAGTAAAAAAAAATTCGAGATACACAGGTTTTATGAAAATAGAGTAAGAAAATTTCTTTACACAATACAGAAGATTGAAAATGTGAACACTTTTAGTTTTATTTATATACACTACAGAAAGTAATCCGTTAGGAATTTTTGATGCAAAACTTTTTTAGACTGGACAATTTTTTGTAGTTTTGACACAGTGGCGAAACAATCCTGATCAATATTTTCTTGTGATTCAAGAGAAATTCTTAGTGTTTCAATGGCTTTTTCTGCTTCTTTTGGCATAACAACTCTTTTTACATTGATGTTGTCCTCTTTGCCATGATCCTCTTCATCATCAGAAGTTCCCTGAACGTTTACTAAAATTTCGGAATCAGTTAATAATGTTCCGCTCGTTACCACTGATTTATCTACTTCTATAAAATTTTTAAATGAAGTGTCAGTATTCAGTGTCTCTCTGATAATCATTCACTCCTTCGGGTTTTCATTACTTTCCTCGGCCGGTTGCTCTTCGATTTCTTTTAGATGTTGTTCTCCGATTGTGCATTTTTAGTACAATTCCCACTAAGTCCCTGACCAAAGGACCCCCTGAGAGAGAAAACTAGAAGTGTATTTCCTGGAAATGGGAACTTGTGCGGTTGTCAACGCAATAAGGCTCTAAACTGGAATGTTGTATTTTTTACGAAAATTCGAGATAGACAGGTTTGAAAAAAAAAATAATTTGAGATAGGTTTGGAAAATACGTTAAATTTTTATTGAAAATGTAGGGAAATTGAAAAAAATTCAACATAGACAGGTTTTCGAGATAGATAAGTTTGACTGTATATATTTATTGCATGTACCAAACCAACAAATCATATCAGCAATTATTGAATATTTGGCTGCTCCAAATACTACCAACCAATCATTCTAAATTATTAGGCAGACTCCTCAAAAACTACGGTCTATCCTTTAAATTGTTAGTTCAACTGCTACAAAAACACTATCCTGTTCCAAATCTGCATTTTGACTGCTACGAAAATTCGTTCTCCTTCTACAAATTTTGTTTTGCTGCTCCGAAAATTGCTCCAAAATGCTTGAAGGAGCGCAACATTCCTGTAGGTAGTACTGAGTCATATTGTGAAAAAAAGTTATGTAAGAGAAAATGTAATCATCACCCGGGGAAATTCAGCTTTTTTTGTCATTGTCTACTTGCATGCCTGATTAAAACTTCCAAAAGGATAACAGTTTTGTTAGTTTCCTTCCTTTTTCTGAAAGAGAGCATTTCTAAAATGTAACAAACTTGAATATATAGATATTTGAATTACCAAAATGTAATGAGCTATACATATTGGGTTATATAATTATGTCTTTTGTATACTGACTTTCATAGTTACCACTAGGGCTGGACGATATCAGAAATTTAATATGATATATACCCAAATTGATATTGATATATTGTGATAATACTTTAAAGTAGGAGGGTATATTACTATTATTAAAGAGCCCTAGCTTACTTTCATTCCAAACCTTTTTTTTTTTTGTTCTTGCTAGTTAAAACTTTTAGAGTTACAATTCGATCCTAAAAAATTAGGATTTCTGAAAAGTAAAAACAACTTTTTAGGAGTAATTCATTTTAACATTTAAAAGGAAAAAAGATTTTTTTTTTCTCAGAAGTAATTTTTTTTAGATACTAAACAGAATTGCTTATTCAAATTAGAAACCATTATTGCTAATTTATTTATATAGCCTATATTTTCCAAATTATATTTCTCCAAAACCAAAATTAAACTCCTTTCACTGGCAAACTGATCTTCAGTGTTGAATTTTGCAGATTTGAATTTTACAATTGCCATGGATGCTCGTAATCAGCTTTAAGTAGTAGGTGTCGGTCAATAGAGTTCGTAGAACAAAAATAGTACACCTGGCGATCCAAACCAAAACAGTTTCATTAGTTAAATATCTAGCAGACAGAAGCTTAATATGACCTACAAATTCCAGCACACAGAACTGAACATAAGACTTGGACATTCTAAAAATCAGTCATACACATAAATGAACAGATCAATTTTAACTTTTCTGATCACGATGCTCGAAATATTTATAAAAGTAATTATGCTCTTAAACAGAAAAAACCACAAATGAAACTATTTAGCAACACTTCCCTACTTTATATATAATTTTTTTTTAATTCTAGTCTCTGGATATTGTCTGAGAGAAACGAAATAATTGTCTCTCAAAAATTTGAATTTCAATAGAAAAAGATTTATTTTGATAATTCTTTTAAACTTTTCTTTTTCACACTCTCTCTTAACATAATAAATATTCTGCCTGAAAAATTTACTTTCCTAAATTTGATGCAATATTTTTATTATTTTTTTTTTTTTAAATTTACGAGAATAAAATTTCGACATTCCATTGAAATTCAGTAAAACAAAATTTGAAATTAATAATAAATTACTTAATAAGTTATTAAAAATAAAAATACATTACTTATCCGTAATTTAGATTCCAGTATTGTAGAGCACTGTGATATTTTAAATGGCTCCATAAATTAGACATATCCTTTAAAAAAAACTGTACACAGATCTAAATTGCAAATCAATATATTTTCTCGGATTATTTTGCCATTTTCATCCCTGGTAAAGCAAACAAAATGCCAAACATTGCTTTTTGCTACTTTTTTTTTATTATAATTTTATGATACTTTGGGCAATCTAAGCATTATTTTTCACCCAAAATACCACACACCTCCAATATTAGTAGAAGATATGAACAGCAAGCTATCGAAATATATCAGCATGTGCACATATCTCTGACTTCTGTGATCAAGCAGTTATCAATATATCATTCTGTGGGAATCATGTTATGTTGATTTAGTGTTTGAGAAAAAAGGAAAAGAAAACTCATTAATAAACACACCTTAACTAATATGTCTTGATTAAATGATTTTATACAATTAAATGCCTAAGGAATACAACTTATCATTTGTAGATGTGGAAGACTTCTCTGAATTCGGCGTCAGTCTCGAAAAAAATGGTGTCACTTTTTCTTTGTCTCGGCCCCACAAACAGTAGATGCTATCAACGTCCACCCTCTTCTTTCCTCTGGTAACAACCTCAAACTCTAAAAAAATCAGACTGCTCCCACAGAGAAAAAACAGGAGCCTGTTCGAGAATGGAAGGGTCAAATCCCATCAAACCAAACGGGCTCTTCTATTGGTTGGGAGAAGTCGAAAGTCTTTTCCTAGCCGAGACTGCTCCTGTCCTGTATGTCTGGTGATGGCTTTCGAGAAGGGGTAAAAAAAACATTAAACAGAATGTAACTTATTGTTACACATTCTAGTAAACCAGTGCTAATTGCAAGCAGTGGTTTTTTCAGTTGTGACACGAGTGTTTCATTATCATGAAAAGTGACTGTTGTGATCAAGCACTCAAGGTCAGTACTTTTAATATATCCCTATATTATTCCAATAAAACAGTATGCAGGTGAAAGGACAACCAAATTATCTACACCAATTATGGCTACCTGAGCAGTGCAATTTCCTGTCTTGACCTGAGTGATTTGTTTTTGAGATATTGGAATATACTATGGAAAACCTGGATGGAGATGTGATAATCTTCAAGAACAAGTTTTCTGGCTTGTGTTTGTATCAATATGCTGATAAATACACAAAGCTGACATCAAATGAATGCGTAACTTGGAAAGAATATTATTTTATGCAGAATATTTAGGATGTCTTTGTGACCTACATTATTGTGAGGAAAAACCATATATTAAACCATAATTGAAATTAAATCATGTTTATTGATCCTTTATATGCAAAGTATAAGATATTTAACTTTTCCATATTATGTTTTTAGTAATTTCACTGTTTTCTCTTTGTAGAAAATAGGCTTGTGTAAGAATAAAATTATTTTGATGACACCCCCTCCTTACTACCATGAAAAATATGCAATGTATTGCCAAGAAGTTGGTAAGATCTAATTTAAACATTTTGTGATATTAATACTTGTAGTAATGTCATAGATACTTCCTGGTGCAAAATATAAAATTTGTAAACTAAAACTATCACTTGTAACAAATTCTCATATGTCTAATCTTTCACTATTAATATGTGGGCATACTTTTCAGACAAAATATATTTTGTAATAGTTTTATTTTCTTGAAATAATTTTTTTCCAAAGTTTTTAAGTATGCTATTATTTATACTTTTGTCATTTGTATTTACATTTCATGAATTTTTTTAAGTCTTTCATAAGAATCTACTTTTTTAGCAGTTACATCAATTAAAATTATGATGAATAACTATATCTTCAGACTGCTTTTACAGTACTGTGTTTACATAGGATAACAAATACAATAGACTCTTTCTTAATCGGCTTACATAGGACTGGTATTTACTTGATCAAGCAAAATTTCAGTTAAAGTAAAGGATGAAAAAACAATTGATGTAAATGTTATTTTTTTAATGATTGTTAACATTTATTAAAATTATCAGTTTTACATACTTTTACTAGGTTTGGTTTGGTTTGGTTTGGTTTTGGAGTGTTAGTCTACTTTTTGCAAAACAAGGGCTAATGAGACCATGCTTAAAGCCGATTCCAAGTTGCTACGAACATCCATGCCATAGTGGGATTCAAACCCACGAACTCTGGTTCCGAAGGCCAGCACCCTAACCATTCGGCCATCGTTCGGCAACATACTTTTAGTAGGAATGTTTACAAATGCTGCATTTTCTCTATTAATAAACTGCATTTTAATCAACACCTTCCAAGCCCCAGGACAGTTTTTTTTTTTTTTTTTTTTTTTTTTTTTATCTGAAACATATAATACTGGATTTTCAATTTTTTTTTTTTTTCTTTTTTTCCCTATACTTGAATTTATTGTGGCTGATTAAAGCAGGGATCAAAAGCACAAAAAGAAAATAGGCCACAGGATGAGGCAAATTTTTCAGCAGACAACTGACAGGAGTATCCTGCAGCTCCCAAGGCTCAAAAAGGTGGTGACCATGGTGCTTAAACCTTAGAGCCAATTAATACATGCAATCACAAAATGTGGCAATCAGTCTCCTTCTCAAGATGGGAAACACAACACAAGGGATCAGGACTGATCCCCAAAATGTTGAGATGCCTTCTGAGGACAGTGTGACCACTAGGAAGACCAACTGCCTTCCTGAGGCCATTCCTGTAAAGAATTGTTTAAATTTCAGTTTTTTTTTAAAACTCACAGGCATTTATTCAAGCTTAGATTTAAATTATTTATCAGTATTTATTGAGCAGAAATCATTCAGGCATTAATGGGTTGATGTTTGTATCAGTGATGGTTGAATAACAGCCTGCAGACTTCATATCTAAGCCTTCATCATTGAAATACAAAAAATATATATTTCTTTATACTAAAAGTTTTTATAAATGGTTATTGTTTTCTCTAGAGGTAAAGAATTTATACTTATTTAAATTTTACCTGTATTTAGCTCACATTTATGATTTTCTTTAAAAAGATAAATTCATTATATATTTGTATATGTTTGAGTTTAATTTCCATCTGCAATTAAACTACCATTAGCATGTTTTTTTTTCTTTATTAATGCTTTTAGTTTGCAATTATTATAGACCTTTTTTTAATCATTTGATAAAGTTAAAATAATTCACATCTTTAATGTAGTTATATATCTACTTAATTTCAAATAATAGTGAGTTTTACAACTTTCTGATTTTTAAAATATATATACTTTTTTTACTTGATTCTGGAAATTATTTTAGTTCTTGAAATTCATTCTGCAAATTTCATCTTTCTATAAAGGTAGAGGAATTCCCATGAAAGATAATATAGTTGTTTCACAATATGCAGAAGGCTGTGCCAATGTTGCTAAAAAATGTGAAATAGATGTTGTAAATTTATACCAAGAAATGATCAAGGATGAGGTAAGTTTTTTTTTTTTTTTTTTTACTTAATCTATTTGTTTTATGAAACCTGTGTTTAACTGTAGTGGTAACTATCATAAATTTATATTTATACTCTTAGAGATTTAGGATGTATATAGGGAATCTTTACAAATTATCTATGTTAGAAAGGGTTTTATTTTTTTCCAAAATGAATAACAAAATTTTTAAATGTTATAAATATTTAAATAAATCTGATAAGTTATATATTACATGCTTTGATTATTTTCAAATCGGAAATTATGAGTTTATTTTAGAATAAGATTATAACTATTTTAATAAAATATAAAATGAACAAAAAGAAAAACAAATGTAAACAAGTAGTTCTAAATTTATTGAGTCTCGGGTAAATTGAGCTAAGTTAAAAATTTCCTAGGTAGCAAAATTGAAACTTATTTAAGATAGATAAGAAAACAGTTATGTAAAGGGATGGAGCATATTTTCATAAAAATTAGATGTAAATGTAATTTCTCATTTTTGTGATTTGTTTGACATGAAATTATTTTCATACATAAATGTGTAGACTACCTCTGTTTTTGCATGCATTTTGTGAAAAGAATAAGGCAGCAAGAGCTAAATAAATTTGAAACTATTCATCATTTTATCATTGTGTTCATCTAAAAAAAAAAAAAAGCTCCCTTTTTCACGTTTTCTTTACTGTTTCTTAATGCTGTTTAAAATTGTATAATTTTTTATTCAAAATTTAAAAGATTCTAGCATTAAAAGTGGGATTCCTATCGCATATGCCTATAACAGACTAGAATAATTTATATCGCAAATACATACTATGTGACAATAAAATAAATCAATGTTCACTGGAACATACAAAAGCTAGCAGTGAAAATGGACAGATAACTAGAGCTTGAGTAAGACTGAAGTCGTAAAAAAACATTGATCATTAGTTATTATTTTTAAAAATTAAATTGGCAATTTTAGCTTCTTAAATTTTCTTTTCTAATTCTCACACTTTTTTTTTTTACTTCAACTCGTTATAATATAAAAAGCCTCAAAAATTGTTTGGTATAGAGTAGTTTCTTTTGTGTACAGTCAGGTCAAATGGGAAGCATATTTGAACACTACTAACCCCATAGATTTGATCAGCATCTTGAAGTACCAGTTTCTGTATTATTTGCTGAAAGATGTTTGCACTGAGATTCCATGAGTGAGTGTAGTTATGGAAAGACCCCACAATTGTGTAAGAGTATAAAACATACCCTCAGTATATAAGAAAGCAATGTATAACTTGAAAGTGACATGTGACGATATGATAGACCTAACAAATGGCAGATAAGCTTTACTTATTGTAATGAGCTGTGAAAGAATCCTAATACAGGCCTATTTCGCATGATTTAAAATTAGTTTCCTAGTGTTAGAGCCTGGTACTCAGAATATTGAAGCTTATCAAATAATCTTAGATTTCTGCATTATACATCCTTTGGTAACAGGTAAATGCCCATTTTTGCTTCAGCATGATACTGGCTATAAGTGCCGATCTTATGGAGATTTCCTAGAAGAGTCAAGGCAATCATGGCAAAAAGTATTCTTGGTTATCTAAAAGGTAAATCAACTGTAATGAATGTAAAGTGCTGAAGTTTTTAAAGGTGTTCTGTCATTATTAACAACTTAATACACCAGTTTGGTGGTAAATTACAAACCTTTCATGAAAGCCAGCCTGTAAAAATTTTAGCTGGATAATTATTAACAAGTTAATTATGGGAATAAGCTATCTTCTATACACAAAAATCCTCTGTTCTCTATTAAATACATCATTACTTTTAATATTGTTGAATTTTATAAAGAAAATATTTTGTTTCTTACATTTTATTATTTCTTTTAAAATAATTGTACTTTGGATCTTTGGGAATGAGTAGTATGAAGTTCATGCTAAGAGTTATATATAGTAAATAAACCCTAGCTTAAAATAATATACCAGCACCTACAAATAATTAATAAATGCCAAACCCCTTACAGACATGCCAACTACTTCGGCAAATTAAAAAAAAAAACCTTTTTAAACAGCTGAAAGAATCAGCAATTAATACAAAGTTTTGCAAAAAATTATGCTGAATATTACTCTTTTCACACAGTAAAGCTGTATGTTAAAAAACGAAAGTGAATTTAGGTCAAATTTGAATAGATAAACTTTAAAATCCTTGATGATGGTAAAATGTATATTTTAATCAGGGTTAATGTTGCTATAAGAAACACTTCTGAAAAATAAGTTTTTAAATGCAAAAATTTCAATTTACCTTTTACAATGTACTACTTTGAAAATATGTTAAATTTAATTTAATTCAGAAACCAATAAGATATGCACTTATGTATAATCTGTAATTAGCATGTTAAAATTTCAAACCACCTGTTGCTCCGGACACAAGTTCCTGTATGTTGGCATGTCTGCCCTTATTCTAAATTTGTAATTAGTAAACTAGCTTCAAGCAAGCTATCGAACTTAACTCCTGTAAAGGTTATAACAGATTTTTAGACACTATAAGGTTGTAAACAGCCTAAGATGGGATAAGGTTGACACCAAAAAAGTTTTAAATGTTCTCTTGAGACAGGTAAAGCCCTAGGTTTAAAGTTTGAGGGATTAGATTTTAATTTCACATTGCCAATAACAGCAAGCTTGTAACAGCCCAATAAAAAAATGTCAACTTAAAGCACTTACTGTAAAAGAATTTGTCAAAACCATGAGCAGCACTATTGGATCAGTTTCCTATATTTACTTATTAACTTTTATAGAAGATGAAATAAACTCCACAATAAGACAATCTGCCTCCCTCTCTGTACACAACTGTAACATCAGAGAAGGGATATTATTACAAATCAGCTAACAGAATTTGAACATGTGTGGGGAAACTTTTATGGACTTCACCTAAATTGAATTAATCTTTGACAAAAGGTAATCATGCCAACTTGTTAACTTCCAGCAAAATTATCTTCAATATTGTTACATGCAGTTTTGACAGGAGTGCTATTATTTTACATTTTCTTATTGGGTAGGCTGTTACAGTCTGTGAGAGAATAAAAACTAATTTCTGAGGCTTAACTTGTCTTGGAGGAACTTACTTGATAACTTTTGTGCTGTCAATCCTAAACTTCAAGGCTATTTACAACCTTATAGTATCTAAAATCTGAATCCCTACAGCTGCTAGTCAAAATAACTTTACTAAGGAATTTAGTATTACATTTATTAATTAATCTCAGTTGCTTTTATGTGAATTAAAATTAGGTTTTTTTTTTCATTTACAGAACTGGCCTAGATACCTAATTGATGGTCTACATTTTTCTCATGCTGGCTCGGTATTGGTATATGCTTTACTATGGCCTCATATTGCTAAAAGGATTGACAGTAGCAAAATCATTTTACCTCCATGGAATGAAATTGATCTTCTTCATCCAGAAAATGATCTTTCACAGAAACAATGACATTGTGATTCCTAAATTTTATACACAGCAAATCATGTAAATAATGTTATAATAAATTTTTGTTTAAATATATTTATTTAAAATAATCAATATACATTTTTGGTGAAAACGAAAGAGAAACTGTATAATGACTAGAATATAATTTGTACATTTACTTACAGTATACTGCTTTATTTATTAAACATAAAGCTTGCAGATAAATGTCTACATTAAATCAAATTTAATGTGTATTAAGACAATTACACAAAAATTCTCAAACTAGAATAATTGCAATGGAATAAAAAATAAAATTACATATGTAACAATCAATTGTTAAAATAGAAAAAGTATAGTCACTTTTTCTTTTTTACTAATTGCAATCTAAGACAATATCTATGACAATATAACATCTAAAAATTCTTATAAAATATCTCAACATTTCAAAATAAGGAATGTCAATAAACACAACTCTTAAATGCCCTGTATCTTCTCTAACTCAACATTATGACTAAAATAAAATCTCATTAAAATACTTTAAATACATTGAACATTTTTTTTTAAAAATCACATTTACTCAAAATATTATTTTAAAATAATATAAAATACTAAGGCAAAATTGCAAGTTATATAAATAAGAGACTAGGATCAAAACGGGGGTCTTTCTGCTGCCGATATCTGTAAGCAATCCAGATGCTAATAATCTAAAGGGAAAACATACACTATTAAGCAAATGTATTCATGGCAATATATTAATATACATGTTTAATCTGTAGAAGCCAATCAATTTATTTTGAAAAATTAATGTGAATTACATTGCAAATACAAACTCCGAAAAATTGTAACTTATACTAAAGATTATATATCCAGAAAATATTCACCGTAGTAGCAGGGCCAGTTAAACGCTAGTAGCCACCTGAATGCAAGATAGCAAGTGGCCAAACTGAAATACTACCAAATCTTTAGTAGATTCATAACTTGGTATAAATGTAACATGCAATCTATTTATTAGTTAGTTCAAAGAGTGCACACGAGAGGGTGTTGATAGCTATGAATACAGCTTCTTCCCATAAAACACATAACCTTGTGGCTTTTCCATTGCTTTAAAACTTAATCATTCTTTATTGCACATTTGGATATGAAAGCTATTAAATTTTATCATGTCATAGCCACCAATGAATCAAGTATTCAATTTCTTTGCCAACATGATTTGCTTCCATTGCAAAATAGCCTTCTTCCCTGTCTAAAGTGTGGTTCTGAAACCCAAGAAGTAACAAGGAAAAATAAAAAAGATGAAGAATACAAAAGCCTAAGATGTTCCTGCAAAAGATGCCAAATGTATCAATCAATAAGCAAACCAAATGCTCTTTTTATGTTTGAGGACGTTAGAAGTGATTGTAATAGTAACCTTTTGTTAGAGATTTTGGAACTTGTTTATTATTGGAGCTATAATACTTCCCAAGTGACTACTCAGAAGTTTACTGGCAAAACACATCACACTGTGTGCAATTGGTACAATTTGTGCCATGATATCTGTGTAAAGATGTTTGAAAAGAGACAACCCTTCAGCAGTCCTGGGCAAGTGGTGGAAATTGACAAAGCACTTCTACAACAAAAACAAAAATATAACTGGGTTACCCTCTTCATGAAAGTGAAAGAGGGGAAGAGTTGTCTTCAGATGATTCTGACGAAGGCATTGTAAATCGAAGAAAGCATGGCATTTCAATACAGTTTTATAGTAGCAGCTTCTATGAACTAGGTTTAGGTTGGGGCAGCTGATAAGAGCACCATCACTGCGACCCATGACCTATTATACTGAAAGCCCCCCATGAACTAGTTAAATACCTAATATATAGATTGGATGCTACATTAATACCCATAACTTAGCCCAATATATAAAAGCCAATTATTGCATTTACGTGACATCCATTTCACTATGAACCAAAAATGTAAAAAGTACACAACATATACTTAATTTTATTAAAATGGATACCCTATAAAAAATAACAAAAATCACTCATAAATTGCATACTATTTGTTTTCTTGTTCGCCATCTCATCAATATCTGATAATTCTAAATTTTTACATAATTTCTTTTTGATTGCTAATAATCATACCTACAGAGATAGGGATGGTGTAAAATTTGAAATCAAATTTATGCATTATAACATACAGTTTACCCTTTATTATAAATTTGTTTGAATATTTTAGTTGATATTTCTGAAATATTTTAAGAGTTCCTTTTAAAATGGCATAATATACTGCAAATCAATCTCTTTTTTTAAATAAAATATATAGTGAAGTATTCACTAAACCCTAGAGTATTGTCAACAATTATTCCCAGAAGCAGATGGGCAAAGAGAAAAGGAAATGGTTTTTCTTACTAAATATTTGCAATAAAATCCTTAAAAAAGCTGCAGTTATATATTAATGTTATTTATTCCATCAACAACCCTAGAAATGTTGCTGCCTGTGTGCACGCATGCCCTGCAACCTACTAGCCCTTGCTCTGCCTTACTAATTAAGTAAAAAAAAAAGCTTTGAGTAATATACTATTAGAACAAAATGAAAACAGCATGGAACATTTAGTGTATCAGACACTGAAGCATTAGGTAGAGTTCAGATACTTAAAGGAAACTGAATAGATAATTTACTCAGAACTACCACCAAATACTAATTTTTAGTTCCAAGAAAAGAAACTGAACATAAATTAAAATACATTAAACAAAGTACTGTACTTATCACAAATTGTCATCCTGCTATCTAAATGATAAATGTTTTGATAAATACATACCATTTATGCTCTAAAATGCTAAGATAAATCCATTATAATCCTACAAGTTAATAACAAGTTATTAAAGCTAGTAGTAAGGTTAGTAACAAAGACTAGAATAAGAATTTGGAAGAAATTGTGAAAAAAGTTGTTACACCTAAATACAAAGGTTAATGCACAGTTATAAGGCATTCACAACAGAGGTCCAACAAATACATAATACTTTATTAAGAATTATTCATTCTAGAAAATGGGAAACTGATCATAGTTTGCGGGACTATAGAAAAATTTTTTGTAACACAATGTCTAACTAGACATGACATACTGCTTAGTGTATTTTGAATGGCTACAAATATTCTTTGTAACTATGGGATTCAAACCCATGATGTCTGGAAACATGAACTAGGCACATGTCCATTCTTCAGCCATTGCTTGGCAGAAATTCACTAGGAACATGGTATGAGTTAAAATAAAAAGTCAACATGTACTGTCAAATTTAAAAACAAAAATACTTTGCCCATGTAAAAGCAACTATAGAACTAGATAGAAGAAATCATTTGCAGCCTTTCATTCTTAAAATGCTTCTATCTCATAATCGTTTACAAAAACATTTTCCTTACCTACTTCACCCTTTTTCTTCCTTTTACTTAAATTTCAAATTGCAATAAAAATCTATGTTTGAAAAGCAAAATTTTCTAACGTATAGTTATTTTGAATCTAGTGGGTAATACTAAAATTTAATTTGTTATGTGCAAGGACTATCTGCAGGGATTGACAGTAAACTATCCACTGTCAGTTCTCAAGGAAAGATACCAGATGAACAGAAAGTTCTCTAAGTCTTCAGGGACTGATGTTGCTCTTAATGTGTTAAGGGTGTATAGTAAATGGAAAAGAAATGGTAGTTGCATTGTATTACATAAAAGCATTAAAATGTCACTTATAATTAAATTATTTTATACAACTTTAATTTTGTGGGGAATTTAATTCTTCCATTAAAAAACTACTGTTATTTGCATATGAAAAGCACAAAAAAGCTATTAATAAACAGTACAAGGAATATAAGATGAAACAAATAACCAACAAAGGAAACAGAAAGCATAGTGAAAGAATTCCTACAAAGATGGGTTAGTCAACTTCATACCTTTGAAGCCACAGAAGGTTAAATTCACAAAAATGCATGTGGGTTAGAACGAGGGTCTTTCTGGTTACGATAGCGTACAGTCAACCACACACCAAGAAACTGAAATAAAGGTTAGAGAGATATAAAGTGATTCAAATATACATATTTGCTTCTGATAGCTTGAAATCTAAAATACTTTCAAAATCCATTTAAAATAATTTAAACAAAAAATTTCTTTAAATTTTCATCTGTATCAGATCATTTTGAAATTCTTGCTGAGTTTCAAATCAAAGTTTAGGTTTTGTCTAATATTTTGTTACTGCTGATAAGAAATGACCTTAACTGATATCCGGTGTGTAAACGTATGGTATTTTCTGCATACATTAAATAACTGAAAAAATGCACTGGGGTATAATTTTTGTTTGAGTAGCACTAAGCAAATCAAAAAGTTTAATTTTAATATACGCTTATTTTATAAAATAAAGGAGAAAATTCTGGCTAGAATATAGCCAAAGGGATTTTTCTGATGACCTAGTTTGAAGATTGTTTAAGAAAAATAAGGGCAGAAAGATGATACTATTCTGGACAGTTATCTTCGATAAGCAAAGGCTTATTATTAATCACTCAAAATCGACAATATATTATAGTTCAGGAACCATCATACAGACTAAATACTTTAAAAAGTACAGTGTAAGAGGTGTCCGTCTCTGTCGGTGGTCAAGCGAACTTTTGTTCATTTTAACAATTGAAAATGATAGTATTGTCCCTGTAATGGTTTTCTTGATGTACGGAAGTATCAAGCGTGTCATTTGTCAACACACCGACAGAGAAAAATAATTTTGCTTTGATTGAGTCGGCCAGGTACCAAGGGTGCTTCAGCTATCCCAAGGACAAAAGTCAAAGAGGGAGGGTGTCAATCTCCCCTAAAACCGAGTTTTTCTGTTTGGAAAAGAAGGAAATGGAAAGGACTCCCAGCTGACTCTGAGAGAGCAGGTTGATCTATAGTCATCTCCTCTCTGGATGATAGGTTGCATCTGCATACACTTTAATGTTTCTTTAAATGTTTTTTGTTTTGTTTTGTTTTGTTTTTGTAATAAATCAACCTTGTTAAGTTTTAATCATCTACGACTGGTTATTTTGTCTCCATGCCTGCTTCATTACACGGGACCCATGTGAAGCCATATCCAAAATGACTAGGGTGTGGCGGACTACCAGACATAGAGACAGCACGACCGCTCGGCACAATAATATACAGTACATGATCATTTATGGCAGAATGGGTATGGAACCCCTTTACCAAATTTGCAAAACAAATATTAAAAAAAAAACTCTTATTTCAACATTGCCACTTTTTTACAAGAGACTTAAAAAATATTTTAAAGTACTTATAAATTTTCACTAGCATACATGGCAATAATGGTTATTATTTTTTTCCCTGGGTTTTCCCAGTTTGTAGAAGAAATTAAAAATTGTGAAGAATACAAAGTAATTACTAAATCATGTATCTGTGGTAATAAACAAACATGGATTATACAATTTTTACAGCATTTTTTCAAAAAAATGAGCATTACAGTATAAAGCACTAGCATAATTTTTTATTTTCTAAAATGTGTATGTGTGTATGTCTTATCCTGAATATTTTGGGAAAAAAAATTATAATTAAGCCAATTATTTTTAAACTGCTTATTGAAACTGTATAAATAGTTATAAATTAACTAGCATATAGCCCGTCATATGACGGGATCAGTAAAATTTTTAATTTTCCAGAATTGTAAACTACCCTATGAGGCAGGTTAAAAAAAAAAAAAAAATGGTTTCTTTTTTTTTGGCTGAGAATTATCTTGCAGCAAAAAATAATCGTTGATTGAATTTTAAATTATCACATACGTACCTAATCTATTATTTAAGAGAAATATAAAAGAAAATTAATTACGTAATATATAAGTTCAGTGATAAAACGTGTGAAAATAATGCAGACGATATTTAAATAATTTAAAATAAGAAATTATTAAATGAGATGGTTAAAGGAATGACGTCATAATGATAGAAAAATGTTTTTTTCATCTATTTATTCTATAATAAATTGATAAATTTAATCGCCTGCTCTTAATCGGGGGAAAATGGGGCTTGAAATAATAGCATTAAATTCTCAAAAAGGGGGGAAGGAGTGAATTTCAATATTTTTGCTGTGATATGAAGCTTATTTATACCAATTTATTTTAGAATCAGATCGATAGTTAAGGAGAAAATAAACTTTACTCGCTTTAAATTTTGCTAACCATAACTCATTAAGAATTCAATATGGAGCCTATTTCTATTCCAGGTCCAACCGCTTCAAAAATTCGTGGACAGACGGACAGATAACTTAGGTTATTATTATATAGGGGACTAGACTTGTGAACTGTTACTATTATGTTATTGTTATTGTTGTGTAGTTAGTTGTAAGTTAAATTTTAAGATAAAAGTTAACTTAGGTGGGGGAATGTCAAATCGTCTGTTAAAATTGATGTTCTACCCACATATTATCTTTTTTATTTTATTTTTTCTCTGTAAGTTGCGAGTGGCAACGAACGATTTTGTTTAGTGAAAACATGGCTGTTCTTTCGTATGCGAGAAAAATGGCTCTTGAGTTGCTTTTGTGCTTTAATATGTTAATATTATTTACGCCATAAATTCTTCTATGTGACATTTTCTGTGTATTTAAAGATCTCGCATACGTAAATATAATAAAAAGTGTTTTATATTAAAAGGGCGTCTGTTTTGAGCAATTAATTAACGCCATTGAGAACATTCTTCAGTATCACACTTCTGATTTCGAAACCCAGTGATTATTTGGTGGTATATATGAATGGTATCGAAAATGATAAATTTAATCACCTGCTTTTAACGGGGGGAGAATAAGGCTTGAAATAATAGCATTAAACGTTAAAAAAGGGGGGGATGGCTTAGATTTTGAACTTGCTTTGAATTTTGCTAACCCTAACTCATAAAAAATTCAATATGGATGCCTGTATCCGTTCCAGGTACAACTGCTTCAAAAATTTGCCGACAGACACCTTAGGCTATTATTATATAGGGGATATAATAAGTTAATACCACATTGATACTACTATATATATATTGCAACAATATTTAGGCAGTATGGGATGTGATATGTGCTACATATTGGTTAGTGACAATGGTTGTGGTATGCTTAAACTATGTACACTTTCTGTAAAACAGAAATGCAGATAAGAGTTAAGAGTATACACAATCCCATAAAATTTGCCACCTTATACAACATGACTTGCACAACAAAAATTTCTAGGAAGGTTATGTATTAGATATACGCATGAATATTAGATGAAAACATTTAAAAGAAAGCATAGTACCTCAAGAACACTTACTTATATAAGAATTGTACTAACAAAGAGCATGAAGCAGCCTAACAAAATGGATGACAAATAAAATAATTGTTTTTTGTAATACTAAAGAAAAAAAAGTGAAATATATTTTAAAACTATACCTCTGAGAAGCTGAAAAATAAACCAATGCCTCCACTGATTTTCAATGCATTATCAATAGTACTCTGAAGTTGCTTCCAGCAAACCTTTTTGCTCTTAATACAGTCGTCTGGGAACTGTTTGCAATATGGAACCTACAGAAAATATTTAAAGCATTGTTAAAATCCTTAATATAGTTTTCAACTATTAATGCTACACAGGATATATTTATAAAAGTCATGTTTCATTTCATCCATATGATTTAAATACCAATAGAAAATGTTATCTCTTTATTGCATTTTAACACCAAATTATCTTTAAGCAATGTTTTCATAATACATATCTACACAATTATTACAAAAGAAAAAATACCTATACTAACCAGATTCCTTTTTAAAATATAAATATTTTTTAATTAACATCATTAAACAAAATTATTTTGTTGGTTCTCATTCAAGAATTTACAGATCAATGCATTACCTTTATAGAGTATTCCTAGTATATGGGAGAATTAACAAAGGCAATCTTCATTTATTAAAATTAAAACTTATAAATAAACAATTCAGTAAATATATCTTTTAAAATCTCTTTTGTAATGTGTTCATGCTAACATTATATGAGATGTTAAACGAAACACACATGAAAAAAAAAAAAAGTTTACCTTAACTTTAGTTATAAGTCAACTTTTAAATTATTGTATAATGCATTAACCCATCCACCGGCCACCCTCCCCAACTTTTTCCCTTTCAAAACAGTCACCCTTTTCGTAAATTCCAGACGGAACTTACCGTACCATACTAGAGTTGCCGGTTTAAAAGTTGTCAGGCTACTTTTAAATTATTTTCCCTGCAAGGTAAAGGAGTTCCGTTACGCAAAATTAGTTTCTTTCATTTATTATCGCTTTGCAATATTTTTTTTTCCTCAAAAGTGTGCGATACGAGTTATACGAGCGCGAACGAGAAGGGGTCGACAGGTCCGTTTTCGAACAGGAATTCGCTGTCGAACCCCCGTCGACGCGTCCGTTCAGTGGGTTAAAGTTAAATAATGACCATGCAAAACTAATTTCACTTTTTCAATTTGGAACACTCTTGACTACTGACTTTTTGTAGCACTAGTATTTGTTATTATAGATCAGTTAACCCTTTGCACTATGTTGTTGCAGTATTTGTAACATTAAAATGCTAACATTAAATCCACTGTTGTGGCTATGGCGACACAGTGAGCCTACTCAATAATGATCACTATACTGCATTTTTCTTTTACATCACAGGTATGTACTTGTAACTAATATAGTGCTGGAGTTATTGGTATCTTCTATGAGTTACTAGGCTGGAGTGCAAAGGGTTAATACACCTTTACCATACCTTACAGCCTGATAAGAAAAGAATGTATGAAATAGGTATGAGAGACGTTTTCCCTGCATTATTGACCTCTATTCATGAATAACTTTTTCCATAGCAATAACTATATTTTTAAGATTCCCTATACAAGTACATTTTGAATAAATTCAACAACTTGCTCTTGGGCATTTACAAATTTTACAATTTTCATAGAGTTAATAAATTTTTAGATTAAAAGAAACCAAATAACTAAAAAAATTAAAACTGAAGTATGAGACTCTGCTTACATCCATATTCAATACTGAGTGAGAAAAAATATTTATAATCAAATCAATATCAAACTTTGTAGCAAATTAGTTACTAATATACAATTCTAATGCAGAATTAAGTGAAGCAGTAGTTTTTACTTTCTCTCTCTTTCTACCTTTAGCTTTTTGGATAAAAGTTTTGGCAAAACAAGAAAAAACACTTTTTACATGGAAAATATAAAATATAGCAATTAGTTGAAATTGCACATAAAGACAATTTAGTATAAAAGTGTAAAGAATGTTTAAAATGAGTAATTTTTTTGCATAATACATAAAAGTTCACAGATATATAATGTCCCACCTTATAAATTTCTACAATAATTTATAAATTTAACAAAATATCAACAAACATCAATTTAATAAAATTTGCATTGTCCATCTTATGAATTTCCATATTTGCAATTAAAAAATTTAACAAAACATATAAAATTTTCTTCAATACAGGAAAATACAATAAGTTTTTAAAATTGTATCCATTTTTTAACTCAAAACTATAATTTAAAAATACTGTTATGAAATAAAGAATTTAATGTTATAAAAAACATACAGAAGAACATGATGGCTGCTTCATTGGGTCACCATCTGGCAAAGAAGCATTTTCAAATCCACAGCAATTGAAGTAAATTTGAGTTTCATTACGAAGTGACTCAGGTGCTTGATACCATCCTTCATATGCTAATTTATGTTGTTGTTCTTCATTGATTGCTAAACAAGCACAAGCAATTCCAAACTGGGCAACGAACAACATAAAAAGGATTACCATGTACTTTCAAAAGTTAAGAAATCTAACTGAAAAACACTATTTTATCAGAGATTAGTTTCCATTCTTAGCCAACTGATAAATTGGAATTTTTTGATAAGGATTTTGCAATATACCTATTTACAGCAGTGATTTCCAAATGGGTTTTTAAGAACCAGCAGGGGCTACAGAAAATAAAAATTAAGTTATGGATAGCATTTGGAAATAGGCAAAAGATTTAATGCAAAGTAAAATAATCAGAAGTATTTGTGAAGTCAAAAGAAATACCTGGAAAATTTTAAGGACTTATACCATCAAGGGGAGTTATACAGATTGTATACTGGTCAAGGAGACCAAATTTTTCCATTTGAAAAGGAGGACATAATATTAATAAGGAAGATAGAACAAAATTAAAGAAATAAATATTTCAAATAAGAAAGTTCCTTTTTTGTAACAATATCTAAACAGTAAATATTATAATAATGCAAATGTATTATGATTAACTATTTGTTTAAATATTTTTTTATTGAATGAATATTTTTATTATTAATGTCACTTTCTAACAAAATATTGGAATATCCCCACAAGAACAATTTTTCGTATTAAATATCACAAGTTCTGCAGCTAGAAGATCAACATTTAGTCTTTGAATTTTGAGAAGAATTCTTTTATTGCTCTAATTGTAATCACAACATAGTTACTGCCTAAATAAAAAATGTGGTTTTTAAATATTATAGTGGGAAATTTTTGTTATTAAATATGCAAAGATGTACAAATTAGCTTTTAAATATTGAAAATAAGTACATATAGCATTACATGTCAAAGGGCATCTAGGAGGAGATATATATATATATATATATATATATATTAAAATTATGTAACATTAAAAATCATTAAAATATGTAATTAAATTATATTCTGACCCTTTTAGTTCCCCTTTGAAAAAAAAAAAAAAGAAAGAAAAGACTCATTGATAGAATACAATAATTTCAGTTTCCCAGCAACAAAGTCATTAATTAATGATTCTTTCTGTATTCTGCTATGATCTTGCTACAAGTTTGCTGGCTCACATTAGATCTTCAGATTTGGTGGTCTTTAATTTTCTACTATCTGGGTTTAGGTTTGGTTTGCAGCACTACAGTCTACTGTTTTACTACAAAAGTGCTAATGAGACTGTTGCCTACTGCTTAAAGCCAATTTTGAATAGCTATGAAAACATATGCCAGAAGTAGATTCAAACCCACAAACTCTGGTACTGAAGAGCAGCACCCTACCCATTTGGTCATTGTTCAGCTAATCTAATCCGATTTAATTGGTAACTAAAGAAGTTCAGTACGAAAAATGTAGTATTCTACCAACTGTTCAGAAATCATCTAGCTAGAACCTTTTAGTTTATCATTTAGCAAAATATTGTTAGCACTTATACATATACAATGAAATGTATACAAGTAGAAAATATTTAATTATATTTTTGAATGAGAAGGTAAGAGTAAAAAAAAAATTGTTTTACAAAACACAATTAGCTAATACAAACCAAATAAATTTAATCATGTGACATTATTCTAAAGCTAGACAATATTAAAAGTAAGAAAAAAATAAAAAAAAATTAACTAATTCATAATAGTGATAATTAGTTTATAAAATTCTAATAATAAAATGCATAAGATAAGTTTGGCACCATATAAGATGTTAAAATTTATTTTTTGCATGCAGTAAAATTAATTTAAAAACTCCTACCATAAAAAGTATTTGTTATAGAAGTAAACACAAACTGATCAATAATTTCAATGTACCAGCAAATATTGTCAACTATAAAGTATCTAGTATACTTGCCATCACATTAACTGGAAGAAGCATTACTCATTATAAAAATAAAAAATAAAGTTAAAAAAAGATGCAATTTGAATTTAAAGAGTACATTAATTTATACAAATAATTAATTTGTAAAGGATACAAAGAACAGAAGAACTTGGCTATGTCTGATAGCCCCAATCAGCCCCATGAGTGACAAAAGGAACAAGAAAACTCCACATGCTATAATGCCTCCAACAATTGTTAAACTAGTAACAAAGCTAGCAACAATGCCATATGCAGCAACACCAATCAAAAGGAAGGAAACAATCTAAATATTAAATAAAAATAAAATAAAAATTTATTTTTTTATACAGACAAATATTGATAATATTTCAAGTAAAATTGCATTTTTATAATATAAATAAAAGCACCTATATACAATAGTATGATAGGAGAGTAAAATCAACTAAATATTTTAAGAATAAATTATACTACTGTTTACTATATAAAATCTATTCTATATATGAAATAAATTCAGGAAATTCAATTACCAGACAGGTAATTGAATTTGGGTAAATTTGTTAGTAGATTTACCCATATATATCTGTAAGCTAATCTAGTTAATTAAACTCATAGATTTTTTGAAGTTCAACTCATAATTTTAAGTCAAATTGACAATTAGACAACATTATGTCCATTACCCCAATTACAATTGATACTATAATAGAAATTTTATCAAAATTTAAATTAATGTTTCAAATGAAATTACAATTTTATAATATAATAAACATCAGCAACTATACATCATAAATGAGTAAAATCAACTAAATACTTTGAGCATAAATTATATTGCTGTTTAGTACATAAAATCCATGGATGTTCTAAGAAAAAATTTTCTGAACATCCTACAAAATTTTCTGAAAAATTATATGCTACTAATTTAAAATAAAAAGTATATTAAGGTTAATTTTTGGATTTCAAAACTAGAGGTGGATGATATCTGAATTTTAATATTGTGATTTATCATTTATCAAATATCAATATATGTTCTAGTATATATCCCCTTATTATAGAGTTGCAAATTTAAGTGTATTCTGTATTAAATAATACAAACACACATACATCAATGTGTGTTACTAGAAAACAAAAATTCAATTTCTTAATCTGAATACATAAATTTTAATTTTAACATATTATTGCTGTTCTTTAGTAGAAGAAGAAATGGGAAAGGGTTAAAAAAGAAAAAGGATAAGAAAATATAAAAAACTTTCTGATTATCTTCAAAATTCATTTATATATATTTTTATTCGAAGCAGAAAATAGTTTTAAAAAACTTATTTTTAATTTTCAGACACAGATGTTTCCAAAAATTCTTTTTAAATTTTTTTGGGGAAAAAAATCTGTTCTTTATAATTTTTGGAACAAACTTGCACAAATTTTCAGAAAATTTGGAAATTTTCAGATCATAATGATCCCTGCCTGATAAAATCAAATTCTTTTAAATTGAAAAGACATGATTTGCCCACACAACACTGACATAAAACTTTTAAAAATTCAATATATAATTTGTAAATATTTTAATAATAAAAAAATATCAATTACTTTATATACATATCAATTAAATCAATAACAGTTATTCAAAATAAGCATTTATAATCAATATTTTGTGCACAAAAAAAGTACCTCACTAAAACTGGACAGATTTTCATTATTAAGTATTTTTACTAATATTTAAAAATTTTAACATTAAGAAAATTAAGTTATCAAACAAGGAATAGAATCTGGGAAAATTTGTTAACATATTTACCCAAATATATCAAATTGATCTAATTTATTGAAATGAGATTCGAAAATTAATTAACAAGTATTTTAAGTCTATTTGGTAATTAGACAGCATTAGGTACATTTACATTATTACTACTACTACATAATTGATAATACTGCTACAAAAATTTTGATAAAATTGTAGACTTTTATTTAAATGTTATTTCAATAATTGCAGAATGTATACTAAACACATCAGTTTTAAAATATCCCAATACCGCTTTTAAAATGATACTAAATATTGAACACTTTTTCACTGTATCATATTGTTTTTTTTTTTTTTTTTTTTTGTTTTTTTTTTTTGTTTTTTTTTTTTTCATGCACTGCTGAATTTATTTCATACATAGATGATAGTAGTCAAAATAAATTTCAATATGAACTTGAGCCTTCGTTTCTAACATCTAAAGTATGACAAAGTGAATACAAAAAGAGGATTAAAGCTTGTCAACAATTAAAAGTGAAAGGACTATACTAGATGTTAAAAATAATTACTTACATATAAATTTAAATAAATATATTTATACATTCATGTGTATGTTACGTAATGTAATACATATTCTGTTACATTATAGGTTCATTAAGGTATTCTAAATAACACATTATAAAAATCAGCTTCTTGGGAGCATAACTGACCTATTAAAATTCTTATACGAAAAAAAAAATATTTCGTTTAACTCCAAATGCTATGAAATCGAAAAAGAAAGGAAAGAAATCCAAAATTAAAAAGTTTAGTAGATCTTTGTTAATGAATAGAAATGCTTGATAAAAACATATATCAAAAGTAATTCATAAAATATAAACCTGGCTTAATTCTTTGAAAAGACGCTAAGGTGCTAGTAACCATAAGTAAAAATATTTCTCAAAATTGTGTTCCTCATCAAATAAGACAAGATGATCAAGAATCTTAAAAAACAGTTTCAATGATTGAGAACCCAATCCCATAAACATTTTTTTAGGAATCTATAATGCAATCCCTAATACCGGAAAAGCATTTTTACTTACAACATAAAGCAAATTTAACGCAGTCAACGCGTTTTTGGAGCAATAAAATCCTCCACACATCTCAAATTATTAAAATTGCACTTATTAAATGTCTTATAATATCACCAATTGATATATTTAAATTTGTCAGAGTGCACAACTGCAATACTGTATGTATACAAACGACGACAACACGGAAAAGACTAATCTATTGATTGAGTTTAGATGTTAGGGTTCTTCTCGCCTTCTCCCTAATTTTTTCCCCATTACCATTAGTTTTTAGAAAAATACACTCTACTGATTACATTTATAAATACCTAAAATTAATATAAATTCACTAATTCCAACACCAAAAGACAGTATTCTCTTTGTTCAATCATTATATTATCCAGCTTCAACTTTTAATTCTTCTAAATTCTAAAAATTTCAAACTGATAGAACATCTCTATGTTCTCTATATCAATTCGATATAGTGAAATACATCGTTGGTTTACAGATATCTGAAACTAACTATTGACATTTCATTAAGCTACTCTCAAGCACTGTAGATGGTGTACGTGCTGTATACGGATATTATGGATATATTGATTTGGATACTATCTGATGCATACTCGACTGTATATCAAAATTTATTTATTTATTAACTCAACTGTAAACAGTTAATCATTCCCGATGGATTTTAGAGTAATAATAATATTTGTAGTTTTCATTTTAAGTGCTATCATGAGAAACTGTGGGATGATATTGTCTCCTGAAAATTTTATAGGTAATATCTCTATGACAAAGATATTAAAATCTCAGATATCTAAGTACGAGGTCTGCTATTCCAATTCCCGCATAGATCTTGTGGACTTTTAATTTATATTTGTCTTACTATTAGTTCTCGCATTACTTATGAAACAGGATTAGTTTCAGCATTTCAAGGTATTTCACTACTTGGACAATTTAAATACACATGTAAGTTTGTCAAGGAAGAAATTTATTTTGGTCCTGGACACATGTTTAAATAACTACAGATACACTCAATTACTTATTGGGAGTCTTTTGGATTACAGATATTCCGATAAGAAAATGCATTCTCCAACTGATCTATGAACAGTTTTGAAGTTTTAACCAGAAGAAAAGACAAAAGCATTGTACTATTGGTCATTTTAAAATGAAATCAACAATTATTGATTTCTTTTAATCGGTAGTGTTCAACATGCATGGGATAGACATTTTTTTCTAACCACTGTATAAAAAATGAAGCTGTTTCAGCTTTCACAACTTCTACAATTATATTCATATATATTTATATATGATGAATATAATGGTAATTATAATGCATTTCCCTCAGGATTGGGGAGGTGATGTCATGCAATTATATTGCTAGTCGGAGTTCAGTCTTTCATACAAGTGAAATGCATTATTGGAGCATCTCTTTATTAGATGCCCTGACTGAGAGTACAATTATTATTGTGCGAGCAAAAAACAATCTGATTTCTTGAGCGGATCAGAAAGAAGTGATTATATATTTTTACAGATTCCCAAGAATTTGTACTTCTTGGTGCCATACAAGGATTCTTTCATTCTTTTTGTCTACTGGTCCAGAAAGCACGAACCTCACCCTAAAGTCTCAAATAAAGGGGTAAATAGTTTTAAAACTCGCTAACTTTTAGTATCAGAGGAAGTATCAAAAGATATGACTCCTTTCGGGGTAAATCTGATTCTTTGTAATTTCCTTAGTATCAAGCCACACCAGACGTAGACATGTTATAAGCTCCATAACGCCAAACCAGAGTACTTTTTGTCACACAGTTGAATGTGTGTTCTGATGAATTGCCCTAATTAAATTTAGAATAGAGGCTTTTTCATAGGTTAATATGCTCTCCTCCTTTTCGAGAAAATTTGAAATATTTGTTCGACTGTCTTAATAAAACTGTTTACAATTTGCATATAACACACTTATGTGTGCGCTGCTATGAGGGAATTACTGCCTTGCATTTTCCCTTCTTTCTTTCTTTTCTTCAATAATGATAAAATACACTGGTAAAAAGGCCTTATCCCAGTTTTGCGTTAATCGCCAAATTCTAGAACCCAGTTTTCTGGCAATACTTGCTTGATCCCCTCCCTTCCCTCTAAGATAAGAAACAGAATTTAACCGCTTTATTTTCTTTAGACTTTTAAGCTAATAATTTCTAAAAGTAATTTGAAACGTACTTCATTACCGTAGAGTTATTTGACAGTTTTAAAATAATTTAATTAAATAGCAACATTGTTTTAGGGATGTTCCCTTAAATGTAACCAAGTGATGCTTATATTTTGCTTAATTTTTATCTATTGCAAAAATTCTGGACTGTTTCGTTCAAAAAACGGTACAAAAGTGAGTTGCGCTTAAATACATTAAAAACTCAAGTTTACATTTATATTTACTTTACCATGATTTAAAACCCTTTTGGTTTGAAATATGCTTCGAAGTCACGTATAAACACAAAACATCTATTGGCGATTATTTAGTGATCACTTTGATAAAACATAGAGCCAAAACATAGCAGCCGGCCCACGTAACTGGGATTCTACCGATAAAAGTTTATAATCGGGCACTCCTTGATTTTTTTGGCGATTTTTTTACGCCTAGATGTGACTAGCAAGATCTCCGCTGCCGCTACACGAAACCTAAACTAAGATAAAAAAGCTGTTTTTCACAATTTTTATAATAAAACAAAAATGACTTCACTTAATCACTCCTTTCGATAACGTAATGTAGCTAAGTTAATTAACAATTTTCATATTTTTAATAAAATAAGAGCTTTGTAATTTACATCCTGCTTCAAAACTGCAATCCAAGCTTATCGGCAGAATTCTCCATCCGATCGGAGCAATAAGGCAATTTGTCGCAACGTCACGAATTACTATAATGCCTTTCTCATTCATTTTCATGTTTACAACAGCCAATAGACTGCCCTTCCGTTTGAAACTAAAGCCAGAATTGTCATAATTTGAGAATTTGCCCTACTGCGTGAAATCGCCTTATTAACGAATGAGATGCTAGAATTTTAGCCGCGAATTTTTCTCCGCTCTTTAATTTTCTCAATAAATTTTAAAAAATAATCTTAATGTAAATTCCTTTGTACAATAAAACAACAATCTTTAAAAAATAGCAAAAAATTAGTATTCAACATTTTCATAACAGACGCAGGGTACATAAAATAAGTATATAAAATTTTACCTCCAAAGTATATCGCCAAATATTTCGCTAAGCTAAAAAGTACCCTATTGTACACCGCACCCGTTACAGCAAAGTCCTGTTTTTTTCTGCCACTTAATTGGGTCGTTTGAAATAATGAACTACCTACAATAATGCTCAGATTGGACAAGGTTAGTTGGTTCATTAAAGTCACTACGGGTTAATTTGCTACACGATAGGTAAATGAGACCGGGACCTACCGCTTAAAGCTGATTCTGAGCCACTACGAACATCCATGCTAGCAATGAGATTAAAACATACGAATGACGCTACCGAAGAGAAGTGTCCTACCTATTCGTTCCTCGTACGGCAACAGATTGGATTGGGCAAGAAGAAATCATCCTTAGATTGGGTCCAAATGTATAAAAGTTTCAATTGCATGAATATCTCATACGATTTTAAGCACGTTTTCAAATTTGTGGGAATTACATGTAGCCATAATCGGTTAAAGAATAATTTGTCAGTATCGTAGCTGTAATGTTAAGAATTTGGGGTGAAGAGATCACAGGGCAACAACATAAGTTACACGCTACTATAGCATAAAAGTTTCAAGTCATTATAATCTATACATACGGAGAAAAAGGTACACTAACCTGTAAAATCCATGTTCTGAGAGAAACAGATTTAAAGATGTACAGATACGCCTAGCACTTTTGATATTGGAATGTGTACATTTACTATGGCCATACACTCCATTTTTGTATTTGTATATTGGAATGTACCAACAAATTACATTTGTGTCCGTAATAATTAAGAGATGTGCTTCCTTTTTCGGGATGACGGGGACAACTTTATTTAAATGTTTCTCCATCTACTCCTGAAATAAATACTTGACGAAATAAATACTCGAGGTTTGTAGGTAACCATTATTTAATTCTGGCACAACATTAAAAATATACAATCTAAAATAAATGTAACATCTCAGCTGTAAGAATACGTAACTACAGTAGAAAAGAACAGCTCAAAAAGATATTTTACCCGTGCTTAGCAACTAGATTTGGTTGCCATTCTTTTTTCGGGTTAGGGAGAAAAATGTTCTCTGAAACCACAGTGTTAGTGCCACCATAAATGGGAATCTCCTTATTGAACAGGAACTAAAATTTTTTTATGACCAAACAGTTTTTTGTACATTTTTTAAACTGTCAAAAGTAAAAATTATTGGGTTATGGTTAAAAAAAAAAGAGAAACTGTCTGTTTAAAAATTTAAAAAGATTGGATTAGCAGCTGGATACAACTAAAACAAATGATAATACCTTTTATTGATTCCATTACAAATAAAACGTATTACACTCAAATATGTAAAAGACAATACTTCCACAGAGTAAAAATTGATACCAATTTGAGTAATATTATGCCCGAGTAACTTTTTAATGTTTTTAGTATCTCAAGGAACTATAAAGGAATCCAAGTTTTCAGTTTTCTGCTTGTTCGATTTATTAATGTAATCCATCCTTAAAAGAGAACTTTTTGTTTTTGTTTAATGCAAACATAAAATAAAAGCTTATTTTCAGTCGAATCTAACTTTCCTGATTCTCTTATAAAACCAAAACCTACTGTTTAAAGCATATCTGAACGGCTATGAACATCCAGCAAGAGTAAAACTGGCGGATTACGCACGATACCGTGAGGCAGCACCATACAATTTAGGACACCGTCTGGCTACTATTTTCAGGAAAATTCTATAGGTCTGCAAATCATTCTTAGAAATTAGCTGGGCAACTGAGTATGGTATCTACATAAATTCCTTTCAGTTATTCCAGGTTTAACTTGATAGAAGCTTATTGCTTCAGAACAAAGTTGTCATCGCCAGGAGTTTAAATTGATGACTATAGTAAAAGGTTTTGAAACACTTATGGCCGATCTTACCAAAGTCGTTTAACAGCTAACCTCGATTAATCTCTGTTGAAACGGAGAATTGCGTCCCACCATTGGTTGGCGGGATGGGTTAATCTTGGTTAGTCATTAAACGACTTCGGTGAGACCGGCCCTTATCCTATTACAGAACGTCCGGCGTAGCAAAAGTGGACCGTAGTGTTCCAAACCAGCCCACCAACCAACTCAGAAGATAAGTGGAACCAAAATACTTAGTAAAAATGCACATTTTGTACATATATCTTTGTTATGTTTAGTGGCGTAAGGAAGAAAAGTGGGTGTTGTATGACCCCCACCCCCCATAAAGATTACCGAATACACATATATGCAAGAACTGCTGAATTAACTTTGAGATGCCATTTGAAGTAGTTTCTCCCCCTTCGAATGGAAAAACCTTTGTTATACTTAATGTTTCAGATTATACAGAATAAAAACTATCTCATCCTACAAAATCTAAGGATCCCCGCAAGACGTTTGAATATCTGGAGATGACTTCAAATCCAGGATCATTTCAAATAATTACACATTGTGCATTTAAATCACAACTTTCGTATACTTTTATTAGAATTTTAAATTCTAAATGGAGTTTAAAAATACAAGTAAAAAGACAAAAGTGAAATAGAAACACAATGTTAATTCTTTATTATCAATAAGTAGAGGGCATCAACTTTTCTGGTATTACCTATCAGCTTATCAAGAATTCAAAATTTGAAGACAGAGCTAGGTGTAAAAAAAGTTGCTATAGCTAAAAATCAGTTGGAAAAACTATCTTATGTTATTACATAAATTGAAAATTTATAGCCACAGTTGAAGTACAAACAAGTAAGTTTTATTTTTATTATCTTTATTTAACCTATAATTTGTAATAGTCTCAATTCGTTTCATATTTTGATCTTTTTAAAGGGGAGGTGGGTCATGTGCGCTTTTTAAGATTCTGAACGGTTACAAAACATCTAAGTAAACAGAGGAGTACAAACCTGCAAAATATAGTATTTTATTTGGTCAACTTATCTTACTAATTGGAAAGTAAAAATACAGATGATATGCAAACAAGACAACGCACAACACTTATTTTAAGTAAATATTTACAGCATAATATTCTTGGATTGAATAGCATTAAGATACCCGGCAACGCGTTTGAGAAAGCATGTCCTAGTTTCAAGTTTAGATTCAAGTGACTCAAGATTTCTTTAACTTTTCAATTTTTAAAGTACATGATATAATAAAATGAGTTTAAAATGTTTTTCATTTTTCTATTTTATCTTAAGTTGTTCTGGGAAATTTCGATTTAAGCGAGTTAAAAATATTAAAATTATACAAACTTTTAATCGGATTAAAGGGAAACTGAAATTTTAACAAATCTTTTGAAAGAAACCCTGCATTAAAGAAGAAAATTTAGCAGAAGTATCTAGTTGAGCACAATATAATTAAAAATATTAATATTTTGCATTTGTAAAATTAGACCTAATTGGAATAGATTACATAGATAAAAAGATATTTACAACTCAGGTTTAGGGTAAGTATTAACAATTGAAAGGCTGGGAGATGTTCTTTTAAACGCCAAAACATAGTTAATCAATACGTATTTAAATACTCTTGGTTGATATTTCAAGTACTTAACATGGTTTTATGGGTTTTAGAGAAAAATGAAATTATGCTAATATAGCCTCTGTCACAAGATCATGTAAAGTTAATGAAGTTCCTATCCTTTACATTTTATAGCAACGAAGCAAGTTTCACAATAACATTAAATTAGTTAAAACCTTTTTAATGAGATTTCGTAGATAAAATTACTCTTTATTACCATTTTTAAAACAAATCGAAGGCATTACATATTCTCCCCTGACAAAGAATTGACTCTCGGGGGAAAGTTATTCATATAAAATCTTAAATTCAAAATTACCACAAAATGTATAGTTCCCTCTTTTTCCACTTCCACATTTCAAAGCGCTGAACAACAGTTCCTGTAGAATAGATATCAACACGTTGAACAAACTCAGTTTTAAAAGAGACCACCAAGGAGCACTACCAAGGAAATAAAAATTCAATTTTTACAACTTCAGAGGTATTTCATCTCATAGCAGTTACTAGACACTCGTGGTCAGCAGTTTAAAATACATTTCTTCGTTGGAACAAGTAGTTAAATACGACGTCCGTCCAGCAAACATTTTCCGCCATAGATAGTACTGAATAATCCACAAACTTGGCTATCATTATTTACGTACAATTTTAGGGCATTAATCCCAACCGGAATCAAATTTCTTGACTAGACTGCACTTTGGATGAGTGAGACACTTTTACGGGAAGAAGGGACGGCAATATATTGGGTACAACACCACCTTCTGCAATAGTTACGTCACTTAAGAACTCGGATAGTTCAGAGTCACCCCTGATGGCTAACAGAATGTGCCTGGGGCCAATTCGACTTTTATGGTTATCTCTCGCTGCGTTTCCGGCCAATTCTATAATTTCAGCCACCATGTATTCCAAAACTGCTGCCAAATACACAGGTGCTGCGTTTCCTATGCGTGCACTATAGCATCCTCTCCGTAACAATTTATGAATTCTACCGACTGGAAATTGTACACCTGCTTGTTTGGACCGACTGTTTTTTGGCTTTTTCACAGCCTTTCCTGCACTTTTATTCATTTTCCAGACAGCTCTGCTACAGACTAAAGAACCACAAATAACTTTAAAAATCCAGAATAACATAAATTCAACTTGAAAAGATTATTTATAATATAACGATTGATCATGTCTTCTTCTTCAGAATGTTTTCTTCATTTCAGTTCTGTTCAGTTTCTGAATATATTAAATCCATTTCATCGGTTGCAGTTTTTCCTAGGACCAGTTCTGAATCTTCCAGTTCTGAAAAAACAAAAAATAAATATATTGATAAATTAAATAAAATATTAACTACATTACCAGATTTTGTCAATTTCCAGGATGTTCCTTTTTAAATATGCTAATACGTAGCTACAGGGTTAGAACTAGATCTTCACGTTGCAAAAAATTGGCTTGTGCTCCTACCACCAAATGCAGTTGGGAAACTATATAAGCATGTTTTCTCTCGCAACTCACAAATTAAAGAACGAACAACTTTATGCTTATCCATTCATAAGAAGGAAGGTATTTACAGTATTAATTTCCTAAATTTAGCGTTCACGAATAACTCAATGATTTCCTCGTATTTCAAGCTGATTTCAATTTCTATTATAATGCGCAGTATAAACATATTCCTTAGTCGTTCATGTCCCAATGAGGGACAGATATGATTTTATCACTTTCAACTTGTTGGAAAAGCGTTCACATATCATTCCAAATAGGCACAGAAACATTATTAAATAACACTGTTAATGCTGTTACTTAATTTAGATATATATTTTACAGTTCTAGCAGAGGAGTACCTTTTATAACTTCTTCATGCACAATTCAAATTTTAACATTATCGAAATCTATTCTAATGCGCCTAAATGTGACCCTACACACCTACATTTTGATATTTCTAATTGATAATCTTTTAACCCTAAAATAACTAGAATTTTGGATATTATATTTCCACTCATCGTTATTTATGTAAGGAACAAATTGTTCTCGTTTGGATCCTGTTCTCATGACGGAGAGCCTTATGCAAAAATTTTGTGTCCGGTGTGGCGCCTCTGCTACTGATGAACCCGTGGCTAATGCTTCTTTGCCACATCCTAGTTCGACCCTTTGTAGCTAAGTATTATTTTTGCAAGTTACTATTTGCACAAAATAGTAACCGATTAGCACAAAAAACTTGGACTTTCCCCGATCAAGAAGTAATATAAATTTGTAATCGAAGAAATGTTCTTGAAACCAGTTTCTGGTTATGGAAGTTGTGAGAGTGGAGCTATATTTGACATAAGGTTTGCGAAACTGATTTGCTCGCCGCACTCACACGTTGTGGGTTGAATGCCCAAGTTTTTTTCGTGACTCCAGGAAGCTTGTGGTGTGGCTAGTGAAAATAATTGCATTTAAACTTCAACAAGTTTTGGAGAATTGAGATTGGTCTCCAGGAGGCGATTCAGGAACATCCTTGGAGTCCTGGTCCTTCTGGGTAGAGCCGGGAAATGACGCATTGTAAAAAGGATAATGGAAAAAGTATAGGGTTGCCTGAGTAGAAATAAGGAAGGAAAAGAATGCAGCGTTCTCTTGGACATTGGCAATTTTTTTTGAGCCGTAGCACGTGGAGTGCTTCTTTTACTTTTTAATTTTTTACATATATTTTTTTGCATATTTCCTTGTCATTTGTTCTATTTTTGAACATTGTTATATAGATCAGTGGTATTGTATTATACTATAATTAAAGGCGATATAAAGCAACTTTGGGTTATAAATGACTTTGAAATAACAACAGCAATGTACTACACCACAACAGAAGTAATCCAATCACACATTTTCAGTGTACGAGAACACTTATTGTTTACTATTATTTCATCCAAATTCTTCCTTGGTTTCCTAGGTTTGGTTAGTTTATTCATTTCTCCCTTTTTTATTACATTTTTACCGTTACCATTTATCGATATATATAGCTTTTAAGCACCAGTGTAAACATGTAAGATGTCACTTAATCTGTGTTTTGTAACAAAAGCCATTACGTTTTTCAACATTGTCTTAGGAAAGAAAAATTGAAATCGTTTTAATTCAAAAATAGAGCTGCTGCCATTAGTCTTCAAGAGTATAATAGAGAAATAACTTACAGCCTAGGTTTTCCGAGACCTTACAAACTAATTATTGTTACTATTCAAATGACGATTGCCGAAGCTGAGAGATGCTTCTCAACTCTAAAACGGATTAATACAATTTTATCCTGGGGATTTTCTGTCTGGTTCCTGCTTCTAAAGTACAAGGACCCACTTTGTGTGTGTTGTCTTAGGAAGTAATGCTGGCCTCTCATATGGTGCTTCTATAATGGCCAGCCGAATGATGCTGAATGATTAGGGAGTTGATTATCGATACCAGAGTTCGGAGGTTCGAATTCCACTATGTCATAGATGTTCGTCGCCTTTTGGAATCGACTTTAAGTAGTTGGTCCCTGTCTCATTAGCCCTAGTGTTTCAAAAAGTAGATCGTAGTACTCCAAACTAAATCCAAACCCAACATGGTCAACAAACAACTGTGGATTGGTAGAGACAATTTTATAAAAAGCAAATGACCCAGCATTTGAAACAATAATAATATTATTTAAATAAAAGTTTTTCCCTGTTAATTAGATATATTTGCATAAAATGTTGTACTATATAACTATTATTATGCTTAAAACCTTTTGCATTGTATGAAAATATTCATAGGCTAATTCAATCGTTGCACTGTAAAAAAAATTATTAAATTTATTTTATAAAATATTTGGTTTTATAAAACTAATCATATTTTACATTGTTCTTGATTTTCTTTTGAATCATTATGATTTACACTTTCAAACTTTTCTTGTAACCAAATGCTCTTTGTAATATAATATGAATTTTTGGAGTTTAGTTTCACAAGACCATCAAAAGTCATCAAATATTGTTTATAAGTTGAATAACAAGAAAAAAAGGTGTTTAAATGATTATCAAAGAGATCGAATTCTAGTGGTATATCGTATCATTTTATCAAATACTGATTTAGAACATACATACAAAGAATACGTAAGTTTGGTTTTTGGTTTTGGTTTGGAGTGCTACGGTTTACTTTTTGCAACACGAGGGCTAATGAATACGTAAGATATTCTATTTATATAATTAAAAAACTAGTATGATTTATTTATGCTATTATTAGACTAAAACGTGTGTAATTATTTATTACATATGAAAGCAATGAAAAAAATTATTATATTATTAGTATTGAGAGCTGTAGTAGTTCAGTCAGCAAAAACATTGATTTCATAATCCGACCATTGAGACTTCAAGGCTCAAATCGGCCAAAGATCAGCCATATTCATTAATGGCGACGGGGGCACAAAACATTGGTACGTTTTTTTTTTTTTTTTCAATGCAGCAGGCGATACAGACATTATTCCAACTCCTTAACAAGGTTGCAAACCTGTTACTCATTTAGCACCACCCGAGAAGCACTTGCAGCTTAAAGTATGCTATGGACACGTGAGTTACATTACCCCCGCTGGGTCTTCAAAATTTAAAAACAAGGACCAAGTAGGAGACCCTCTAGCCTGGGCCCTCCACCCCCAGAGGTATCGTTTGAGAACTTGGAGGACTTTATGACCACGAACATATTTTACTCTCCGCAGTCACCTTTAACGATCACGGCGGATTTTAGGCCGGCTCCAGCCTCGAATCCGCAACCTTTCAGTTACGAGATCGCTGCCTTTGCCGAATGAGCTACCGCAGCTCTATAACATTGGTACGTGGTCTTCCAAGTTTCAAAATTGTACCTCTGAGGAGGCCTCCCAAGCCTAGGGGGTCTTCTAATTGATCCCTGCTTCTAAATTTCGTGGACACACTTTTTAAGTTGTCTTAGGTCCCATAATAAAAAATGGCTAAAATATAATCGCGGTTGAGTAGTGGCAAATGCTGTACGAGCAAGTGTTCCCGCATTGGAAATAATAATAATAATAATAACCAGTATTGATATTATTTACATATTTCTTCCTGACTCTTCTCTTAGTAATCATTTTTCCTTGAAAAAAAAAAAAAGAAAAAAAGAAAAATTGGAAAAATTTTCACCATCATAAATCTGGTCTACCCCGAAATAATTTTCTTTCGACACGATGTTCCTTGACACAAAGGTTTAAGGAACAACCTTTCCCAGTACAGGGTAATTGCGGCATATGCCGCTCGTTAACCAAATCGGCCCACCTGATACAAACATAGATGATAAACTGCTGAGATGTCAAAATTTTTGAAATCTCACACCTGTATAACGGTCTCAAGCTGAGACAGCTAGTCGCTACAGTCGCTGACTCATCTGCCTACGCGCGAAGTGTAAAGGTAATTTATTTTCCTCTGGTAGCTTGGTATTGATAAATAAAACCGGAAAACCGGATAAAGCTGGTCAGAAATCTTAAGTATGATAAATGGAAAAGGACGAGATTAAAATTAATATTTTTAGAAAATCAGTTAAATAAATTCAACTCGAGATTGTAGCACGAATAGGTTAAACTTATTTATTCTACGGGTTTTCTCTTTTACTATACACAAGATTTTTAATCGTTTTTTACTTAACTTCACTTGTGTGTCTGTTGATATTTTGAAATTCATTGTTAGCTATCTTCCTGACAAGCTGGAGATCTGAAATTTTGCACATAGGTTCAATACAGGTGACAATGCAATATTCAATCCCAAAATATTTGATTGAACGAAAAAACAAAAGCAAAATCAGTTTGGTAAAGGCAAAAAGGTGTTCAGCGTACTCAGAATCCTAACAATAGAGATTATAAACTAGTATCGCCATCTATTTGCAAGCGGTATAACTAAAAATTCAAACAAAATTTTTACTTTTTAGTGCATTTTTTATCGCTTTTCTTGTTAAAGAAGAGTGATTTTTTAAAAATACTTTTTTACATTTATTTCTTGTGGAGAAATTTACGTAGTTTGCCAAGGCCGCGGCCATGATATTTAGTTTTGGGGGAGGAGGGAACTCCAAGTAGACTGAACCAATAACATATTTGGTAAATACTATATAAAATTTAATTTTAATATTTAATATTTATAATAGCATTAAAATTATATAAAATTTATTTAAATATTTAATGTTAATTATATATAAAATATTACTGCTCTTTAAATTCTTCAAAATTATTCCGCAAATTGATGATCCATATATAGCAGGGATTGGCAAAAACCGGCCAGCGGGCCGGATTTGGCCCTTTTGCTTACTTTATCCAGTCCGTTGAAAAATTCTGCATGCAATTTTTTTAACCTCCGATTTTATTGAAATCAACAGTATTTGTATGCGTAGTGTATATATAAATAATGAAAGATATATAAATAATAGAGAATATTATAATTTGAACAGCTGTAACCATATCCCTACTTTAATGTATGCAACATACCTACTCTCATACATGCGTGTGGTCAGCTTACTACATAGAATTGAACGTGTACTCCTGTCTCTCTTCGAGGAACGATAGACCGCTGCAAGCATACTGTTTATTTTGATTTAGAACTAGTCGCATACTCGTCATTTCGTTTGAGACTTATGTTTATTATTTTGCAAATATAATAATAAATTGAAAAAGTGGACTTTTTGTAGGTAAAATTTTAAACCATTGGTTTTATTTTATTGTAATAATTGAATTATTTATTTGTAGGCCTTTGTAAAATGAGTCAATCTAAAAAAAGAAAATTTGATTTGGAGTGCAGATATTTCAATAAAGCATGGAAGGTAAAATACCTTTTTACAAACATTGATAAGAAAGCAATTTGTTTAGTTTGCAAGGAAACAATTGCTGTTTTCAAGGAATACAATTTAAACGGGTATTTTAAATCAAAACATCCAAAATATGCATCACTTTCTACTTCAGGAACCAAAATATGCTTTAGGAACTTCAAAGTGCAATTTAAAGTGCTGTAAGACAATTTATTATTACTATTATCTTTTATTAACTGTCAAATTTCTCTGTCCAAATGCTTTAAAATGATACTTATAGTGTTTTTGTCAAAAAGATTTCTTGGGCAGGGAAAAAACTCCACCCAGAACATTCGCTTGTGCACAGCGTAAGCGATATAGTCCTCCGGCCAGGGAGACATTTTGAAAATTTCATTTTGGCCCTCGCTTACAAGTATTTGCCCACCTCTGATATAGTAATGACGCAAATGAATGAATTTATAAAATAAGCACGAGAATCGCACTGAACTTGAAGAGCCGCTTTGGACGATTTTTGTACTATTGGAATAAAAATCTGCTTTTAAAAACACCAAAGTTCTCTATATTTAAGCATATTTAGTCTCTCAAATTTAGTTCCCCAGCCGTTTTCTCAATAAGTACTGTTTCGCAAAATTGATGATACATCTACAGTAATGAGGCAAAAAAATGATCTATAAAATAAGTACGAGAGCCGCACTGAGCAGCATTTGCCGACCATTAGAATAAAAATCTGTTTTTTTTTAAAAAAAAGCATCTCGGTGTTTACGCGCTATTAGTCTTCTATCTTAAAAAAATAAGCGTCTTTATCTTAAACCTGCCTTACGAATAAGCATATCTTTGAATGACACAAATACTCTAAATATTTTCAAATACTTATGTCTCCTTTTATCAAAGCTAATATTTTTTGTGCATGTTCTTTTTTACATTTACGGAGTTAGTACATTCAGGAAAATCAACGTAATCGAATGATCCAAATTGGAGCACTTTTTTTTTTGTTTCTTAAACATAGTGTCAAAACATTCCCGCTTCATAAATCTACATTAGAGAACACCAAGATTACTATTTGATTCATACCTCTTTCAATGAAATGCAACCTATCGCGATGAAGTGTCTGTAGGTGTACTTAAGATAACTACATTTCTTTCTTTTTTTTTCTAAATATATTGGTAAAAGTGAAGACTTCCTTTTTTATTGTTCCAGTTAAGGACGCTCTCTCGTTGCTGTTTCCTAACATAGCTTGGAATAGCTCATTTTCTATATAATTTACCCTAGTATCACTTTCATTTTGTTATACTTTTATAGTCGCATTTTTTCAGAGTAGTTATTTAGGGAGATAATTTTATATATCTGTTTAGTTTTTTTTTTAAACTTTCTTGCTCCCTAATGTAAAATCTAAGATAAAAGTCATTTTGTAAATTGCTCTGATTTTAAAAAAAAAGTTACTCTAGATTATGTAGAAAAATATAATTTGATCATGGTCTTATGAAGTAAACTGCAAGGAGCCTGATAAGAGGCTTGGATGGCTAATGGAGGTTACAGTCAAATTAAACAAAAATGTCAACTCATTTAGATGTTTGGTTTGGAGTGCTACGGTCTACTTTTTGCAACACGAGGGCTAATGAGACTTAAACCTACAGCTTAAAGCCGATTCCGAACGGATACGAACATCCATGCTACTGTGGGATTCGAACCCACGAACTCCGGTCGTATTTAGATGATACATTTTATATTAAACTTTTACATCGGTAAAAAGGATATTTAAAAAAGTAGTAGTAACAGATCCAACACAAATCCAACACTCTTTGATTCTGTATTAATCTCTTTCACAAATGCGTGGTAATAAATTTTAAATTCGTATCAAGGACGTATTTATAGAGCTGAAGCCGGGGGGAGAGGTCTAGACACTCCTCAAAATATTTTCAATGTATGCATTTCAAGATTTTTAAAAAGTAATTTAAATTTGTGTGCATCACTAGTTTCTACTTGAAATGTTGAAAGATCGTTTTCAACCATGAAAAAAAGTAAAGATATTTCTTCGCAATAGACCGGGTGACCAGAGGTTGAGAAAATTTAGCATTACTTTCGGTACATATAGGCATGGCTATAAATGCAGATGAAAGTTTAAACAACCTGGTCTTCAAAGCTAGAAAATTGACTGCTGAAAACGGTAGTTTATAAAGTACTGATTATGTCCTACCGTTTTTGAATTTTGATGTCATACAGGTATACAGTTTTGTAAAAGAAAAATAAAGGAATATGTTATAATTTTTTTTCTAATTTTTTTTTTATTTTCCTAGTTATTTATAAAATTATTTAAAATTCTTCTAGCAAATACTGGAGCTTAAATTAAATCTATTTTAAAACTAGTAAAAACAGCGTAACATAAAAGAATTCATGTGGTCGCTAATAAAATTTACAATATAGAATGAAATTACGTTTAACATATTTATATATACGTTACTGTGAATGCCCGAAATTGGAGAATGTCGAAATTCACCGATGAGTGTCTACACACACTAAATACCTCGGTGAAAGACCAAATATTTTATTATATTCTTACATATTCGTACTATTACTGGTGTATGTCGGCAATCCCCATGTACTAATGGTGAATGTTGAAAAAAAATATTTTTGTTACGTTTTTAAATTATACTTTATTATTAAAACATATAATGATATATGGTAAAATAGCACATACCATGAAGGAATACTCCAAAGTCCCTGAATCCATTCCAAAGGAAAATATAGAAGAAGAGTTTCAACCTACTACGCCTTCTATCCAGTCCTGACTAAACAGAAGTTTATTTCTATTAAAAGAGCGGCCGCAAAAGATAATCTTCTAATGTATGCAACGAAAATGTTACAAACATCAAAAAGAAAATATCCTCCTACTCAAATCGATGACACTGTACGAATACAAGTCCCTGATGTCGACCTTGGTCGTACAGAAGTCCGAAATGTTTTGGTGGTTGTTGTTGGAATCGAAAACTCCGATTTTTATAAATTAGTAAACAAAAATGGTATCCTCAAGCAACTTTATACCCATAATCAGTTTCTATTTTGTAAAGAAAAGTTACTATCCATAGATGAGGTTTCTTCTCAAGAAATGTCGCTGAAGAAGCTACTGCAGCTAATTCGAGAAGTGGAGGGCATGGCCATAAACGCTGTCACTGCAAAAAGATGTTTCATTACTAAATCCCATTGTAAAAGGAAGGGACTCTTGTGCAATTCAAATTGTTACAACAGTTTAAATTTTTGCAACAAATAAGATAGTTTAACTTCAATCTCATAATTAAGTGAATTATTGGTATTATTTTCTGTTTTAAGGGTGTTCGGTTTGTTTTAAGTTCAACAGTTACGTGTGCTAGTAATATATATTTGACTGCATTACGCAGAAGAAAATATAAATATCCGACGTGTTCAACATTCACCATTAGTGTATGGTGAATGTTAACATTTACTGGTGTAAGTCAGAAATAAGGGTATTTCGGACATTCACCGGTGAAAATCGACATTCTCCAGATTTCGGTCTTTCACATTCACATATACAGGCAAAACTATAGATGTATGTATAAGACTTATGTATGAAATGTATGTATGTATTTCGTATATATATGTATGTGTAATGTTTATTTCTTTTAGGACATTGAAAGTTTACTGCACTTTAGATTAACACTTCATCCCTCCTAGAAAAAGAAATCCTGGCTCGAGGTCTAGTCAAGGAAATTGAGTTTATCGGAGTACCTATCGAAGTGGAGAGTCTTCTCTTTAACCTCCGGAAGTAAAAAGATCAAAACATAAATTTAGGGCATCAATGCACAAGTAACTAAACAGGAATTTAATATATTCCGACTTCAAAAGAAGCAAGGAGGTGAGTACGTTCTCATAAAGAATTATGAGTAACCAACGCTTTGTCTAATTAAAAAGAAAAATTTTGGCTCATGTCACTGTTTCGTGCTACTAACTTTATTCAAGAACTCAAATTTGAAACCACATATGAAACCAACTTGCATAAAACATGTCACTAAAAATAAAAGCTTGGTGACATTTTTTCAAATTACTTTTTTTCCTTATTACTTAAATAAAGAATCTTATATGACAGTGTTTTTCAACTTGTGGTGTGGAATACACGATGCAAAATTAGCAACTAAATATAGACACACGATTAAAAAAATAAATATATAAGTGTTTTTGAAGGGACAAGCACCAGTTTTATAGAATTTTATTTTTTATTTAAATTTATATAATTTAAAAAAATTATGGATTTTAAAAGTTATTAGAAATTACATGTCAAATGTGCGAGAGGGTTATCTTGACACCCAATGTGAGCTCATACTAGTGAGCTCATAGTAATTTCTATTCCATATTTGTTGGATAATTTTTGTGTTAAGTAATTAACAAATACTTGTAATAGTTTTATTAAAGAAAATAGAGTTTTTGCCAATATATATATATATATATATATATATATATATATATATATATATATATATATAATATATTATTTCTAAATATTGTTTCCTTGTAACATGAAACGTATTCTAACATGTTTTTTAATTAAGGGTTGTTATAATGCAATAAGATAACAAAACGACCTAAGTCCATTGTTTTAAAATATCGGCAAACTGACCGAACAGTTGAAACGAGGAAAATAAGTCATTCTTTCCTATGAAACTGGGTAGCTAATTTCATCTGCAAGGCAGGTGGTCACTCCAATTAATTTTTACTAACATTTTTTTTTCGCCTGCAGCGATAAAAGATGGATTGTGACCACTATCGACAATGCGGGAAGATCGTTTATTGTTGACGTACCTAAGGTTCTAAAAGAAGATCTGTCGCACTAAAAGGGGTGAGAGAGATATCTGCTATGGAGATAATTTCAGTTTGGGTTTTGTTTGGTTTGGTTTGAAGAGCTACGATCCACTTTTTTGTAATACGAGGACTAATGAGATCGGTATCTACTGCTTAAAGCAGATTCTGAACGCCTACGAACGTTTCTGCCACAGTGGGATTCGAACACACGAACTTTGATACCGATGATCAGTGTCCTAACCATTCGAACATCGTTCAGCAAGGAGATAATTTGGGGATTGTTATAACTGCTTAATCATACGTAAGTAAATTTTAATGTTGGTTACGAGCACTGCGGTCTACTCTTTTACTATACGACGAATAATGAAACTGGGACCTACCGACTAAAGCCGATTCCGAATGGTTTCGAACTTCCATATCATCATCGGAATTCGAATCTGAACTTTGGTACCGAAGAGCAATGTCCTAACCATTCGGTGTGAATTTTAAGACTTTCTTAGAGAATTCTGGTTGGAGGACATTCTTCCATACTTATCGCACTTGATGGATTTTTCCACTGAAACATGCCCTTAATGATATATAAGATCAGCAGTAGACTAGGTGACTGAGACGCTGCTTTTCAAACACGATTATCCATTTTACTAAGTCATGGTCCAATTTCTAGCTAGATCTATTACCAGGCTGCGAGGGGTTTTCCTGTGTCCAAATGTGTAATAAATACCAATATGAGCTTGCTATCCATAGAAAAGAGACTTTTATATCTCTATTTCATGAAAACAATTTGAATTATAATACGTTTATACACATAGTAAAAATATATTACTCATTGAGTGAGTACTATTCAAACAATGAACAACATTTCCTAAAAAGGTATCCTACAATGTCTTTCCATAAAAACTAGAGTTCAATATTTATACGATCATTCGATAAGTTTTCGGTAGACTGTATATATGAGGATATACTATATGGATTTTAAGATTTGAAGTTCCCCCCCTTGGAAAATTTCTTGCTACCCCTCTAGGGAACACAATTCTCTATCTTAATCATTTTATCTATTGAAAACAGTGTTGTGGTTAAAGATATCGATTTTGATGCTCCAAAGTTAAAATTTGCTTGACAAAATTTAAAAAAAAAAAGAGATTTCCAATATTATATTAAATCATAGTTTGTTGAATCATAGTCTGGAGAACAAAACTTTTAAATAATTGAGTTTACATTAAATTGTAAAATATAAAAGTCATATCCTAGATACTATTATTCAGAAAAAGATGTCTTATTTTGTGCATTAAGCTAGCTTATTAATAAAAAGGCGTTTTACTCTTTTTATTTATAAAAAATGCTTATATAATCAACAAAATTTCTCCCTCTTTAATAACCAATTGAATTTAAAAATGGTATCTTAATAAATTTCAATTTTACATTTTGGTGAACATAGAAACGACAAATTTTAACTCTACCAGGTACTTTGCCTGGACTTTGCATCAGACTTTGCTACGCTATTAACTTAAATTAAGAATAACTAAAATAATTTTAAATAAGTATACTGGAAATGCAATAAAAATACACTTTTGCAAACTATTTCTGTTTAAACTTTAACTGAAGTTCAAAAGATTAAGGTATGTTGACCTTGCTATCAGAATAACAATAAATAACAGAGAGAATTGAAATTTATATATTCACCACTTTCCAAGATAAAGGCTTGTCAACTACACACTTGTTAAAACCTATTTGATCTATAAATTAATCTCACCGCTGTGTTATCATTCGATAAATTTCTTTCTTCTTAAATTATGCATGACTGTAACTATTACTTAGCAATCAAACGTTAACGCCCTACTGAATCCGTTAGTTCGAGAACAGCTGTCAAAGTTTTGACACGAGGACTGAAGTCGGCTGATTGATAATAAGCTACCGTGAACAATAAGTTCTGCCCTTAGGTAACATTGACAGCGACTATTCGAACACAGGACATCAACCGAATAACTGTTTCCAGGGCACAGCACTGATTCACCGATAAGCGGATTCTTTCGTTTTTGGAATGTTTCGAAAAAGAAGTTATGTACCATAAACTCTGAACTTTTGTTCATGTAGAACACAACTGCAAATACTAAACTTCAAAGAATGTTTGTTAGTACCTATAAAGGTTGACTGAACTTAGTTGAATAATAAAAGTTATTCACACGCTTAACTCGTTACATTATCAGAAATAACAGAAAAATAGCTAGTGTTTTTCTGCGTAATTACAGGTAGTATTAGTGAGTAAACAACAAAATAGAGATAGAAACACAAGTGAGTATATTCAAATTTATTCTTGTAGTTAAGAAAACAGATCGACAAATACAAAGTGTCTTTCAGCCGACAAGTGATGTTTCCGATCCACTGATAGGATAATCTTATTTTCATTAAATATTCAATTATGTTTATTAAAATGTTATGAAAATAGATATATCTATGGATTTCTTCTTTTACAACTGATGATTTGACACATGAAATGAAGAAAAATGATGAATGACTCATGGAAGAAGTTTAAACATGCTATATAAACCACATAGCTTCATATTATTGCAGTGGAAAAGAAAGATTGAACATGTACTTTCTCCAAATTTTACTAAAATTAACATAAAATATGTTTATCACTTGCGTTTTCATTTTATTTCGTTAACTGTTAGATATAAATATATATATAAAAAACCTTAAATGCTTGTGTTATAATGTTTTCAATTACTATCGCACTTTTAGTAAAGAAAAAAGTCAAAACATTGCATTCTAAAGCAACATTTATCAAAATTTAGAATAATAGATAATATCTTCAGGTTAAAAAATGTGTTCATAAGCATTTTAATGAGGTTTTTAACAAAAATACATAAATTAAAATAGTTAAAGCTGTAAAAGTAAGACACTTTATGATACTATATTATAATACAAAATGTTGCAGAATGTTGAAATGTTTTGGATACGGTTCATTATTGCTTAGTCACATTTGGCAGAGAGGGTGCCGTTTATTCCTTTAAACCTTGCTTTGACTGAATCCTTCTAAAAATATGGGGGACATAAAATAACCTCGAAATGATATTGCTGAAATCCACCAAAACACTGTAGTTAGTCCAGCATTAAAAACACCATGAATGTACAGTTCCATATAATTAAAAATAGTTTGGTTGGTTGGTTGGTTTGGAGTACTACTGTCTACTCCCTTCAGCCAATAGTTTGGTCCAATCTAGAACAATATTTTCGGCCGTCGATACACAAATTAAAGTCATTGCATTTGTACAAACTCCATGAGACCGAAAAACATTCATTGTTATATCTCCTTGATCACGTATTCATACAACACAAAACATCAAAGCACAAGCATAAAACGTAAAATCTTTGGAATTTAATTCGAATCATTGGTGGGATGATTTCAAAGATGGTCTTGGAATACCTGAAACAGAAAATTGCTGCATTAAAATATTTGTTTTTCCATATTGGTGAGGCATTTAACACAGGATTAAAATAAAATTACTGGTATATCAGAGAACATGTTGACTCAGATTTCAATGTTTCATCAGTTAACTCAAATGTTATATAAAAATAAAAATTAACAAATAAAAAAATCGGTTGTAAGCAAACATTTGCCCCTATAACATTGCAAAATATATGACTATTTTACGTAGGTGGTTTACGTAGGTAAAAATTATCCATTTCTTTCGCCCAAGTCTTCTAGCATTTGCCCATTGATTTCTACCCTCGTATATCTAATTTCTTAAACCGTTGTGGTAATTTTATAAAAGTTTGATTTTTAATTCTTCAACTTGTGCCCCTTCTGTATTATGCAGATAATTTTCCACTAGAAGTTTGCACCAAAGAAGGACAAGGATCAGTGATTCGAATTCACTGGTGGGAGACTGTCAAATGTGGAGAAATTAATAGTGGATTATCATTGCAATATGGTAAAGTCCACTATCGCATAAATCTGTTTTGTGGATCGAGAAATTTAAAAGTAGATTAGCTGATAACATTTAATTGGATAATTTGATCAACAATTACTTTTTATAATAAGCTATAATTACAATAATTCTAACTTTATAGTTTTAAGTAGTATATTAGATATGTATAGTTTTATTGGATTATTTTCAAATACCAGTGGAAATTTTTAAAATTTATTCAGTGTACTGTGGTAATTTTTTTAACCCATGAGAGCTAACTTGACCAAAACTGATTCTGTGCATCTACAAGTATCCAAGCCAGCAATGGTAGATCTTAATACCATAAATTCCGATAACGAATGGCAATCAGCACCGAATCGGGCCCATATGGCCGTGAGGCCCTCCAGTCTTCTCCCGGTGGTGGTGGTGAGCAAATCGCAAGTATTGGGCCACTCCGCTCGTAAAGGCTCAAACCACGAGCGAACTCAGAAGACTGACGCTGGCGAGGAGAATTTGGAAGACTACTGGATGCTTAGCGGACCTCTTAACGTCGGAATTAGTGAGGGTGGCGCGAACCACGCGAGCCGAAGTAGGAGAGGAACAATGAGGAAGGAATTTAGCTCGTTACACCTAAAAACGGGAAACCGAAGAACCAAACTGAAAGAACAGGAAATTTAGAGAGGTGACAATCGAAACCCTTGGCCGTGGAACCATCACTCAAGAAGTCATTGTTCTGAAATTTGACCCATCCTGCATAACCCCCGTTACTCGGCTTGCTCTGAAACAGGCCCTCTGAAGCACCCTAATTGTTTCAGCGGTTGAAAAAGCCTTAGCTGATGACTGTAGAAAAAAATAGGAAAGTGAGCGAATTTTGAAAACTTAAGAAAATATAAAAAAAGCCGAAAAAGTGGGAGCTGAAAAGAGAGCAGTGGTCCTATTGGGGAGTGGGGTCCCTTAGGTTTGTTACGGAAGCCAGCCCATGGGGTTTTGGCTTCAACTGATGCTACTTAACGCAGCCTAACGAAAGGCAACACCTAACTTGTTTGATCATCATCCTGCTCGATTAATCCCTTACCTGTTTTGATGATATTTGCTTTCCTATCTTTCACTGTTTTGCTTTTAGAGGCCTTTAAAAGACAAAGTTTTCAGAAAAACGTCATAACTTCTTTATTTATGAGAAATTTTTATTCAAACAAAAAGATAAATGTAGATAAATGTTTACACTGTCACATTTAAATTCTTCTTATACAATATTAATACTTATATGTCTGATATTAATAATTTAAATTTTATTATATAATACGAATAAATGGTATGTCAAAAACAAGAAGAAATGGTAGGACAAAACCGAAACATAATATTATGTCAAAAACAATGTGCAAAAATATCGTATCCCATAATATTATGTTAAAAACAGGTAAAGGGGTTAATGAATTGTGCAGAGTGGTGTTACTTTAATGCTTCGATCACTTAAAATAATAACAATAATATTTGTTATCCCAATTATTCTTTTATAACATTTGTTGACCTCGTGAGAATTTTCCCCATATCAGTTACAATATAACTTTCATTTGTTTGAAAACAATGCAAAAAAATAAGGGTTTTTTAACCTATTTATTCGAGGGAACATAATGTGACATGATATTTTGTAAAACGTTTCCACTGCAGACTAAAAATCGTCTAATTGAGAATAAGGGCGATGACAAGTCCAATTCGGAAACAGGAAATAGGCTTTCACTAAAAAAAGGTAAGGGAATAATTTACAACATTTATTGACAGGATCGTCCAGTCTTTCAATGCCATCCCAAAATGTTCATTCACCTGCGAAGTTTAGCCAATTACAGGAAATGTTGTTCCTTGTAACCTGATACGAGGTTATACAACCCATTCTTCCTCTACATCGTGTGAGCCATTCATTTCGCCCGTGGGAGCAAGAAACAGCCTTTAATAGCATTGACCGACTGCTGGTGAGATTTTGGGTGCCCGCAGCAAGGACATTTACACGAGAAATCGGTCTCATCCATCAAAACCTACAGTAATATTCCTAATTGTAATGATCGCGACTGACACTTTTGTATGCTAACTTGTACTAAGTGTACAGAGTAACCCAGCAATGGTGAACATCATTACTTGAATACAGTTAATAAATCTTTTAGTATTGCACCTATGTGGAGAATGCTAGACCAATATGACGAGTATTCTAAAGTTTGGGAAAAAGGGTATAGAAACAAAGTAAAATAATAATGATGTTTATAAAATTCTAAGAGGAGCACACTACACTAGAGAAGCACAATACAATAACGCCAATTGTATTTTTATATTTGTTGAAATACCCTCGAATTTCATAACTGTTATAAAACACATGTAAAACAGGAAAATCAGTTCTCTTTTGGAAACAGTATTTGCACATAAAAAATCATCATTTGGTCATAGCTTTATATAGCTGTATGATATATAAATATTGCGATAACGGTTTCCAGAAAATGACCCATGTTGAATTGCTATCTTATCATTGTACCTTATATACACAATCTCGTCATCAACAAGCATGGAATATGACAAAAATTAAAATCTATGAATGATTTTTTTCAACTATTATAGCAATATATCATCGTTAGTATTTTTCCGAAGTGGTAAGAACGACGATATACAGTCGTTCAGTACTAAAAGGGTTTATGAAGATAGAGGGCATCTCTATAAATAGTATGGCAAATTTTCAACTATATACTGTTATTTATGATTTAGGATCTACATTTTATGATTTTAACAAGACTTAAACATACTTTTATTTAGGTTTGTTTTGTGGGGGTGTGCTCAAGTACATTAACTAAAATCAGGCAAATAATTATGTTTGTTATATAAAAATTCCTTCAAGCAATTTTTTAAAAATTAAAAAAACCTAATGTTACGAACTATAAATTTTAACATTCCTTGGTGTGTAATGTTATTGTCCGTTAGGGGTGTAGTTTTAAAACAAGGTAGTTGCTTGATTTTAATTATTGTTATTACTCTCAGGAGTTAATAGTAACTTCATATCAATATAAATTTAGCAGAAATGATTCAGGTGTTAATGGATTAAAAGCTGTTTTCATAGCAAAAAATATACCAGCACACCATATTTCTAACAACTAATAGAAATAGCATAAGCTAGAGGGAAATTTTTCTGGAGTTACGGGATAAGGGAAGTCCACGAGGTGTAGTTAATGATACTTTGATAGTGAAGCACAAGCTACTTAACTACTGAAATTCATTTGTTACAAGTTTTACACTAATATTTATTTAATATTCTTCCAAGTTGCTACAGCCTTTTACAGGCCAGGGTTGTTCCAATAAGTCTCTACCATCTAGTCGTATACGAGGCAATGCCCCTCCAGTCTCTCTTATTTAAGGTTTTTAAGTCGCTTTCTATAGAGTCAAGCCACGTAATTCGTTGTCTTCCCTAGTTTTCTAGTTCCCATGAATTTGGTAAATGTGAATTTCTTTTAATGGGTTGGTATTCTGAATTCTAAATAAATGTCCTAGCCACCGAATCCTGTGGCTTTTTACGATCTTACCAATGGTTGATTGTCTATATTTTCGGTGGATTTCAAAGTAAAACAATGATCTATAGAGATATTCAAGTTAATCCCAAATTAACTTCAATATACTGTCTTTCCAAACTGTGCTAAATATTTTCTCATTATTTTGCACTCAGTGGTCAATAGTTTCCTCCAACCACTAGATTTAGCCATTGCAAAGCATTCACAGCCATAAAGTATCACAGGTCACAATAGGGTTTAATATACCTTAATAAAATTTATTTATTACAGTAATTAAATATATGCAATCACTCTTTCCATTTGGATAACAAATTAGATCTGTGCGTAATGACAACAAAAGAAAATTTTTAGTTTCCAAATATTCCTTAGACTAGAGAACTAATTTGGTCAATTTACCAGTGTGCAACCAGAAGCTTAGGGAACATACAAATTAAACAAATGTTTTGGTCTGTTAAGCCTTGAATTTAATTTCAACGTACCCATCCATCCTTCCGTTTCCATGACAAGTCCTTTGTTTTCATAGGCGTGGAGAACAGTCTCTGCAGCGCAAGATGCTCTGTGTTGCAACTCGACACGATCGTCGTATAAATAGCTACTTTGGCTGAGAGGTCGATTCGAAGTACGACTCGATGCCATGCTGATGGGCAATGTCATCGTCTCCGGCTCAGATGAGAACGATGGACGACGCTTTTTACCTGCAAATGAGAAGAAAAATAATTGAATCTTTAGAGTTCAAGTAATCTGAAATAAATCATTGAAGTTACTCCTATCTAGGTTAAGCGAGTAATGGTGATTTAGGCAGCGTCGATTTACACGCATGGTGGCATATTACTTTGCAAATCATTTTGAGTTAACAGAACATTTCATGCGATCATTAATAAAAGTAACATTTTATATTCAGAGAATATAAAGAAATTAAAATTCAGTCTTCAACGAAAATTTTAAGGAAGTCGCCATCTTTAGCTGAATACAGCATTGATTGTGTGCACCAAATGGCCTTGAGTCGTTAAGCTATTATGTTAGAAGGTAGTCCCCTTTTATTTGAAGCCAAAACGCCTTTCCAAAAATTTCAACTAGTCATAAAGCTATTGATCAATAAGCCAGTTGTAAAATTAAATGTAAGAAATAAAAAAAATCTTCCTTCCTTTAAAATAAAAATTTCTTTAGGTTTCTTTCTATAGATTCAAATGTTTTTCGTTGATTAATTATCCTAAGATCTTCTACTCCAATAACTAAATCAATGCAACTTGAGAAATGGGAAATATTATCCAAAAGAATAAAATAAGATTTGCTTCAAATATCTTAATAAAAAAAGATATTCAGATATTAAATTAAAAAAAGCCAAACCTAGAAAGTCAAAAACTAATATTACAGAAGCATTATTCAAACAGATTTAATTTTATTTTTTAATGAGAAGGATGTTTATTTCAAAACGTAAGTTGAGATTACTGCACACAGAACTGCACATTGAAAGTCAAGATCCCATTGCACATTGTTGATCACGGAATTGAAAGTTTTGTTGTAGATGTAATAGTCGCTTGATGAGCGTCCAGACTAAAAATGTATTATTTTATTATATAAATAATAGCAGACTAAACCTTATTGGCATTCATTTGCGTCACCGGAAAGATACCAATCTTAAATATCCCATAAAAAATAATAAGTAGAAAACCAACCCGAACAGCTAAAAAACGAATGCCCTAAAGGCATATCATGTGAGACGAAGACATGCACCGACAAATGTTTTTCGCGACTGTTTGGTGCTGTAGAGGAGTGGAAATCTGCATGTGGTAGAGTATTCTCACCAACTTCAGCAACGTAACAGCGCTAAACAGTTGTCCTTGTGTGCAAAAGACTAGACCGTAGCGCTCCAAATCAAACCAAACCAAACAGTTGTGAATGCGTGTCTTAGTTTTGTGTGATAAGATCTTTGGAAAATCCAAACCTATTAATAAATCAAAAGAACCCGCATCTAAAACCGTTCAGCAAATTTCACAGAAGGCGCGTCCAGACGCAAAAATTTTTATTATTTTATTTAGATGTGAAAGAGTTTATCATATTATACAAACAGTTACAAACTTTTACTGTACACTTTTTTAACAATTTATTTTGTTTCTTAATCAAATTGTCTTACCTGATTTGTATTAAACAAGTTAAAACATTCTGTAGTCATGCAACATACCATGGATGGATCAAAAGGTAAATGTCAAAAGGTCAAATTTCAAGCATTTATTTCTTGATATAGAAATTCAGTGATATATACTTAACTAGTTTCTAATGAAAATAACTTTTAATAAAAACAAAGGAGATGAAATTATCTTCCTTACCAAAAGAAATAGTATTTGCTAATCTGTGAAGTACTTGTCATAGATACAGATGTAACTCATTTTTTCATCGGAGCTGATTAAAAAATGATTTCATTGTGTATAAGGTAACATGGGCACAAGCAGTTGCTCGAAACCCCATTTCAACGAATGGTTTAATTCAGCAATCACCAAATGGTGGTCCACGGACCACCAGTGGTCCGTAAAAAAGTTTTGATGGTAAGCAGAAAACGGATAATTATTTATTATAAGCTGCAACACAACTAACAAAAAATTTCATTAGCATTCAGATTAACAAATGAAAACTAACAAAACTTATGAATTATGTTTATTATTTTTTTAATCTTAGGTATTATTTATTACTAATCTTAAATATCATCACTGAGCGAGAAAGTACTAAAAATTTCAATTCTTTTTGCAACAACATATTTGTGCAAAAAAAATTTTATTTGTCACATTAAAACTCGACATCGCTCTTGGCTTGAAATAAACTCAGCTCTCCGTCTTACAGTGCCGTTGTTGGAGCCAAAACTTTAAATAAGGATGGTCGATAAGCAAGAGCATATATCAGGGGTGGCCAATCTTCTGCTCGCTAGCCACATGTTGCTCTTTGAAGGATTATTTGTGGCTCTCGATAAATATACACGAGTTCTTTTTTCATTTTTGTGTTATTCTAGTAAAAAAAAATTATTACAACTGACGGAGCTCCGGCAATGCTAGATAAAAAAAAAAATAGGTCTTATTGGGCTTTTAAGAGATGATTCTCAAATTCCTTAATTCATACCGATTCACTGCATAATTCACCAAGAAATCTCGTTACAAAATATTTAAAATATCCTGATGTTATGAAAACAGTGTAACACACTGAAAATTACATTCGTACCAAAGCAAAAATTCATCGACAATTCAAACATTTCCTTTAAAAATTAAAAGACGAAGAACTTCCACCTGACATTCAATAAATATAATTTATGTAAAAAAAAATTTTAGTACCTTTTTTGCATATTTTTTAAATACTATTTAATTGCGGCTCGCGAAAAATTTTTAACTTTAAAAAATGGCTCGGACTATCAAGGAGCTTGGCCACCCCGGGCATATATCATACTAAAAGTAGGCAATTCATTAAAGTTTTTGTTTTACATTACGATATAATTTTTTTTCTTTTAGTATGTGCATTTTGTATCAATAAAATAAAAGTTTGATTATTATTGATTAAATATATTTACTGTGTTTTTTGTTTTGAATTTATATAATTGGCGGTCTGCCAACTAAAATTATATATGTAGTAGTTCTAAAATTCTAAAACTTGCTGATTGCTGGTGTACCGGTTTACTTTCCCACGATGGTTAGTACGTGCATGCACAGCTGTGGAAGAAATATTTTAAGAAGAATTTAGATGCAGCTGTTGACTTTGTGTTTTAGGGACCCATGCAGAGGAGTTATAGATCACGGAATGGCACAAGCATAACGGTTAAGCTCTCACAGAAATGTAACCGTGAGTTATGGGGACAGGGGCTAAAAAATGTCAGCTTTCACAAAAGCGGCTATTTTAATGAGCCCACTTGCACTCCCGGGTGCAGATGTGGGAAAATTTCACCAACAAGCGATTGGCAAAGAAAAAAAAAGGGGCGTTTAAACCAAGGTGATGAGTTGGGAAAGAGAGTGAAGAAAAAAGAGTCTAGATCGGGATTGAAGAGTTGCTGGACATCCAGAGAACCCGGACCAGCAATCGATTCCCGAACCCGCATGCCAGCATAGACGTACAGCAAAATAACGGCGCTACGCCAGTACTGACGGCCTTTACGCCTGAAGTCCATGACCGTCGTACAGCCCGATGTAAGTGCCAGCCTACTCCCTTGTAATTACTGGAGGTAAACTTGATCTTATTCATAAATCATTACCTTGGGTCTCGAAATCTATGATTAAGTAGATTAAAGTTGATTAAGTAATAACGCATAAAAACAAAAAAAGAAATTAATGAATTGTTGTAATGATAAACGTTGAGTAAAGAAACGTTATATATAGATATTAATCAAGAAATAATGTTTGTAAATGATTAGTGTACATAATAAATGTTTTAGTTCAAATATAAGGTATCACCTTTTTTACCGTGTTTCCCCTTTAAGAACGAACACTGATATTAGCGTTGTAAGTACATTACAACAGCTGGTTTAATCAATTTTGGTTTATAATTACATTTTGGTTACATTTCAAGCTACAAAACTTAGAAGAGTGACGATACGCAGTTAAACAATAAGCTTCCTATCAGTCCTTGATCTCTGACGTGTATTTCACGGAAAAACAGGAATTTCAAAATCTACACAACGTGCTAGAAAGTTACAATTCTTTACTCAGAGTTATTCTCTTCTCTTATAAATGGTTTAGAAGAAGAAACAAGTTTACTATAGAACCCACCTCTTTTTTGAGATAACCGCCCTGTTCTGCCTACTTTCACAGCGGTACAATAAAATGCGTGACTCATTGGATCATTTTCCTTTCTTCGTGTCTGAATCAGTATTCATAGCTATAATGGTATAACACTTTTTAAATGATTTATTCCCAAATCAAAAGATTTAGAAATAAAACGGGTGATGTAAGAGAACTCGGTCAAGTTTGAGCCTTTATTTGCCAAAAACTATATCTTAGCTACGGGTCCTGTACTAAAACATAATACGGTACGTGAACTTCTCATGTATTGTTATTTCTAACCATAAAAATAGGAAAAAGTTAGTAAAATAAAACTCTTAAACTGCCTTCACTATAGAGTTGAATGTCAGGGCCGTCTATGTCCTTTAGGTTTTTGGTTTTGGAGCGCTACGGTCTACTCTTTGCAACACGAGGGCTAATGAGACCGGGACCTACTGCTTAAAGCCGATTCCAAACGGCTACGAACATGCATGCCATAGTGGGAGTCGAACCCACGAACTCAAGTTCCGAAGGCCAGCACCCTAACCATTCAGCCATCGTTCGGCTCTATGTCCTTTACAGCTCGTGGCACAAAACTGATCTACGCCCCTACCACCATAAATAGCGAGAAAATAAATAAACATGATTGTTTTCCATCATATATTCAGAATAAACTAGCAAAATATTTTGTTAATTCTTAAAATGTTCCTAGCACATTAATTTTTAATTTTACTTCTATTTTTACTTTCTTAATACTTAACAATAGTTTTAAACTCTTTGTAGGTATTATTTTGCTAATAAACTGAACAGTTTTTTTAGGGGAATATTTCTTGTTTGAACGTTGAATTTTCATAGAAAATTGGTGCATTTCTAAATTTAAATTTAGTTTTAATAACTTTAAAATTTAAACAAATACCCTGGATTTGTATTAAGGCATATAAGGCATATTTGGTAAACATTTTGTAAGAATCTATAACAAGTTTAGTCTCTTGAAGCATTTTTAAAAAATAAGAAAATTCATCAAAAAATCATTTACAAACACATTTGATTTTATAATAAAAAACTATTTTTCAACTTTTCCTTATTTCTACTCGGGGCGAATCGTTCTCTTTCGGACCCCATTTTCTTTATCATGCGGCGCCTCTAAGACTGATGCGCCAGTGATAGATGCCATGCTTGCCACGTCCTAGTTACGGCTCCTGCGTTTATTTTATGTAAAATCAAAAAGCTTTAAGTTTAACGTTAGTTAACAACATAACCAAAAGAAACTATTGAATGTACCTACATCATATAACAGAAAAGGCATATATATATATATATATATATATAAAAGAAAATGCCCCTTTACTCGTTATTAAAAGTACTATGTTTCATAATTTTTGCAATTTCCTATATCCCTTTTCCCGTGATTTTCCTGGAATCTTGTCGTTAATAGAACTTTAATTAGAAGAAATCAATATACTTAGCTAGTCAATACCTTTTTCTTCGAATTGTACTCTTCTATGACCAGAATGTAAATCTTTTCGGTATTCTGTGAAAAGAACATGCATGTATCTAGTATTCTTAGATGCAATCACTATTCCATGAGATGATTCTGTTTACTCATGTAGCAAATAATACATCAAGTTACAAATACACCTAACGCGCTGCAATCCCGTAATCTTTTTTTTTTTATCATTAATGTTAAGAAGGAATCAATTTAAATTCCCATATCAATCTTTAAAACTGGAATTTGTTATAAGATATTAGATATCAGTTTCGAAAGTGATAAGCCGGTTACAGCGCAGTTGTGAATTTTTCCGAGTTATATCACTGGCAGCGGATTCTAAAATCAGAAACTTAAAGAAAAGTTATAGTTAAGAGAGTGAGTTAATGAGTTTTAATTTTAATGATGCAATCTCCAAAAGAGGACAAGCTGTACAAAAGTAACTGTCAAATTAAACTCACTCTCACAACCAGTTAATATACGAGGACCAAATCGGTAGCACGCTGCCTGTCGGTGCCTGACATCACGAATTCGAATTCCACTTCTAGCATGATTGTTCATAATCATTCGAAATATCCTTTAACCGTTTCCCTGTACTGCACACCACATATGATACAGACGTCTAATGCTTCATACGCTTGTATATCACATGTGATACACAATGAACTATATTTTATATAATTTATACTTTGGATCTTGTGTATCATAGTATAATACAAGTGTATAAAGCATTAGATGTATATATTATATGTCATGTACAGGTCAGGTAAAGGGTTTAGGAGTAGATCCCGGAATAATCAGCCCTCGTATAGCAATAAAAGTAGACCGTAGTGCTGCAAATAAAACCGAAACCTCACTGTTATCTACACCCTACAGATTTAGCACGTGCTGTAAGGCAGGAACAGGAACACAAATACGCTCTCTTCCACAGACAATGGTCGAATGGTAGGGTGCTGCTCCTCGGAATAAGAATCAGCGGGTTCGTATTCTGTTGCTAGTATGGATGTTTGTAGCCCTGCGGGATCGGCTTTGAGTAGTAATTATCAATTTTATTAGCCCAAGTATAGCAAAAAAGTAGACCGTAGCTATCCTAACCAAACCCTAAACTCGCAGCCAACCCAGGAGGCTTTTAGCTGCGAGGTATATGGAAAATTTCTCATCTCCGTAAACCAACGAAACCACAGTCAGCAAATCGGGTGAGTTTTGAATGCGTTTAATTTTTGTTATCTTTCAACTCATTTGTCACAAATCAGACCATCGTCCCACTGAATTACAAGTTTGTATCTTAACACGTTCTCTGTCGGCAATTTTTTCTGCATTTCTGATATTGAGTACAGGTGAAAATAATTTCTGAAGCTAATTCCTTTCTCCTGTTCCTGTTTTCAAATGATAACACATATATTGGATAATGGTGGCACATTCAGAAACAGAAATGGCAGAACGGGAATTCACGTCAAAGACAACCAGGAATAGAATGTGATATGACATGAATTTATGATAGTGGCTACCAAGAATAGAATTTGAAATGAGTCAATTCACGTCTTGGATAATCAGGAACAGAACTTAAAATGCCTTGAATTCACGCCAGTCATTGCAAAGGACTTAATTAGAAAATCCTCAACATACCCTTCTTTCCCCCATTAATAAATTAATTAAGACAGAATAAATAAATTTTCATAATTGGATGTGAATTCACGTCATTTTAAACTATTCCTCGTTGCGGCTGAAGTGAATTCAAGCCCGACAATTTCTATTTCTGAATGTGTCCACATTAAGTAGCCTGCCTTTAGTTCCTTTTATGTACGATTGATCATTAATATTGTTAAATAGTAATAATTAGAGATCCGATAGTTTGAGAGAAAGGGGGAGAGAGAGAGAGTGAATTACCAAAGTGCTTTGAAAGAAAGTGTAATACTAGACTCAAGACTCAAGTTGGTGTTACATGGGCCCCTGTTTTTTTTTTTTTTTTTTTTGGCGGCCGAAGAGACACCCCAAGAGAGGGTGGGCAAGCCTTGTTTCAGGGAGGTTCAACAGGAGGGGGCGAGGAATGCTACCCCCGCCCGCGCCAGCTGCGGAAAAGGCCATTTTTCCCGTGGAGGACAAAGCTTGTGCAAGAGGGGGGGATTCCACTCCGGCCCTCGCGAAGAGGAGTGGCAGGAGAGATGCCCGCTCAGATCGATGGAGAACGGACATTCTGGTGAAAGGAGCTGAGACCGAGAGAGGTGTTTTCCGTTCGGCACCATTCGTTTTTTTTTTCCTCGGTCTTATTTGAGCCCTGTGTTTTGAGTATGAGTTGGAGTGTACATATGTCTCAACAGAATTTGTAAATAAAATGTTTAATCCAGAGTTTTGTCGCTGCAATGCTTAATTGTCGGCAACATACGCTTTAATCGAACCCAAGATACCTGCTCTAGTAACCATAGGCGAGCAGGTATAGAAACTAAGCGTGCAGACATCTGAAAGTGCAGCCGGAGATGCGCGAGGCGTTACAGAAAGCTTATTACAATTACAAGAGTTCTTGATTTTTACTTTTTCTGTCTGCTAAAGAACCGGAGAAAGTTAAGATTTAATCATCGAATTATTTCATTGCTACGCTCAATACAGTCTGTACCGTAAACGTGCACTATTTCTGTATAGTTTTCTTCAACTTCCTTCTGTTAAAAGAATTCTTATCACTTCAAATTACTTTTCCAAAGCCGACAATGTAATCACAAACAACATTTTATTTGTCTCTATCGTACATAAAATCACTGATATTTCATTAGCACTAGATGCACTAAATTTTGCCCTTTATTTCGACCATTAATACTTTTGCTAAATAAATTATTACTGCAAAGAAAATTTACAGTACTTATTGATACTCCTTCGTATATTGAAGCCATGTAGAATTCATGCAATTAATCCTCCCACACAAACACACCATCTCCCTCGAATGAAATCTCCAAACTTATTTAAAAAAATCTTTGAAAACGAATCAAGCAACTATTGGGAGAAAACTAATATGAACAACTCAATATAAATAAAGAACGGTAGGAATCTCATCCACAACAAATTATTCTCAGATAATAAAACTTCATACTAACTGACCCAAGTGATATATAATTGACGAAACTCATAAAATTGATTTTTTCATTTAATTTACTCGAATCATATTTGCAAACTTAACAAATGAATTTATAAAAGTGAATAAGCTATTGGGGAAAAATTTGCAAGAGCAACACAATTTAAATAAGTAACTGGAAAAAAATCTTCTGACTAAAATGATGTATTTTTTTACTTGAATGATGTATATTTATGCTTGACAGAACTTGTAATTTGGCTTCTTCAGTTAACTCACCTCGAATAAAATCTACAAACTTAGTAAACGAATTCACGAATAGGTAAAACTCGAAGGTGAAAATACTTACCAGGAGCTTCATAGTCAGGGGGTGGAGTGTGAGGACGGAAATTTTTGGCAGTCCTTGTAGAACTTTCTGTCTCATAAGCATCATACGGTGGATAAGGCATTACGTGGAAATCGGAATCAAAGGGCTGTAAGGATATAAAGACAATTTTGGTGTTTTCTCAGTTTATAAAATGTTACATTACAGTTTAAATATGTTCTGATTTTGACCACTATCAATTTAATACAATACGAAAACTGTTAAAAATAAAGCTATATTTGTACAGAAAATAAATTTTTGCCAATCACCGTTATAGGTCTTTTTCGAAGCACCATGAAGCGCAGTGCATTTATTTGTATTAACGTTCTGCCCACTTCTTAAACACATGAAATAATTCGTTTTTTTAGGGTTGCTCCAAAATCCTAATGTTGATGCTCTTACCTTTAATTAGATTGAAAATGACAAAACAGAGCAGTTAGCCTCATCATTCTCAGGATGAAAGTAACTAAGGAGATTGGTCTAGAACGTTATGGCAAAACTATCATCACATTGTTTTAACTATTACGGTTAGCTTTGTTAGAAGAAAAAAAGACAACATTAAAAAGCAAATTCTTTTTTCATGTAAACCTTTGTCGGTTTGATTTATTTTTATTAATTCATTTGATTCAAATTTCTTTTTAGATTGTAGTATTTGTAAATTATACTTTATGAAAATTATGTACGACATAAAAATAGATAAGAAGTAGAAAATGTCCAACCTTTTGCAAGCCTTCAGTAGGCAGAGGTAAGCTTACATCCAACCAAAAAAAGAAGTTAAAATTAAATTAACTTAATCAAATAATCTAAATTAGTTTATTTTCTGGAACCTATTTTAGCTCAAAAACTATTTAATATATCATTTTTAGAAGGAAAAAAGCCTTACAGAGGGTTCGACAATATATATGTAATGTATTAAAAATCATTGCCACTGAAGTTCTTAATTTTCTTAATTTATTTTCTAATTATTTTAATACTAACTTTTCCCAACCACCCAAAATAAGTCAAAGATATGAATTAAAGGTATTGGCATTCCTCCCACAGTTTCCTAAACTAAAGCTTGAATTAATAATTGCTACGTGTGGTCCTTTTCCCAACTTCTCTAACCCAGCTTTCAAATTTTCTAGAAAAAACTGAAGAGTTTTACGATCTTTATCCCATTGTTTGTCTATTCGGCACTAATGTTTTAACATGACACAAAAGAAACGCTTATTTAAAACTTTTTCTTATGGTCAGTCATTTACGCGATTTACCCCTCCTCAAGACAACATTTTCATCAAACAGTTGCACGTTTGTTTCTTATTCATGCATCCGTTATCTACGCATCCATTCTCTCCGTCATTAAGATAAAATAAATGACTTTCATTAAGAAATTTTACCTGGTCTTGAGATCTGAGTAAGAGTCTTTCTCACCAAGATGACTGCATCTGAGTTACATTGCGAAGCAAGCCCTGAATTAACACATTGAAGGACAGTAGGAATAAAGTTCGAAAATTAACGCTATATGTTTCTGTAATTTTTAGAATATTAGAACATCCCATTAGTAAAAGAAAGTACAAACTGACATCCTCTCTTACTCTTTTCCCCTTTTTATTTATTATTGACGAAGCTTGATTATAGTTTTATACGAAATATAAGACTCCTAAGTCAAGACGCTAGTTAAAAAAATTGTTTAGCGTAAGAGTAAATGTTAAGTGATAAGTAAATCATGTTATTTAAACATTGTGTGAATA